>CM019064.1:255716850-256916850 GCA_009667805.1 Leptobrachium leishanense
ACTCCATTGTGGTGGTGTATAGAGCCAAAGATGTTAGAATCGTGTCGATGTCCCAATATTTATGGAACTGATATATATACATATATATATATATATGTAATCCCACACCTGTTATGCATATCAGCGGCCTCCACATCCGACACCAGAAGTCACGTTAAAAAAACATCACGAGAGACCTACAGGTTTATTCAGAGAGCGGTGAAACTCAGGAGAATGACTGGAGAATGGAAAAGTCTAGGTTAAAATAGCCAAACCAGAAAAATTCTCCCATTCACCTCACTTTCAAATCGGCTATTTTGATCTAGAATTTTCCATTCTCCAATCATTCTCCTGCTTTTCACCGCTCTCTGAATAACCCTGCTAGTGTCGGCAAGGATATTACGCGCATGCGTCCTAACGGTGCATACGCAGTAGACATCCAAGAAAAAAAGTGGATATGCTGGTCTTAATTGAAGCATAAATTCACATTAATGCATCAATCAACAAAACATTTCACCTGTGTCAGTAAATATTCCACATATGTATCGCAACGACTACATCAGAGTCACAACGCTGCGACGGGCATCGGGTACACACACTGTGTTCGTCTGACACTGGCCTAAATAACAGGGTTATCCAAAGAGATTCGAAAAGTCACCGCACGTTCGGTGACTTTTCGTTCTCTTCAATTCGGTTCCTTTTGCCGATTGCATTTCGGTGACCCTGCGGTGTATTCAGCAAACAGCACAGGGTCCCCGAATTGCAGGGAAAAGCTGCCGAAAACCTGACGAACACTAACCGAATGCACGCTGAAAACAAGCAAAAACATCTGGATTAACCTTCGAAAAAGCCGAAAAGGAGCCGAACAGGAGCGAAAAGGAGCCGAATCACACAGAGCGAAGCAGCTGTGACGTAGAGGAGGCAGTGAATAAATTAGAAAAACCATTTGTATGAATCTGGGAAAATGAAACGCTGTTTGCAAAGAAACTACTGAGCGAAAATGTCTGAAATTTTCACAGGAGGTCCAGGGAATGATAATAAAGAGGGCTGTTACAAAAAAAATAAGCAAACTGAAAAAAAAAAAAAAAAAATCGGACTTTTTTAAAAAAAAATAAAAAATCAGAAAAATGCTTAAAGTATCCTAAAAAATCAATGAATAAAGAGACTTTTTGCTGCAGAATTTTATAATGAACGGTTTATTAGATATTGAATTAAAACGGGAATATTTTTAACATTGAAGCCTATGGGATTCTCCTGAATAAATTTGCCGAATTAAACCACCGAATGGCAGGGCATTAGGGGAACCTTTCACTGCTGGTTTGTGTTCTCTGAATAGCCGAAGCAGTGCTTTATCATGGGGATTTCACTGCCCTCGAACAGGAACCGAACAGGCACCGTATGTGCAGTCAATTCGCCAGGATTTGGCGAATTGCCTGCTCTCTGGATAGCCGAATGGCCAGGAAAGGTAACCGAACACTGATTTTCAGCGTTCGGTTACCTTTCTCAAGCAATTCGGATCTCTTTGGATAACCCTGTAAGTCATTTGAATTGCTAGAATGCTTATTTTAACTTGACTATATATACATTCTAATAGATTTTAAAGTAGTGTTCTGTATTTTTAATATATATAGAGTATATACACAATATATATTTTCATATATACAATATTTTGTGTATTTCTAAACCTAGACCTGGGCAGAGGCTGCAGGAGCTGGAGGTGTTTCAGCCAGTGCTCCCTGTCAGAGCCTGTGTGAGCTGAATCCTGCTGCAGCGCTGCTAGAGAATCGCACCCAGTCTGTCTCTCCTTAACCCAGAATTCCTCTCGGTTCGTGAGGTCAGCGGATTTCCAGCACATCCGGTTTCTGCCGTGAATTTGCCATTTCGCTCCTTTCTTAATAATACCCATCATGCATTTCACCAGTTGAAGGAGCTCGGATTTTTCGTTTCAGCCAGTAAATCATGGAGTTGCTCCGTGTGATCAGAGATGATACATGAGAGAGTCGTGTCCTGCGTGTCTGAGAGATACAGGCTGGGGAGACTCGCTGCTCGCTATAAGTGTGACGAGGTGCGGGTTCCTGTGGGCTCGCTGTTCGGCAGGTGTTCGGTAGCTTTGCGCAGTGGCAGTATCGTAGCCAATGAGGTTTATCCGAGGCGCGATTATTGCTAGTTGAAAACTTTTCCCAATACCCCGCTATGACGGCTTGAAATACAGCCGACAATGGCAATTTTTGACAGTCTCTAAGGAGACTGATTTACCCGGTGAAAAGATAGAATTATACTTTTGGGTACTTTTATGCTGAAAGCCGTACGATCTGAGGTTTGTTTATTTCCTGTAAGTGCTACATTAGCTATTTGATGCTGAACGCTGTTCTGCTCAGCACTGCTTATTTAGCACTTGCTGTTGGAGAGGTGCTGCAGAGTAGTTGAGTGTGAGGTAGGGAAGATGGCCATCTCCATGCAGCAAATTATCCAATAAGGAAATGTTCTGTTTGAAGGTTTTGGTGGATCAAAACACCAGTTATTTAATGGAACATGGTAAACATTAACACTAAAGTGGTAACAAAATGGACAACAGTGGATATTGCAGAAACAGCACCTTTCATTAAGCAATCCTCTGCCATTTCGCTTCCATATTCACAGCCAGAGTTCAGTGAGACGGCCGCAGCAAACTGAACTGCTGCAATGTTACAATTCAGCAGCTGCTGAGGAACTGACCGCGCCTCTGCTAATGCTTTTAGCTGCAAGAGGATTGTGTCTTGCGCTGCCCGTACTATCCCTGAAAACACTCAGCTGTCTGCTTGTAATTGAGTCTTATGGCTGCTCTGACACATTCCTTGCAGGAATAAGTGATTTAGTCTCACATTAAATGCCTCTGGACGAGCAGGAGCTGCGCTTTATTGAGCCGCTTATTCTCGCCCTGATTCTCCTCGGCAGCTGTTTGCGCTACAGCGGGGGATTGTGGGAGTTGAATTCGCGGCAGATTTATCCCACGGCCGGATTGTTACAGATCAAAGAAATATATGCTTTTTTATTTCCTGTCTACTTGTGAAGCGTCTGCGCATGAGCAGCCCCAGTCACTCCAGCGTGGAGCATCTCCCCCTCCCCAGCAAGTTGAATGCGACGTTTTCATTGGTCTATGGGCTTTTCATATGCAAATTCAGACTCGGTTACAGTTGCACCATATCCTCCGGCTGTATTTCGAATAATAAGTGTCTGAGAGATACATTTAATAAAAATTGCCGCATATAAAGTTTTGGTGTCAGTGGCTGCAGACAGAACTGTATTTGGAAAGCGAAGGTGTCTCACCACAAGCCTGCTAGTGTTTGCTGAGAGGGACGAGCTCTGCTCAAACCAGTAACAGATAAGACTATACTTTCAGGGATCATTTCTATAGTTTGTAACTGGTGAAATGTGCTCGAAAGTGTCAAACTCAGTAACCACGATGAGGAGCTTCAGTGTTCTCTCCTGAGCGTGAAAAGTGTCCTCGGTGCTGCTTTACTGTAGCTGCCTTGTACAGTTGATGATCGTTCTTCTCTTCTTCATGGAGAGGTGGAGGGAGAGAACACAAGCTGAGTGGTTATTATTAACTGGTGAAAGTCAGATTAATCTCTATTTTCTTTGAATTTATGCAAGCATACTGCAAATCGCTTATCAACTTCTCTCTGCCTTTAGAGTGCGGTGTAACTGTGCGATTGGTTTTTGCTATCAAGTACAATATACCCAGATGGATTTGGTGTTTTTTATTCATATATATATTATTTATCTCAGCCACCATAAACCCCCAAGACATAATCCAAAATTTAGGCTAGCTCATTCTGAGCATACTTTGAGGCCTGGCTTTTGTTTCCTAAAATTGGAAGGCTGTTGCTCATACTCCCTCCGGCTCCACTTGTTTGGACCCTAAACTGGATTAGATGTTTTATCCCCCTCATCTGATTGTTTTTCTCCCAGAATTCTTCTGTCTTTTGCTCTGTTTTCTTCTTTCACTGTGCTGGTCCCCCCCCCCTTTTTTTTGTCATCTTGGAACTCTCTTGGAGTGTGCCATTGTGGCATCTACCATGACTTTGCCTGCCATACCTGGCCCCCTGAGTTCCCTGGCCTTGTGGCCTCCCACTGTCCTTCGGATGTGTCGGTGTAGAGCAGGAAAAGTCACATACCTGGTATTTGCCCCCCCCCTTTTTTTTCTTTCTTTCTCTCTCTCTCTTTGTGGTTGTTTCTGCACGCTTCTTTTCTCTTTTTTGTGTTCTTGAGCATTTTGTCAACAAGTTTTTTCCTCTTTTCTCATTCTTTCTGGGATGATGTGGCTGACTGTATCTGTGCATTGTATATTCTTTTTGGTGGGCCCTGCAACGTCTCGATGCTGTCATTTATTCTGCTGACACGTTTTCAAAATAAAAATGAATATGTAAAAAAAATTTTTTAGCGAATCAGTATTACTGCTTTTTAGCGCGGGTTTACTGTACTTTGTGCTCCTATACTTAACATGGGGAGAGCAAAGTGTAAGCACAGAGTAATAAGCGTTAGAATCACAAGGTCCTAACTAGAAATTATTGACTCCACTTTTGCAGAATCAGCAGCAGCTGAAAGGCCCCCCAAAAAAACCAAATACTCACCTCTCATCCTGTGGCGGCCTGATCTGCTGCTTCTGTCCTCCAGGAGCAGAGGGAGACAGGAAAAAAAGCCCCCAGTCTCCCACCGAGATCACTCCACTGACCTGTCATGTGACCACGGCAGCAGTAGCCGCTGCCCTGAGCACCCACGACCCTAGCGAGTGCTACAAGGCAGGCTGGTGGACTCATCGCCTGCCCCATAATCTACAGGTAAAACGAGCCGCTAACGTTTTAGCTGTAGCACCTGATAGGACCCTTTATGTCTACATCTACAACGTACATCAATTTGAAACAGCTGGACGTGCATTTCTATAAATGTTATTTGCCCTGTTTTATTTCCATAGCTAATGCATTGCTAGAACTTTCCAACTGCAGCTTTAAAAAAAGTTCTGAAAAAAATAGTCTTTTATTGAGGTTGTGCGAGGGGAAAATTGAGGCTTCCAAGTTTTTATAAAGCGCTGACAAGTTCCGTAAGGCTGTACAATGGGAGAGGAGAACAAATATACATACAGGGTGATTGTGTCTAAATAACTGGAATCTGCCTATTTCTACACTAGAGGTCCAGCGCTATGCATGGAGATAAAACATGACCAGCTGTACAAACCACCTCTACCTTGTTTCCAGGCCTAAATATCGAAACATATATTTTTAATCAAAATGCCATATTCTGTAGGTTGTTTTTTGCTCGTTTTTTAAGGTAGAAACATCAGTAACCTCTTATCTGATGCAGGTGACAAGTCCTAAAAAATAGCAGTACAGGAAATAAGCCAAGTTTCCCACACAGTGAGAGAAAGGGGGTTTGAGGATCCTGAGGACGAGCTTCTGCTCAGATGTCACAAGGTTTTAGCTTGCTTGTGCCATTACAGGGATGAATGCTCCATATGCAAATCAGTCTGCTCTCATCCAATGAGGGTGGCCAGTACTGATTGTAACAGACATCATCTCTGCACAAGGGGTGCAGCAACCCCTAACAATCATTTCAGCCTCATCAGGAGAGTATAGCTGACACCCCTCTATGCACATCAAGTAAGGGGTCCACGTCTGGATGACCCTGTAAACGTATAGTGAGAGAAAGGGGGGTTTGTGAGGATCCTGACTGAGGAGGAGCAACATCTCCTGCAGGGATGACATCCTTGGCAGTCAGTACTGGCCACCCTCATTGGGTGAGAGCAGACTGATTTGCATATGGAGCAGTGTCCCTGTAATGGCACAATCGAGCTAAAACCTTCTCAGGGTTATCCAAAGAGATCCGAATTGCTTGAGAAAGGTAACCGAACGCTGAAAATCAGTGTTCGGTTACCTTTCCTGACCATTCGGCTATCCAGAGAGTAGGCAATTCGCCAAATCCTGGCGAATTGCCTGAACATACGGTGCCTGTTCGAGGGCAGTGAAATCCCCATGAAAAAGCACTGCTTCGGCTATTCAGAGAGCACAAACCAGCAGTGAAAGGTTCCCGAAATGCCCTGCCATTCGTTGGTTTAATTCGGCAAATTTATTCAGGAGAATCCCATAGGCTTCAATGTTAAAAATATTCCCGTTTTAATTCAATATCTAATAAACCGTTCATTATAAAATTCTGCAGCAAAAAGTCTCTTTATTTATAGATTTTTTAGGATACTTTAAGCATTTTTCTGATTTTTTTTTTTTTTTTTTAAAAGTCCGATTTTTTTTAATTTTATTTTTCAGTTTACTTATTTTTTTTGTAACAGCCCTCTTTATTATCATTCCCTGGACCTCCTGTGAAAATTTCAGACATTTTCGCTCAGTAGTTTCTTTGCAAACAGCGTTTCATTTTCCCAGATTCATACAAATGGTTTTGCTAATTTATTCACTGCCTCCTCTACGTCACAGCTGCTTCACAGCTGCTTCGGCTCTGTGTGATTCGGCTCATGTTCGGCTCCTGTTCGGCTCCTGTTCGGCTTTTTCGAAGGTTAATCCAGATGTTTTTGCTTGTTTTCAGCATGCATTCGGTTAGTTTTCGTCAGGTTTGCGACAGCTTTTCCCTGCAATTCGGGGACCTTGTGGTACTTGCTGAATACACCGCAGGGTCACCGAAATGGGATCGGCAAAAGGAACCGAATTGAAGAGAACGAAAAGTCACCGAACGTGCGGTGACTTTTCGAATCTCTTTGGATAACCCTGACTGAGACCCGAGCCGGGCCACACCGTAGAGCAGGCCATTAGTGCTGTTGCTCATTCTCAGGACCCTCACAACCCCCCCTTCGCCTCAAGTTTCCCACACACTCCCCGTAACATGTTCTTATGTGCGATTTTTTTTTTTAAAAAAGATACATAGGCACACTTACATAAATAGAAAATGCATGCAGTCTAATGGTTCAATGAACCTATAAAGGGTTTAACCCTTTCGCTGCTGAGGCTTTTCCCACCTCTGTGCTGAGGTCATTTTTACCTGTTTTGCGCATCATGTTTAAACGTGTTTTGAAGGCTTATTTTAGTATATGACCCAGACATATTATATATCGTTCTTTCCGGCAGACTCGGTAGATTCATAATATGTCATTATTATATGTATACGTCATGTCCTGTCTGTATATTATAACAAAAAATGCAATAAAATATGAATTTTCAATAATTTACAACGTGTAAAGTGTTTTTTTTCACATTTTAACATGCGAGCAATTGCGGTTATATTTTGTATGGGGTGCGCTTGTTAAAAAAATTAGAGATGGGGACTCGTTACATTTTTTTTGGGGGAAAATTACGCGATTTTTAACAAACGCACCGCATACAAAAATCGTTAGTGCAGCATCATTGTTCACATTATAATTGAAATGGGAACAATATTGCTACACTAACAAATCAAAAAAAAGAAAAAAAAATGTTTATTTTTTTTTTATAATTTGTTTTTTAAATATATTTTTATTTTTAATTTTAATTTTAATTTTTTTTAAAAAACGTTTTTCACATTCGTGTTTGGTATCGTTGGAACGGCCATGCTCTGGCCGATCCAACCATACCAAACTTTAACCCCTAGCTGCCACGGATCGGGAGATAGGGAGTTCATTGGAACTCCCTATCTCCACCGTTGGTGGCAGTTAGGGGTTAACTCTAGGACTGGCGTCATCGTGCTACGCACGATGACGCCAGTCCTCAGGGGGAGTTCCCGGAGGCTTGGCCGACATCCAAGATGTCGGCCAGCTCCGGGAAAGGATCGCGAACCGGCGCTTTTCAGCACCGATTTGCGATCCAGCTCCCCAGGGGTTAATGCCAGGCACCATTTGGAAGGGCAGGCTGTGCCCTTCCAAATGGTGCCTGAGTTAACCCCCGCAACGCCGCCGATCGGGAGGGAGAGAGGTCCGAAGGACCTCCCCCCTCCCTTTCAGGCGCCTCCTCAGCACATGCGGGGGGGCGCCTGAATTAGGTGTCATCGCGCTGCCGCGATGACACCTAATTCCAGCGGCTGCGGTTCCGGATGCCGGGCTGACATCGAGGATGTCAGCCCGCACCGGGGGGGCCAGCGATCGGCCGGAACCCGGCCGAACGCTGACCCCAATGGAGGACGCGCTCAGCGCGTCCTCCGCACAGCAGCGGTAATGCGGAGGACGCGCTGAGCGCGTCCTCCGCATTGAAGTGGTTAACAAGTCCTGGGACAGGTGGGTGGTCAGCAAACCATGGAGCCACCAGAAAAAACTCCACATAAGATTTTGTAAAAGACGAAGGAACCCTGCTCTCCACCCAGTGTAAACAGACCAGTTTATTGGGCTGCAGCAATGCTTCGGCTTGCATAACACCCTGTCTTTCTGTCCTTGAAAAAGGCTTTTATACCAGCTGAAATGTGTCTGCAGCCCAATTTTCAGCGTTCGGTTACCTTTCTCAAGCAATTCGGATCTCTTTGGATAACCCTGTATGTGTTTGTCTGACACTGACCTAAATAAGTCATTTGAATTGCTAGAATGCTTATTTACAAGACTGGATTTATACTTTAAATTCTATTAGAATGTGTATATAGTCGTGTTCTGTATTTTTAATATATAGAGTATGTACACAATATATATTTTCATATATACAATATTTTGTGTATTTCTAATATTCAATAGTTTCATACGGTGCTCTTATATTTATTTTTCTGTTAATCTATATATTTGGTTTTGTGTTAATATCTTGCATTTTACTATTTTGTATTTCTGTAACCACTCAATGTTCTCGAACCCAGGACATACTTGAAAACGAGAGAAATCTCAATGTATCCTTCCTGGTAAAATCCTTTATAAATAAATAAATAAATAAAATATTGTAAGCTTTGACAGGATCCTTTCCTGCTGTTCTGTGCAACTAACTTGTATGTCGAATTGTTCTGTCTCACCCATTGTACAACACTATCAGGGTTATTCAAAGAGATCCGAATTGCTTGTGAAAGGTAACCGAACGCTGAAAATCAGCGTTCGGTTACCTTTCCTGACCATTCGGCTATCCAGAGAGCAGGCAATACGCCAAATCCTGGCGAATTGCCTGCACATACGGTGCCTGTTCGGTGCCTGTTCGAGGGCAGTGAAAACCCCATGAAAAAGCACTGCTTCGGCTATTCAGAGAACACAAACCAGCAGTGAAAGGTTCCCGAAATGCCCTGCCATTCGGTGGTTTAATTCGGCAAATTTATTCAGGCGAATCCCATAGGCTTCAATGTTAAAAATATTCCCGTTTTAATTCAATATCTAATGAACCGTTCATTATAAAATTCTGCAGCAAAAAGTCTCTTTATTTATAGATTTTTTTAGGATACTTTAAGCATTTTTCTTAATTTTTTTTTTTTTTAAAAGTCCGATTTTTTTTTTTGATTTCTTTTCAGTTTACTTATTTTTTTTGTAACAGCCCTCTTTATTATCATTCCCTGGACCTCATATGTAAATTTCAGACATTTTCACTCAGTAGTTTCTTTGCAAACAGCGTTTCATTTTCCCAGATTCATACAAATGGTTTTGCTAATTTATTCACTGCCTCCTCTACCTCACAGCTGCTTCGGCTTTGTGTGATTCGGCTCCTGTTCGGAAGGTTAATCCAGATGTTTTTGCTTGTTTTCAGCGTGCATTCGGTTGGTTGTCGTCAGGTTTTCGGCAGCCTTTCCCTGCAATTCGGGGACCCTGTGGTGTTTGCTGAATACACCGCAGGGTCACCGAAATGCAATCGGCAAAAGGAACCGAATTGAAGAGAACGAAAAGTCACCAAACGTGCGGTGACTTTTCGAATCTCTTTGGATAACCCTGTATGGAACCCGATGGCTCTTAATAAACCTTTCGTGACGGAGTTTCTCACACACTGGGCTTTCAGGCCTTTACAGCTGTGTCATGTCTGGGGCTGAGCTCTGCACAGTGTAAAGCTCCTGGCGAGTTGATCCAATGGTTCTCTGACATCATAAATCTTTTATCAGTGACGTCACACCGGTTGGCAGCACGGTGACAGCCATCTCACACTCTGCAGACAGGGGGTCACAGTGCAGGCTCAGACCTGGGCAGAAGCTGCTGGAGGTGTTTCAGCCAGTGCTCCCTGTCAGAGCCTGTGTGAGCTGAATCCTGCTGCAGCGCTGCCAGAGAATCGCACCCAGTCTGTCCCTCCTTACCCTGAATTCCTCTCTGTTCGTGAGGTCAGCGGATTTCCAGCACATCACAGTTTCTGCCATGAATTTGCCATTCAGCTCTTTGCTTAATAATACCCATCATGCATTTCACCAGTTGAAGGAGCTCGGATTTTTCGTTTCAGCCAGTAAATCATGGATTTGCTCCGTGTGATCAGAGATGATACATGAGAGAGTCGTGTCCTGCGTGTCTGAGAGATACAGGCTGGGGAGACTCGCTGCTCGCTATAAGTGTGACGAGGTGCGGGTTCCTGTGGGCTCGCTGTTCGGCAGGTGTTCGGTAGCTTTGCGCAGTGGCAGTATCGTAGCCAATGAGGTTTATCCGAGGCGCGATTATTGCTAGTTGAAAACTTTTCCCAATACCCCGCTATGACGGCTTGAAATACAGCCGACAATGGCAATTTTTGACAGTCTCTAAGGAGACTGATTTACCCGGTGAAACGACAGAATTGCTGCTAGGAAACTTCTCTACTGCAATTAAGCAGCTGCTGCTTTCGAAAACATAAATTTGGTTAGGTGATAACCTGATAGCTGTGTTTGGATTCGGTCACGTGTTTTGCTCTGGGATGGTTTTCTCTAGTAATCCTCAGCTTCCTGCTTGTCATTGTGTGTTATGGCTGCTCTGTCACAATCCCTTTACTTTACAGAGATCAGTGAATTAGTCTCACATTAAATGCCTCTGGACGAGCAGGAGCTGCGCTTTATTGAGCCGCTTATTCTCGCCCTGATTCTCCTCGGCAGCTGTTTGCGCTATAGTGGGGGATTGTGGGAGTTGAATTCGCGGCAGATTTATCCCACGGCCGGATTGTTACAGATCAAAGTCGTGTATGCTTTTTATTTTTTTTATCCTGGGTCTCCGTGTGAAGAGTCTGCGCATGAGCAGCCCCAGTCACTCCAGCGTGGAGCATCTCCCCCTCCCCAGCAAATTGAATGCGACGTTTTCATTGGTTAATGGACTTTCCATATGCAAATTCAGACTCGGTTACAGTTGCACCATATCTTCCGGCTGTATTTCGAATAATAAGTGTCTGAGAGATACATTTAATAAAAATTGCTGTACATAAAGTTTTGATGTCAGTGGCTGCAGACAGAACTGTATTTGGAAAGCGAAGGTGTCTCACCACAAGCCTCCTAGTGTTTGCTGAGAGGGACGAGCTCTGCTTAAACCAGTAACAGATAAGACTATACTTTCAGGGATCATTTCTATAGTTTGTAACTGGTGAAATGTGCTCGAAAGTGTCAAACTCAGTAACCACGATGAGGAGCTTCAGTGTTCTCTCCTGAGCGTGAAAAGTGTGCTCGGTGCTGCTTTACTGTAGCTGCCTTGTACAGTTGATGATCGTTCTTCTCTTCTTCATGGAGAGGTGGAGGGAGAGAACACAAGCTGAGTGGTTATTATTTACTAGTGAAAGTCAGATTATATTTGAAATAGCTGCTATCATCACTCGATCTCAACGTTTAGTGAGGCAACAGAAATATGTAGAAACTATTCATAGCTGCCAACAGTCCTGGTTTTCTTGTGAATTTACTTAAGGAGCTCGTGTTTTCTCTAAATTGTGCTTAGTGCTGCTTTACTGTAGCTGCCTTGTACAGTTGATGATCGTTCTTCGCAGAGGAGAACACAAGCTGAGTGGTTAATGTGAACTAGTGAAAGTCAGAATAATATTAAATGAAATATAACGGGAACTAATATATCTTGTTTAAATCAAGATTACACACTTAAGAAATGCAGTGATGAAGACGTGTCATCGTGGATCACAGCATGTGTGTGAGCTAACAGAAATTATTATTAATGGTCTCATAGCTTCTAACAGTCCTGTTTTTCTTGTGAATTTATTCAAGCTCAGTGCACACCATTGTAACACTTGAATCGATGGATTTCTATCTCTCTTGGAGTGCGGTGTAACTAGATCTGCAGTTAGCCGAGTGTAATGATGCTGACAAGAACAATATACCCAGATGAATTTTTTATTTTTTTCATGTGGAGAGGGTGCGTATAGATTCCCCCTATCTCTGCTATAAACCTTATAAACCCCCAAAACATAATCCAAAATTTAGGCCAGCTCATTCTGAGCATACTTTATTAGTTCATAGTTTGGTGTTGGGTAGATATACTGGGGGCTGTAGCAGGGTCCTGGGGTTGTGTAGTTAGGCAGAGTCTCACCTGCCATTAAGTGGTAAAATAAAGTCACCTGTTCTGCGCTCCCCCGCTGTCAGCTCTGTCCTCTTCCTCTGCCTGCAGTGTGCAATCTTTTTACAGCCTACGCAATTTGCCTAGCGGTGGTATCCTTCCCCGCTGCGCGTAGGCTGCTCAGGAGGTCTGCAGCAGCGTGTCTGTTCAAATAGGAACACGCGCACTGCCTACTTCCTTCACACTGCTTGTCATAGCTTCAGAGACTGAGAGGCCCTGACAGAGCAATGGAATTGCTTGAACCAATGGGAATGCACCATTGGTTCAAGCCATTCAACAAAACACCTGCATTGGAGACTGTCCTCTGATTTGAAGGGGCCCAGGTAGCGCCATCTGCTTCCTCTAGTGGTGAATGTGGAGTATGACAGGCACCAGCTGCTCCCTCTATTGGCAGACACAGAGTATGACAGGCACAAGCTGCTCCCCCTGCTGCCTCTAGTGGCGGATACTGAGTAAGACAAGCACAAGCTGCTCCCTCTAGTGGCGGATACTGAGTAAGACAAGCACAAGCTGTTCCCCCTGCTCCCTCTAGTGGTGGATACTGAGTAAGACAGGCACAAGCTGCTCCCTCTAGTGGCGGATGCAGAGTATGAAAGACACAGAGAAACAGTTTTTCTTTCATATTTTAATTTTTTTTAATAAGTAAAGTATATGATGAAAATAATGATATCGTTAGAAAGTCTATTTAATGGCGAGAAAAATTATATATAATATATGTGGGTACAGTATATGAGTAAAAGATGATTTAAAGCTAAACACAAACCGCAGGAAGTTAGTTAATATTTGTGTATATCAAGCTGTGATACTAGCCTGTGTCTAACCAGCCACTGACCTCACCGCACATCCCTGAGCTGTGGAATGAAAGCCACAGACACCTGCCCACTGTACACATTCAGGGTTATTCAGAGAGAGGTTAAAACCAGGAGAATGATTGGAGAATGGGAAATTCTAGCAGGGTTATCCAAAGAGATTCGAATTGCTTGAAAAGGTAACCGAACGCTGAAAATCAGCGTTCGGTTACCTTTCCTGCCATTCGGCTATCCAGAGAGCAGGCAATTCTCCAAATCCTGGCGAATTGCCTGCACATACGGTGCCTGTTCGGTCCCTGTTCGAGGGCAGTGAAATCCCCATCAAAAAGCACTGCTTCGGCTATTCAGAGAACACAAACCAGCAGTGAAAGGTTCCCCTAATGCTCTGCCATTCGGTGTTATAATTCGGCAAATTTATTCAGGAGAATCCCATAGACTTCAATTGTTAAAAATATTCCCGTTTTAATTCAATATCTAATAAACCGTTCATTATAAATTCTGCAGCAAAAAGTCTCTTATTTATAGATTTTTTAGGATACTTTAAGCATTTTTCTGAATTTTTTAAAAAAAATTAAAAGTCCGATTTTTTTTTTTTTTTTTTTTCAGTTTGCTTATTTTTTTGTGTAACAGCCCTCTTTATTATCATTCCTGGACCTCCTGTGAAAATTTCAGACATTTTCGCTCAGTAGTTTCTTTGCAAACAGCTTTCTTTTCCCAGATTCATACAAATGGTTTTTCTAATTTATTCACTGCCTCCTCTACGTCACAGCTGCTTCGGCTCTGTGTGATTCGGCTCCTTTTCGGCTCCTGTTCGGCTCCTCTTCGAAGGTTAATCCAGATGTTTTTGCTTGTTTTCAGCGTGCATTCGGTTAGTTTTCGTCAGGTTTTCGGCAGCTTTTCCCTGCAATTCGGGGACCCTGTGCTGTTTGCTGAATACACCGCAGGGTCACCGAAATGCAATCGGCAAAAGGAACCGAATTGAAGAGAACGAAAAGTCACCGAACGTGCGGTGACTTTTCGAATCTCTTTGGATAACCCTGTGTGTCAAAATAGTCAAACCAGAAAAATTCTCTCATTTATCTCACTTTCCAAATTGGCTATTTTGACCAACAGGGTTATCCAAGAGAGATTCGAAAAGTCACCGCACGTTCGGTGACTTTTCGTTCTCTTCAATTCGGTTCCTTTTGCCGATTGCATTTCGGTGACCCTGCGGTGTATTCAGCAAACACCACAGGGTCCCCGAATTGCAGGGAAAAGCTGCCGCAAACCTGACGAAAAGTAACCGAATGCACGCTGAAAACAAGCAAAAACATCTGGATTAACCTTCGAAAAAGCCGAACAGGAGCCGAACAGGAGCCGAAAAGGAGCCGAATCACACAGAGCCGAAGCAGCTGTGACGTAGAGGAGCAGTGAATAAATTAGAAAAACCATTTGTATGAATCTGGGAAAATGAAACGCTGTTTGCAAAGAAACTACTGAGCGAAAATGTCTGAACTTTTCACAGGAGATCCAGGGAATGATAATAAAGAGGGCTGTTACAGAAAAAATAAGTAAACTGAAAAAAAAAAAAAAAAAATCGGACTTTTAATTTTTTTCAAAAAAATTCAGAAAAATGCTTAAAGTATCCTAAAAAATCTATAAATAAAGAGACTTTTTCCTGCAGAATTTTATAATGAACGGTTTATTAGATATTGAATTGAAACGGGAATATTTTTAACATTGAAGTCTATGGGATTCTCCTGAATAAATTTGCCGAATTTAAACACCGAATGGCAGGGCATTAGGGGAACCTTTCACTGCTGGTTTGTGTTCTCTGAATAGCCGAAGCAGTGCTTTTTCATGGGGATTTCACTGCCCTCGAACAGGGACCGAACAGGCACCGTATGTTCAGGCAATTCGCCAGGATTTGGCGAATTGCCTGCTCTCTGGATAGCCGAATGGCCAGGAAAAGTAACCGAAGGCTGATTTTCAGCGTTCGGTTACCTTTCTCAAGCAATTCGGATCTCTTTGGATAACCCTGCTAGAATTTTCACTTCTCCAGTCATTTTCCTGGTTTTCACCACTCTCTGAATAACCCTGAAAGTGTGTTCTCTCATGGGGCTTACTTGCAAAATACCAAACTTTAACAAGTCCATGGAGTTACTTTCAGTACATGCTTGTAAACAAGCACTAAAACTCACAGTAATATGCAATGTGTATGAGCGTATCACAGAGTTCCACAACAATAAAACTCACAGTAATGTGCAATGTGTATGAGCGTATCACAGAGCTCCACAACAATAAAACTCACAGTAATGTACACACTCACTTGAAATGTGCAATATGTTTGTGATGAGTGCAGCATGTGTATGTGCATAATGTGCACAGCATATGTGTGATATCTGCAACATACGTGTCATGTGTGCAAAATGTGCTTACAGGGTTATCCAAAGAGATTCGAATTGCTTGAGAAAGGTAACCGAACGCTGAAAATCAGCGTTCGGTTACCTTTCCTGGCCATTCGGCTATCCAGAGAGCAGGCAATTCTCCAAATCCTGGCGAATTGCCTGCACATACGGTGCCTGTTCGGTCCCTGTTCGAGGGCAGTGAAATCCCCATAGAGAAGCAATGCTTCGGCTATTCAGAGAACACAAACCAGCAGTGAAAGGTTCCCCTAATGCCTGCCATTCGGTGGTTTAATTCGGCAAATTTATTCAGGAGAATCCCATAGACTTCAATGTTAAAAATATTCCCGTTTTAATTCAATATCTAATAAACCGTTCATTATAAAATTCTGCAGCAAAAAGTCTCTTTATTTATAGATTTTTTAGGATACTTTAAGCATTTTTCTGAATTTTTTAAAAAAAAATTAAAAGTCCGATTTTTTTTTTTTTTTTTTTCAGTTTGCTTATTTTTTTTTGTAACAGCCCTCTTTATTATCATTCCCTGGACCTCCTGTGAAAATTTCAGACATTTTCGCTCAGTAGTTTCTTTGCAAACAGCGTTTCTTTTCCCCAGATTCATACAAATGGTTTTTCTAATTTATTCACTGCCTCCTCTACGTCACAGCTGCTTCGGCTCTGTGTGATTCGGCTCCGTTTCGGCTCCTGTTCGGCTCCTCTTCGAAGGTTAATCCAGATGTTTTTGCTTGTTTTAAGCGTGCATTCGGTTAGTTTTCGGTGAGTTTACGGCAGCTTTTCCCTGCAATTCGGGGACCCTGTGCTGTTTGCTGAATACACCGCAGGGTCACCGAAATGCAATCGGCAAAAGGAACCGAATTGAAGAGAACGAAAAGTCACCGAACGTGCGGTGACTTTTCGAATCTCTTTGGATAACCCTGTATGTGTCTGTGATGTGTATGTAATGTATGCAATGTTTTTCTATAATGTGTGTATTGATGTTTTTTTGGTTTAAATAAAATGTGCTTGTGTTTATTGCATGGAGAGTGTTAAATCTCTGGCGATCCAGTGGGCATTAATAAAATCCCTGGTCTCGAGCAACATGAGGAATGTACAGAACAACGTGGTTTGTCAATGAGATGAGGTTGTATGTTTTGCTGCCAATTCTGTACAATCTCAACGGAATAAGAGAACACTTTCTTCAAAGCAAATTTGTGGTTGTATTTACAGATCATTTACAGTTTGTCTTTATTCTGCTTCTGTACCAATGTGAATAGAAGGAGCAGAACCTTTTGTCTAAAAATCAAAAACCTAAAAGTAACACTAATCATGAAACAAGTAGAACTATTAACCCTAACAATGCCTGAAAGTATCCCTTTTTTCTGAATATGAATTGCCTGAATATTGCAAACTGTTTAAGCTGCAGTTACAAGTATTTGTAAAGCGCCAATAAATGTTAATAACAGATCAGTCTGAGAAGGGAATTTCTTAATCTGAAATACTTGCTTGCCGGGTGTGCACATGTTTATGTTATACCTCCATGTCTGAGGCTCAGCTCTGCACAGCTTAAAGCCTCGAACATGCTTGTCTACATGCTGCTTTATCAGTGACGTCACACCGGTTGGCAGCACGGTTACAGCCATCTCACACTCTGCAGACAGGGGGTCACAGTGCAGGCTCAGACCTGGGCAGAAGCTGCTGGAGGTGTTTCAGCCAGTGCTCCCTGTCAGAGCCTGTGTGAGCTGAATCCTGCTGCAGCGCTGCCAGAGAATCGCACCCAGTCTGTCCCTCCTTACCTAGAATTCCTCTCGGTTCGTGAGGTCAGCGGATTTCCAGCACATCCAGTTTCTGCCGTGAATTTGCCATTCAGCTCTCTTTGCTTAATAATACCCATCATGCATTTCACCAGTTGAAGGAGCTCGGATTTTTCGTTTCAGCCAGTAAATCATGGAGTTGCTCCGTGTGATCAGAGATGATACATGAGAGAGTCGTGTCCTGCGTGTCTGAGAGATACAGGCTGGGGAGACTCGCTGCTCGCTATAAGTGTGAGGAGGTGCGGGTTCCTGTGGGCTCGCTGTTCGGCAGTTGTTCGGTAGCTTTGCGCAGTGGCAGTATCGTAGCCAATGAGGTTTATCCGAGGCGCGATTATTGCTAGTTGAAAACTTTTCCCATACCCCCGCGCTATGACGGCTTGAAATACAGCCGACAATGGCAATTTTTGACAGTCTCTAAGGAGACTGATTTACCCGGTGAAACGACAGAATTGCTGCTAGAAAACTACTCTATGGTGCTGCTTTCGAAAACCAAAGTTTGGTTAGGTGATAACCTGATAGCTGTGTTTGGATTCGGTCACGTGTTTTGCTCTGGGATGGTTTTCTCTAGTAATCCTCAGCTTCCTGCTTGTCATTGTGTGTTATGGCTCCTCTGTCACAATCCCTTTACTTTACAGAGATCAGTGATTTAATATCACATTAAATGCCTCTGGACGAGCAGGAGCTGCGCTTTATTGAGCCGCTTATTCTCGCCCTGATTCTCCTCGGCAGCTGTTTGCGCTATAGCGGGGGATTGTGGGAGTTGAATTCGAGGCAGATTTATCCCACGGCCGGTGTTCCATCGAGAAATGCCTGGCCCGCACTGCGCATGCGCCTGGTGCACCTACGTCACAGAACCTGTCATTACAGATCAAAGTCGTGTATGCTTTTTATTTTTTTTCTCCGTGTGAAGCGTCTGCGCATGAGCAGCCCCAGTCACTCCAGCGTGGAGCATCTCCCCACCCCAGCAAATTGAATGCGACGTTTTCATTGGTTAATGGACTTTCCATATGCAAATTCAGACTCGGTTACAGTTGCACCATATCCTCCGGCTGTATTTCGAATAATAAGTGTCTGAGAGATACATTTAATAAAAATTGTCGCATATAAAGTTTTGGTGTCAGTGGCTGCAGACAGAACTGTATTTGGAAAGCGAAGGTGTCTCACCACAAGCCTCCTAGTGTTTGCTGAGAGGGACGAGCTCTGCTCAAACCAGTAACAGATAAGACTATACTTTCAGGGATCATTTCTATAGTTTGTAACTGGTGAAATGTGCTCGAAAGTGTCAAACTCAGTAACCACGATGAGGAGCTTCAGTGTTCTCTCCTGAGCGTGAAAAGTGTGCTCGGTGCTGCTTTACTGTAGCTGCCTTGTACAGTTGATGATCGTTCTTCTCTTCTACATGGAGAGGTGGAGGGAGAGAACACAAGCTGAGTGGTTATTATTAACAGGTGAAAGTCAGATTAATCCGTAACGAAACAATTCTGGTTTACTTTGTATCATTAAAGCTCTATGTCTATCATGGTTTAACATCACCTGAGCCTACCAACTTTTCTCTGCTTTTAAAGTGCAGTGTAACTTTGCGATTGGTATCTAAATCTGCTCTTAGCTGAGTGTAATAGTGCTGTCAAGTACAATATACCCAGATGAATCTGGTGTTTTTAATTCATATAGATTCCCCCTATCTCTGCTATAAACTTTATAAACCCCCAAATCATAATCCAAAATTTAGGCCAGCTCATTCTGAGCATACTTTGAGTAAAAGTCAGATTACTTTTGAAATAGTAGCTGCTAACAGTTGATCATAAAGATAGTAAATGCATTATGATGCAGCTTTATCATGTATTTAACAACACAGCACATTTTTAAGTAGCCACAAATATGTAGTAAGTATTCATTGCTGCCAACAGTCCTGGTTTTCTTGTGAATTTATTTAAGGAGCTTCAGTGTTCTCTCCTGAGCGTGAAAAGTGTGCTCGGTGCTGCTTTACTGTAGCTGCCTTGTACAGTTGATGATCGTTCTTCTCTTCTTCATGGAGAGGTGGAGGGAGAGAACACAAGCTGAGTGCTACTAGTTATTAGTAGTTCATGATTATAACGTTCACACACATCAGAATAAGTAGTAAATAATGCTGATATGCTCATGATGAGTTTACAATATATGTATGAGCCAATACAATATGTAATAATTGTTTACTTCATAGCTGCCACCAGTCCTGGTTTTTCTATGAATCCAAACTCTACTCATTGACTGTAATGCAATTAATCCCAGCACTGAACACAAACTATAGAATTTCCTAGCATACATTTACTATGGCTCAGAGCTCTTATACAGGTCTTTCCTGTGTTTTAGCAGGGGATTTGTATCCATACTAGTTTATTGATTAGACTAGTCTATCTTTTTTTTATCATTTTTTGAGAAAGTATTTTTTACCAGGAAGGATACATTGAGATTTCTCTCATTTTCAAGTATGTCCTGGGTGGCGAGTATGTACCGTTAGGTGTCTTGCCCAAGGACACTTACTGGAGAGGTGCTCTTGCCGGGATCGAACCTGTGTCTCCACAGTCTCTCTCCACGGTTAAAGAGCAGTGATGTATACCTCTACTCCACCCAGCTGGCACCTTGAGTACAGATTATTAAGTGTGTGCCATGGTGTGATGTTAGGTAGATTTACTGTACTTCACATCCCCAGTAAAAGTCACACGGGCCAGGCCAGCATCCCCACAGTCTCCCTTAGGCTAGGGTCAGACTAACGCAGTATTAACGTGCATTTAGCAGCACTAAATCACGGCCGTGCTAGCAACAAATGACGTCCAATGCCGGGCAACATACGAAGAACAGCTGCACAAAAGTGCGGCAGCACAACGCAAGTGGCAAACAAACACATTTTTGCAAGAACGTAGAACCGCTAGTATGTACGTACAGCGTGCGCTGCGTCCGCTAGCGGCGTGTGTGCGTGATTAGGAGACGTCAGATGCTGCTAATGTCCGGCCAACATAACGTCCAGACACAAAAAGGGTTTTATTGATGATCCGTACAAAATCATGGACGAAAATGCGCATCGTATGACCGCTATCGCGTATTCTGTGAAAAAATGCGTCCATTCGTTCGAACGCACTTTTTCACAGACAACGCTAAAAATGCGTTAGTCTGACCCTAGCCTAAGCCAAGGACAGCTGAATACACTATAGTATCCCACATATGCTGTCAGATACACAGTGTAAACCCTGGTGTAACATCGCTTGGATCTATTTATCCCTGTATCTCCTAAAAGATAACGGGCCATCTTTAGTATCGTTGAAAAGGCCAGAACATGAACAGGTTTAGTTTAAAACTAAATATATAAAATATTAAAAAAAAATTAAAAATTCTTTTTGCAATGCAGCACTATTGTTCACATTTCAATTATAAAGTGAACATAATGATGCTGCACTAACTCACCTTCTCATTTCCCACGATGCCAGCAAGTGTGGAAGTGATGGCATAATGTGTTTGTGACGGGATGGAAGTTCGCCTGCTTTATCTGACCCCCCCCCCTTTGATGGCGTTCGGCCCGACTACCGAGTGGCACGGCACTCGGCGTCTCGAGCGGCCTGGAGGATGAACCAGGGTTCTACGGGGTAGGGTTCAGGGGCAGGGTATTCAGTCCTTTTTGCTCGGAGCACCGCCATCCGCAGTTCGTGCTGACGGTCCTTCTCTTGCTCCTCTTCCTGCCGGATCTTCTGGATGGCGTTGTGTATACGGCTTCTGACGGGGCGGCTCCGAAGAGGGCTACCCGCTGCCGCACTTTCCTTTGGAAGGAATCTTCTGGGACCAATGCCTGGGTGGGTGGTAATGTTGGCGTGCCCACGGCTCCCTGGTCCATTTCCTGCAGTTCCTCGATCAGGGCGGCTTTACTTTTTGAGCCTGGGGTGCCTCCTCGGCTCTCCAGGATGCCTCGCAGGGTGTCTTTTTTGTAGTTGGCGTACCCTGCCATGCTGCGTTTTTTTTTCTGGGGGTTCAGAGAGCCTATCCTCACCGCTGCCACCAGTGTGACGGGATGGAAGTCCGCCTGCGGTCCTGCTCTATCTGACCCCCCCCTTTGATGGCGTCCGGCCCGACTACCGAGTGGCACGGCACTCGGCGTCTCGAGCGGCCTGGAGGATGAAGTGGCGTTGGTCCGGCGTCTGGAGAGATGGTGCGGTGTTGCCTTGGGGATCCCGTTCTTGGGTTGAGTGGTGATGCAGGAGACCGCTGAGTGTCTCCTGCAATATTGATTGTAGCTCTGAAATGAAGACACCAGACGTGGCTGTATGTTTTAAAACAGTGAATTCAATTTTATGGGTTTCAACAGGGTCATTTTTACAACTTCACACAAACAGATTACCAACTCCCCCACCCACACAACCAGCACTGATTGGCTCCTTTCCCAGCCTCCTGTTCCCTATAAAGGTCCCTTTCAGCCTTCCCATTGTCCAGGGATTAGGCAGATGAGGTCTTGGAAAAGTCTCCAATCAGCTGGTTTGCTGTATCCTCTATTTTGCCCTTTCAGGCTCCCCCATTGTCCAGGGGATTAGGCAGATGAGGTCTTGGAAAAGCCTCCAATCCTCTGGCCCGCTGCATCCTCCATCTTGGGGCATGAGATCCTTTGTTCTGTGAAACCATGCTGGGATGAGCAAAATGGCGACGGGGAAAAACACATACAAACGGTTTCTTTCATACTTTTACAGTCACATCATACAGGGTACATTTTTATTACATTACAATCATAAAACCACATCTAGCAATAAATAAGAGGTCCATAGGCTCACACGCAAAACCAAAACGAAAACAGGAAAAATGGTCTTTAAAAAGGGTTCAGTCTTTAGTCCTGTGGCTCGCTGAAAAGAGCTCTCATGTCCGTTCCGTGACAGTGTTATTACACATTGTTCCAAAAAAACCTAAACCGCGCACTGCTGCAAGGGGTTCTTTGGAACCCTGCGTAATGATTTTTACACTGTACAAAGTCATATGAGGTTTCACTGTAAAAGTTAGAGCCTGACCTTTCCAAAAATACCAAATATGACCATGTAATGTGTAAGGATAGCAAAAAATATTTGTAACAGATCTCTGTACCCGGACAGGGTCACATCTGCCAAATGCTGCTTCCTCGCTGGACACCCAGTTTCTCCTCGTGACTCTCACACCTTTCTCTTGTACCTTAGCCGCAGCTCAAGGCCCGATGCCTATAGAGAGCCTGACTAGCACCCCCAGAAATAAGCCGAAGCTGTAGACCTGGAGCCTTTCCTTGGCCCAGCAGGCAGAAGATTCCTGGTACCCCAAAACATGAGTCGTGACTCCAAGCTTGGTCAGAATAGAACTGACTGTTTATTCACAGAGAGGACAGATAGAGTCAAGGACCAGGACATTTGCATACAATCAAACAGACAACATCACAGATCAGATAACTACCCAGGACCTTTAAACAATGGAGAATGAAGGAAGAGAAAGCACGTAAACAAAAGGAATCTCTTACGGAGAGAATTTACACAATAGCAGGTACTAATACAGAGATCTACACTATACAGGGAATAACACACAGACATCAGAAATCTTTAGTTAACTGGCATATATATATAAAACGGGGAAAATCACATTGGGTACTTATAAAAATAAGGGCTAACGAACTTTTAATAACACACAAATAAATAAACACTTGAACTGTTGTACTGCGCTACAGCGTAGTGGCGGCCGTCCCGTCACAATATTGAATGAAAAATGTCCTTCCCCCCCCCCTTTATTTCTAATTCAGTGATATTATGTGCTTTTACTTACAAAGCAAACAATACCAGTGCCCTAATTCAGCTTCTCAATTCTCATACTGGGACCAAATGTGGAGGCGATGGCGCAAAGCGTTATTACACATTAGTCCATCTGAAACACAAGCCACTTCACCACTGTAAGGAGAGTGGGGGGATACGTTGGACCCCTGCATTTCCATTGTTTACACTAAACAAGGTAATTTTTGGAGTCATTTGACAGAACAGAGACCTGCCTTTCTAATGATGCCAAACATGACCATGTAAATTGTCATGTAAAAAAAACAAAAACACACACACATTATATATAATGTTCTCGAACCCAGGACATACTTGAAAACAAGAGAAATCTCAATGTATCCTTCCTGGTAAAATCCTTTATAAATAAATATAATTTATTTTATTTATTTTTTGTTCCAAAGCAATGTTATTGTCAATTTGTCACGTATAAAATGATCAATACTAATGCCGTTACTCATATTCTCTTTTCCCACACCGTGAGCAAGGTCAGTGTTCTATACACAATGATATATTCATAAAACATAATGCAGCAAAATACAAGCAAAAGATTTTCGTGTTTTTTTTTTACCAGTTTTAGTTAAAATTGCGTACTTTTTCAGAAAAATGGAGTAACAGGTTCCTGTTCCTATTTTTTTTTTAATGAGAATGCCCCATATAGAATATATACAGAGTAATTCAAAGAGATTCGAAAAGTCATCGCACGTTCGGTGTCTTTTCGTTCTCTTCAATTCGGTTCCTTTTGCCGATCCCATTTTGGTGACCCTGCGGTGTATTCAGCAAACACCACAGGGTCCCCGAATTGCAGGGAAAAGCTACCGCAAACCCGACGAAAACGAACCGTAAAACCCACCGAATGCACGCCGAAAACCCCCAAAAACATCTGGATTAACCTGCCGAAAACCATGGAAAAACCCGAGCAGGAGCCGATCACCCGCAGCGAAGCCGCCGGAAAAAGCCGAGAAAGCCGAGACCGCAGACAGAGTGAAGTGAATAAATTAGAAAAACAGTTTGCATGAATGTTTGAAAAGTAAAACACTGTTTCCAAAGAAACTACTGAGCGAAAATGTCTGAAATTTACATATGAGGTCCAGGGAATGATAATAAAAAGGGCTGTTACAGAAAAAATAAGTAAACTTAATTATTTTTTTTAAAAGTCTTTTTTTTTAAGAAAAATGCTTAAAATATCCTAAAAAAATCTATAGATAAAGAGACTCTTTACTGCATAATTTTATAATGAACGGTTTATTAGATATTGGTTTAAAACGGGAATATTTTTAACATTGAAGCCTATGGGATTCTCCTGAATAAACTTGCCGAATTAAACCACCGAATGGCAGGGCATTAGGGGAACCTTTCACTGCTGGTTTGTGTTCTCTGAATAGCCGAAGCAGTGCTTTTTCATGGGGATTTCTCTGCCCTCGAACAGGCACCGAACAGGCACCGTATGTGCAGGCAATTCGCCAGGATAGCCGAATGGCCAGGAAAGGTAACCGAACGCTGATTTTCAGCGTTCGGTTACCTTTCTCAAGCAATTCGGATCTCTTTGAATAACCCTGATAGCCACTAAAGTTTTGATAATAAAAGGAGAGGAAAATATTTTTAGAAGCTTTAAATGATTGGAATTTTTTTTTTCTTTTGTTATAGGTATGTCTTGTCCTGTCAGAATGCTATTGTAGCGCTCACTCCCGGAGGAGCCGCTGAATTTAAACCTCGGGTCAGTCTCCCCGCACTAGGGAATAAATATACACCAGCACTGTTGTGGATTTTAGAAGTTATATAGTTTACTGAATAAACTGGCATATAAAGAGCAACACGGTATACGTATATATATATATATATATTTACAGTAGTTCATAATGCGAGAAACGCGCAGCGGAAAAGAAAAAGGAATTTTAACCCCTTCGTGTTTGGAGTGTGAGTCCCGTACAGGTTGTGTCCCAAGAAAGTGTACGTGTATGCGTGTATTGGTACCCGGGTACAATATTCAACTGGCCAGTGAATGATTTCAGGTGTGTCTTCGACTAGTCACGTTGGGGCCCTGTAGGTTTTGACAAATCTGCAGCATGCTTTATTATTTTTACTGTGGCTGGGAAGGCCTCTCACCCATCCGCCAGATACTCTGCGCTCTGCTTGAGCCAGGACGTCTCTCCGCTCGATTTAACTGGGACTCTGTGTCACCGGATCCGCTGTCTTGCTTGTCTTTTTCTGCCACAAGATGCTCAGCTCACCACCTGCACTCCCATTAGATCATCTGCGGTCTCTTAACTCGGGGTCCTTCGGCATACTCTGTATCTGTGTAAAGTTATCAGCGGTGGATACTAGGTCTTTGGCAAGTAAAGGGAAATCGATCTCCAGCTCCGCTAGGCCACACCTGCGCTCCGGCCTGGTCACGATCGTTATCTCTCTTTCATGCGTCTTGCTCCCCTCACTCCTCTGTGCGCTCTGGCGTTTCTCTCCACGAGGCTGCGGATGTAAGTCTCTCTTTCCCATCCACTTCCTGTTCCCGCCTGCAAAGCATGCTGGAAAACGTAGTCCCAATGTCCAGTGTCCAGTGTCTTACATTGCGCTTGTAATTGGATGCTCCTGAGGCTCTTCCATAGGTGTGCGCAGGGGGTGTGCCTGGTGTGCCCAGGCACCCCCAATGTTGGGTGAAGAGGTCCTCTTTATACTCTTGCATTGATATTTTAGATGTCCCTTATCTGGTTCATGACAGATAACATAAAAACTGTCTGTATCTCTGATTACAGGCTTGTTATTTGTAATGAAAAATGTGCATTTTGTGTAAAATCTTCTTAACATAAGTTTTTCATTAATAAATGTTCCATGGGTGCACACTCTAATGTAATGAGCTACTCACGCCAGTGGGCTCTTCCATTAACAAAATGAGGTCCTCGACCTCAGATGGCCGACACCACAAGTTGGGGATCTGGGGCAACTGTCTCACATCCTGAAAGTGCCATGAGAGGGGTTTCAATCTCCTCCGCAACTCCAGAGTCTGTTGCTGGCCCAGACAAATCCAAGCCGCCCTTCAAGCTCCCTCAGCCATCCACGAGTGAAATGACTCAGCAGTGAAGGGGTTAAAAATAAAACCATCTTTAGTATATGTGTATACAAGACAAGTAAAACATTAATCTAATGTATGCACTAGGGTTGGCAGTGAAACCGTTCATCTTCACAGTGTCTCATTTTAATAGGGTTTGTAACGTACTTGATTGCTAGAAGTCTCTTTTGTTTTCTGAAATTTTCATGTTTTGAAAGTTTTAATAAGGATACCATTTGCGCCAGTGACGTGCGGTGAGGTCAGTGGCTGGTGAGGGTGGCACTGACTAGTTTCAGAGCAAGATATACACGGGTTACGTAGGTTCAGGTTCAGTGCTACCCAGGAACTGGCTGCTGTCATAATACCAGAGTGTCGGATCGCGGTCCTTTCCTGGAGATGGCCGACATCTTGGATGTTGGCCAAGCTTCTGGGATCTCCCCCGCCTACTTAACTCTTCACACATGGACTTGATGACGTCAATTCGGGAGTTAACCCCTAGCTGCCACTTAGGGGGTTCACCTAGGGGTTAATTGGAACGGGCAGAGCATGGCCTTTCCAATGATGCCAAACATGACCAAGATATGTGCAAACGAAAAAAAATAAATTCAAAAAGTTATTTTTTGGTGTTTTTTTTATTAATGAAGCATTATTGTTCTCATTTCAATTATAATGTGAACAATGATGCTGCACTAACGATTTTTTGGGGGGGGGGGTTTAGCGAAAAATCACATAATTTCTCAGAAAAATAGAGGTACCGGGTTCCCAGTTCTAATTTTTTTAACAAGCGTTCCCCCTAGAATAAATAACCACAAAGGCTCGGATGATAAAATGTGAAAAAAAAAAATCACTTTACGCTCTGTAGATGATTTAAAATTCAAATTTTATTGCATTTTTTGTTATAATATTCAGGCAGGACATGACGTATACATATAATAATGATATATTATGAATCTGCCAAAAAAAATTATAATTTGTCTGGTTTGTGTAATTAAATATGAGTGAAACTGGTAAAAATGAGCTCAGCACACAGGGGTGAAATGGATCAGCAGCGAAAGGGTTAATAGTACTATGCATGCACTTACAATAGTGACCAATAGAGGGCATCATTCGGTGCCCTCTACTGGTCACTATTGTAAGTGCATACACTTAATACAGTAAAAAGCGATTTATTATTTCTGTTTACAGATTACAAAAAGCCATGACAGAAGAATAATTTTGGCATGTAAAAGATTACCGGGTGACCTCACCTCAGTAGTACTGAGGTGAAGTAATCCTGTAATCTTTTACATTTTCCCACTTACAATAGTGACCAATAGAGGGCGCCAAATGGTGTCCTCTAATGGTCATTATTCTAAATGCATGCATATTACTAACTGATACAGGACATGTGTCATGTGACTGTATGGAGTACTATGCATGCACTTACAATCGTGGCCAATAGAGGGCGCCATCAGGCTCCCTCTATTGGTTACTATTGTAAGTGCATGCATAGTACTCTTAATACAGTCACATGACACATGTCCTGTGTCAATCAATCCATGGGAGGCCCTGCTCCGAGGCCCTGCGCCCTGATCAGAGGTTCACAGGATCAGTGGTTCACAGGATCAGAGGTTCACAGGAGTAGAGGACCTTAGGTAAGCAGATGGTCTCAGGAGCAGAGGGTCCCAGGAGCAGAGGGTCCCAGGAGCAGAGGGTCACAGGAACAGAGGATCTTGGGCAAGCAGAGAGTCTTGATGCAGAACTGTAAATAGAATGGAGGAAACAGGATACAATGGTTATAAGGGTTTTAAAGGCAGCTTCCTACTAGTGAGGAGTTCACTAGATCAATGCAGAAGCATTGTGCCTTGGGAGTGATTCCTTTTTATAGAGGAGGAATCAGGATGTATTAGCCAGCACCCGGTTGGTGGAACAGCCTTGTTTAGTAGGAGGATTACCAGTCTCATTACAGGGAACCAGCTTGCTTCTAGGTTTCCTGTGGCGCTGGCGTTCCTTTTCCTGACCGCTTGAAACCAATGGAGCTTTCCCATTGGCTCAAGCCACTCAATTGCTCTCAGTGCCTCTCCGAAGTCTGAATCACTCAGCCAGCTTGAGCTACGCAATTAGCATTGTGTATTGCTATTTGTAAAAGTATTTGTGTATTTCTCTGGGTTTGTTAGAGATATGGAGTGTATATGGTTAAGGCTTTAACCCTTTTCTGCCGTGCGACGTGCCTTGCCGTCCGTGCGGTGGGTGGGCCTTGAAGATGCGTGGTGTACTCTTAAACCCCTTTGACTTCAGTAGACCGCCCGGGGCCCTCCCCGCAGCCGGCATATGCTGTTGTCTGCTGCGAGATGGCCTGACCTGTAAAGATTGGGCCATCATTCAGGCAGGGTGCTACAAAGATACATTTTAATCTTTTATGATTACATGATGACGATAAGTGTATTTGTTACCGACAAGTATTTTATCTCTTGAATAGCCTCGGGAATATTCTGCCTGTCCCTTGAATATGGACGATGATGTCAATAAGTGGTTGAAGTTCTATGAGATGAAGGCTCCTCTGATTTGCCAGTCTGTTTTTGTGTCTCATGATCCGGTAAGTTTACACTTCTGCATCTTGGTTTCTATTTAAACGGATGCTCCTCCACCATGACTAATTTAAATGGCCAAGATTTGCTCAGTGCCCTTTCCCCTCAATGAAGGTCTTCCCGCTCTACTGCAAGCTGTCAATTCATATCAATCAGTTTTTGTCAACTTAGCTGATGTGAGGGCAGAGGAGAGGTGGAGGGCATAATTAATAAATTCTTTACCCTCGCCTCTGTTTTTAGCTTACAGTGTTCCTGTACGGTAGAGGTTAAATGATGATGATATTACCTGCTCTTCTTCATTTATAAATGAAATTTGACAGTAAATAAAAATGTAATAAGACATTGAACATTTGAAAACTATTTACAGTGAGTATCAGAGGTACACTAGGGTTAGTAAAGGAAAGTGGGGCTTGGAGTGGGTAAACCGTGGCAGGAGAATGGGACTATCAAGTCACTACGACCATTCAAATTGCACTAAATGTATCTATTGCCTGGAGTGTCCCTCTAAAGATTGGACTATACATTTAATGATTATCCTTGGGGATCAAGTCTTGAGGGAACTGCGTTCCCATGCGTTCCTGCACTATTTTTGCAGGAGGAACTTAGTTCCCCATTGGCCGATTATATTGGGAAGCTGCAATACCTTTCTATATATACACAATTTTATAAAACTGTCTATATTTAAGGGTTTTTCCTGGATTTAAGTATATTGGGAAGGCATGGGAATAACGGTTTCTCAGTGTTTGCCAGAGGAATGGCAATCTCATGCATAAAGAGGTGCTGCAACTGCTGTGGCTCCCACTATGAGTCCAGAATGTGCAGAAATGTGGTGAGTTCCCACACTTATTTTTTTAGTACTTGACCCCTGATAAACTGGATACTATTCTACGCTGTGTTCCCTTCTGCATTGTTCTTGATATAACTTACTCTGTAAACCTGGAGTTGTTCTGGGGTAAAATGTTACATCCGGAGAAAAGATCAGCTGGAACATCCTGTACATTGTTGTTGCCCCTTTTTTCCCACAATTTTATGCAGAATTGCTGTGTATTTTTCTCATTATCAGGAGATAATGGTAAATTGAAGTTTTAGAACTAAAGGATGGAATAAATTTGTCAACTTGTAGAGATGTGGTATTTTTAATTTTTTTTGCCAAATCTAGTGATTTCTGAATGTACATTCTATATGTCTCTTGTTTTAGGGGTTTGATCTACGTCTGGAACACACCCATTGCTTCAGTCACCATGGGGAAGGAGGACACTACCATACGGACACTACTCCTGATACAGTGCAATACCACGGCTATTTTCATCCTGCAGAATTTCTATATCGTATTGACAAGCCTTCCGTCACACACATGGTTGGACGTGATTAGATCGATCAAGGAATAGCAGGATTTATGATATAATCTTTTGCTTTATAATTATAGAAGAAAAGATCTTTGACTAACCCAATTTTGCAACAATAATTGCTTTGAAACAATTGCTGCCATTTACCTGTACTTGCGGGTTTTTGCAGGTGTTTGAAGTTATCACTATTATAACAGATGTGTCATAGGTCCTCTTGCTGATTCGCTTATTTGTAAACATTGTTTTTCCAGCATATGTTACACAAATTACATGGTATTACGGTAACAAAAAAAAGGTTTAATGATCTTTCACTACCAAGTGTTAATTTCATAAATCCACAGGAAGGAACCAGGGTCCTTGAGAATTTCAATACAATCCTTTGCCGCTTAATCCTATAACAAACTCACACACGCAACACTACCTTTCCCTGCCTTCATTGCCGGTACAGAGCATCTAAGCTGAACACACTGGGGGTTATTTAGAGAGCACCAAAATGTCGCTGACATTTCGGAGCTCTCTCATTCCCTGCACTTCGGGGAATCAAATTTCCTGACCCTACTGTGAATTTAGCATTCACCGCAGGGTCCGCAGAGTGCAGGGAACGGACCTGAAAATCCGCCTCAAAACTGCCAAAAAAACGCATCCAATACGATCCAAAGTATCAGATCACTCAAACCGCCACAAAAATCATGCTAAACACATCTGGAAAAAGCCGACGAGCCACCGAACACAGCACCGACCGGCCTCTGGTAAAAGCCGACGAACGAGGTAAAAAGAAAAAAAAGTTTGAAAGTGTCAAAATTTAAACTCTGTTTGCAAGAAAACTACTAATTGAAAATGCCTGGAAGTTACATATCAGGCCCTATGAATAATAATAAAAAGGTCTGTTACTGAAAGAAGAAAATCTTCTATTAAAAAAAAAGAAAAAACGGAAAAATAAATTGCTGAAAAATGCCTAAAAGATCTTAAAAAAAATCAATGAATAAAGATACTTTTTACTGCAGATTAAAATAATAAATGGGATATTAGATATTGAATAAAAACAGGAATATTTTTTAACAGTGAAGCCTATTGGTTTCGCCTGAATAAACCTACCGAATGAAACCAAATGCAGGGCATTTTGGCAACTTTTCACTGCTGTTTGGTGTTCTCTGAATAGATGAACCATTGCTTCTCTAGGGGGATTTCACTGCCCTCGAACAGGCACCGTACTTACTGGCAATTCGTCCAAATTAGACAAACTGCCTGCTCTCTAAATAGCCGAATGGCCCCGAAATGTCCCCGTAAGGGGAAATTCCCTGTTCAGTGCCACTTCGGCTGTCTCTGAATAACCCCTATAGTGTTTGACAGGTAGAGGGTTCCCTTGCAGTGCTCACTCCAGTCTCTAGGTATTAAACTAAGGCTGCTGACAAGTCTGACTTTTAAACAGGACTGGCAGCTGCTTACAGTACATCGGCTCATAGGTCTGATGCACTACAAGTATAGGAACATATTCTGAAGTTCGTTTAAAATTAATTTGAATAAGTCCAGGTTGGGTTAACTCACTTTTTGGCAGGTGAAGATGGTTTTGAAATCAAGATCATAGTACTGAAAGGGTTAATAAAGTATGCTTTCTGATTTGTGTCAAAATACATTAGTGATTTTACTAATCTAATAAATCTGTTACTGGCTGTTTTCATTTTTTCCCATTCTGGATTTTTAATCCTTCTCCTGGGGTGCTGTTTTTGGTTGGTCTTTGCCTCTTCTTCCTCAGTTGGGGGGGGGGGGGGGTGGTTCTCTGGGTCAGTTGTCACTTCTTCCTTTTGAAGGATGATACATTTTGATGGAGATGATTTGTTTCCTTATAAATTTCAAAAGAAAAGTGCGCAAATGGCGACCTACTCACCTCTCCCACAATGAGGACAAAGCTAGTCTCACACCTGACATGTTTTTTGACAGGTTCAAATGAATTATGCATATAGGGTGCGTGTCCCATGTCCGTTTGTATAAACTCTGCAATGGGTTACCAGTTGTTAATATCTTGAAAGGGTTAAGAGTTAAAACCTGTAAAGAATTAAAATGTGTTGAGACCTTTAGGGCCCTATTCCCTGGCGTACGCTAAAAAACGCGAGCAGTAAGGGCAAAAAATTACCCCTAGTTGCTAAATGTTAGCGCCTGCCAACCAACCAGCAGATTACCTTGCTCACGCAGGTTCAGGGACACATTGGTTAGCACACATGTGTGAAGCGCTAATGTAACGCTACCGGTAGCACAGCCTAGCACTACCGCAGCTCCGCACGCAGCATAGAATGTTTTTTTCCAGTGCAAAGTGCCTGGCCACACATGTCCCCTGCCAATAACTACCATCTGCAAACACAATGCTCTGACCGTGATTGCGCATTTGCTATTTAGATGCAGGTCCGTGAGAGTTTAGAGGTTATTGGTGAGTAGAGAGAGCAGAGTGCAGCAGTGGGTTTAGGCAGGAGTTATTTCTTGTCCCGTCTTTTGTGTTAACAACGCCACCACATATATTCCATGCAAACATCATTACACTTAAATACATATTACACAGTGGCGTCACTAGGGTTGGTGTCACCCGGTGCGGTAACTTATGGTGTCACCCCCCCCCCGAGTTTTACGGATTTTTTTAACTACTCTTACTCCTAAATCAGTACTCCCATATAACACTTTATGCTCACACACACAGCGCACATTACTGTGAGGTTTATTGCTGCGCAGCTCTCTCATATGCTCACACAACTTTTTGACAACTGCCAGCAAGTACGATGCCTGTTCGAAGGCAGTGAAAGCACACATGGATATATATTGCCCCCAGCAGCTCACCCATGGATATATATTGCCCCAGCTCACATATGGATATATTACCCCAGTTCAAAATTATATATTGCCCCCAGCAGCTCACCCATGGATATATTGCGCCTCAGCTCACATATGGATATATTGCGCCTCAGCTCACATATGGATATATTGCGCCTCAGCTCACATATGGATATATTGCGCCTCAGCTCACATATGGATATATTGCGCCTCAGCTCACATATGGATATATTGCGCCTCAGCTCACATATGGATATATTGCGCCTCAGCTCACATATGGATATATTGCGCCTCAGCTCACATATGGATATATTGCGCCTCAGCTCACATATGGATATATTGCGCCTCAGCTCACACATGGATATATTGCCCCAGACCAGCTCACACATGGATATTGCCCCAGCTCTCATGGATATGCCCCCAGCACACATGGACAGTGTCACCCTAAGGCGTGGTGTCACCTGGTGCGGGCTGCACCCCCTGACCCCACGTAGCGACGCCACTGATATTACACATACTTGCATATACACATACACCTATACACTACTACCCATCACATTTGTCTATTCTAGTACATTGTCCCCCAATTGTACCCACTTTGTACCCTTACCCCTATGTATTCCCTACTGTCACTGTCCATCACTGTCTGTCATGGAGAGTGTTGGGAGAGAAGAATGAGGGAGAAGGAGGAGGAAGTGAGGAGAGGTAGAGAGGTGTCTAGGGGGGAATGGGAGAGGAGACGTCGGATGTGGACGAAAGGAGGAGTGGGGCAGAAGACATAAGGGTGGCAATAGGAGACGTGGAGAGGAAGACTAGGGAGAGTAGATATCCTGAGGGAGAGAAGTGGAGTGACAGGTGTCATGCTTCCCGCTGCTGACTGCACTGTGCTGTGCTCGCCATTCATGTTCAGGCAGCACATGTAAAGTGCTGCCCCATGCTCAGACCTGAAACCAAACAGTTAACACAGCAACACACACCACACCCTCCTGCCTGAATAAAGGTCCACTCCTCCCTTCCATCCATGCTTCAGCATTAAGGTGCTAAGCTGTGTTTAAAACCAGATGTGATTCCTGAAGCTTCCTGATCTGCTCTTGAACTGCCATGTACCAGACCCCCTGCTTTGCCCACCGTTTGCCGCCTTCTATCAGCCTTTGACCTACCGACCGTCCTGTGACGACGCTCTTGAAATACCCATTTGTACCTTACCTGGAGTCCCCCTTGTATCCTGTCTACCACCCCCCAAGGTACATTTGCAAGTGTCTCCTAAGAATCCTGGTCCCTCCTGTCTGTTTACCTGTCTGTCCCTGCCTACTGGGCTCCGACCACCCTCAACCATTACAACAGGAGTCCCATGGGGGAAAGTAGTGAAGACAGGAAGGTGAGGAGTGAGGGGCAGAGGAGGTGGAGGAGTGAGGAGAGCGAGGGTGCCAGGCCAATCCCATCCAGACAAGGGCCAGCTTCTGGGCGAGGGCCAAGGGAGGGAGTCAGAGCACCTTCACAATCCAGGACACAGTCACAGGGTACCTTGTAGGCACAGATATGGGAAGAAAGGTACACCCTGGAGGAGAAAGAGGCATACATGCAGAGAGAACACGGCTCACTGACTTGACCCTGTCTGAGCACCTGTGTCTCCGCCTGTGGAGTGAGATCAGACAAGCGGTGTGTTCCTTGGGGAGAAACCAGAGCATCCAGTCCATTAAACATCGCTACCAGGACTGCAAGCAGGGGGACTTCAGAATCAGGAGGACTGGAGGCGGCCCACCATGGCGCTATGTGTACGCGATTTGGGAAGAAATGCTGAAGGTCCAAATATCAGAAATCCGCTTCCGTGGATTTCAGGGACCAGTGCAAATCAAAGACAGGCCAGCTACCACCGAGCGTGACCAATGTTTTCCTTCTGATTTCTAAATGTCTTTTTTGTTCTATCTTCTAGCCCATGATTTGTGCAACCTTGCAAATCCTGATGGTTTTGACTACGACTTCCAAGATGCTCTGTCACTCAAACGCTCACTAGTGCATCATGAGACGTGTACTCCAAATTTTTTTATTTTGAAGGCACTAGCTTGTATAGAAATAATCTTGATAGGATTTTCATGGATTCGATTGTGGTTATCAACTTTGATGCTTTATTTATTTATAAATGATTTTACCATGAAGGATACATTGAGATTTCTCTCGTTTTCAAGTATGTCCTGGAAATTGTCTGTCTACAATCGCAGACTGATAATTGCTAGCTTTTTAAAAATTGCTGTACAATGTCGGCATGTTCATGTGGTTTTTATAAATTCTGGTGTGGTTTGATCTGTGCTGGTTTTTATCCCCCTTCACTACCGAGATTGAGATATCTCGGGCTTCATGGGCACCATCCGGTGCCCTGATGTCGAGTTATCTTGATATTCTGATCTGCAGCCCAAAAGCAAATGAAATTTGTTTGGGGCACCTTCTGCAGCCCAAAAGCAAAGTTTTAGCCCTGTGGGCCTAATGCCGAAAGTGCTAAAACTGTAAAATTGGCAGAGGAACGCCCTAAAATAGCAGGCTATAACCCCTTCACTACCAAGTGATTTTCCAAAAAAACAATTGTCAGAAACCATTGGTTTTTTGGAAAATCATTTTTAACTAATTATAAAGAAAGAAATGTTGTTTATAGTTATACCCATTGTATTGCTTACTGTAAATAACCTATTTTTGGTCAGTAGATGATGCCATCTACTGCCAAATTGAGTTAGAGGTTTGAGTGGCTGGTCTATTTTCACCCCCCCCCCTGCTTCAGCTGCCGAAAGCATGACATATTTCAGAGCTTTGAGTAGCCGATTTTACAGTTTTAGCTCTTTGGGCATTATACCCATAGGGCTACAACTTTGGGGGCACTTTCTGCAGCCCAAAAGCAAACAAAATTCGTTTGCAGCAAAAGAATTTCATTTACTTTTGGGCTGCACATCACCTTACCAAGATATCTCGATATCGGAGCACCAGATGTTGTCTTTGAAGCCTATCTCTATCGGTAGTGAAGGGGTTAAGCAGCATTCAGCAGCTGATGCAGGGGGAAGAAAAAAAAGCAAGCTACAGCTCTGATGGCTGTAACTCAATTTGGCAGTAGATTGTGCCATCTAGTGGCCAAATAGGTTATTTACAGTAAGAACTATTTCTTACACTATAATTAAAAGTTATTTTTCACCTATGATTTATTCCGGCTGATGGGCATTGCATGAAAAATGGCACTCCGGAGCATGTAGAATCATTGCATTGCAGGTAAGAAATACAAAAGAAAACCTTATTTCCCTGCTGCAGCATATGAATTATACATGTTGCAGGGCAGGACTTTTCCCTGTGCTCCTCCATGCAAAAAAAAAAAAAAAAAATAGCAAAATTTGTCTCTTTAACCACTTCGATGCGGAGGACGCACTCAGCGCGTCCTCCGCATGGCTGCTGCTGTGCTGAGGACGCGCTGAGCGCGTCCTCACTTTGGGGTCAGCGTTCGGCCGAGTTCCGGCCGATCGCTGGCCCCCCCGGTGCGGGCTGACATCCTCGATGTCAGCCCAGCATCCGGAACCGCCGCCGGTGAAATTAGGTGTCATCGCGGCAGCGCGATGACACCTAATTCAGGCGCCCCCCCGCATGTGCGGAGGAGGCGCCTGAAAGGGAGGGGGGGGGGGGAGGTCCTTCGGACCTCTCTCCCTCCCGATCGGTGGCGCTGCGGGGGTTAACCCAGGCACCATTTGGAAGGGCACAGTCTGCCCTTCCAAATGGTACCTGGCATTAACCCCTGGGGAGCTGGATCGCGAATCGGCACTGAAAAGCGCCGGTTCGTGATCCTTTCCCGGAGCTGGCCGACATCTTGGATGTCGGCCAAGCCTCCGGGAACTCCCCCTGAGGACTGGCGTCATCGTGCATAGCACGATGACGCCAGTCCTGGAGTTAACCCCTAACTGCCACCAACGGTGGAGATAGGGAGTTCCAATGAACTCCCTATCTCCCGATCCGTGGCAGCTAGGGGTTAACGTTTGGTATTGTTGGATCGGCCAGAGCATGGCCATTCAAACACGAAAGTGAAAAAAGTTTGTAAAAAAAAAAAAATATATAAAAAAATATTTTTAAAAAAAATTAAACATTTTTTTTTCTTTTTTTTTGGTTCGTTAATGCAGCAATATTGTTCCCATTTCAATTATAATGTGAACAATGATGCTGCACTAACGATTTTTGTATGCGGTGCGTTTGTTAAAAATCGTGTAGTTTTCCCAAAAAAAAATGTAACGAGACCCCATCTCTAATTTTTTTAACAAGCGCACCCCATACAAAATATAACCGCAATTGCTCGCATGTTAAAATGTGGAAAAAAACACTTTACACATTGTAAATCCACCCGGGTGGCTATTCAGCTGCATGTAGACTTTCTCTTTCTCCGTCTGGCTCTTTCCAGGGGCGCGATGAAGCTCAGAATCACACAGAGGAGCTATATGAAGGACAGAAAGACGCAATTGTGGTTTACTCACAGCTCTGAAAAGCCCTGTTTTTATTCTTGATTATCAGGGTTATTCAAAGAGATTCGAAACGTCACCGCACTTTCGGTGACTTTTCGTTCTCTTCAATTCGGTTCCTTTTGCCGATCCCATTTCGGTGACCCTGCGGTGTATTCAGCAAACACCACAGGGTCCCCGAATTGCAGGGAAAAGCTACCGCAAACCCAACGAAAACGAACCGCAAAACCCAGCGAATGCACGCCGAAAACACCCAAAAACATCTGGATTAACCTGCCGAAAACCACGGAAAAACCCGAGCAGGAGCCGATCACACGCAGGGAAGCCGCCGAAAAAAGCCGACACCGCAGACGAAGGAAGTGAATAAATTAGAAAAACAGTTTGCTTGAATGTTTGAAAAGTGAAACACTGTTTGCAAAGAAACTACTGAGCGAAAATGTCTGAAATTTACATATGAGGTCCAGGGAATGATAATAAAGAGGGCTGTTACAGAAAAAATAAGTAAACTTAAAAAATTATTCAGAAAAATGCTTAAAATATCCTAAAAAAAATATAAATAGACTCTTTACTGCAGAATTTTATAATGAATGTTTTATTAGATATTGAATTAAAACAGGAATATTTTTAACATTGAAGCCTATGGGATTCTCCTGAATAAACCTGCCGAATTAAACCACCGAATGGCAGGGCATTTCGGGAACCTTTCACTGCTGGTTTGTGTTCTCTGAATAGCCGAAGTAGTGCTTTTTTATGGGGATTTCACTGCCCTCGAACAGGCACCGAATGTGCAGGCAATTCGCCAGGATTTGGCGAATTGCCTGCTCTCTGGATATCCGAATGGCCAAGAAACGTAACCGAACGCTGATTTTCAGCGTTCGGTTACCTTTCTCAAGCAATTTGAATCTATTTGAATAACCCTGTATGTGTCTTTCAGAGACTTAGGCCGGCTGCACACTAGCAGGGTTATCCAAAGAGATTCGAATTGCTTGAGAAAGGTAACCGAACGCTGAAAATCAGCGTTCGGTTACCTTTCCTGGCCATTCGGCTATCCAGAGAGCAGGCAATTCGCCAAATCCTGGCGAATTGGCCTGCACATACGGTGCCTGTTCGGTGCCTGTTCGAGGGCAGTGAAATCCCCATGAAAAAGCACTGCTTCGGCTATTCAGAGAACACAAACCAGCAGTGAAAGGTTCCCGAATTGCCCTGCCATTCGGTGGTTTAATTCGGCAAATTTATTCAGGAGAATCCCATAGGCTTCAATGTAAAAATATTCCTGTTTTAATTCAATATCTAATAAACCGTTCATTATAAAATTCTGCAGCAAAAAGTCTCTTTATTTATAGATTTTTTAGGATACTTTAAGCATTTTTCTGAATTTTTTAAAAAAAAAATTAAAAGTCCGATTTTTTTTTTTTTTTTTTCAGTTTGCTTATTTTTTTTGTAACAGCCCTCTTATTATCATTCCCTGGACCTCCTGTGAAAATTTCAGACATTTTCGCTCAGTAGTTTCTTTGCAAACAGCGTTTCATTTTCCCAGATTCATACAAATGGTTTTTCTAATTTATTCACTGCCTCCTCTACGTCACAGCTGCTTCGGCTCTGTGTGATTCGGCTCCTGTTCGGCTCCTGTTCGGCTTTTTCGAAGGTCAATTCAAGATGTTTTTGCTTGTTTTCAGCATGCATTCGGTTAGTTTTCGTCAGATTTTTCGGCAGCTTTTCCCTGCAATTCGGGGACCCTGTGGTGCTTGCTGAATACACCGCAGGGTCACCGAATGCAATCGGCAAAAGGAACCGAATTGAAGAGAACGAAAAGTCACCGAACGTGCGGTGACTTTTCGAATCTCTTTGGATAACCCTGTCGATGTTTTTTTTTAACGCACTAACGCGCGTTAAAAAAAAAAATCATCGTACTCGACACTCGTCTACCCCCCTTGCGTTATCTTCCATAGGAGGTAGCGGAGCACCCGTCGACGCGAATCCTAGCGCATCGCCATTCTAGAACGCTAGGATTCACGTCGACGGGTGCTCCGCTATCTCCTATGGAAGATAACGCAAGGGGCGTGGACGAGCGTCGGGTACGATGTTTTTTTTTTTTAACGCGCGTTAGTGCGTTAAAAAAAACGTCTACTCTAGTCTAGTGTGCACCCGGCCTAAGGTGTAAAAACAAAAACCAAAAAAACAGTGAACCAATCAGAAACAGTCAACATTAAGCACTTCTTTAAAAATGCTGAATACAAGGTTTCAAAAAATAAGGAGCAACTAGCAAAAGAAAACTTGACACATGGCAAAATATATATCTTGTTATTTTAAACAGCCGAATGTGTACACAATAAATCTAGGGTCAGACTAGCGCAGTTTTAACGTGCGTTTAGCCGCACGAAATCACGGCCGTACTAGCAGCAAATGACGTCCAATGCCGGGGAACATACGATGAACGGCCGCACGAAAGTTCGTCCGCGCAACGCAAGTGGCCAACGAACGCATTTTTTCGAGAACGTCAAACCGCTACTACTGACGTACAGAGTGCGCTGCGTCCGCATAGCGGCGTGTGTGCGTGATTAGGAGACGTCAGACGCTGCTAATGTCCGGCCAACATAACGTCCAGACGCAAAGTGTTTCATTGAGGATCCGTACAAAATCACGGACGAAAAGGCGCATCGTATGACCGCTATCGCGTATTCTGTGAAAAAATACGTACGTTCGTTCGACCGTACTTTTTCACGGACAACGTGAAAAATGCGTTCGTCTGACCCTAGCCTTATACTGGCGGCACGCCTGGTTCTTGCATTAAAAATAGTAACTTTATTAAATCATTACATTTCAGTCTGTTCACCATAGACTTTCATCACGATCCTTATGAAAGTCTGTGGAGAACGAAGTGAAACGTTGAGGAGTTAATAAAGTTATTATTTTTAATGCAAGTCCCAAGCGTGCCGCTGGTTCCTGGAGGTATGATCTAGTGGAATTTGCCCGTAAAAATCTACCTGCTGTAATATAGGAGCCGAGGGGGGGGGGGCTCCACTATATGTAGTTGGCACATGTATATATTTTATCTGTGTATACTATACATAATTACATTATGGAGTGATAGGGCACCGCCCTATGTTTACATTCCAGGGATAAGGAAACACTCTCACTCTGAGTTTGATTGAACACGTTATTTATTTAAAGTATTTTACCAGGAAGGATACATTGAGATTTCTCTCGTTTTCACGTATGTCCTGGGTTCAAGAACATTGAAATGATGCATTTTATTACTTTGTATTTCTGTAAGTTATTAAAAACAAAACACAAATATACAGATTGAAATTTCATGGGAAGGGCTAGATCCTTTGGCTAATTAGGATGATTGCCAAAGTGGAAGCAGCTGGAAAGACCAGCACTGGGTGGGACAGCAGAGTCCAAATGCAGGTTCTGTGGCTGTTGGTAGATGGATACTTTTGGTGTGTGATAAGCGCTGTACCTATTTTGAATTGGTTCTACTCTATGAAAGTGTTTGAGGATTAGGGTGACCATATCGACCATGTTTAACCCTTTCGCTGCTGAGGCTTTTCACACCTCTGTGCTGAGGTCATTTTTACCGGTTTTGCTCATCATGTTTAAACGTGTTTTGAAGGCTTATTTTAGTATATGACCCAGACATATTATATATCGTTCTTTCCGTCAGACTCGGTAGATTCATAATATGTCATTATTATAATATACAGACAGGTCATGACGTATACATATAACAAAAAATGCAATAAAATATGAATTTTCAATAATTATCTGCCCAGCAATTATAAATGATTTTTAACCATAATAGGAATACAGGAAATCTTCCAAGCAACAAATCGGTGGACATTTCCAGGTCTACACATTACAGGGTGCTCCTTACGCGTGTTACTATGAACCTTGGAATGGGTGTCATCATGCAAGATGGCGGTTCTTGTACACCCTCTTGTGTGCGTGTAAGACAAGTGATGCCTAACCAAGATGGTTGCCTGGGACAAGCAGAAGAAAGTAAAGGAAATACAGTGTGGGAGGAGACATAGGGGAAGTGATGGGGGTGTGGACACTGGCAGCATGAAGCCACTGTGGGACAGGAAATGAGCATGGCCGCAGCAGGCAGGGAAAAGGATGAGAAGGCAGCAAATGGGGTGCTTTGTGCCGAGATCACCTGCAAGTTCAAGATTTCATTCTCCTATATGTTTAGTTAGGATAAAAGTTTACTCTCTGTGTGCATCCATTTTGTATCTTTACAGCACTTGCTCTCAGGGCCGGCCTTAGGCCTCTGAGCTCCCTGTGCGAAAAATCCTCACAGCACCCCACAGTAGCCACACGCCCTACTATATCCACACCCCAAACGGTGAAATTCATTATTCTGTGAAAAGCGAGGGTTTGTGAATTACCCCTAATACGAAGTCACTACATGGAGCAAGATCAGCATCAAGCAGGGACACAGCAGGACGTGCGTGCGGAACGTCCTCCGCAATGAGGGGGTTATCCCCAGGACGATCCACACACGTCCACACAGTGCAGGGGCAGCAAGGCTGTAGGAATCTATTCACAACACTGGACAGCAGAGAAATGTCAGGGAAATGCCCTGCTGTTCTGTGGTTTCATTCGTCAGGTTTAATCAGACGAATCCCATAGGCTTCAACGTTAAAAATATTCCAAGAAACCATTTATTTTTAATTTGCAGCACACAGCCTCTATTTTATTTTAGGCACTTTTCTGGTGAATTTATTTAAATGGCTTTTTTTTCTGTAACAGACGTTTTTTATTATTATTCATAGGACTTTATATATTATTTCCAGGCAAACGCCATTTAAAAGTTGCGTGTTTTTGTTTTTTCCTTTACGTGTTTAGCCGCTGGACATCTTTTTGTGGCTGCGTTCGGAGGGTCGTTGGCTGCGTTTAGCAGTCTCTTGGGTGGCTTGTGGGTGCGTTTAGCAGTCTCTTGGGCGGCTTGCGGGTGCGTTTGGCAGTCTCTTGGGCGGCTTGCGGGTGCGTTTGGCAGTCTCTCGGGCAGCTTGCGGGTGCGTTTGGCAGTCTCTTGGGCGGCTTGTGGGTGCGTTTCGCAGTCTCTCGGGCAGCTTGTGTGTGCGTTTGGCAGTCTCTCGGGCAGCTTGCGGGTGCGTTTGGCAGTCTCTCGGGCGGCTTGCGGGTGCGTTTGGCAGTCTCTCGGGCGGCTTGCGGGTGCGTTTGGCAGTCTCTCGGGCGGCTTGAGGGTGCGTTTCGCAGTCTCTCGGGCGGCTTGCGGGTGCGTTTGGCAGTCTCTCGGGCAGCTTGCGGGTGCGTTTGGCAGTCTCTCGGGCAGCTTGCGGGTGCGTTTGGCAGTCTCTCGGGCAGCTTGCGGGTGCGTTTGGCAGTCTCTCGGGCGGCTTGTGGGTGCGTTTGGCAGTCTCTCGGGCGGCTTGCGGGTGCGTTTGGCAGTCTCTCGGGCGGCTTGAGGGTGCGTTTGGCAGTCTCTCGGGCGGCTTGCGGGTGCGTTTGGCAGTCTCTCGGGCGGCTTGTGGGTGCGTTTGGCAGTCTCTCGGGCGGCTTGCGGGTGCGTTTGGCAGTCTCTCGGGCAGTTTGCGGGTGCGTTTGGCATTCTCTCGGGCGGCTTGTGGGTGCGTTTGGCAGTCTCTTGGGCGGTTTGTGGGTGCATTTGGCAGTCTCTTGGGCGGCTGCGCTCGGCAAGTGCATACGGCGGTTTGCTCCGTGGGTTTACGGCTGAGTTCGGCAGGTTGATCCGTGGCGTTCAGCAGGTTCGCAGCATTCGGTAGGTCAATGCACCGCACATAGGGGACCCTGCGGCGAATGCTGAATTCACCACAGGGTCGGCAAATTTAACTTGCTGTAGTGAGGTGAACCAGAGAGCACTGAAATGTCAGTGACATTTCGGTGCTCTCTGAATAACCCTGATAGAGTGAACACATTTAACAGTTATTTATATAAATAGGACTAAATAAATCCTACAAGGAGATATATCATGAAAAAAAATCACTAGCCATGAATCCCCCCCCCCCCGCAACTTAATTTACTCACGGTTTGCTCTTTACCTCCCTGTCAGGACCTGAAGCTGCTGCTGGAATGGAGGAGGCAGGACCAGGACGCAGGGGAGATCCAGAGAGACTGCAGCTGTGATGTTTTCAGGGTTGCACTCTGTGCCTTCTGGGTCAGAGGAGGCTGTTCTTTGTGTGTCCCTGGGTCCCGGCTGCTGTCTAGCTCTGTCTCCTTCTCAGCAGCGCACCCCTCTTCCATCCCCTGCCGTGCACACAGTGTGCGATGCGTGGGACAGGAAGATGACGGGGATTAGGGGAGGAGCTGGATGGATGTATCTAACTGGATCCTCTTCAGTTAACTGTGGGGAGGAATGCAGGGTGTGTGTCGGCTGCCTGGGCGCCCTCAGTTGCCATGGCGCCCAGTGCCGTCGCACAAGTCGAACACCCCAAAGGCCGGCCCTGCTTGCTCTTCACTGTATGGCATTTGTCATAGAATGGTGTTTATCGGTCAGAAGTCCAGAAAACTGACACATAAGATTGCATGTGTGTGGGATGTATGCAAATGACCTCACCAGGGAGTAGTTTCCAACGTCGGAAGTCTTCTGGAAGTTGATAGTTTAGAAAACACAATAGATCCCCTGCAGCCACATCTATACATTCCCTTCACCACCCATTGCCTCTTCACTACACTTTTATCCTATACCACACCTGGAAAGTAAAACTTTTGCACAGATTTTGGAGAATGTTACATTGTGGGAACAATCCACAAAATGGGGACAGGAGATAAAAACCTAACTTTATTTTTCCTTTTTAAATGCAATTAATTCAAAGAAAAAAAAAAAAAAAGCAGCAGCAAGTATTTTATAACGTATTTTTCTTTTGTAATGCACAAGTAATCTAGTTACAGTTTACGATAGTGCTAGTGTCCTGTTAAGCCTTTGTGTTCATTGCAGAGCATCCTGGTTGCATGGGATACATACATCATGTGCACCATTGTCCTAGGTGGACCTAGGAGGATGTATATACAGATGTGTGTGTGGAAAGAAGCAGTGCTTGGTCATGTCAGGTAGTGCCTCTTATAATTAACATGTTCTGACAGATCATGCATCTCTGACAAACTCTCGCCCCACTTCTAAGGCTAGGGTCAGACGAGAGCAATCTGTGCGGACTGCGCGTCTGTGCACAACAGACGTATTTTCTGACTGACGACAAGGTAGTGGCTACACAGTCCGTTTTTGTGACGGATGTTTTTTTTTGACTGATGTAGATGGGAAATAAAATTAATATGAAAAACCAATTTGTCCGTCAAAAATGCTGGACGTATAAATGCAGTCCGTCTGACTACGTTCCATCACTCACACACAAAGCTATGCGGATATGGCGCACTCCGCACGTCCGTTCTTGCGGTTTTACGCTTTTGCCTAACTTGCGTCCCTTTGCCGCGTCCGTTGTGCGTCTACACTACTGTACGGACGTACTTCGTGTGTGGGTCTCTATTGATCATAATTGTATGCTACCACGGACGTTAAAATGCTCGGCAACACTGACGTGAACACTGCTCTCATCTGACCCGAGCCTAAGGCCAGGTGCACATGAACGTACTCTGCTGCGCACAGTACGTGCGTAATCACGCACTATATGACGTCCGTTCTAGCATATAATTTCGTGGATACTGGATAGAGAACACCACACGTAGTACGCGCACAACGGATCCCGCATGCTGAAGACGACTGCCATCGAAACACCAACGCGAAAGCGCTAGAACTGACAACGTATAGACAACGTTGGCCATGTGCTGGAGGCAAATTCAGTTTGTACGACGTCCATCCAACATAACAGATCGTCTGGTGTCTACCAATCTCTACCGTCATAAAGTGCGTCCTTTTTAACGCACGTACTGTGCACAGCAGAGTACGCTTGTGTGCACCTGGCCAAAAGGTACCACTAGTTGCTCAGCAGGGATGTATATTCTGCCAGTGAGGCAGTTACTGACATGACAATGACTAGTTCATATTGAATTCCAGCAGTGCTGGTAAAATACTGGTCAAATAGGGTTCCTGGGTCAGCCATGTTTTCCAGGACATACATTATTATTTGATGGAGAGGGAGAGTACCGTCAAGATGCTGTCCTGTAGTATGTATAACTCATATGCTGTTATCTAATCAGGGCAGATCACCATGCATGGTTATTCCACGTTGAAGCGTTAGCAGGGTTGCATTTTTCATGCAATGCCCATCATACTGAATAATTTATACATGTCCAGGAAAACCTGGCCCATCTGGCAACCCCAATCATCAGTACCTGTACCTACTGTCAGTGCAACTCCTTATTGGAGCTATCAAACACAGGAGAAAAAGAATAGGGGATTAAAAAGAGTAAAAAAAACCATAAAAACCCAACTACTCGAAATAAGCAAACAAGTATAATAAAAGAATGAACAATAAAACCAAGGAATCTTTCTCATGTCTCCCAGACCCCTGGAGCTGCCGGGCATTCTGTCAGTTACAGCCCCTCCCCCCGGCCTCCAGCAGCTCCAGCTCCTGGGCAACCAGCACTCACAACATCATAGCCAGGCTGAGAGCTGACACTGCGGTAAGCACAGGCTGCAACAGAACATTCCCCACCCATTGATTGTATCCAGTAACATCAGGGGCTTCTCTTGCTGCGAGGTGCTGGACTGCAGAGCCCACATACAGCCAACACTGCTCTGTGATCACCCAGCAGATTGAACCACACTCAACCTGACAGAGGGGCTGCTGACAGAGGGGCTGCTGGCTGACAGAGGGGCTGCTGACAGAGGGGCTGCTGGCTGACAGAGGGGCTGCTGACAGACTGCTGACAGAGGGGCTGCTGACAGAGGGGCTGCTGGCTGACAGAGGGGCTGCTGACAGACTGCTGACAGAGGGGCTGCTGACAGAGGGACTGCTGACTGACAGAGGGGCTGCTGACAGACTGCTGACAGAGGGGCTGCTGACAGAGGGGCTGCTGGCTGACAGAGGGGCTGCTGACAGAGGGGCTGCTGACAGAGGGTCTTTAACTTCTCATAACAATTGGTAAATACATTGGAACAACTTTAGTTTTTCTCTCTCATTCAGAGCAGGAAAACTGTATTACATTATTATTCTAGATTCATCAGTTGAGGCTAGAATTATTATTTTTATGTATTTGATAACAATAAAAAACAACAACATTAAAATGAGAGTTTTACGCGTCGATCGTGTTAATTGATACGTACACAATGAATAATAATTGTTTTAAATATTAATAATGTTTCTTGAATTGTGAGCCAGACATAATTAACCCAAATGTGCAGCAGAAGAATAAAATGAAAGGTTGGTGAGAAAACCAGAAACAATGTAAATGTGTCTATTTCAGATCGTGGTTTGGTCTGTTTTGTAACATCCAGTGTTGCTATAACAAGCCCCAAACAGCCCCAGGGTAAGTTCAGTACAATATACATTCGCTGTGCCTTTATTCATCATTTAGTGTGTTGTAAGCACGGCCAGTTATACATACAGTGGAAAATAGTGACAACCCCAACTGCAGGAGCGCTGCAAGTGAGTGCAGGGATCTAGGAAAAAATTATGCAGTTTTTAAAGATAATTTAAGAGCAGTTTACTATATGTTCATTCTTCTCTTTTCCGTGGTAGTGGCGGTTAATAGAAATTGGACAATAATCTTCTATAAAATTATTTTGTGAATTTTATGCTGTTTTTATATTCTGTGTGTTTGTGCCTACATGTTCAGTTATTGGCATATCTCAGTATTATTTACAGACTTTGTGATCCTTGAGACTCTATAAAGGGCTATATTCCATAGTTGATGGTAAAATGAAGACGCTAATGTAAACCAGCGCAACGTCTTAAACATCAGCACCTGCCAATTACCAATCATATTACGAAGCTCGTGCAGGTGTTGGCACTCGACCAGTCTTTTTCCTGAACCACAGTGCCCTTGGCACCTATTGTCAGTTTTTTTTAAAAAACTTTTTGTGTATTTTCTTTTTGTTTAAGTTTATATCGGTTGTTAAGCTATTTGTTGTTATCTGTATTGTGCTTCCCTTGACACACTTTTTATTCTGAGCGCTTGAAGTAAAAGTTAAGTTTTATTTTTATTTTCTTGGTACTCTTCTCTCAGCCCTCCATTTATGTTCTACATCAACTATAGGGGTTACCCCCCCCCCCCATCCATGGCTGGGACAAATTACACATGATTCCCAGAAAATATATTATATATCACTGGCGCCACTTATTGGCTCGTGAGGGAATAGTGTGCAAAGTGCAAGGGTTAAAATAGTGCTTGGTATGAATTAGGACATATAATAAATATCAAATAGTATCAAGGAAATTCCCAAAGAATATCAGTGCAGCAGTAAAGTGCAAACAGGGTTGATACCTTAATTCACAGTGAGGTCCTATACAGAAATAGCAGCATAATTCATTTAGATGGCAGCATAAATCACATAAATAGTAGAAATAGCAGCTTGCAAATCAAAATGATCATTAAAATGTAAGTGCAAATTAATGGTGCAATCCAATTTTGACAAGTAAAGTGCAGATAGTGACAGTAAAAACAGTGCAATATAATCTTTTAAAGCCCTCTAGTGGACATTAAAATAATTAGATTGCAAGCTCTTGAGCTAATGGTGATAATGTGATGGCAACAATGTTAGTGGTAAGGGTGGCACACTTTTGTGTGAATAATTACAAGTCTTACGTGATTGTTCGTGTAAAACCATTCAAATAAATATTAGTCCAACAGTACAGCAGCTTGTAATCACAATATGCGGAAAATCCCCAAAAAGTCCACAGAAAGTAAAGTTGCCAGGGGGGTGGAATCCAGCGCTAGTACTTCAGGGTTAGGTGGTGGCGCTCCAATGAAGGTGCAATCAGGGTCCTGGTCGTAGTCAGGTCCACGTCTCTCGAGAGGCGAGATCCTGCCGGCCATGTGACCCATGGACTTCATGGAGGGGATGCCCGGGACCGGGCTTTAACGCTGTCCCGAGCATCATGGACCCTAACGGCCACTATGGGGCAGGCTGCTAGTCTCAGCGCTTACCCCGTAATCTACAGGTAAAAAGGGGACACTAAAGGGAGATTAGAGAATGCAAATTTTTCCGTTTAGCGACCCTGTTTTAGCTGTAGGGACGTGATAGGGCACTTTGTTTCCAAATGATCTGGTTATTTATGTTTCTTGTTAATCCTTACTGTAATAAACTATTTTGTGCCTTCTACTGGCAAAATAAAGTTCCTGCAGGTAAAACTGCAGCTCTTGTCTCCCTGTTGGCTGGGATTGGGAATGCCTGATATGTCAGGGCATTCTTTATCCAATTTTAACCAGTGTTAGCACCTTGAACATTATGCCCACAGAGCTAAAAATTCGAGGGCACCTTCTGGAGCCGGTTTCAACACACACATTTCATTTGCAATCGCACATCAAAGTCCCAGATCACATTAGGCCCGCTGCACACGAGTGTATTTACGGCTCGTGTGCGCCCGCACTTTTTTATTATTATTATTCTTTATTTATAAAGCGCCAGCATATTCCGCAGCGCTGTACAATAGGCACAGTATAGACAGGGTTACAATACATTGAACAACATTTGACAAACAGTACAGGAGGAGATGAGGGCCCTATTCCCGTAGGAACTCACAATCTGGGAGGGTTGGGGTTGGAAACAGGAGGAGAGGACTGTAAGGTGAGAGTGATTGATGGTTGTGTCAGTGAGTTGGGTGGTAGGCCTCCCTAAATAGGAATGTTTTAAGGGAGCGTTTGAAGGAAGAGAAGTTAGGGGAAAGTCTGACAGCACGAGGGAGAGCGTTCCAGAGAGTGGGGGCTGCGCATGAGAAATCCTGCAGTCCATCATGGGAAGAGGTGATGCGGGGAGAAGCTAGGTGCAGGTCACTGTTTGACCTTAGGGAGCGGGCTGGGGTGTATTTAGTGATTAGTGAGGACAGGTAGTGGGGCGCTGAGTTAGTGAGGGTTTTGTAGGTAAGGATAAGGATTTTGAACTTAATTCTGCAGTGGATGGGGAGCCAGTGAAGGGACTCGCAGATGGGAGCAGCAGAGACAGAGTGGCGGGTGAGGTGAATTAGCCTGGCCTGCGTCAGTGCGTTTTTGACGGGGAAGGCCATCCACCGAACGTGAAAAAGCCCTCCCCGTCAAAAGGCTAAACGGACGCTGACGCTGAGCGCAGAGAGTGGAAGGAACGCCCACTTTCACGGACGTTCCTTCCTCTCTCTGTTAACGCTCGTGTGCCGCCAGCCTTAAGGCCCGTGTCAGATGAACGCAGTGATCACGTCCGTGTTGCCGCACATTTGTATGTCCGTGGCAGCATAGCATTCTGATCAATGGAGCCCCACACATGAAGTACGTCGACACGGAAGTGCGGACGCATGACGGACGCAGCAAATGGTTGCAGAATAGGCAAGAACGTAATACCGCTAGAACGGACGCACAGAGTGTGCTGCATCCGCAATGTCCGCATAGCTTTGTGTGTGGGAACGTAGTCAGACGGACTGCATTTATGCGTCCAGCATTTTGACAGACAAAATGGTTTTTCTTTTTAATTTATTTTCCCTTCAACATCAGTCAAAAAAAGTCAGTCACAAAAACAGACCGTGTGGCCACTACCTTTTCGTCAGTCAGAAAGTACGTCCATTGTGCAGGGACGCACAGTCTGCACAAAATGCGCTTGTCTGACCCTAGCCTAACACAATCTCCAGCTGCGGTGTCGGGTAACGCTGATCGTGTATACATGATTGTGGTAGCGAAGGGGTTAATGCGTTGCACCTCTGTGCTCCTCCTATTTTAACCCTATAGTATCCCTTTTAATGTTGGCTGTTCTAGTGGTAATACCTAATAAATCCAATCTGTTAGAAGTTCCATTTTAGCAATTGAAAGCATCTATTATTATTTTTTTTTAAAGCAGGACTAGTGTGCCCCCTGCGGAGAAAGGAAATCCTTTGTTTTATCTCTCTCCAGTCACCCTGCAGTGAGATAAAACAAGCTGCAAATAGCAACCCCAAACCTCACTGTTGCAAAAAGTTCAAAAATGTCACTCCTACATTACAACAACTGGGGAGGGGGCAGAATACAGGGGAGCTCTGGAGTCTCTCGCTGCTGTACAGGGATAAGAGTCAGGGGATTCTAACGATCTAAAATCCCAATACAGTAGAGATACAAGGGGTTACTGTAAATTTCATAAACAAGCATTATGAAGGCATATACAGATAAAAATACCTTATTTTATTGGTATTTTTTGGAGCTGCATTGCTATTAGTATCATTATGATCACTACAAATGCCCTTAAGTAGGAGATCTGCACATTTTAATATCAACCTCATCACATTTACTGTATCTGACACAGACCATTCCTGATAACGCAGACCCTGTGTGACATTGTGCGAGAGATGTGACGCCATCTAGAGTTTAGAACCTTTTTATCTGACTAATAATATTTCTGCTAATACTTAAAAAAAAATAAAACTGATGTAAATTTACTCATTTTAAATTTCTCTCCATCTCAGAACAGCAATTTATGAAAAATGTGTTATCTTATGTTTAATTGTTATCTTCACATCCCATGGTTCAAATGAATGTTAGGATGAAAAACATCTAACTAATAAAGAGTAGGAATCATTATTTGGCATCCTTTACTAATATTTAAAGAGAATTGTGATGCACTTTGGGTGTAATTGAAAACTAAAAAGAAATCCCTTTTTAAAGATTTTTTTTAATTTTAATAAAGTTAGATTCTATAATGGTCCTTTATTTTATCCTATTAGAATGGATGAATTACTGAAGTGGCTAGAAGTTCGAATCTCGTCATCTCTCAGACCGCGGACAGATGATCTTAAAACTCTACTGCAGCAGCATAATTACAGGTTGGTTAAATCTTACTGAAAGCCATGAATGGTTTGAATATCTCAGTTCTATCTGAATCCAGCCGTATTTAAACTACATTAAGGTACATTGTATGTTTTTGCTATTTGTCTGACTCCGCCCATTAAGTTGAAACTACGTTTGTTTGTGATGGTTGTATCATTGTTTCAAACCTGGGCTAGGCTTACTAACAGTTTGCTTGTGATCATTACTTTTTATCTCAATATTTTAAAGTAACAATGTATCCCCCAGTCTTGAACATTCATTAATCAAAGACCCTGATGGCAGAAACGTGCAATAAATAAACTATATTCTGGTGCCAATCCATGCCTAGGATGGATATCTATTTACTCATATTTGAATAATATCCTGGGTTATAACGTTAATTATTAATTATGTAAATAATTGGATGATCCGGTTACTTTTGTAATCATTATTCCATAATGTAACATAGATTTCTGTGGAAACTAATATACATCCGGGGAAGACTGACCATCACAACATTTAGGGACTGCCCGAGGGCTCAGACCTAAAGCTCAAAAAAAATGGGAATATTTTTAACAGTGAAACCTATGGGATTCGCCTGATTAAACCTGCCGAATGAAACCACCGAAAATCAGGGCATTTCAACGACTTTTCTCTGCTGTTCGGTGCTCTGTGAATAGATTAACCATTGCTTCTCTATGGGGACTTTGTCACCAAACAGCACTGTATTTCACTGGCAATTCGCCAAAATTTGGCAAACTGCCTGTTCTGTGAATAGCCGTATATCCCCGAAAATGCACCGTACGTGGAAATTCATTGTTCAATGCCATTTCAGGACAAGTTCAGATCTCTGAATAACCCCTCAAGTAGTTAATCCATTTCACATTTCGAAAAAATGAATAAAAACAAAAGTACTAGTAAAAACGAAATAACGAATCGATCCGAAATACGAATTACTAATCTCCCAAAGTTCCGAATTGATCCGAAATACAAATCACGGTAACATAACGAACGCACTGAAATGAACTAAAAAAACATAATGGATCGATACGAAACTAAATAAAAATTTTCGTTGTGCACATGTCTAGTATTCACCCCCCTCTTTCCCCACCAGGGGGCTCTAGGAAAGCTAATTCAGCCCTCAAAGTGCAGATCTCGGTTTCAAGGAGTTATTGGAAGCGGGACTCTTTCAGGAACTCATCCCCAACAAATGGCTCTCAAAGTTGTTGTATTGTGAACCATTGGATTGGCTAAATTCTTGCTGGAGAATCTAGCCTCCTGCTAGTTACCTTACATCTGCATCTTTAGAGGAAGCTACAGTGTGTCACAGCCTGGAGCTGGATACAAGGCAGGTTTTAAAACTGATAACAGGATTAAAATGGGAGTGGGATATGGAAAGGGTCAGAGGGGCTACTTTTAACCCTAATGTATCCCTTTAACCCTTTCACACCCAAAATCGAGTTATCGCGATTTTGCATTGTAATGCATTGATCAGCGCTCATTTGCATGTCAAAAACAATTTTCACACTTTTCAAAAGCAGGTTTAGTGTGTCCCCTGTGAGGAAAGAAAATCCTTTCTTTGAGGCTAGGGACAGATGAGCGCATTTTCTGCGGCCACCGTCAAAATGTACGTCGATGCGTGCGCACGCATTTTTTCACGGAATACGCTTAAGTGGTCAGACGACCACAGTCGCACAGTCGCAGGTACTCACCAACGCAATTCTAGGGAAATCCGGCTGTTTGAACGTTATGTAGGCCGCACACTAGCAGCGTCTGACGTCTCCTAATCACGCACACACGCTGCCATGCGGCCGCAGCGCACTCTGTACGTCTGTAGCAGCGGTTTCACGTTCTGAGAAAAATGCGTTCATTTGCCGGTTGCGTGGTGTCGGCGCACTTTTGTACGCACGTACTGCGTATATTGGCCGTCATTGGCCGTTATGTGCTGCTACTGCCGCCGTGATTTAGTGCGCCTGCACGCGCGTTCCGACTGCCCCACTCTGACCCTAGCCTTAGGTGTCTCCAAGCACCCGGGAGAGACATATAAGCAGCTGCAAATAGTTCAAATAGATTGCTGCTATATTACAGCTGCCAGGAATAGGACAGTATACAAAGAGAGCTCTGGGATCACTCCCCAGGGATCTGCATGGCTGAAAAATTTGTTTTGTTTTTAAATAATTTTGTTTTCTGAATTTCGTTTCGTATTTCGTTTTGGATCGATTTCAAATTTCATATATCAATTCAATAGTTTTATCAATTCGAATTTTGGATCACTAAATAAAACCCCAATTAATCAAATTTTGCTGTTAAAAGAAAAGCTAGGGTTAGATTTTAAGGTTGTTTCACAGATATTGTATTTGAGTCAAATTAAACAGTGAACCAAAATTAATTTGTTTCATAAAGTCCTTTGCTGCCACTTTTATTTAAAGTTAAGATCAATTCGATAGTTGATATCAATTTGATCATTTCAAATTTGATAGTTGATATCAATTATTCAAATTTTTCTTTTATGATGATGACACAGTGTAAAATGAAATAAATTCGTTATATACGTATCGATTCGTTATTCGGAAGTACTTCCGAACTACGAATTATCAAATTTCATTCCGAATTTCTTTCGAAACTAATGCACATCTCTATCACTCACTGCTGTACAGGGATAAGATTCAGGGGGTTAGGAGTTAAAAACCATGCATAGTGCAGATACCAGGTGCTACTGTAATGTCAATACACAAGCATTATGCCACATAGATATTTTTATATTCTATTGGTATTTTTTGGAAGCTGCATTGCTAATAATCTCATTATGATCACTACAAATCCCCATAAGCAGGAAATCTGGCCATTTTTATTATTTATTTTTATCAGTTACTGTATCTAACACAACACAAGGGTCTTTTCCGCCTGTTTGATAGTAATGCAGACTCCATTTCAAATTGTGCAAGATAAAGGACACCATCTAGAGCTCAGAATCTTACATTTCAACAATATTTCTGTAAAGGATAAACTAATACATAATGAGCAAATTAACATTATTTTTATTTGTTAACTATCTTGGAATAACAATTTCCGTGCGACACTTCCAATTTACCATAAGTTTGTTAACTTTTTCAACCCATGTTTCAAATAAATGTTATGATAAAAAAAATTAACAAAAATCGCTTGGTAGTGAAGCGTTTAAGGAACCTATAAACATATGTTCTTGTTACATCATCTTTTATGCAAGGTCATGTTACTTCGTGTTCAATTATGTTTAAGGAGGGGGGCGTGGCTGGTCGAGCAGGGGAGCAGACGTGGTTTGAGTGAGCTCCGCTAGATCTTGCTGACAAACAGGATTTCTGACCAGATTTCACCGCAGATTATGGCCCCTGGGAGGCTGGCCATCGGGTGGCAGAATCCGGAGCTCGTTTCAGTCCCCCCTCTGGAGCCGAGCAGAGGACAAGGCCTTCGTTCCCCCGTCGGGTGTGACCTGCCGTCGGCCATCTTGAGGCCTAGGTTCCGGCCTGCTCCTCATCGACCCCTTTACCCGGGTGTTCAGCTGCTGTGTGCCGGGGATGGAGGGCCTCCATCTTTCAGATGCTGCAGTTGTCCCCGCAGCGGAGACGGCGGAGTAGGGCAGGGACTGGTGGAAGCTGACTCCCCCATCTTCCGCCAGGAGCCTGTGCTGGAAGCTCTTGAGGCCTGTATGGAGCAGATGGCTGGAGATGACGAGGCTCCGCTCATGCGTTGTGTCTGGCGCCGATTGATGGCTGCGCTGGGGGTCATTCAGCGGACGGAGGCTTTAGCTGGAGCGACGTTGGGGGATGTCCCCCCTGCCGGCCGCATAGAAGACCGTCCTGTGATGGAGGTTGAAGGAAGCACTTTTGAGACTGATCGACTCGAAGGGGACCAGAGTGGCTGTTCGGAGACAGAGGAGACAGTGACTAGGGTGCTGCAGGACAAGGATGGAGAGTTAGAGCCGGTTGAATGGGGACAGCCGATTGACCGAGACTTGCCTACCTGGGTAGCGTCCGTGGGAGCTGCGGTGGCCTGCACCGGACCGATCGAATGTCCCCCTGCGGAGTATACGACGATGGCATTCTCCTGCGGTCTTGCTGATGGTGTCTGTATGGAGGAGGACTTTACCTGACCGGCCGGCCTTGATGATTCGCTATGGGCCTGGTTTTTCTGCCTGGCCCGGCCTGTTCTGCGTCACCCTGCCTGTGCCACATCTGCCGTCATTTCAGGACGCTGGCTGAGAACCACCTTCACCTTCTACTAGGAGAGTCTTTCTTTTGTTGCTATCCTCCTTCTCATTTTCGTTTTGTTTTCTTTCCTGTGGCTTTTCTGCCTCTTTTTCAGCCGAATGAGAGGACTTTCTTGTGGCTTTCTCTTTTCTTTTTGTTTTGTTTTTTGTTCCCCAGCTGGGGACAGCTTTATGCCTCTTAATTGAGACACTTTTCGCCGACCTTACAGAATTTTGTGATTTCGCAGATTTTTGGTTTTCTCGTCTTTATTTTTTATTATTTGTATGTTTACTATGCTGACTCAGATGACTATTGTTGCTTCTACTCCCCCCCCTTCTTTCTGTTTTATTTAGCTTCTTCGGGATATCTCGGGGGCCACGGCCTGATGCCCGACTTGATCCCCAAGTGCCCAGACCTGGGTGCCATTTACCCCCCATGGCCTCCCCGCGTTCTTTTTGGCCGCATGGGAATTTGCCAGGGCAGGCACTATTTTGGCCTTTTTCTTTTCTTCTCCTTTCTTTCTTTCTCCTCCCCCTTTTTCTGTGCTAGTTGTCTTCAACTGATTTTCTCTTCTTTTAATGTAATGTTTTCATGCAGTGTTTGCAATTGTTTAATTGTTATGTCAGCTGTAATATGAGTCTCAAAAATATGTTGGTCCTGCGCGACCACTTCTCTCTTATTTTCACTGACATATATTGGCCCTGCGAGGCCTCTTTCCATGTGCACATTTCGTTGACTAATAAAATCTTAATACACAATTATGTTTAAGGCAATTATCACACAATATTTCTTGCCTCCTAAATGTTTTTTTTGTATTCTTTATTTTTAAGATTTTGCATCAGACAGAAAATATGTTTAGATTGGAAATAAATAAAAAAAACACACATACATGAATACTTATGTCTAAATGTTTCCTTTTTATTTTGCCAGGGTTTGCCTTTCTGAGTTCTTAAAGAATGAAGATGTCCACGCTTTATATGTCTATTTTAAACAAGCCAAGACTACCCTGGCAGCTTCAATTTCTCCACCAGATTCCCTTCAGAACAAATGCATATGTTTTATCAAATTAGCGACTGCATCCAAACTTACCTTAGAAAACATAGGTAAGTCTTCAATTGCTCAAAAACAGAAATCTCCAGTTCCATATTAATGTAATGAAGTTTAAGAACGAAATGACAGTAAATAAATCTAAATGCATTTTCAACAAGTGCAAAGCCCGCACAACTGAAACACTGGAATCATTTCAAGCTAAATTTAAATAAAAAGAATAAATTAATACTTAAGGTAGTGAAGAATTCCTGATGAAATCAAATGCAAATAGTTTACATAAAACAGATTTACCACAGTGATCAGTAATTGAAGCTTTTATATTTTTTAATTCACCAAACCACAATCAATTCAAAAGAAATAGAAAATTTACAGTATATAAACCCACCAGGTTCTATTATATGGAAATGAGCAAATTAATTGTATGCTATTCCAGATATATTAAACCCTCAACCTTCACCCATTTGCTAAACATGAACTGATCATATTTTGGAGCAATGCAAAGGAATTTTGTTTACTGTAAATTAAATGTGCTCCTGAAATTTCAGCACCGTGGACATGTCATCTAAGGTACTGAAGCTGTTTGGACTGCTTGGAGATCTGTTTTTCTATTACAGAAATATGAGGCTCCAGCTGTATTATACATGTAGACATGTAGTAGCATTTTTTTTAGCCCACAGGGGGAGACTTTTAGCATAAGGGGTTATTGAAAGACTGATGAATTGGCCACCGAATTGCACTGAATGGTGAATCTCAACGTAAAATGCAATTTCGTGGCCATTCGGCTATTCAAAAAGCCGTCAATTTGCCAAATATTGGTGAATTGCCATCGAAATGCGGTGCAATTCGGCAGCAGTGAAACTCCCCATCGAGAAGTAATGGTTATTCTATACAGAGAATGCCGAACAACCCTGAAAAGTTGGCAAAATGGGCAGATTTTTGGAGCTTTTGTTTGATCGGCGTAAACAGGCGAATTCTATAGGTTTCAATGTAAAAAAAAAAAATATCCCGTTTTTAAATTTTTTTTATTCAACCATGTATTCTTTTCATTTGCAGCAAAAAATCTCTTAATAAATTTTTTTAGGCATTTTCCTGGATTTTTTTTCAGTGACATGTTTGATTCAATGTTATTTTTTATTCTGTAGCAGAACTTTTTATGGTTACTCATAGGACCTTATATATTATTTTCATGCCTTATTTTTGTTTAAAACACCTTTCACTTCACCTTTTAGGCTGGGGTCAGACCAGCGCACTTTTAACGTGCGTTCTGGCGCACATAATTACGGCCGCACTAGCAGTAGATGACGGGCAGTGACGGCCAATATACGATGTACGGCCGCACAAAAGTCCGGCCGTGCAACGCAAGTGGAATTTGAATGCATTTTTTTGAGAACGCAGAACCGCTAGTACTGACGTACTGAGTGCGCGGCTGCGGCATAGCGGCGTGTTTGCATGATTAGGAGATGTCAGACGCTGCTAATGTCCAGCCTACATAACGTCCAGACGCAAAAAGAGTTTTATTGACGATCCGTACAAAATCACGCCTGAAAATGCGCGTCGTCTGACCGTTTTTGCGCATTCTGTGAAAAAATACGTCAATGCGTTCGGATGCACTTTTTCACGTTCGCGGGGAAAAATGCTTTCGTCTGACCCTAGCCTTACTTGTGCTCATCGGCTGGTTGGCATTTTTTCAGCAACTGACGGCACACTTCAGGGACCCTGCGGTGAATGCTGAATTCACCTCAGGGTCGGCGAATTGATCTTGAAGTGCGCCGAAAGAAAGGGCACCGACATTTCAGTGAAATTTCGGTGCTCTTTGAATAACCCCTTTAGTGTCTCTAAAATGTATTTTATGAAAGGTACATTTGTTTTACAGTGTCTGCAATGGAAAGTTGTTCTCCATAAATCCACTGGGCCCTGTCAATAGTTTTATAGATAAGAACTTGACAGTGGGGTATTCCACCAACTACTATACCATTTGCAGCTTTCAATAATGTCCTGCCATCTCAACTGCATCCACTTTGGTAATAGCTGGAATTGTATGAACTAACAATGATATTAATGCCATGTGTGTTTCTATCCACAGATAACAGCGTGATTTGTATGGATTGTGCCAAATTCCCCTTACAATACATTGATCTGGTACTTCATCAGGTTTATCTCCCACTTCTCTGTAATGATAGTGTGATGGCTGGAACTCCTTGTAACTCTGATAGGATCATTGACATTTTACATCGGTTTACTGGAAACCTGGAGATCATAGCTGGCCAAGTTGAAGTAGGTTACTCTATTATCTTTGCAGCAGATTGTAAGCAAACCTCATTGACCTGATCGGTTTGCTTTTTTTTTTTTTTAGAAATTTTTATTTTGAGAGTGTGGCAGCAAAACACTGCGGTAATCGGTTAGAATTATTAATCATTGATGGAGTATATGTCTGGTGTAAAATTATTTTAATCCATTTAGTGTGCTCATTCTTGGTGAGATGACACAATGTTTTCCTACACAGAACCATTTTGGGGTGATTTTGATAAACTACTTTTTTTAGTAATTCTGTTTGCATGCTATTTTATGTAACCACCTCTTTTTTTTTTTTTTTTTTTAGTGCAATTTTCTATGAAATAATATCATGCAGCATTTCTCATACCTTTCATCCAGGCAGTGCCCCATTGCCATATTGGCCATTTTTCCTATATAGGGCCATATTACATAGTTGGCGCTAACTTAACCAGAGCCTTTGTAAACTTCCCAGAGCCATTATAGCCTATGGAGGTTTTAAGTTTACAACAACTCTGGTTAAATTAGCACCAACATTGTAATACTGCCCATAATCTTTTTACTTTTTAAATGATGGCAAATCCTCACCAATACACTGTGTTATCATTATCTATTTATGCAATTAATGTAATAATTAAAAGCTCAACTCGATGTTCTTGGATTTCTAATTTCATAGGGTTCAATTGTTCTGCCAATGCCATCCCTGGAGTTATTGAAGAATAGCTCATTCACCAGTAAACATGGAGCTGTGATCCACATTATGGAAACGACTGTTATTGGGTGGATAAGGCAAATTAAGGTGAAATTTGACTGGATTACTGTTAATATTGCTATAATTTAGAGGAAATCTGTTAAATGATTGCTGTGTTAAATTAGAATAATTTACACTGAAAATATGAGTTTGTTGTGTATGCTAATTCTTACGCTGCCAATACAGATATTGATGGAAGAGTTGAGTAGTGCTGTATTATAACTGTATTACTGGATTTCTGGTTTATGAAAATACCTGGAGGTTATAGGATTAGGGAACTGCTAGGGAAAGCAGTCTATTCAGGTAGGTTGATAGTTTCCCAGAAAAGCTCTTAAACACCAAGTTGATGAAACTTGTTTCATGCTACAGAACAATGCTGGTACTGACTGATATATATGCCCAAAGCAATCTTTTGTCAATGTAACAGTCACGATTATATTTTTGTTCTGAACCCACTATAGGTTGTTCTGAAACATGATCCTCTTGCAGAACTTAAAAACAAGGCTCCAAAACCTGGGGTTTATGATGAACAAGACATGTGGAGAATATATATCCAGAGCCTTCAATTTATCAGCAGGCAGTTAAATTCTGCAGAAGCAAAAGATCTCATATCTCACCTGGAGGAGGCAAAGAGTACATATGGACATTCCATTATAGTCATCAGTCAAGATGTCACTAAGGTCAGACTAAAAACTTTTTTACACAGTGGTCATGTCGAGCAGGAACGCGTGGGAATGCAGTTAATCTATAATTGTGGTGCTCTGTAGGAAAATGAGGATGGAGACATTTTCCTTTTGTACTGTGGTACTGTAAGTAAGGTGCAGGTCCTGGATCGGAGATTATAGGATGAGGGAACTGCTGGGGGAAGCAGTCTATTCAGGTAGGGTGGTAGCTTCCCAGAAAAGCTCTTAAACACCAAGTTGGAAAGGTGAAGGGTGCGTCTAGATTCCAGCGACAGCCAGTTTAGTTCTTTTAACATGTCACAATGGTGGGTCGTGTAGTTACATTGTAGCACAAGGCAGCAGAATGAGTTATACAATGTAGTAAGTTTATGAAGGTGTGTTTGCGGGGCGGCTGCATACACTACATCTCCGTATTCAATAGCTGGAATAAGCATTTGTTGTACAATCTGCTTTCTTACCGCGGGGCTCAGGCAGGATTTGTTTCTGTACAGGGCACCTAGTTTAGGGTAAAGTTTAGATGAGAGTTTTTCGATGTGGGGGCCAAAGGATAGATTTGGGTCTAACCACATACCTAGATATTTGAGAGAAGTGACTGTAGTCAGCGTGTCATTTGATCTTGTCCTGACACATAGATGGGGTGTTTGCAATTTGTGTAGTTTAGGTGCTGTTCTAAAGAGCATCGTAACAGTTCTGTTTGATTATAATGATTTGAAGATATAACAAGTAATGACAATTTAATCACTTTATATTCGACAAAGAAATTAAAAAATAAAAACCACAGTCATTTACATATCATTAGCTGCTGAACAAAAGTGAAGTAAAATTTCTAAGCAGTTAGTGGGGTAATTCATTGGTGCTTGGTGTTTTTTCAAACCTGGTCCAACATAACATAAATGTCGTGATAGAACCAGTAAAAAGACTCCACATTGGTCACTACTCCGTCCTGTTTCAATGCTTTAAATAAACAGGATATTCAAAGAGAATCGAAAAGTCACTGCACGTTTGGTGACCTTTCGTTCTCTTCAATTCGGTGCGATTTGGCGATCCCATTTCGGCGTCCCTGCGGTGTATTCAGCAAGGACCACAGGGCCGTCGTAGTGCAGGGAAAAGCCGCTGCAAACCCGACGAACACTCACTGCAAAACCCGGCAAACGCACACCGAAACCCACAAAAACATCTGGATTAACCCCATCGAACACGCCAGAGAAACCCAAGCAGCCGCCGATCCCGTCGCAGAGCAGCCGCCGGAAAAAGCCGACACCGCAGACGAATGGAGTGAACAAAAAAAAAACAGTACGCTTGAATGTTTGATAAGTGAAATGCTGTTTTCAAAGAAACTACAGAACGAAAATGTCTGAAATTTACATATAAGATACAATGAATGATAATAAACAGGGCTGTTACAGATAAAAGAAAAAAACGATTTTAAAAAAAACAAACCTTTTTTTGCAAAAAAAGCTTAAAAGATCCTTAGAAATCTATACATAAAAAGGCTTTTTACTGCAGATTATTATAATCAACGGTTTCTTAGATATTGGATTAAAGCGAGAATATTTTTACCATTGAAGCCTATGGGATCCGCCTGAATAAATCTGCCGCATGAAACTACCGAACAACAGGTCAATTCGGCAACTTTTCACTGCTGGTTTTTGTTCTCTGTATAGACGAAGCATTGCTTCGAACAGGTACCGTATGTGCAGGTAATTCGCCAACATTTGGTGAACTGCCTGCTCTCTGGATAGCCGAATGGCCAGGAAAGGTAACCGTACGCTGAATTTCACTGTTCGATTACCTTTCGGCCACAATTTGGATCTCTTTAAATAACCCTGTACGTTGCTAATTCTTTATAAATCTTCTACTGTAATTGATTTGAAGCTACTTTAACAATTTATTTTTGAAGTAATGACTTTGTTAGAGGAAAATGTTGCAATCACTTATAGAAAATAAGTTACATAGTTACATAGGCTGAAAAAAGACATGCGTCCATCGGGTTCAGCCTCTCCCACATAACCTACTGCTGTTCATCCAAAGGAAGGCAAAAAACCCAGTCTGAAGCACTCGCCAATATGCAACACACTGGGAAAAAAAATCCTTCTTGACCCCAGAATGGCAGTCAGATTTCTCCTTGGATCAAGAAGCTTTTACCCACATATTAAATACTATAACCCTTAATATTCTGTGTCTGCAGGAAGTCATCCAGTCGCTTTTTTAAAGTCTGTACAGTCACTGACCCAACCACCTCAACAGGCAGAGAATTCCACAGTAATAGTGAATTTATCTAAAATGATTCTGCCACATACAGGTTGTGTTGGGTGAAGTGTTCACCATACAGGGTTATTCAGAGAAAGGTGACACTATGGAGAACATTTGGAGAAGTGAAAATTCTAGGTCAAAAGAGCCAAACCTGAAAAATTCTGTCATTTATCTCCCTTTCCAAATCAGCTATTTTGATCTAGAATTTTCAGTTCTCCAGAGTTTAACCTTTCTCTGAATAACCCTGCTGGTCTTTAAGTGCTTAATCAAAATGTTTTTCGATTATTTTACCATAGTAAATATAAGTGATTACTTATAAACAATGCTTAGACGGTAGCATATCATATGCTTTTTGTATAGTTTTCTTGGGATAATTGTCACAAATCCATTTACAGGCACTTTCACAGGCTGAAGAAAACCTAACATTTTTGAAGACACTGATTCAGTGGTTTGATAAAATGAAATTAACGACATCATCTGAAAAGCAGAAATACTTCCTCCAGATGATACACAATTTATTTTTAGTTTGGAAACACTCAAGGTATCACTTATTCAACATTTTTGTTACTTTTTACTTGTTAAAAATTGGTAAATATATTATACTGCTTTGTTTTTTTCCCCCTTGATTTCAAATGACATAAACCAAATCTTGCACCCATGTTCAAATATACCTCAGGGAAGGTACTGAGATGTACCACAATTATCACTCAAATTATAATATAAACTCTACTTGTAATGATAGCTCAGTGTCCAGGAATTCTCACTTCACCTCATTCTACTGCTGTAATGCAATGACTTCCAAAATTTTATCAGGTCTATTCACTAAAGGTGAAACTCAGGAGAATGACTGGAGAAGTGAAAATTCTTGGTCAAAATAGCCAAAGCGGAAACCTTCTCCCATTTATCTCACTTTCCAAATCGGCTATTTGGTCTAGATTGTTCTCTTCTCCTAGCAATTCTCCTGATTTTCACCTTTAGTGAATAGACCTGTATGGGTATATAAGCATCTGTAAGGTGTGTTTATTTCCTCATTGGTAGTTTTGTATAAAATTTATATGAACATTTCATCAGGAGTTGACAGTTGGGTTTGCTTCACGACTTCACTATTTGTTTACTAACATGACTATAAGACATTTTGTGTTACTATAAGGCCAAGTTTGTATTTTATTTTGATCTCCACAGGCACTACCATGAAAACAAGGTATTTTTAAACCTTCTCAAGCTATTGTCCAATGAAGTTGTTGAAATTGCAAGCAGTCTAGTTGGACCAAATCTATTAGATGCTCCTCAGGTAAAATATCATTTGTTTCTTTTACATTTTAAAATTCGTTATATATTCTATATGATCTAAATGGCTCTGTGAACGCACTCACGGTCTGAAATAAAACAATAAATCTTTATTTAAGCTACATTAAAACACAAACAGTGTTTCAGTTCACGCAGAGCCTTTGTCTAGGTACTGTACAAATGGTAAGTAAAACAATATATAAATAACAAGAGAAAAAAAACTCATCAGTCATGCTGCACACTGTTGCAGACTAAGGCTCGTGTCAGACGAGCGCACTGCAGAGCGGAAGGAACGTCCGAGAGAACGGACGTTCCTTCTACTCTCCGCTGCCGCTGAGTGCTCTCAGCTGTGCAAATCACGATCCTCCTGTGGAGGATCGCGCTTTGCAGCTCCATTGACGTACTTTCTAGCACATCAACGGAGAGATTCGCTACACGGACGCTTGCTGCGCGCGCAGTTTGTGCGCGCGCACTAGCCTGTGACCGGCTCCGTCGCTGCATCACGCAGCTGCGCCGGGCGCCGGTAAGTGCGGGCGAACGGGCGCACTAGGTGCGCTCGTCTGACACGAGCCTTAGCTGTTCCAAAACGAAGTGGTATCACGTGCCAATTGGCGTGCGCTTCAATGACACATACAGGGTTATACAGAGCGAGGTGAAAACCAGGAGAATGACTGGAGAAGTGAAAATTCTAGGTCAAAATAGCCAAACCCAGAAAAATTCTCCCATTTATCTCACTTTCCAAATCAGCTATTTTGACCTATAATTTTCACTTCTCCAGTCATTCTCCTGGTTTTCACCTCTCTCTGAATAACCCTGATAATGAAAGGTTTTCCTGTGTTCCATGGCAAATTCCATATAATCTATAAATACAAGTTAGATTTTAGACGTGTGCATGTGGGAAAAGTCAGTTTATATGAATCAATTCCTATGAAATATATTTTTAATTCCTTAAGGCTGGGCGTCCACTGGCACTGTATTTGTGCGATGGTGCGATCATCCGTTATTGTCCGTCGTCCGTCCGATCCAACAACATGCAGGTGAATGGACCATCGTCCATTGCGTCCGACGTCTGACGTCTGGCTTCCTGCGACGGGTAACGACGGCATCGGATGTGCGATCAGAACCAAATCACCCGTTTGCATCGCATGTATTTCAGCAGATCAGAGAAGATGGATGTGGAGAAACTGATCAGGGGAGTTTAAAAGCATTTAAAATAAACTACTTCTATCAGGGATCTCAAACTCTGGCCCCCCAGATGTTTCTGAACTACACCTCCCATTAATCTCTGGCCATTTATTGCATTCAAAGAATTCTGGGATTTGTAGGCAACATACATCTGTGGGGTCAGAGTTTGAGATCCCTGATTTCTATGTATGTGAGATGTGTGGGACTAGCCCTGTTTGTGTAGGGGAGAGGAGTAGGGCAGGGAAGGCTCTTGGGTCCTCTCTGCTACTGTTCTGTGTGTACTTGTATGTATATTTGTATTCTGTCTCACCCATTGTCCCACAAAGGACTGCAGTGTTTAAAAAAGCAGAATGAACTGTGTTTTATATGTAAAACCAGTTCATCCTGGTTTTGGCAGCCTCTGCACTCCACCTCTTCAGAAATCTGATCTATCCCATCGTCCGACGGAACGCTTGCAGTGGACGAACCTCGTCGGACGTACGACGTCGCACATAGTCGGATGAACGCATCGGTCGTCCGACTACGATGCCAGTGGATGCTCAGTCTAAACCTGAACTTCATCCATATGATGGTTCGGTTTGTTTGAATTGTGTTACAATTTTTTTTTATATCCTTGGCAGTTCAAATCAAATTCAACGCATGTGTGTGCTGCTCCATTTTACAAAAATGTTTCTTTTTGGGGCGGGGGTGCGTTGCTAATCCTTTATTGTGCTGCCTTTATACAGTATATTATAATGTAAAATAAATTTATTACAAATAAAAAATTACAGCACAACCAGTTTTGACTGAACTGGTGTCTGCACCTTCTTGATGAAGACGGTCAGTCGAAACGAATTGTGCTGTAATTTTTGTTTTTATTTGTATTAACTTCAGCCTGTAGGCTTCAATGTTCAATCCTTTATTTTTGGTCTGTATATTTGCAAATCCTTTTGGTGTCTCACTTGTGGAGACACCATAACAGCCAGGATTGATGGTGATTCACCTAGCTTGGAACAGACCAGAGTACACAGCAATATTGGAGGTCTGGAGGTGGTGTGGTTTCAAAACCTATTATTCTATGTGATCATAGTCTAGATTTTATTGTGGCTCTTTAATGAGTGAGTGCATTTCCTATTTTTGAACATGAGGGCTTAAGAAGATGTGACGTACTGTGCAATGTATGTCCTCTTATTGTCTTTCTAGGATATTGTAGAATTGAAGGATTTATGCCAACTCCACACTGCAAGCGCGAGGACTATATTCTTTTTTTTGTCCTCCTATTTTATTAAATGTATATAATTCTAAGGTTTTTTTTTTACCACCTGTTAAACTATGGGATCCATCTTATACTTATGTGAGTGTATGTTATTACTCATCAACACAAAAATTGTCAATCAATCAACAATATATGTTGCTGTGATGTTTGTTTGTTTTCAACTTTATAATTTGAATACTTAGGCAAGTTATTTGATCCGCAAGTTGATGCTTCTTTATTTCATAGGCATACAGTCGATTAAAGGACGCTTTGAAACTATGTGCTACATTCCGTGGGACTTACTTGGACATCAAGGTTACGGCCGATGTTTTCAACATTAAGAAGAAAGAAGAAAATAATATGCAAATGTATGGTGAACTTACTAATTACTCGCTTTTTTTTCTTATTTCAGTGAAAGGTGCCATTTGACACAGTGATAATAGTAAGAGTAATTATTATCTGGTGAGATCACTCAGTTGGGTAATATAACAACTTCAGACTGTGTTCAAAATTTAGTAACAGCTTTAAGTGCCGGCTGGGTGGAGTAGAGGTAACATCAGTGCTAACCATTAGGCTTGTGCACCGATTTTTTTTTCGGTTCGATTTGTTCGGATGTTTAACCACTTCGATGCTGAGGACGCGCTCAGCGCGTCCTCAGCATTCCCGCTGGTATGCGGAGGACGCGCTGAGCGCGTCCTCCCATTGGGGTCAGCGTTCGGCCGGGTTCCGGCCGATCGCTGGCCCCCCCGGTGCGGGCTGACATCCTCGATGTCAGCCGGCATCCGGGACCACAGCCGCCGGAATTAGGTGTCATCGCGGCAGCGCGATGACACCTAATTCAGGCGCCCCCCCACATGTGCGGAGGAGGCGCCTGAAAGGGAGGGGGGGGGGAGGTCCTTCGGACCTCTCTCCCTCCCGATCGGCGGCTCTGCGGGGGTTAACCTAGGCATCATTTGGAAGGGCACAGCCTGCCCTTCCAAATGGTGCCTGGCATTAACCCCTGGGGAGCTGGATCGCAAATCGGCGCTGAAAAGCACCGGTTCGCAATCCTTTCCCGGAGCTGGCCGACATCTTGGATGTCGGCCAAGCCTCCGGGAACTCCCCCTGAGGACTGGCGTCATCGTGCGTAGCACGATGACGCCAGTCCTGGACTTAACCCTTAACTGCCACCAACGGTGGAGATAGGGAGTTCCAATGAACTCCCTATCTCCCGATCCGTGGCAGCTAGGGGTTAAATTTTGGTATGGTTGGATCAGCCAGAGCATGGCCGTTCCAACGATACCAAACATGAAAGTGAAAAATGTTGTAAAAAAAAAAAATGAAAAAAAAAATTAAAAAAAATTAAAAAAAAATAAAAATAAAAAAAAAATAAACACTTTTTTTTATTTGTTTTGGTTTGTTAATGCAGCAATATTGTTCCCATTTCAATTATAATGTGAACAATGATGCTGCACTAACGATTTTTGTATGCGGTGCGTTTGTTAAAAAGTGTAATTTTCCCCAAAAAAAAATGTAACGAGACCCCATCTCTAATTTTTTTAACAAGCGCACCCCATACAAAATATAACCGCAATTGCTCGCATGTTAAAATGTGAAAAAAACACTTTACACGTTGTAAATTATTGAAAATACATATTTTATTGCATTTTTTGTTATAATATACAGACAGGTCATGACGTATACATATAATAATGACATATTATTAATCTGCCGAGTCTGACGGAAAGAACGATATATAATATGTCTGGGTCATATACTAAAATAAGCCTTCTAAACACGTTTAAACATGATGAGCAAAACCGGTAAAAATGACCTCAGCACAGGGGCGGGAAAAGCCTCAGCAGCGAAAGGGTTAAAATTTTCGATTCGGCTCGTTTTGACTGATTTCTGTTTCGAATCGGTTCGGTTCGGCTCGTTTTTCGTGTACATTTTTTTTCGGAATATCGACCATTTTTTGTGTTTTCGGGTCACTTTGCTCGTTTTTTGTATCGACTTTTCGGAAATTTCGGAAATTTTCTTTTTTTCGGAACGTCTGTTCTCCTCGTTTCAAAGTGTCTACGATAATTCTGGCGATTCTATCGTGTGTTTTTTTTATTAAAGATCCTTTTTTTCTTATGAATATACATTTCACAACTTTATTTAATCATATTAAAATGGTATGAAAGCCAAGGAACAAAAAAAATGAACAAAACGATTTAAAAAACGCTAAACTGACCCGAATGCCACAAGAAACAAGTGATACGCATTTACAAATACAAAATTTACAGAATCAGCGATATAACCGATAATAGTTAAATATACGATTTCCAGAATTACCGAAATGGAACCGAAATCACGAATAGAGCAAAAATAAATTTCGATTTGACACATTTCAAGTCCATTCGAAAAATCCGATTTTTTTTCGTTTCGGCTCGGAAAACTTTTCGGATCTGTCGGGTTTTTGGGTCCGACCCGATTCGGAAATTCGGCCGAATCCGAAGATACGAATCGGGAAATTTCGTGAAAATTCCGAAATTCCGAAACCCGAAACGCACATCCCTACTAACCATGGAGAGAGACTGTGGAGACACAGGTTCAATCCCGGCAAGAGCATCCTTCCAGTAAGTGTCCTTGGGCAAGACACCTAACGGTACACACTCGCCACCCAGGACATACTTGAAAATGAGAGAAATCTCAATGTATCCTTACTGGTAAAAATTCTTTCTCCAAAAAAATACCAAATTTCCCTTCAGGACCAATACTGCAGACTCCGAGGTCAATTCAATGGGAAATATTATATTATGTCAATTAACAGGACGTGTTTTACTTACTATGCTTTGTTTCTCAAATAATTACATCCCTTTAGTATGTTTTATTGCCCTGTTTACTTTTAAGTGCAGGGTAATAGTGTGTAACTGAAAAGGTCTGTTCCAGTTGGGCATTCTTGGCCCACAATTTGTCGTTTCCAGGTCAATTCTCCTAAACTACTAGTTTAGTAAATTATGTAAAATAATCAGTTCTCGAGATGACCATTCTATCATGATCTCCCAGATTCCATGGACTTAAATAATTCTGGACTTATTTTGGATATGAATCTGTTTCCTAGTCACTCGGTGATTATCATTTGTTCAACCGGAATTCTTTTGCTTTTTATGTGGATTTCTTAGTAAAAATTTCCAAACTTGGTGTTAAATTGAATGCATGGAGAGTCATTCACAGATATTGCAGAATTTTACATAAATGGATGAATAATGTACTTCTATTTACATTGTATATATAATAATTTATTGCTTTCACAACTATAATTCCAACTGTATTCCCCAGGTCCAAAAAGAATCCAGGTGCTGTATGGAATCTTACAATGTATGAACCACCTCAGCCAAAGTTTAGTAGGAAAGACTGGTATTCCACTAATCAAAGCAAGGAGAAAGACAACACGGAGGAATTATGGATAGATTCTCCTTGGCCACCTCATAATGCTCATTGCTTCCAAACTATGAATCTGTTTATGGAAAGGTGAGATTGATAATTTACATATATCTCTGTGCACAGGTGACTGTAACTTTTGTTTACTGCTTATTCAGTGGAATGCAGAATTCGACTGCACAGGATGGTGTAAACACATGGAGCGTTAAATTTGTTTAACATGGTATTAAGAATAACCACTGTGTTGAAAAACTTGGTCTAGGTGTATTCCTCTCATGCAGATGAAATTTAACATGGGGGTTGTCACAGAACTCCGTGCTCAGAGACTGGACTGTACCAGAACCTCGTTCCTCTGCTATTCCCCTCATTTAAGCTATTGGTCTGTTTATGTTCTAATGTTAAAAGTGGTGTTTTTGTGACTTTTCACCCATCAGAACATAGTCCAAATACCCTTGCCCTGTATGACTGCAGTTAGTTATTTATAAGGCGCCACCAAGTTCCATATCGCGGTACAATGGGAGAGTCAGAATAACTAACATACATACAAGTTAAAACACATAAAACAGTAGGAGAGAGGACCCTGCTCAAGAGCTTACAATCTGTGAGGAGGGCCTGATAGAGACCAGGGCAACTGCAGTGCCGGGATTTCTGGGTGGGCTGGGATGTTAGCTGTTACCTGATTCTGTATCAAATAAACAGGGGCCTGCTGAAATGGTCAGTGAGTCTGCTTAACCCAATATGACCAGTTGTGTGCTTTATTGGGAGAAATTAAGAACTGACATTGATTCAGCACTGCTTGCTAAGGGAAGAATCCGGGAACTGGCGGAGGCGAACGAATCACGACAGCCGAGGGAAAATATTTGACCTGGCCTCTCGTAACAGGGGTTGATAGTTAATAGTGTTAATAGTCACATTGCTTTATTACTAAAGTGGTAGACCAACATGGAACTTGCCCAAACAGTGGAAAGCATGTTTTTGCTAAAGTCAATTCTTTGCACAGCCTCGTTTTCCTTACCCTTATAATTGGGACTGAATTCTAATAATTTCCTTGTTGCATGTTTTAAAAATGTCCTGTTTCAGGAAATATATCATACGCTTGTGACATGCTCTTCTCTATTATGTCTCTTACATAGGTGCAATGACGTTCTTGACTTAGTGGAGACAATGAAGCATTTTCAGACATTGAAGATGGTGGCATGCATTGGAGGTGCCGGCTCTTCTAGTTTGGATGCCATGGTGCAAGAAATCTGGGACTCCTATTGCATAGCGAAGGAAACCTTTGTCAAACAAATAACAGATATATTTGCTACTGATAAAAATAGTCCTTTTGAAAGGGCTTTTTTTTACTTTAGAACTACTATAAAGGTATGTTATTAAACGGGATTCGTTATACAGGTTTTGACCCAGTATAAAAATTGGATATAATAATCTATTTGCAGATCTATAAATTTACTTGTTTAGCAACACATTCTATGTATGGTTTTCCACTTTACTCTGTGGCAGTCTAATATTTAATTTTATTTTGAGCTACTTCCCCTGGGGTTCTTCCTTTCTACATTCCTTTTATTATTATTATCATCATTTATATAGCGCCAACAGTTTCTGCAGCGTTTTACAATAACCAAAGGAAACGAGTTACAGATAAATGGACATATGATGGAAACAAGAGGTGTAGAGGGCCCTGCTCATAGGAGTTTACAATCTAGAGGGATTGGGGTTGAGGAAGACCAGAGGAATTTTACTAGATGGCAGGATCATTAGTGCCAGTGGTTTTGGAATGGTGGGGCCATAGAAGCCGCTTCAATCCTGTCTAAGTAGGTGAGCAGAAGGATGAGTTGCATCAGTGATGTGGTACGCTAATTTGAAGAGATGGGTTTTGAGGGATTCATTGAAGGCCTGAAGATCAGGGGAGAGTTTGATAGGACGAGGCAAGACATTCCACAGTACCGGAGCTGCCCTTGAGAAGCTTTGGAGTTGAGAGTTGGTGGTGCAGGTGTAGACAGATGACCGGTGCAGAACGCCCGCCGACCGGAGTTGTCTAGATGGGACGTGCTTGCAGAGTACCGTAGACATGTAGGGAGGAGTTGAATTATTGAGTGATTTGAACGTGAGTTTCAGTATTTTAAACTGTATCCTGGAACGTACAGGAAGCCAATGGAGGGACTGGCAGAATGGGGGAGGTACAAGAGATGCGTCTGAGAAAAATAAGCCTGGTGCCTGCATTCATTACAGATTGCAAAGGGGCGATACGGGAGTTGGAGAGGCCAATAAGGAGCGAGTTGCAGTAGTAAAGTCATGAAATGACAAGAGCATGAACCAGCAGCTTTGCGGTATCCTGTTTCTTCTTATTAAAGAAACTGGGTTAAAATAACTCAGTATGTTAAAAAGAAGCATTTTGCTCATATATACATATTTTTCCAGGCTTTGGCAAGTTTTTATTGATCTAAAAGCATTCACTATAATTACCTGATAAATTCATGCACTCCTGCTTCTGCAGTGCATTTCTGTATGAGCCCAATTTGCTGGTAAGTAAATCTAACTTGTTTTGGACAGATTGGAAAAAGTCTGCAGACTTTATCTTTTTAAATATGAATACCTTGCCATAAGTAGGAAATAAATAGTGGATGTATTTTAGGAAAATGCTTCTGTTAACATATTGAATTGATTTAAGAATCGTTTATAAATGATTCATTTGTACCTTTAAAAACTTTTCAAATCTAATATTGAAGATTTTCTATTATTTAAAATGTTGGAAAACACAATTGCCACTATGGCAAACAGTGTGCATTAAAAAACATTGGACATTGAGATTTATTCCTTGCTCACTAGCTTCCAAAGTAAAACTAAAGACTTTGCATAAAACTAGAGCCCTTATTCCAGCAGAGGCAGTAAGATTAACCTAAAGGGTTACGTATATAGGTATAAAAGTATAGGTAAATGGTATATTACTAAATGGAGCGATTATACTTAATTGCCACTCGTTAATGCTATCAACTTTAGTGGAATAGAGCCTCAAACCTTATAACCATCTGTACACTAATATATGATGCAAAAATAAAGCCGCAATCTATATTGCACTAAAACTAGAATTTCTTTTTATCATTATTAAATTAGAAATATATTTTTTCCCAGTATGACAGTTTTTGTAATAATATCTTGCCCTCATTTTTGCCGTGCATGTGAGATACCAGCTTAGATTGCACATATTTTGCTTAATTAAGAAAAATGCCCGCCTCACAAATTGCAGAACTTGTAAAATTTTTATTCTAGCCGTCACAATTTTACTGTATGTTTTATTAATGGTCTAACACTGCTTGCAGACTCTAGAACACAAGCTAGGTGGCATTCTAAGACGCAGCTTCGACCAGTGCCCTACTATTGCAGCTCAGCTGAGGCTTTTAGAGGTGTTTGAAGGCATCAGCAGGAGAGATGTCGTGAAGGTACTATTTAATTTCAGCAATCTCACTAAAGAGCACTGTTTTAGTACTTGGGCTTAATCTTGACATTCTGATGATTGAATATAAACTGTTATACTGCCATAACTCTTGTTATATGTGAAACTGTCCTATTGCACATTTTATATTATTTAAATTAGAATTATTTTATATTCCAAGCAAGCTTAAATATATTTTTAATCACGTATTTAGTAAAAATATCTCTTCCATGCTTAGGAGCACTTAAAAGACAAAGATGAAGAGCTAGTTGTAATGTTTATGGAGGAACTCACTCGAGTGAATGAAATATACGTGGCAATGGCAGACAATCCTCCCATGCATGTCAATATGACACCTACCACCAGCAAGTTGTTGTGGATTAAAGGACTTCACGCACGGATTTCTGTAAGTTTTTTTTATTATTAATTTTCAAACATAAGTTTTTACATGTTTTTAACTCTCATTAGGCAGTTTTAAAACATTGAAATTGAAAGATAGCTTTGTTTCTGGGTGTTATATTCGACAACTACTTTGTGTTTAAGATATAGTGACCGGTGGAATAGGTGTCAGACCGCTGCGAGGAGCTGTTTGGGCTATTTTATCTGCATTAAAGTATTCTACAGTATTTAATACAGGGGACAAGTCCTGCAGGAACGCTTGGGAACGCAGTTCCCGCACTATTTTAGCAGGAGGAACTTAGTTCCCATTTGGCTGATAAACTGGGAAGCTACAATACCTTTCTAGAGATACAGTTTTATAAAACTGTCTATATTTAACGTTTTTTTCTGGACTTAAGTACATAGGGAAGGCCAGTGCTGTGTCTTGGCCTAGGCCAACAAGGCCTAGGCCTAGGGCGGCACTTTCCAGAGGGGGCAGCAAAAAAAGCTGCCACTATGCGTCTGGCAGGGGCAAGTTGATGGAGGGCAGGCTGGAGCTGATCGGAACATCTCTCGCAGCCTGCTGTGTGTGTGTGTGTGTATAAAAGCACTCGAGCGGGCTGCATGAACAGCACCTGCAGACTGCTCAAGTGCTTGTACACACACAGCAGGCTGCGCAAGATGTTCCTATCGGCTCCGCCAGTCAGCAGTGTTCCCGGGTCTTGCCAAGCACCTCCTTCACACTGACGCGGCGCACCGGCACCAAGCTATGCGTATTTGGCGCTGATGTCGGTCACATGGGAAGGAGCAGAACGAGGCGAGCCGTGCCACTGCAGGGGACCCCTTCACACCACACCCCGCCTGGACTCTCTCGGAGCGAGACGACCAGAAAGCCAGCAGCAGTGCGCTCTGGGACGCTGCAAACCCACTGACTGAGCACCACAAACTCACCGAGAGAATGCCACACCCGTGGAACAGCCGCCCAACGCACCCACAAGCCTTCGACGACCTGCCAAACATCACCGAACGCAGCCGATGACCCGCTAGACGCCGAGGAGAAAAGCCGTCAAGCCGACAGAGGGGTAAAAAAAACACGCCACTTTTAAACGCTGTTTGCAAAACTATTGCACGACAATGCCTGAAAATGATATATGAGGTCCTATAAATAATAATAAAAAGATCTGTTACAGAAAAAAGTTATTTAAAAAATCTTAAAAAAAAATTCAACGAAAAATGCCTAAAAAATAAAGCTGCAAATTAAAAGAATAAATGGTTTAATAAAAATGGGAATATTTTAAACATTGAAACCTATGGGCTTTGCCTGATTAAACCTGTCGAATGAAACCACCGAAAATCAGGGCATTTCACTGACATTTTGGAGCACTTTGGTGTTCTCTTAATAGATTAACCATTGCTTCTCCATGGGGAATTTCACTGCCGTTAAACAGCACCATATTCAGTGATATTAGCATGTAAAGGCTGTCTAAGGCTAGGGTCAGACTAACGCATTTTTCACGTTGTCCGTGAAAATGTGCGTTCGAGAATGGACGTATTTCACGGAATACGCAATAGCGGTCATCGATGCGCAGTTTCATCCGTGATTTTGTACGGATCATCAATAAAACACTTCTTGCATCTGGACGTTATGTTGGCCGGACATTAGCAGCGTCTGATGTCTCCAATTCACGCACACACGCCGCTAGCGTACGCAGCGCACTCTGTACGTCAGTACTAGTGGTTAACGTTCTCGAAAAAATGCGTTCATTTCCACTTGCGTTGCAGCCGGACTTTTGTGCGACCGTACTTCGTATATTGCCGTCATTGCCGGCATCTGCTGCTAGCACGGCCGTGATTAGTGCGCCAGAACGCGCTTCGCACTGCCTCAGTCTGATAGCCTAAGAGTGATAGGACTCCTATCATTGAGGCACACTGTACATGCTGAAATCTCACTGATCTCAGCATGTAAAGGCTGTCTGAGAGTGATTTGACTGTTATCACTCTGAGGCAGCCGTTGCATGCAGAGATTACTAAAATCCCAGCATGCAGTGTCTTCCTATAACAGGAAGAGGTGTGGCCTTGACCAGAAGGGTTGTGTCAAATTTCAATTAGGGGGTGTATGAGTTTAGTCAGGCCTAGGGCAGCACAAAACCTAAATACACCACTGGGGAAGGCATGGAAATGACAATTTTTCAGTGTTTGCCAGAGCAATAGCATTCTCATGCATAAAGAAGCGCTGCATCTGCTGTGGCACACACACTAATCTTTTACAGGGCTATTCAGAGAGAGATGAAAACCTTGAGAATTGCCAGGAGAATGAACATTTTAGACGAAATAGCCAATATGGAAAGTAAGATAAATGGGAGAATCTTTCTGGTTTGACTAGTTTGACCTAGAATTTTCAATTCTCCAGCCATTCTCAAGGTTTTCACCTCTTTCTGAATAGCCCTGTAAGACTGGAAAGGACAGAAATGTTGGTGAGTTCCCGCACTTATTTTTTTAGGACTTGACCCCTGATTTAATATATTTTGTAATTCCAGGAGCCCATGTCAAAGCTGAAATCTGTATCATCACTCTCCCTGGATGGAGACTTAGGCTGGAAACTGAGGCATTTGTACAAAGAAACAGAAGAAGAGCTAGAACGGTAAATGGTTTCAACAAGAGTATACCTGATTATAACATTTATAGTATTTTATAAATTAGAATTCTAATGTAGGCGACTAGCCATTTTTTCTTGTAAATTTTATGTTTCTATGATGTAAAGGGCTAAATCTTGACTTTTGTACTCTACTATATGGCCCAGTCACAAACTGGATCAATTGTTGCATCATTGAGCAATGCTTGTTCTCCCACATTGTTCAACAAATAGCATTAACATCCCACAAAAATAATTCAAACCACTTTATTTGATAGATGAAAAATAAGTGTTGCCTTGTTTTCTCTCTGCCACAAGGTTTGAAGACAATGTAGTGAAATCCTGGCTGTCATCTATGGACAAAGAACTTGGTGACTCATTAAAACTTCCTCTGCTTGTAAGTATAATAACATTTCCATTCAGTGTATTAATTAAGGGGTATTGCATAAACATTAAAATGGATCTAACTAGATAAGTGTGTTTCCTGAATGCCAAAAAAATAAACACCTGCTATGTGATACTGTAAATATAGTGAACGAAGAACTATCAGGTCTATTCACTAAAAGGTGAAATTCAGGAGAATTGGCAGGAGAATGAACAATCTAGACCAAATAGCAGATTTGGAAAGTGAGATAAATGGGAGAATTTTTCTGGTTTGGCTATTTTGACCTGGATTTTTCACTTCTGAGTTTCACCTTTTTTGAATAGACCTGTATGTTGTTAAGATCAATTTATATAATGTCACTCTAGATATGAAGGTTTTTATTTTTTAGCATAATGTCTGCATCTAAGCTGAGTTTGCTTTGTAAATAATTGACGTTTTGACCACCTCACCTCATCATGGCTCATTAGAGGTGCTCATGTTCATAGAGAGTCATAAATTACAGGAAATTCTCAATTTATTGATTTAGCAAGACTTAATTTGATTAATATAAATGGACAGGGGTACATTTATGGAGGTTTTAGACTAAATTATCAGGGTTATTCAAAGAGATCCGAATGGCTGGAGAAAGGTAACCGAACGGTGAAAATCAGCGTTCGGTTACCTTTCTTGGCCATTCGGCTATTCAGAGAGCAGGCAATACGCCAAATCCTGGCGAATTGTCTGCACATTCGGTGCCTGTTCGAGGACAGTGAAATCCCCATAAAAAAACACTGCTTCGGCTATTCAGAGAACACAAACCAGCAGTGAAAGGTTCCCGAAATGCCCTGCCATTTGGTGGTTCAATTCGGCAGATTTATTCAGGAGAATCCCATAGGCATCAATGTTAAAAATATTCCCGTTTTAATTCAGTATCTAATAAACCGTTCATTATAAAATTCTGCAGTAGTCTTTTATTTATAGATTTTTTAGGATATTTTAAGCATTTTTCTGGATTTTTTTTAAAAAGTCCGTTTTTAATTTTTTTTTTAAGTTTACTTATTTTTTCTGTAACAGCCCTTTTTATTATCATTCCCTGGACCTCATATGTAAATTTCAGACATTTTCGCTCAGTAGTTTCTTTGCAAACAGCGTTTCCCTTTTCAATCATTCCTGCAAACTAGTTTCCTAATTTATTCACTGAGTTCTTCTGCGGTGTTGGCTTTTTCCAGAGGCTTCGCTGCGTGTGATCGGCTCCTGCTCGGGTTTTTCCGGTGTCTTCGACGGGTTAATCCAGATGTTTTTACGGGTTTTTGGTGTGCATTCGCCGGGTTTTCGGCAGCTTTTCCCTGCACTTCGACAGCCCTGTGGTGCTTGCTGAATACACCGCAGGGTCGCCGAAATGGGAAAGCCGATTTGCACCGAATTGAAGAGAACGAAAAGTCACCGAACGTGTGGTGACTTTTCGATTCTCTTTGAATAACCCTGTATATCACATTGAATTCCTTTATATTAGCAAATATTACACATTTATACTGCAAGGAAAAGCAAAAGTTTCCCTTTCACTTGTTGCCAAAACCCTTCTCATGAAATAAGTACTTTGTAATGGGTAACGCTGAGTAGGGCACTTGTCTCTTCAACTCTATTTTCAGGTAGTTCCCTTTAAGAATGAAATGTCAGTGCTTCATTTTTTACTTGAATGTTTTGAATATTTTTGTATTCAATAATTAATCATAACTTAAAGTCCTGTGTAGTCAGTATTAATTCTAGCTGCAATGTGATTTGAAAACATTTTGGGCTAGATTAGATACAGAACGCTAACTGTAGGGTTTGGATATGTAAGGGTTAACATCAGGATAAGTCACTGTAATGGATGCCTCCCTGATTACCTTCCTAATGCTAAAAACAGTAAAAATCCATTAGCGCATCAGTGATTGCACTAACTTACTGTTCTTTGCGCTCCCCATGTAAAGCATAGGGTGTGCAAACAGTAAATAGCGGTAGGACTTTCTAATACCTTACTTATCCGAATGCTAATTACCGCACTGATGGGTTAAACAGATTTTTAGAATCACCCAGAAGCTGGTGCTAAATGATTGCAGAATCCTTTTGCACCAGCTAAACCCCCCCCCCCAAATAAATCCGATAATCACCTCTCATCCCGCAGTGAGAATAGCGGCCCGATCCGCTGCTTCTGGCTGCTGGGAGCAGAGGGAGACTAGGGATAAATAGTACTGTGAGTAGCCGCGTGGGTATCGCATGGTTCTGGAGCCAGGTGCTGAAGTAGTGCCTGCCCCGGAATCTCGCGCTAAAATAGGTGCAGGTTTTCCCCGTTAGTGTCCCCATTTTAGTGTGATGTATGAAATAGGACCCTTGATGTCACTTAAAGCAATTCATATGATATTATTAAAAATATTATTATGCATTTTCCAGAGAACGTCTGGTATGAAAAATGATCATGAGGATTATTTATGTGAAATTGAGTTAAATCTTAATCCGGAGCTGCTAAACTTTCTCAGAGAAGCTGAGTATTTGGTCGGACCTCCCTTCAAGATTCAGGCAAGTGAAATTCAAAATGTGAAAGTGTTTTATTATTTTATTCACTTGGAGTAGAAATCGAAATAGGTTTCATCTGTAGGTAACATAAATTTTATATATTTTATTCAAGGATATTGAAAATATGTTATTTCCAAAAATATTTCAAGATGAATATTTATGGAAAATAACTTGTATATACAATAAATACTGTACTGGAATAATATGATGGGCATACCAAGTCCTGTTAAAGAGATGTCCATCTCATGTTCACTTGACTGTTACAAAGAACTAATTAGATTGCATGCAGATTCTCCTGTAACCGGAGTCACAGAATAACAGAGTGCTTTGTTGAAAACTATTCACACCCACACACGTCTGTCCCATTTAAAGAGCAACGTATGTGATCATAGTGGTGCAGAATAGACTGTAACAGGTACCATAACCATTTGAATCAAGTAGGAGTAAGAATAATACACAGACCATGATAAAGCAGTAAGTGCCGTGAAAGCATAAACGTCAGCTCATGTGACTATCACATCCATTCGCGTTTGCCCAACCTGTCCATGACACCTATTTGCAATTGGAGGATTTCATTTTATTTGGAACTGGACTGTGGCCTTATATCACTTGTTGCCAGAGTAATGTCCTGGGGAGAATAGTCATTAAACTAAACACATACAGGGTTATCCAAAGAGATCCGAATTGCTTGAGAAAGGTAACTGAATGCTGAAAATCAGCGTTCGGTTACCTTTCCTGGCCATTCGGCTATCCAGAGAGCAGGCAATTCGCCAAATCCTGGCGAATTGCCTGAAGATACGGTGCCTGTTCGAGGGCAGTGAAAACCCCATGAAAAAGCACTGCTTCGGCTATTCAGAGAACACAAACCAGCAGTGAAAGGTTCCCCTAATGTCCTGCCATTCGGTGGTTTAATTCGGCAAATTTATTCAGGAGAATCCCATAGGCTTCAATGTTAAAAATATTCCCGTTTTAATTCAATATCTAATAAACCGTTCATTATAAAATTCTGCAGTAAAAAGTCTCTATTTCTAGATTTTTTAGGATACTTTAAGTATTTTTCTTAATTTTTTTTTCTTTTTTCAGTTTACTTATTTTTTTTGTAACAGCCCTCTTTATTATCATTCCCGGGACCTCATGTGCAAATTTCAGACATTTTCGCTCAGTAGTTTCTTTGCAAACAGCGTTTCATTTTCACAGATTCACACAAACGGTTTTGCTAATTTATTCACCTCCCTCGTCTGCGGTCTCGGCTGCTTCGGCTGTGTGCGATCGGCTCCTGCTCGGGCTTTTTCCGTGGTTTTCGCAGTTTAATCCAGATGTTTTTGGGTGTTTTCGGCGTGCATTCGCTGGGTTTTGCGGTTAGTTTTCGGTGGGTTTACGGCAGCTTTTCCCTGCAATTCGGGGACCCTGTGGTGTTTGCTGAATACACCGCAGGGTCACCGAAATGGGATCGGCAAAAGGAACCGAATTGAAGAGAACGAAAAGTCACCGAACGTGCGGTGACTTTTCGAATCTCTTTGGATAACCCTGTAAGGGCTCTATTAAATTCTTTGCGCAAACGTTAACGCGTGCGCAAAAACGCATTAACACGAGGGGAAAAACCCTTTGCGCAGAACGTCGTACTACAATGGCCGCGCAAAAAATGCACGTTAATGTCTACCGCTGGTGAACGAGCGTAATGTACGTTTCGCGTCCTATACTTAACATTGTGAGCACAAATACGTCTGTGCGCTGGTACGTGGATGGTATTACAATCTATGCGCAAATTTTAACGGCCAACGTTTGCACGCATAATTTTAACGTCTTTTAAAAGCTGGTGTTAACTGCAAATCTGAACGTCCTGGCCGAAACCAAATACACCAGCCCGAAAAAAAAAATACAGCAAAGTATAGTTACACATTCTACACATACCCAAACAATAAAATTGAGAAGTTGTGCGTGTTTTTATTATTGCTGCAGCATATATGCTCAGATTGATTTTGACAGGCGCAAAAACTGAACGGGAGACAATTGTGGTTCTTAAATCTGATTGGCTGAATCGCGTGAAAAAACAGTCCGCGCACTGATTTCTGCGCGTTATTTTTTGACGGATGAAAAAATGCGCTCGGATTGTAATACCAGCGTTAATTTACGCACGTTAACGTTTAACGCTTCGCGCACAAATTAACGCGTTGCGCGAGCGTTTTTGCGCAAAGAATTTAATAGAGCCCTATGAGTGGGAGGAGTATATTACTTATCCCAGACAAGGTTTGATATATAGTATATTGTCCTGTGGATCTTTTCCTTTTTTTAATATAATTTATTATTGTCAAAATACAAAAAATGTGAATAATGAAAAAGGAATGACTTTCAAAAACAATCACTTGCTAGGTACTTCTAAAAGCGATTATCAAGCCTCAGTAGTGCCATTACTTGATGTACTATATTCTTTTAAAGCAGTGGTTCCCAACCCTGGTCCTCAAAAATGATTTGCTGCCCAGTTATTGCAGCATTCTGTTTGCATTTCCCCCAAGGTAATACTTAATACCTGGCATTTTAGGGGTACCTGAGGACCAGGTTTGGAAACCACAAATGACACACAGGACACTCTAAACTAAACACAGGAGGGGTTGGTCTCAAGGCTTAGATAATAATCTGATCTCCAACCCTGGCCTGTTTAATTTACAGTAACCCTTATAACCCTCACTCATTTCTAGCCCTGGGGTAATTTTTTTGTGTCAGGAAGTACCAGAGTAGTAGGTGTTGTTGCTGTGCTGAATGCTAGGAATATCAAATGCCTTTAAAGACATTGGACCACATGCTCTGCAATGAAATTGTTAAAAATTTAAGTTCTGTAGATACTCGAGTATACCGCTAGATTTTGGTGACAAAAATTTACCTTAAAATTGGAGGGGTCGCATTATATTCGAGACATTGCATTGCGTGTAAAAAATAAAAAAAACTTGCCTTGCTCTTGATCCCAAGTCTCCCGGAAGTTCCGGCAGTCTCGCTGATATGAATGCAGGCTCCCTGATGCTTGAAAAAACTTCAGGAACTCCGGGATTTGGGAGAGGGGGGGGGGATCCATCACAGCCAATCATTTACCTCGCTCGCCTCCACCGGCTAAATTGGTAATAAAGAAGATGGGTGGCCGGCGGCTTCATACTTAGTAACAACTGCAATCATTCTAGAGCAGAACACCCTGGCCTGAGGAATAGCCTGACTGTGTTGAGAGAACCTGGAAGGATTTTAATTGTTCACCGGTACAGTAAAATTTTGTTCCTCGCGTTATATTCGAGTCTTGAATATTCTCTCATTTCCATAATAAATCTCTCTCCATCGCGTTATTTTCGGGTCTCGCTATACTCGAGTATCTACGGTAATTATAAGAAATGATGATGAACATAAATAATAATTATTATTATGTTTTTTTTATTTTCTAGTTGCCTGAATCTTTGGAGACTTTAAGAAAGAACATGGATATTGACAAGTTCAAGGTTCTCTTGAAACGCCTTGAAACGGTGGTATCAAAATACAAAGAGGTTGTGAAAAGTATTTCATATCATCACAGAGCTCTGTTTCAGAAGAAATTGCTAAAAACATCAGAGGTACCAGTCTCATTCAAATAATAAAAATGTAATTGTTTTATAAAATTTGTTTAAATCGCAGGTGTCAAACTCAATTTTTGTGTGTGGTCGAAACGTCCACTGAAGTAGGGATGGCGGGTCAAACGTATAACCTTTACATATACACATATTCACAAAAGAGAATGCATTAACTGGGCACAAACCATTTCACATAATGCCCCAGTTATAAACCTATATGCAAAATGTCTCATTCACCTAACCTGGAAAAATGGGAAAATAATTAATCTCCTATTTTTGTTTTATATGTATTACATTACACACTTTTAGATTATATTCTCCTTTGTTGAATATGCAAAAGTCTCAGGTTTGGGAATACTGTAGGTATCTGTCTCATACACAACACATATTACTAAGTTTTATTGCTGTGGAGCTCTGTGTTACACTCATACACATCGCACATTATTGTGAGGTTTATCGCAATCAGGGCTGGATTTCTGACTAGGCAGAGTAGGCATGTGCTTATAGGCGCCTGCCACAAGGGGCGCCTGGGTTTGTAAAATGTTTCTTTTTTTTTTTTTTACAATTTACAATCATTTAGACCACTGTATCTCTGGAGCCCTAAGGGCTAGAGGGACATTGTCAGGGTGGCACCAGGCATGGGCCATGGTGGGACCCCAGTTCAAGGGGTTTGAGGTTTTAGCGCAGGGATATGCAGGTTGTACCTTGGAGTAGGCTGACTGATGCTGGTAGTAATCCATAGCGCATTACAAGGAGTATATGTAAAGAGTGGTCAGGACGGTCCTTAGGTCAATGGGCTGTCAGCAAGAAGGCTTGGTCGGTGGGCAATGCAGGTGGTCTGGTACACGGTATATCAGCAGGATCTCAGAGTAGGTCAGCTCACTACAAAGTATGACTTCTAATGCAAAGTCAAGTTGCATGGGGGGAGTGACTCTTTTATTAACAGACAAGGGGGTGTGGTGTGTGGTGTGTGTTTTGTGTTTTCACTGTTAACCCCCTTCAGTGCTGGACAGGACTGAGGGCAGCACTTTACATGTATGCACACATGCAGGTATGGTTATGCACATGCACAGGTACTGATCCCTGACAGACATATGAGGTGTAATTGGAAAGGCCAGATTAGGGCCTTTCCAGGGATACCAAAGATTTATATAAAAATAAAACAAATAAAATTGTTTTTCTCTAACGCAGCACTATTATTCAGTTTACAATTATAAAGTGAACAGTGATGCTGCACTAACTCACCTTCTCATTTCTCACACTGCCAAAAAGTGTTCAGCTGATGATGCAATGCATTGTGTCATCGACAACCTAGACCATGGCACTGCAGTGAAGAGAGATGTACCCTATATTGCCAAAAGTATTCGCTCACAAGTTCATATGCGAGTCAAGGCAGGTGAGCGAATACTTATGGCAATATAGTGTATGTATGTATGTATGTATGTATGTATGTATGTATGTATTTATTCTCTTGCAGGTATAACTTCATAGCATTGTATTACTATAATACATACATTTCAGAAATTAATTCAGATTAATATTTAATGTCCACTTACATCCAAGCCAGTGCAAGCATTATTCTTCTTTTCAGTGCATTTAGAAGCTTCTGCTGTTGATATCTTTAAATATTCACTTTACGCTCAATACTTTGAGTTATGACCTTTTCTAGATGAAAACCACATTTCACTGCTCCTCTAAGCAGATCAATTTCACAGGATTTGCTCTTTCAAACAGATTCTGAAAGATGGAACGAGTCTTTTCACGTGGAGCATGGAAGAAAGCGCAGATTACACAGAACGTGCTACTGCCTATATTTGCGCAGACCTTCACAGCAATTTCAGCATTGTTACAAACAATTACAAGATCATTACTGAACTCGCCGCAGCATGGTGCACAGCAAACCTTGACGTTTTCACCTGTCGAGATTTCAGCAGGATCTCTTCCATTACTGAATTAATAGTAACACAGAGGTATTTTTCATTGTGTTCCATGATGCTGATTTACCTTGGAATGAAAGTTAAAACACAGATATAAAACTCCCTCCAACAGCTACAGTGAAAAGAAAAAAATATGCTATAAATATGCTTTGATTAATGCTGTGCAACATATATGTAATAGAATACCTATTTTAGTTCAACAATTAAAAATATAAGTCCTTATTGGTGTGATAATGTGATATGGCCAGTGATCAGCTGTGATGATGTAGGTGTCTTTAATTGATATGAAGTGGTATTAAAGTTTTCCAATTTAATTTCCATTTTTATCCCAGCTACTCAGGGCAGTATTTCATAGTTAGTGCTACTGTAGCGTTTCGATATGTAAGTGTTAGCGCTAGGAGAAGTAAGTTTAACGTCGGGCATCGATATTCCAATCTTGATGCTAAACTGGGGTGAAATCAGTTTGCGCCTCGTAGCTTGCGCGAGCTTGCTGTACATTACGTCTCATATAACTAACATGGGGAACACAATCTATTTTTACTGTCTTGATATGTGAATTATTCCAATGTGCTGGAGCAAGTTACCGTCAGGATGCATTTGAAGAATTTTACCCCTCCCTGAAAGCTGGTGTTAAATGATTTTGCATTTGCAGAATCATTTAACACGCTCCAACCCCCCCTAAAAATCCTGTTCTCATCTATCATCCTGTGGCGAAAAAGGATGGCCTGATCCGCCACATCTTCTTGCCCGGAGCATAGTGAGACTCGGACCAGATATTCCGAGTCTCCCTCCGTGATCATTCCGCGGTGGTGTGTGATCTCGCAAAACCGAGTTCGAGTCGGGCTCGCAACCCGGAAGCGCGAGACTCCATGGAGTAATATGGATTCCACGTGCTGATACTCATGGTGGACTGGATGCGTTACTGTAGGTATCAGGTAGGTTAGCGTTGCGTTCCGAGATGAGGTGCTGAGATAGTACCTTCCCTCGAATATGACGTTAAAATGGAGATGGCAAGGGAAAATCTGCAAGCGCAGATTTTCCTGCTTGCCATCTCCATGTTATCATCAAGAACGGAATAGGGCCCTAAGAGTCAGAACATCTTGTGGCAGATAATAGTTATCATCTAAAAAAATATATGTATACCGGATGTATCGCAAGATTACTGTGTCAGGGTGGCACCTGGCGCGGGCCAAGTGCCACCCAAGTTCAGGGGATATTGAGCCTGGTGTTCAGGGCACATAAGAATAAGTACCTGGAGTAGGTAGCTTCTGGTTATATCGGTGCGTGGTTCAAAAGGATCAGGCAAGCGGACATGCAGGGGGGTCTGGTACACTGGGATAGCAATAGAGGAGAACAGGCATACAAATGAACATGTTGGGAGAAAACTCAATACTGAGGTGAGTTCCTGAATGGGGAGGGGGTCCTTTATGCACAGAGGTGTGTGTTGTGTGCGTGCTTGGTGCTGACGTAATTAAACCCCTTCAGTGCTGGATGCAGGTTGCTGAAATGCAGGTTAACGAGCAGCATTCTTCATGAACTGGTTCAGGGGTCGGGATGCTGCCATGATCCCTGACATACTGGTTATATAGTTGTATGGAATGATTTTAACAAAGTTTTAGAATCAAGTACAATCAAGCCAGCTCAGTATTGGAGCTTCCGGGAAAGGGACAGGTTAATATTGTGAAAAACAGGGGATGAAAGATGCAGGTGTATGCAGTGATGTAGACATGGACAAGTAATGAGTTACTGTGACGGAACCGTTCTCTTCCGTCTGTCCTGGCTCTCCAGACACCCCTTTGTTGCGGTCAGCCCGGCTACTGGGAGCGCTGTCCTCAGCGCCTCGAGCAGCTTGACCCGCCTGCTTCTGATTCGCTGCCCTGGAGCCGTTAGGAATTTCCAGAGGGCCGCTCTGTGCCTTCTGGGGGTGATAGTGGGTACCCTGAATGAGACACCAGACGAGCTGTATGTTCCCACAGGATTCTCTGACTTTTAATGAACAAAAACGCCACCATTTATGCTGAAATCCAACAGTCATAATTTGCATAAATGGAAAGGAGAGAGGTCGGTATGGGCGCTCTTGTCTAGGTATGAGTGCTTGTTTTAATTTGCTGCCGTCTAGGAAATAGCACAGACTCTCGAATTGGGTGTGCAGATATCAGTAGAGGAAAAAAAAGGGGGGGGTTCCTAGTGGCGCAACAATTATGTACAACAGATCACAATGTCGTACTTATGAACCAATAGATGTATATAAATCCTTACGATTCGTATAAATGCAGCTTCACTGGTGCAGATTTAGGATAAAGTGCTAATGTCACAGTTGGTGTGATATTAAAGTGCAGCAGTTTATGCAATATAAAGGTGCAACAATTTATGCAATATTAAAGTGCAACAATTTATGCATTATTAAAGTGCAACAGTGACAGCCTGGGTGCATAGGGAGAGCTAGCACAGCACATTGATAAATACTGAAAAAAGGGTGGTACGGATGCCCGCGTCAGCGTTATAGTGACCGGTGCAGTCTGAGTATAGATACTTGACGTCTATTTGTGAGTATACAAAATGACCTTACACTGATTTCCCGTGTGTATTGAAGGTCTATTGTCCTTAGTGTCTTTGTCTTCCAGAGGTCCTAAGATAGCAGAATGTGCTCTAAACGTGCTCTGCCTTGTGCTCGATGTAGCGGCTCCTCCTATAGCGTTGATTAACTCCACTCAAATGGGAGATAAAGAACGGGGGAGAGAGAAAGAAATAACAATAGTGCAGCAGCGTTTTATATTGGTGAAATCTCTGGTGTTCAATAATTGCGCACTTACAAGAGCCAGAGCCGCTTAAATCCGGGCTCTGGAGTGGAACGCCTGGTGTCAACTATAGGGTGACCACTGCCCTTCTTTAATGTAACGCCTTCACCTCAGGTGGAGAGACATAGAAAAGGGGAAAAGAGTGCTCTCATGGCACAGCATCAGTGGTTACTGACTTGCTATAATAGGAGGGAGGTTGGTTACACTCACCGATTTGGGAGCCTTATCACTCCAGGCTCAACCGCTGTGCGTGTGGTACTGCTTGATGGTGAGTTCCAGGACCCCTCTTAGCTGCTTCTTTGGGTGCAGGTTGCGTTGTCCGTGGTGGATCCTGGAGAACTGGCCTGATCAAGTTGGTTTAAATTACCAATATAGGTTCAGTAACCAAATACTCCTGTGTACTTGGATAGAGGTTTATTCATATAAAAAATATATACAGTGGATTACAAATGCAATCAATATGGGGGGGTAGTGTCTCGAGACGCGTTTCGGCGCTATCAGCGCCTTGCTCAGTCGATAGGGTAAGTGAAATGGGGGATCTGAGGCTTTCCAGGGGTCTCCTTTTTATTTGGAGTTCATTTCCTGTATTTCTCCATTGAAAATGTTCAACTTCCGAGTTTGTGTGGTATCGCGGTCACATGGTGTAGATCGCGTCATCAGTCTGCGTCGCGGCCATTTTGGATCTGCGTTCCACCGTTTGTTTGCGTTCCATTCGGTGGATCGCGATGCTGGCCATGGTTACAGGGGGATATGGAGTCCGGAACTTCGCGCTGGCTTAAAATTTAGCTAGAATGGGACCTTGCACACACATAAACAGTCTCAGTCAGGGAGATCATACTGCATGGGGACTAAATGTTCATATACTCTGCGTGGTGTGGGCTGCGGGTGCTGGTCTCCATTGATTCATTGACTTACATGAGCTAGTGCTTAAGCCGATATATACATAAAAATACATAAAAATTGGAACAAATGGAAGTATACTGCTCAAGCCAATATATACAGAATTACATGTAACTTTAGTAAAACACAGCTATCAATTGGTTAAAATGTGTACATAATACGGAATTAAAAGTTAATATGATGATAAAATAATTAAAATACAGTTGGTGTCGGCATCTGCATAGCCGAGTTTGTGAGTGACACTGTCACGGTGGCAGTACCACCAGGCACGCACCACCCTATACTTGCCCTCCGATCCTTGGAAGTGGTCGGTCTGTAGATATATCCCTATGAATATAACTCGCAGGAAGGTGAGGCCTTGGTTCCTGAGAGAAGCCCCTATATGCAGAGATGCAGGGTAAACTGCAAGGACAGGTGAAAGCAAAGGGTTAACAAAAGACCTCTGTACGGCAATACCAAAGATTCCCTGCACTGAAAGACCGGTCTTTAGGATAGCCGGATCTAATCTAAAGGAAAGTATTACCTTGAAGCCGTACAGAGTCTTTTGTTATATGCAGATGACAGGGTTACCTGGAAACGGCACAGGCAAGGAATATAGCATAGAATAGTCATAGAGGAAAGCCAAAGGTCATAACCAGAGAGAGTACGTCATACAGGATACAGGAATCAGAACCAGAAGGGAAGTCAGCCAAGCCAAAATCAGTAACCGGGGAATCTGAATGGAACATAAACAGCAAAACAAAATACAACAATAGACAGAACAAAATACACAGAAGGAACTGACATAAACTGGAAGAGAAATAAGAGGCAATAACTGAACCAGGATTAACAAAAGGAGGCTATCAGGAACACAGCAAGGAGCTTTCAGGACACAGGCTGCAAGGAGACCAGGCAAAGGAAAATGACCCAGCAATGTCTTATGGGTACATAGCTCTAATATAGGCAGGGGAATCAGGGCAAGGATCAACAGGTGAGCAGCACACAGAACACCAATTAACCCCTGGGAGGCCACCCAGGAATTGGCAGCAACAGAAAAACAAGGGAAAAAACATATATACAAATACAGAGGGCAGGAAGACAGATTTTCCAGCACAGAACGTGACAGTATCCCCTCCTCCATGGGTGACCCCAGGGCACCCAAAACATAAAACATGACAGACCGTGATCTGGTTTCCTGCTTCTAACACCAGTCACCAAAATCCATTAAGGACCCACTCAGTGTCGTCTTCCTCCTCCTCAAAACACATGAGCGCATTAGGGTCTTTCCTGATCATGGCCCAGTGTGCCTCACGGAACAACATCCCGCATGGGGATCGTATATAACCCTCGGTACAGGGCTAGAATTAGGGATGTGGGTACCAGTCAGGCCACTACCCTGCTGGATCTCCTCACGATAGGCACAGAATACGGCATCAGACCCATCCTGGAGCGTGGTATTCTTGGAACCAGATTGACTAGTGTTGGTCAGCTTCCCCCGTCTCCTCCTGGATCGAGACTTGGAAGGGGTGACCACCATACCTGACATGGCAACAGTGGGAGTAGGCTCGCCTACCTGTGCCTTACCATGAGGTTTGGAAACCCCGGACTCTCTGTGGGGCATGGGCACAATGGTGTTGCAATGTAACTCTGGCACTGCTGACACACAGTTTGCCATGGATCTGACTGGCAGCTTACCAGAATCAGACATCACTGTTACCACTGGCTTCGTGCCAGACGGAGACAGGACTGGCTGCGCATTGCCAGACGGAGACAGGACTGGCTGCGCATTGCCAGACGGAGACAGGACTGGCTGCGCATTGCCAGACGGAGACAGGACTGGCTGCGCATTGCCAGACGGAGACAGGACTGGCTGCGCATTGCCAGACGGAGACAGGACTGGCTGCGCATTGCCAGACGGAGACAGGACTGGCTTCTCATTGCCAGACGGAGACAGGACTGGCTTCTCATTGCCAGACGGAGACAGGACTGGCTTCTCATTGCCAGACGGAGACAGGACTGGCTTCTCATTGCCAGACGGAGACAGGACTGGCTTCTCATTGCCAGACGGAGACAGGACTGGCTTCTCATTGCCAGACGGAGACAGGACTGGCTTCTCATTGCCAGACGGAGACAGGACTGGCTTCTCATTGCCAGACGGAGACAGGACTGGCTTCTCATTGCCAGACGGAGACAGGACTGGCTTCTCATTGCCAGACGGAGACAGGACTGGCTTCTCATTGCCAGACGGAGACAGGACTGGCTTCTCATTGCCAGACGGAAACAGGACTGGCTTCTCATTGCCAGACGGAAACAGGACTGGCTTCTCATTGCCAGACGGAAACAGGACTGGCTTCTCATTGCCAGACGGAAACAGGACTGGCTTCTCATTGCCAGACGGAAACAGGACTGGCTTCTCATTGCCAGACGGAAACAGGACTGGCTTCTCATTGCCAGACGGAAACAGGACTGGCTTCTCATTGCCAGACGGAAACAGGACTGGCTTCTCATTGCCAGACGGAAACAGGACTGGCTTCTCATTGCCAGACGGAAACAGGACTGGCTTCTCATTGCCAGACAGAACTGGCTTACCGCCAATTGGCACTGGGGTTGCGGCTCTACATGTAATACAACCAGTAACCATACGTAGGGACTGTCTTTTGGCTGCCAGTCGCTGCTCAGAACCAGCCAGTTGTGTCTTTAAAACCTTACAGCCATCAGAGGTATCTACAGAAGTCTGAGGTTTATTATCGGATGCCTCTTTCTCAGACCTGGATTTCTCAGGAGGGCTGAACTCAAAGTGGGGTCTGGTGCCATCTGACTCCCCGCAGGGTATGGCACCATCAGATCCCCTACGTGGTCTGGCACTATCCGACTCCCAGCTAGGTCTGGCGCCAGTGGATCTCATGCGTGGTCTAGCTTTAGCGATTTTACTGTGGGACATGGGCACAGTTGGCACTCGGCCAGTATCAGGACGCACAGACTCACCGCAAGTCTTGAGACGCACCGGCACTCCAGCCCCAGGACGCACCGGCACTCCAGCCCCAGGACGCACCGGCACTCCAGCCCCAGGACGCACCGGCACTCCAGCCCCAGGACGCACCGGCACTCCAGCCCCAGGACGCACCGGCTTGAGGGGACAGCCAGACAAAAAGTGCAACGAACTGGCACAATAAAAACAGAGATTGTACTCACGTCTTCTGTTCTTTTCATCAGGAGAAAGCGGACCACGAACTCTGCTTTCAATTGAAACCTGATTGCCAGAATCTAGACACAGGCTCAGTAACCCTTTGAGGTGAACCACAAATTCCTCAAACATGTGCAATAAGGTGTCCAACACGGTACACATCTCTGCGGGCTTATGTAATGGCTGGGTCATTATGTCACGGTGGCAGTACCACCAGGCACGCACCACCCTATACTTGCCCTCCGATCCTTGGAAGTGGTCGGTCTGTAGATATATCCCTATGAATATAACTCGCAGGAAGGTGAGGCCTTGGTTCCTGAGAGAAGCCCCTATATGCAGAGATGCAGGGTAAACTGCAAGGACAGGTGAAAGCAAAGGGTTAACAAAAGACCTCTGTACGGCAATACCAAAGATTCCCTGCACTGAAAGACCGGTCTTTAGGATAGCCGGATCTAATCTAAAGGAAAGTATTACCTTGAAGCCGTACAGAGTCTTTTGTTATATGCAGATGACAGGGTTACCTGGAAACGGCACAGGCAAGGAATATAGCATAGAATAGTCATAGAGGAAAGCCAAAGGTCATAACCAGAGAGAGTACGTCATACAGGATACAGGAATCAGAACCAGAAGGGAAGTCAGCCAAGCCAAAATCAGTAACCGGGGAATCTGAATGGAACATAAACAGCAAAACAAAATACAGCAATAGACAGAACAAAATACACAGAAGGAACTGACATAAACTGGAAGAGAAATAAGAGGCAATAACTGAACCAGGATTAACAAAAGGAGGCTATCAGGAACACAGCAAGGAGCTTTCAGGACACAGGATGCAAGGAGACCAGGCAAAGGAAAATGACCCAGCAATGTCTTATGGGTACATAGCTCTAATATAGGCAGGGGAATCAGGGCAAGGATCAACAGGTGAGCAGCACACAGAACACCAATTAACCCCTGGGAGGCCACCCAGGAATTGGCAGCAACAGAAACACAAGGGAAAAAACATATATACAAATACAGAGGGCAGGAAGACAGATTTTCCAGCACAGAACGTGACAGACACAAAGTGATCGGTAGGAGGTTCCTAATAAATAAAGGAGGAGAGGAGGAGGGGACTAAAAAAGAAGAAGATAAAATTTATTCATTATTAAAAATAATGATATATGCAGGATGATTGAAAGACCATAAAAAGTGGGAGATTAAAAATTGAATAGATCTCCAATTGGCATCTTTATCAAAAACATGCTGATTAAAAATGTTAAAAATTAGAATAATATAAGGTGCTTTAAAATGGTCTTGAAACTGGGTATGGAGTGAATGTAGTAATGGAAAGGATAGAGACCGGTCCATGAGCTAACAGTTAAGAAAATGGCAGAGTTTGAAATCCGCATTAAGTCCTCGTGGTTGCATCGTGTCTAGTCTAAAGATCCAACTCATTTCTATCTGTCCAATTAGTTTGTCAAGATTACCACCTCTCCATGGTGTCTCAATCTTCTTTATACCGACAAAGGTGAGTCCTTCTGGGTTTTGGGCGTGCTTGAGTTTGAAATGCAATGGGACACTGTGTTTTTCATAGCCATTTCTAATATTTCTAATATGCTCTTGAATTCGGATATTGAGCGGTCTCGTGGTCCTGCCTACATATTTCAGACCACATGGACAGATTAATAAATAGATGACATTTTTCGTAAAGCAGGTGATGACTTCTTTGATCGCAATTGGTCCTGTGGTTCCATTTACTTGTGCGATAATCTGTTTTTTACTTTTTGTATTACGGCAGTTTAGACAATTGCCGCACTGGTGGAATCCCTTTTGGATATTAAAGTGATTCGGTCGTGCAAGTGTATTCCGTGTATGTCTGTGCGTTAACTTCATTTTGAGGTTATTCACACCTTGGCAGATTAGTCTGGGATTTTCAGGTAATATATCTTTCAGCATCGGGTCTCTTTTCAATATTGGCCAGTATTTTCTTATTGTTCTTCTGATGGTTCTGTTCTGTGCGTTATAAGAGAATATGAAAGGTACGTTTTGATTGATGTTTGGTGTTCTAATGTTCTTTTTCAGTATTCCTGCGCGTTCCCGGTTTCTGATCTCTGACCTTACGTTTTCTAAATCAGCCGGATTATATCCTTTCTCTATAAAATTACTTTTAAGTTTCTCTGATTGTGTATCATAAGTGTTCAGATTCGTACAGTTCCTTCTTATCCTGAGGAATTGTCCTTTTGGGACATTGTCAAGCCACTGGGGTAGGTGGCAGCTTGTTTTTTCTATAAAACTGTTGACATCTACTTTCTTGAAGTATGTCTCTGTCTGGATTTCGTTCTCATGGATAAAAATGTTTAGGTCTAAAAAATTGATGCATTCGTTACTCCAGGTCGTAGTGAGTTTTATCCCTTTATTGTTTTGATCTAGGTTTGCCAAAAAAACTCTTAGGGTGTTTACATCTCCTCTCCAGATGAAGAAAATGTCATCTATGTATCTTTTATAGATGACAAGATGGTCGCGATACAGTGATAAAAAAGTGTCTTCCCAGGAGGACATAAAAAGATTGGCATAGGCCACCATTTATGCTGAAATCCAACAGTCATAATTTGCATAAATGATGCACCTCGTCCTACCAATATGATAATTACATTATGTCAGATAGGTATTTATAATTAACATTCTTTACATTCTTTAGCCTTTAGCTCACACAACATTTGCATAACCTATTGTTCTAACACATCAGATTAAAGACAAACACTATCACAGACTTCTTGAATCAAATATGCAGCCAGATAAGGGGAAAAACCCTGTTGCATAAATTACACAGCAGTAAAGCTTGATAACTGGCTATACAAAAACACATTTACCTACAGGAATATAAGTATATTTAAAACTAAAGCTATGCCATTTTACACTAAACTAATTTAAACTAAAACCAAACGATGTAAAATATATTTAAAAACACACGATATAAATGAACATAAAGTCTCTGGGGTTTGAAGCGCGGAGCGCTATGTCCGCTCCATGACAGTTACAACATGGAGTTTTTTGGCAGTGCACAGGTGACAACAGTATGCTCGGCAAGAGCAAGGGGGCAAAGTAAGAAATTATTCACAGGGAGCACACATGAGGAAGCTTGGAGACAAAAGGTAGGATCTTGGAGACACAGGAGGAATGAGGTACAAGGCAGGAAACAAGCTGGACACACATGCCAGGGCAGGACACAGGTTGAAAATACATGACAGAGCAGGAAACAGACTGGACATAAACTTGGGTATGACCGGGTCTCGAACAGAGCGAAGCTGAGATCTTTGCAGCAAGGCTAGTGTCTCTGGAACAAGTTAAGGCTGCGGTCTCTGGAGCACCGGCAAGGTGGAGGTTTCTGGAGCACAGGCCACATCACAGTAGATACAGGGAGAACAGGCTTCAGGATACACCATAAACAGTGAACACAAACACAATACAGAAGCAGTGCTGACTTAAGTTTATGTCTTTTATAAGCATTGCCCATTAGCCTGTTGGATTGGATGGACTTGTGGCTCAGTAAATTGAACCAGCAGAAGAGCAGGAGTGTAGTAATCTGAAAGCCATGCCAGCTTTTCAGAGGAAGCGGGGCTGACCGGGTTCGATTCACCCGGAAGGACTGGTGCAGGAGCGGGCCTAGGTATCCTTCAGGAATGTCACCATCTCCTAGCAGCGGATGAAATTGCTACCTAAAAACTGTCAACCTTTTCAATAATGTAGAATGAGTTCTGCCACCTTTTAAAATAAAAAAGAAAAAGATGCACTCCTGTCATATATTCAGTGTGTCAATAATTGGTGCACCAACGTCAACATGTTTATTAGTTTTTCAGCTCACTTGAGTGGATAAGGATTAAGCTTAGTACTTTTGTTTTAGGGTTAGGGGTAGTTTTAGGGTTACATTTAATACTTGGTACTTGTGCTTGTTTCAAGGTTAAAGATAGGATTATGGTTAATATTTCCCTTGATTTTAGAAAGAGTGATGTGGTTAGTATTTGGGTTACGGTTTAGGGTTAATGTTTAGGGTTAGGAGTAGGCTTGTCATTAATAGAAACATAGAAACATAGAAAAATGTCAGCAGATAAGAACCTTTCGGCCCATCTAGTCTGCCCAATTACATGGATACTTGACCTGGATTTATCTTTTGTTTAGGATAGCCTTATGCCTATCCCATGCCTGCTTAAATTCAATTACTGTTTTGGCCTCTACCACTTCTACTGGAAGACTGTTCCATGTATCCACCACCCAAATACTGTACATAACAGCTACTTGTAATTCATATTTGTTACTCTACATGGATATGTAGTCACATATTCGGTTATCTGCATAGATAAATTTTCTTGATTAGCTTCCCCTTGTTAGGGTGAAGATTGGAACAGGGCTCAAAGCTGTTGAATGAATACTGAATAGATATGTTATTGATTTAATTGTATAAAACATTGTATAATGTATTTGATTACTTTTATTCAGAAACATAGAGCATGAGGTAGAAAGCATGCTTGTGCCAGATGGACAGAGAATCCACAGTCTTGTTCAGGAATCCTTCCGTGCCAGTGGCATTAGTGAGGCATCGCCGGCCTGGCAAGACTTCATAATGGACATCGATGACATAATCTTCCAAGGTCTGAAGAAAGTCACTATCTCAAGTTTGGCTGCCCTTCTAAATACAATCTTGGACTGTGAGGTACACAACTGATGATCAGTAAAAGTTAAAAATGTATGAAACGTACATTATGCAACATTAAAAAGGATTTATTTAACATTCTTTGGAGAAAACTAAATTTGGACAAATATTATTTGATAATTTGAAATAAAATGGGACAGATAGTTCGAAGTCAAGTTATATTAAATAACCAGATTGATGCTGTTTTTACAAGATTTACAATTCAAATAGAGAACAAAGAAAGCATTTTTATCAACGATAGCTTTTCATGTTTTGACTCTCATAATAATAGAAAGGTTGAGCTTTTTGTATGAACTAGATACAGTTTGCCAGTATATAATTGTAACATGTTATGTTGTCTATAGAAAATAATACTCTCAGTTTCTGAACTCTAAAATATTCTAATTTATATATATTTTCAACCTTTTCTTGAACTGATTATGAAAAATGATTCCAGTTCGTGCTCAAGTTTTATTACTAGTCTGTTAACAAATCCCACATGTTCTATAATATTACATCACTGATATAATTGTATGATGGGCCCCTACTCAAATGTTGACTCAGGCCGGGTGCACACGGGACGTCTTCTGTAAAGCACATTATGTGCGTTAAAGAAAACCAGCGTCGCACTCGATGCCCGCCACCCCCCCTTGTGCGATCTTCCATAGGAGGATAGCGGAGCCCCGCCGACACGAATCCTAGCGCAACATCACTGTCGATGCGCTAGGATTCACGTCGGCGGGGCTCTGCTATCCTCCTATGGAGGTTCGCACAAGGGGGGGGGGTGGCAGGCATCGAGTGCGATGCTGGGTTTCTTTAATGCACGTAATGGGCGTTACAGAAGATGTCCCGTGTGCACCCGGCCTTATAGCACTGGTGTAACTAGCAGCGTCACAGGTCATGTAGGTTTTTTTTTTTTTTGAGAAAGGATTTTACCATGAAGGATACATTGAGATTTCTCTCGTTTTCAAGTATGTCCTGGGTGGCGAGTATGTACCGTTAGGTGTCTTGCCCAAGGACACTTACTGGAGAGGTGCTCATCGGGATTGAACCCATGTCGCCACAGGCTCTCTCCACACAGAGCAGTGATGTTACCTCTACTCCACCCAGCCGGTACTCAAGATGAGCTGCCCCTTCAGCTGTGGTAGCTTATCACAGGACTTGACTAATAGTGGCCTGAGAGATCAGAAGTAACTCATAGGGTTCCTGCCACTGTACACTGTCATATAATTCCTCCTGGGGCACTATTATATGCAGAGATGTTATTTTATCTGAAGTTTCAGAGTTGGGCTAACCATGCTCGAATGACCTACTCTTGTTTGCTGGGAGTGATCAGCTTCCCTTACTGATACAGGTCAGAGATGTAGATTGAAGGGGTCAAGAAAAGGAGGCAGGATGCAAAGAGGGCTTTGAAAATGGATTCAAAGAAGGGACTAGACAGGAAAAAAGGAGGGAAATTGTTCAAGGCAGGATATTGGACAGTAAACTTGGTGGCCATTGCACAGGAAAAGGAAATGAGAGAGGCAACAAGTGCAACAAGAGAAATGAACCAAACCCACATTGTCAGAAAGTGAAAAGCACAGGAGCAGGAAGAGGGCAATGAACATGAGTATGAACATAAACGGATGTAAGGGAAATAGACAGGAATGTCTTCCCCTGCAGTCCCTTGTTGTCACTAACTGCGGGACCAATAAACACAAGGGTTGTGCAGGTTTAACCAGTTCTTGGTCAGATGGGTGCTCTAGAAACCAAGAACCGGTTGAACGAAGCTCCACTTGAGATACAAGATGAAAGAAACCAGCATTCTGTAGAAGGACTGTGAGCTCATTCAACTGGTCCTTTTATAGATTGGAGTGCTGAGTTCCTTCATCTTTTATTAACTGTGGGACCAGTCACAGCTTTGCCTTGATATCCAGTGAGGTCAAGTACCCAACCCTCGGGAGTTCCAAAGCGGATTTTGAATGGTCTATTCTTTTTTCTTATTTACATCAAGTCCATCGCTGTCCGAATCATAAAAACGAAACCTCCCTATACATTAACTATACTGTATTTGTTAACATATGTTTATTTGTGATAATAGAACATATTCTTCCACAAAGCTTATACCATATTAGATAATTTTATGAATATACTACATGAGAATCTTTAAAGGTTAAATGATAATATTAACATTCTTAAATCTAAAATATATTTATTATCTGCCTTCAATCTACAGCAAGTTCCTATACTCTGCATTGACATTGAATTGATTAACAATGAAGTTGTCTTTAATCCACCACTGGACCAGAGGATGTCAGACACAAGTGTAAAGGAAAACATAGAGGAATGGCTAAAAGTGTTTCTTCTGAGAGGGTCACATATTCAAGCTATTTCTCCTGCTGTTAAGGTAACTCTATGGCAGAGCATCCAATGTAAAGGAAGCTAAAAACACGTGCCATCTCTGTCCTCTGATTCTATCTTCATTATTATATTACAATGTTGGTTCATCATCAACGTAGAAGAAAACCAAAAACAAAACTCCTCTGGAGAATTCCCAAGATATCAGGTATCCTCAAGGCGTAAGGTGACTAGTGTGGTGAGAACAAGTTCTTTCTTAAAAATCAGCCTTTATTAGGATATGTTAAAAAGGTAAACACTTAGGGGGTTATTCAGAGAGATCCGAAATGTAACCAAACACTGAATTTCAGCGAACGGGGACATTTCAGGGCCATTTGGCTATTCAGAGAGCAGGCAGTTCGCCCAAATACTGGCGAATTGCCTGCATGTACGGTGCCTGTTCGAGGGCAGTGAAATCCCACATAGAGAAGCTATGGTTCGTCTATTCAGAGAACACCAAACAGCAAAACCAACCACGTTCGTCTGCTTGTCGGGTTTTTCCAGCAGCTGCTCTGCACTGTGATCTGCAGCTAGTCGGGTTTTTCCGGCGTGTTCGGGGGGGTTTTGCAGCAGTTTCTGCGGATGTTCGGTGAGTGTTCTGTGGGTTTGCGGCGGGTTTTCCCTACACTACGGGGGCCTTGCGGTGCTTGCTGAATACACCGCAGGGTCGGTGAACTAGAATTTCCGAATGGCCCCGAAGTGCAGGGAATGAAATGTCACTGAACGTGCAGTGACTTTTTTCGATTCTCTTTGGATAACCCTGTTAGTTATACCGATGCCTTAGAACAAGCGTGCATTCATTCTTTCCATGGAATATGTTGTACATTGGAAAGAATGAATGCACCCTTGTTCTAAGGCATCGGTATAACTAACAGGGTTATCCAAAGAGAATCAAAGTCACCGCACGTTCGGTGACTTTTCGTTCTCTTCAATTCGGTGCGATTTGGTGATCCCATTTCGGCGACCCTGCGGTGTATTCAGCAAGTACCACGGGGCCGTCGTAGTGCAGGGAAAAGCCGCCACAAAACCCAGCGAATGCTCACCGCAAAAACATCTGTATTAACCCCGCCGAACACGCCGGAGAAATCCGAGCAGCCACCGATCACAGAGCAGCCGCCGGAAAAACCCGACATCGCAGACGAATGGAGTGAATAAATTAGTAAAACCATGCCCTTGAATGTTTGAAAAGTGAAACGTTGTTTGCAAACAAACTACTGAAGGAAAATGTCTGAAATTTACATATAAGATCCATTGAATGATAATAAAAACCGATTTAAAAAAATCTATAAATAAAGAGACTTTTTACTGCAGAATATTATAATAAACGGTTTATTAGATATTGAATTAAAATGGGAATATTTTAAACATTGAAGCCTATGGGATTCGCCTGAATAAACCTGTCGATTGAAACCACTGAACAGCAGGGAAATTCGGCAACTTTTCACAGCTGGTTTTTGTTCTCTGAATAGATGAAGCATTGCTTCTCTATGGGGATTTCACTGTCCTCGAACAGGCACCGTATATGCAGGCAATTCACCAACATTTGGCGAACTGCCTGCTCTCTGAATAGCCGAATGGCCAGGAAAGGTAACCGTACGCTGAATTTCACCTTTCTGTTACCTTTCGGCCACAATTCGGATCTCTTTGAATAACCCTGTATGTGTTAACCTTTATTAGGATATGTTAAAAAGGTAAATTTTTAAGAAAAAACTTGTTCTCACTTCTCACCACACTAGTCACCTTACCCCTCGAGGATACCTGGTATCTTGGGAATTCTCCAGGGGAGTTTTGTTTTTGGTTTTCTTCTACAATTAATGTTGGGCTTCCCGCCCCATTTTTGTGGTGACTCATACCCTATTAGGTTAACAGGGGGACTCTACCTTTTACCAACGCTTTTTTGGTTCATCATCATCTTCATCACCATTATCATTTAAACAGACCCAACAGTTTCCACAGCGCTTTACAATAAAGAAAGAAGAATTAGCTAAAAAATTACAAACAAACCTAGAAACAGAGACAGAAGAGGCAGAGGACTCTGCTCTGATGACCTTACAATCATTCATTATTTTTCTCTCTGGGCTGGAATAAACATTTCACCATTTTTCTGCTAGGTGAACTCAGTCAATAGTAATTTTTCTATTTTCAGGGTGGCTACGCATTGTATTTATCAGAAGATGAAGAAGTATTACAACTGATCGGTCACATCCTACAACAAGCGGAGCAGAGCTTTAATGATTGCCAGGTAGGAATTCTGATAACAGCAGGGAGAAGAGAGACTCTCATGCTAAGTGAAACACTTCACTTCAAACCCTTGATGGCGCTATTGTCCCACCAATCATAACTTGTCTTCAGCAAAGAAACATGTTTTTTAGCTGCCAGTGTTAAAAATTGCAATGTAGCAAACAGATAATTTCCAACACTACCGAGAAAAAATCCTTTTTAAATGATGTTATGATTCCTGTCCTTATTTTTCTTAGAACCTTACACCATATAGCACAAGATTTTAGAAAATCACGTTATAACAGGCACATACTAGGAAACCGACGGCTTTTGGAGTTTTTTTAAACATATTTGAGCAGAATTTCTTGACTAAACTGTAATTTTTAATTGGAACCATTGTCAGAGTTACCACTACATGGGAAACTACTAGGGATGAGCTGAACACTGCCCGAGTTCGGTTCGAAGCCGAACCCGAACTTTCCAAATGTTCGGATCAGAACCCAAACCCGAACTCGAACCCCATACAAGTCAATGGGGCTGAAAATTCGGTTTTTAGAGTGCCCTCCAAGAGGGCAAATATGCTAGATATTTGCCATAAAAAGTGTATGGGGGTCTGGGTAGTGCCTTGGGGGACAGGAAACAAGGACAAAAAGTAAAAAAAAAAAGTTTTTAAAGGGACAGTGAGTTTTCCATGAAATAAGGGTTAAAAATAAAAACGAAAAATTCCTTCAAATATCGTGCCTAGGAGGTCCCCATAACCTGCCCGTGAAGTGGCGGATTTCTAGGATGTATAGAAATATGTAAAAACCAAAAAAATGACATTTCAAATGACGGTAAATGCTTTTCCTTTAATCTATCCATAAACAACTGCTTGGGGCGGCAGTCTGTATGAAAAGAGGAGACATTTTCAGACACGCAGAAAAAGTTTACTGATTTTTTGGCGGTGAAAAGCAGGAGAATGACTGGAGAATGGAAAATTCTAGACCAAATAGCCGATTTGGAAAGTGAGAAAAATAGGAGAATTTTTCTGGTTTGGCTAAGTTGACCTAGAATTTTCTCTTCAGTCATTCTCCTGAGTTTCACCTGGTTATTCAGAGAGCGGTGTAGAGCAGAAGAATGACTGGAGAATGGAAAATTCTAGGTCAAAATAACCAAACCAGAAAAATTCTCCCATTTAGGCTAGGGTCAGACTAGCGAATTTTTAACATGCGTTTAGGCGCACTTAATCACGGCCGCACTAGCAGCAAATGACGGGCAATGACGGCCAATATACGAAGTATGGTCGCACGAAAGTCCGGCTGCGCAACACAAATGGAAAATGAACGCATTTTTTCGAGAACGCAGAACCACTAGTACGGACGTACAGAGTGCGCTGTGTCCACTAGCGGCGTGTGTGCGTGATTTGGAGACGTCAGACCCTGCTCATGTCCGGCCAACATAACGTCCAGACACCCAAAGTTTCCTGGTTTGGATCCGTAAAAAATCACGCACAAAAATGCACATCGTATGACCGTTTTCGCGCATTCCGTGAAAAAATAAGGCAATGCGTTCGGACGCACTTTTTGACGGTCGCTGTGAAAAATGCGTTAGTCTGACCCTAGCCTTATCTCACTCTTCAAATCGGCTATTTGGTCCAGATTGTTCTCTTTTCCTGCCATTCTCCTGGTTTTCACCTTTCTCTGAACAACCCTGAGAGAGAGGTGAAAGCCAAGAGAACTGGCAGGAGAAGAGAACAATCTAGACCAAATAGCCAATTTGGAAAGTGAGTTAAATGGGAGAATTTTTCTGGTTTGGCTATTTTGACCTAGAATTTTCCATTCTCCAGTTATTCTCCTGCTTTTCACCGCTCTCTGAATAACCCTGTGAATGTTTAATCCCGAGGTGAAAAATAACATTGCTTAAGGCTGGGGTCAGACGAGCGCAGTTATCACATCCGTGTTGCCGCACATTTGTACGTCCGTGGCAGCATAGCATTCTGACCAATGGAGCCCCACGCACGAAGTACGTCCGCACGGAAGTGCGGATGCATGGCGGACGCAGCAAACGGACGCAGGTTAGGCAAGAACGTAATACTGCTAGAACGGACGTGCGGAGTGCGCAGTGGCGTCGTAACGTGGGGGCGGGGGGTGCGGCCCGCACCAGGTGACACCCGCCTTTAGGGTGACACCGTCACCCTAAGGGCGGGTGTCTCACCCTCCGTCGCGTATTCGCTCCCTGAGAGCGTCCGAAGCATGCAGCTTCGGCGCTCGCCTGGAGGAAACACGTCACCAGCCAATCGCGGCTGGTCACGTGGCTCCCCCAGGCGAGCGCCCAAGCTGCGTGCCGCCGGACACTCAGAAGGAGAGAACACGCGGCGGAGGTGAGCTGGGGGCCTGGAGGAGCTGGGGCATTCCATGAGTGAGCTGGGGCATTCCATGAGGAGCTGGGGCATTCCATGAGTGAGCTGAGGCATTCCATGAGCTGCTGGGGCATTCCATGAGCTGCTGGGGCATTCCATGCGGAGCTGGGGCATTCCATGAGTGAGCTGGGGCATTCCATGAGCTGCTGGGGCATTCCATGAGGAGCTGGGGCATTCCATGAGTGAGCTGGGGCATTCCATGAGGAGCTGGGGCATTCCATGAGTGAGCTGGGGCATTCCATGAGCTGCTGGGGCATTCCATGAGGAGCTGGGGCATTCCATGAGTGAGCTGGGGCATTCCATGAGTGAGCTGGGGCATTCCATGAGTGAGCTGGGGCATTCCATGAGGAGCTGGGGCATTCCATGAGTGAGCTGGGGCATTCCATGAGTGAGCTGGGGCATTCCATGAGCTGCTGGGGCATTCCATGAGGAGCTGGGGCATTCCATGAGTGAGCTGGGGCATTCCATGAGCTGCTGGGGCATTCCATGAGGAGCTGGGGCATTCCATGAGGAGCTGGGGCATTCCATGAGTGAGCTGGGGCATTCCATGAGGAGCTGGGGCATTCCATGAGTGAGCTGGGGCATTCCATGAGCTGCTGGGGCATTCCATGAGGAGCTGGGGCATTCCATGAGTGAGCTGGGGCATTCCATGAGTGAGCTGGGGCATTCCATGAGGAGCTGGGGCATTCCATGAGGAGCTGGGGCATTCCATGAGTGAGCTGGGGCATTCCATGAGCTGCTGGGGCATTCCATGAGGAGCTGGGGCATTCCATGAGGAGCTGGGGCATTCCATGAGTGAGCTGGGGCATTCCATGAGTGAGCTGGGGCATTCCATGAGGAGCTGGGGCATTCCATGAGTGAGCTGGGGCATTCCATGAGGAGCTGGGGCATTCCATGAGTGAGCTGGGGCATTCCATGAGTGAGCTGGGGCATTCCATGAGTGAGCTGGGGCATTCCATGAGGAGCTGGGGCATTCCATGAGTGAGCTGGGGCATTCCATGAGTGAGCTGGGGCATTCCATGAGCTGCTGGGGCATTCCATGAGGAGCTGGGGCATTCCATGAGGAGCTGGGGCATTCCATGAGGAGCTGAGGCATTCCATGAGTGAGCTGGGGCATTCCATGAGTGAGCTGGGGCATTCCATGAGGAGCTGGGGCATTCCATGAGTGAGCTGGGGCATTCCATGAGGAGCTGGGGCATTCCATGAGTGAGCTGGGGCATTCCATGAGCTGCTGGGGTATTCCATGAGGAGCTGGGGCATTCCATGAGTGAGCTGGGGCATTCCATGAGCTGCTGGGGCTTTCCATGAGGAGCTGGCGCATTCCATGAGGAGCTGGGGCATTCCATGAGTGAGCTGGGGCATTCCATGAGCTGCTGGGGCATTCCATGAGGAGCTGGGGCATTCCATGAGGAGCTGGGGCATTCCATGAGTGAGCTGGGGCATTCCATGAGTGAGCTGGGGTATTCCATGAGCTGCTGGGGCATTCCATGAGGAGCTGGGGCATTCCATGAGTGAGCTGGGGCATTCCATGAGTGAGCTGGGGCATTCCATGAGTGAGCTGGGGCATTCCATGAGCTGCTGGGGCATTCCATGAGGAGCTGGGGCATTCCATGAGGAGCTGGGGCATTCCATGAGTGAGCTGGGGCATTCCATGAGTGAGCTGGGGCATTCCATGAGCTGCTGGGGCATTCCATGAGGAGCTGGGGCATTCCATGAGTGAGCTGGGGCATTCCATGAGCTGTTGGGGCATTCCATGAGGAGCTGGGGCATTCCATGAGTGAGCTGGGGCATTCCATGAGTGAGCTGGGGCATTCCATGAGTGAGCTGGGGCATTCCATGAGCTGCTGGGGCATTCCATGAGGAGCTGGGGCATTCCATGAGGAGCTGGGGCATTCCATGAGTGAGCTGGGGCATTCCATGAGTGAGCTGGGGCATTCCATGAGCTGCTGGGGCATTCCATGAGGAGCTGGGGCATTCCATGAGTGAGCTGGGGCATTCCATGAGTGAGCTGGGGCATTCCATGAGGAGCTGGGGCATTCCATGAGGAGCTGGGGCATTCCATGAGTGAGCTGGGGCATTCCATGAGGAGCTGGGGCATTCCATGAGTGAGCTGGGGCATTCCATGAGCTGCTGGGGCATTCCATGAGCTGCTGGGGCATTCCATGAGGAGCTGGGGCATTCCATGAGTGAGCTGGGGCATTCCATGAGCTGCTGGGGCATTCCATGAGGAGCTGGGGCATTCCATGAGTGAGCTGGGGCATTCCATGAGGAGCTGGGGCATTCCATTAGTGAGCTGGGGCATTCCATGAGCTGCTGGGGCATTCCATGAGGAGCTGGGGCATTCCATGAGTGAGCTGGGGCATTCCATGAGTGAGCTGGGGCATTCCATGAGTGAGCTGGGGCATTCCATGAGGAGCTGGGGCATTCCATGAGTGAGCTGGGGCATTCCATGAGTGAGCTGGGGCATTCCATGAGCTGCTGGGGCATTCCATGAGGAGCTGGGGCATTCCATGAGGAGCTGGGGCATTCCATGAGGAGCTGAGGCATTCCATGAGTGAGCTGGGGCATTCCATGAGTGAGCTGGGGCATTCCATGAGGAGCTGGGGCATTCCATGAGTGAGCTGGGGCATTCCATGAGGAGCTGGGGCATTCCATGAGTGAGCTGGGGCATTCCATGAGCTGCTGGTGTATTCCATGAGGAGCTGGGGCATTCCATGAGTGAGCTGGGGCATTCCATGAGCTGCTGGGGCATTCCATGAGGAGCTGGGGCATTCCATGAGGAGCTGGGGCATTCCATGAGTGAGCTGGGGCATTCCATGAGCTGCTGGGGCATTCCATGAGGAGCTGGGGCATTCCATGAGGAGCTGGGGCATTCCATGAGTGAGCTGGGGCATTCCATGAGTGAGCTGGGATATTCCATGAGCTGCTGGGGCATTCCATGAGGAGCTGGGGCATTCCATGAGTGAGCTGGGGCATTCCATGAGTGAGCTGGGGCATTCCATGAGGAGCTGGGGCATTCCATGAGTGAGCTGGGGCATTCCATGAGTGAGCTGGGGCATTCCATGAGCTGCTGGGGCATTCCATGAGGAGCTGGGGCATTCCATGAGGAGCTGGGGCATTCCATGAGGAGCTGAGGCATTCCATGAGTGAGCTGGGGCATTCCATGAGTGAGCTGGGGCATTCCATGAGTGAGCTGGGGCATTCCATGAGGAGCTGGGGCATTCCATGAGTGAGCTGGGGCATTCCATGAGGAGCTGGGGCATTCCATGAGTGAGCTGGGGCATTCCATGAGCTGCTGGTGTATTCCATGAGGAGCTGGGGCATTCCATGAGTGAGCTGGGGCATTCCATGAGCTGCTGGGGCTTTCCATGAGGAGCTGGCGCATTCCATGAGGAGCTGGGGCATTCCATGAGTGAGCTGGGGCATTCCATGAGCTGCTGGTGCATTCCATGAGGAGCTGGGGCATTCCATGAGGAGCTGGGGCATTCCATGAGTGAGCTGGGGCATTCCATGAGTGAGCTGGGATATTCCATGAGCTGCTGGGGCATTCCATGAGGAGCTGGGGCATTCCATGAGTGAGCTGGGGCATTCCATGAGTGAGCTGGGGCATTCCATGAGGAGCTGGGGCATTCCATGAGTGAGCTGGGGCATTCCATGAGTGAGCTGGGGCATTCCATGAGTGAGCTGGGGCATTCCATGAGTGAGCTGGGGCATTCCATGAGGAGCTGGGGCATTCCACGAGGAGCTGGGGCATTCCATGAGTGAGCTGGGGCATTCCATGAGCTGCTGGGGCATTCCATGAGGAGCTGGGGCATTCCATGAGTGAGCTGGGGCATTCCATGAGCTGCTGGGGCATTCCATGAGGAGCTGGGGCATTCCATGAGGAGCTGGGGCATTCCATGAGTGAGCTGGGGCATTCCATGAGCTGCTGGGGCATTGCATGAGGAGCTGGGGCATTCCATGAGTGAGCTGGGGCATTCCATGAGCTGCTGGGGCATTCCATGAGGAGCTGGGGCATTCCATGAGGAGCTGGGGCATTCCATGTGTGAGCTGGGGCATATCCATGTGTGAGCAATGTATCAACGTATCAATGTATCAAATTGATTACCAGACTAAAAACACCTGGTGTTATGCCCGTTTGTGAACAGAGGTCATTTAGAGTTGATAATCTTTCCACGTACACATTAGTTTTTAATTCAATATCTAATAAACCGTTGCTTATAATATTCTGCAGTAAAGAGTCTCTTTATTTCTAGATTTTTTTAGTATTTTTTTAAGCATTTTCTATACTTTTTCAAAATTTCTTTTTTTTTCGATCTCGAACCAAACACGCCCAAAAAGTTCGAAATTCGCGAACTTTCGAACTGCCAAAGTTTGGGTCGAACTCCGAACCGTCCGAACCTGAACAGCTCATCCCTAGAAACTACAACTTCAGCCGGTGTCAGACGAACGCAGTAATCACGTCCGTGTTGCCACACAGTTTAATGTCCGTCGTAGCATAGAATCCTGGGCAATAGAGACCCACACACGAAGAACGTGCTCACTGAACTGCGCACGCACAACGCACGTGGCAAACGGACGCAAGTTAGGCAAGAACGTAAAACCATTACCACAGATGCACAGAGTGCGCCACATCCGCGTAGCGTTCTGTGTGAGTGATGAGATATCAAACGCAGCGCACTTGCGACGTCCAGAACCTTGATGCACAAAATGGCTTTTCATATCCTTTTCAAATTTATATCAGTTTTCATATTAATTTTATTTCCCATAATTCCCTTTTATTTCTCCGTCCGTCAGCAAAAACGGACCTTGTGGTGTCTACAGTATCTTCCATCAGTACGTCTGTCCGTTGTGCACGCACGCAGAGTGCGCTCTGACTGCGTTCATCTGACATTAGCCTTATACCTGCCCATCCATCGCGCTTTTAAATGTCTGCAAGTTTTTCTGTCAGGGTTATTCAAAGAGCTCCAAATTGCTGGCGAAAGGTAACCGAACTCTGAAATTCAACGTTCGGTTACCTTTCCTGGCAATTCGGCTATTCAGAGAGCAGGCAGTTCGCCAAATGTTGGCGAATTGCCTACACATACGGTGTTTGAGGGCAGTGAAACCCCATAGAGAAGCAATGCTTCGACTATTCAGAGAACACAAACCAGCAGTGAAAAGCTGCCGAAATGCCCTGCCATTCGGTGGTTTCATTCGACAAGTTTATTCAGGGGAATTCCATAGGCTTCAATGTTAAAAATATTCCCGTTTTAACTCAATATCTAATAAACCGGTGATTATAATATTCTGCAGTAAAAAGTTTCTTTACTTTTAGACTTTTTAGGATCTTTAAGGGATTTTTTTGCAAAATTATTTTTCCTTTTTTTTTTAAATCGTGTTTTCTTTTTACTGTAACAGCCCTTTTTATTATCATTCATTGGATCTTATATGTAAATTTCAGACATTTTCGTTCTGTAGTTTCTTATCAAACAGCGTTTCACTTTTCAAACATTCAAGCGTACTGTTTTTTTTTTTCACTCCATTTGTCTGTGGTGTCGGGTTTTTCCGGCAGCTGCTCTGTGCTCTGATCGGCTCCTGCTCGGGTTTCTCCGGCGAGTTCGGCAGGGTTAATTCAGAGGTTTTTGCCAGTGAGTGTTTTGGCAGGTTTGTGGCGGCTTTTCCCTGCACTACGACGGCCCTTTAGTGCTTGCTGAATACACCGCAGGGTCGGCGAAATGGGATCGCCAAATCGCACCGAATTGAAGAGAACGAAAAGTCACCGAACGTGCGGTGACTTTTCGATTCTCTTTGACTAACCCTGTGTGTGTGATACTTCAAACAGGTCTTCGATAAACTAGTGTAAACAGCTTTTTTGTAAATATATTGATACAAATAAAATTAAATAAATATAAACTAAAGCTGGAAACTGCATTGCTGAAATAAACTAACATATACCTACTATATTTGGATATATTTTAACTCCTCCATAGGTTTATGTGACGACATTGTGGATATACAGTTTATTTTCACGTACGCATAACACTGATGTTATAGATAAATCACCAATCACATCTTATTGTGCCCACATATTATTTAAAATTATATTTAAAGAACAAAAGTGACAAATACATTTGCACAAAAAAATGTATTTGCTTATTTTTTGAGTGAAGATTTTTGATTGCACTGATACACAAGGATGCGATGAATGCAGATGATTTTATGTTTATTTTTCTAGTGTTAACATAAATATTTACAACATTTACATAATATCATTGATTAGTTTATACTATTTTCTACCAAACCTCATCCTGCTCCTCTATATAACTCATAAAGGACAAGCTAAATAATCACAGTTCAACCTTTTTAACTGAATACCAGAGCAACTTATACTTGTTTTCCTCTGCCATCTCAGCATCTCTCCTCCTGTAAGTTGATCTCAAATCTCCCTCCTCTTTCTCAATGCTGAAGACAGCAGCAGATCACCCGCTGCTGAGAAACTGTATGATGAAATCTGAGCACGGTCAAGGTCCTTCCTGGTAGTGCTTAATTCTTTCTTCTGGAGTCTCTTGCATTTAGATACACTTATTTATTTATAAAGTATTTTATCGGGAAGGATACATACAGAGTAATTCAAAGAGATTCGAAAAGGCACCGCACATTCGGTGACTTTTCGTTCTCTTCAATTCGGTTCCTTTTGCCGATCCCATTTCGGCGACCCTGCGGTGTATTCAGCAAGCACCACAGGGTCCCCGAATTGCAGGGAACAGCTACCGCAAACCCGAGGAAAACGAACCGCAAAACCCACCGAATGCACGCCGAAAACCCCAAAAACATCTGTATTAACCTGTCGAAAAACCCGAGCAGGAGCCGATCACACGCAGCGAAGCCGCCGACATCGCAGACGAGGCAGTGAATAAATTAGCAAAACAGTTTGTGTGAATGTTTGAAAATGAAATGCTGTTTGCAAAGAAACTACCGAGCGAAAATGTCTGAAATTTACATATGAGGTCCAGGGAATGATAATAAAGAGGGCTGTAACAGAAAAAATAAGTAAACTTAAATAAAAAAATTAAAAAAAAAATCGGACTTTTAAAAAAAAAAATTCACAAAAATGCTTAAAATATCTTAAAAAATCTATAAATAAAGAGACTTTTTACTGCAGAATTTTATAATGAACGGTTTATCAGATATTGAATTAAAACAGGAATATTTTTAACATTGAAGCCTATGGGATTCTCCTGATTAAATTTGCCGCATGAAACCACCGAATGGCAGGGCATTAGGGGAACCTTTCACTGCTGGTTTGTGTTCTCTGAATAGCCGAAGCAGTGCTTTTTCATGGGGTTTTCACTGCCCTCGAAAAGGCACCGAACAGGCACCGTATGTGCAGGCAATTTGCCAGGATTTGGCGAATTGCCTGCTCTCTGGATAGCCGAATGGCCAGGAAAGGTAACCGAACGCTGATTTTCAGCGTTCGGTTACCTTTCTCAAGCAATTCGGAGCTCTTTGAATAACCCTGATTGAGATTTCTCTCATTTTCAAGTATGTCCTGGGTTCAAGAACATTGAATTGTTACAGTTGTTCCATTCATACAACCCAGAACATACTTGAAAACGATAGAAATCTCAATGTTTCCTTCCTGGTAAAATACTTTATAAATAAATAAATATCAATAATCTTCATAGTTGCTCAAAATGATTTGAAAATGTTTGTGTAAGCATGCTAATTTGATACAAATGCTTCCTTGAGCTGGCACCTAAATTCCACTCTACTTTGGAACAGACATTGATTCACATTCAAGCAAGGAATTATGCATCTTTTCCCCAAATTAATAAGTGTGGAATATACTATTGAAAACCAAATATTGAGTCAATGTAGCGAAGATCATTTTTATAGTAGGGCTAAAAAATAGAGGATTTGGTTCCACTGTAAAATGGATACTTTAGGTTTTAGGCTAGGGTCAGACTAACGCATTTTTCGCGTTGTCCGTGAAAATGTGCGTTCGAAGAATGGACGTATTTTTTCACGGAATACGCAATAGCGGTCATACGATGCGCAGTTTCATCCGTGATTTTGTACGGATCTTCAATAAAACACTTTGTGCATCTGGACGTTATGTTGGCCGGACATTAGCAGTGTCTGATGTCTCCAATTCACGCACACACGCCGCTAGCGGACGCAGCGCACTCTGTACGTCAGTACTAGTGGTTTAACGTTCTCGAAAAAATGCGTTCATTTTCCACTTGCGTTGCGCAGCCGGACTTTTGTGCGACCGTACTTCGTATATTGGCCGTCATTGCCCGGCATCTGCTGCTAGTGCGGCCGTGATTAAGTGCGCCAGAACGCGCGTTCGCACTGCCTCAGTCTGACCCTAGCCTAAAACAGAGAGGGCGTAAACAGTTAGATTCTGTTCTCCTTTTGTATCCGTTCCTATTTTTACTCTTTCGTTTTGCTTTAAATGTATCCGGAATCCAGCGCTGGCTCCCTTGGCACTGGTCCAGATGTGACATGCTGCTGCTTACTGTAAGCTGCGGTATGTCACATGACCTTGGAGAGGTAGCTAATCCTATGTCAGTGCATTCAGAGCCATTAGAAGGAGCTGGTTAATGAAGATCCCAAACTGCATGAACCTGAACTCAGTTTAGGATTTGAGCGATACCAAGCCCCTGCAATTGGGCAGCTGAATCAGTCCTCCAAGACTGAAGTGAGAATAGCTAGATGATAGCACTCAGGGCATACCTTAGGATAAAGACATCTAAGAATTGTTTGAAATTATTTTTGAATTCACAGACCTATACTATGCACTGAAATTTGTAGTTCTATGAGATTTGGTGCACTGGGAGAGTTTGCTCTTTTGTTTTTGTATTAATTTTCAGTGTTTCACACAGCGGCACCTGGGGAAATGTTTACATGCACGTGATCTCAGAAAATCTTCTATAGCGCTAAAGAACATGTTAGTTTTGTTGATAAGAATATAACTCGGTGCGTTGTGGCCGCTCGAATTGCCTTAACTGGTCACATTTTACAGACTGTCCCTTTTTAACAGATAGACGTCGTATGTAATTTACAGAAACTAAAATAACCAGAAACAAAGTTGAAATATTGAATTCACTGTACTGATTACTGTGGCAATTTCTACTTCATAATGATCAAGTTTGGTTTAGTCCCCAGAATATACATTCTGGAAAATTAACTTGTGTTATAAATAATGGAGCAATAAACAAGAAAATTTACTCCAGCTTACTTGTTGAAATAATGTACTTGATTTTATGCCATGATTTTACCGGTATATCTTGTTACACTCTTAATGTACTTGATTTTATGAGTTTCTTTTCTTCCAGGTTCCATATTATAAAATATTATGTTGAGATGTGAATGTTCTCAATTGTATGTCATTTTTATGTAGGTGTTGCTGGAGGATTTCGGCAATTACTCATTTTTATGGAAACAAGATGTTAATGCAGAATTCCAAGATTTTCTTGACGGGAAACAACCTAACCCTTTATCAATGAAACAGGGGGGAAAAGATGAGAATGACGCTGCAAGCAATAGGTAAATAATCTGTTCATGCTGGCTTTTCAATTGCATGGCGGTGCTATACTGTCCATTTTTACATTACATTCAATAAAGACTTAGGGCAGGGATGGTGAACCTTTTTGAGCCCGAGTCGCCAAACTGGATCACCTTATATGTCTCAAAGTGCCAACCCCACAATTAGACCTGAATAGTTACTGATTTATTTTAGAAAAAATACTTCATATGACTGTCTAAACTAATTATGTGCTTAAGTTTTAGAAGAAAAATACAGTATAGGAAGATGGATATATTACCCCCAGCTCATACATGGATATATTGCGCCCAGCTGACACATGGATATATTGCCCCAGCTCACACATAGATATACTTGCCCCAGCTCACACATGGATATATTGCCCCCAGCTCACACATGGTTATATTGCCCCGCTCACACGTGGTTATATTGCCCCAGCTCACACATGGATATATTGCCCTCAGCTCACACATGGATATATTGCCCCAGCTCACACATGGTTATATTGCCCCAGCTCACTTATGGTTATATTGCCCCCAGCTCAAACATGGTTGTATTGCCCCCAGCTCAAACATGATTGTATTGCCCCCAACTCACACATAGTTATATTGCCCCAGCTCACACATGGATATATTGCCCCCCAGCTCACACATGGATATATATTGCCCCAGCTCACACATGGATATATTGCCCCTGCTCACACATGGATATATTGCCCCAACTCACATTAATATATATTGCCCCAGCTCACACATGGATATATTGCCCCCAGCTCACACATGGTTATATTGCCCCAGCTCACACATGGATATATTGCCCTCAGCTCACACATGGATATATTGCCCTCAGCTCACACATGGTTATATTGCCCCAGCTCACACATGGTTCTATTGCCCCAGCTCAAACATGTTTGTATTGCCCCAACTCACACATGGATATATTGCCCCCAGCTCACACATGGATATATTGCCCCCCAGCTCACACATGGATGTATTGCCCCAACTCACATAAATATATATTGCCCCAGCTCACACATGGATATATTGCCCCAGCTCATATTAATGCCCCCAGCTCACACATGGATATATTGCCCCCAGCTCACATGGATATATTACCCCCAGCTCACATGGCTATATTTACCCCTGCTCACACATGGATATGTTGCCCCCAGCTCACATGGCTATATTGCCCCCAGCTCACATGGATATATTGCCCCAGCTCACACATGGATATAGTGCTCCCAGCTCACATGTATATATTGCCCCAGTTCACACATAGATATTATTTCCCCAGCTCACACATAGATATATTGCCCCTAAGCTTGCATGGATATATTTGCCCCAGCTCACATGGATATATTGTCCCCAGCTCACATGGATATATTGCCCCAGTTCACATGGATATATTGCCCCCAGCTCACATTGTCCCAGTCGCTCTGCCAGGCACTTTCGAGTGTGCTTCTTCCTCCCAGCGGCCGCCGGCAAATGATGTAGCCTGCCTGCTCATTGGGAACCACGCACACAAGCCGCGGTCTCGCGAGATCGCGGAGTTAACTCCGCGATCTCTAGAGATCGCGGCTGGTGGATCCCAACAAGCGGCTGGTCAACATCCTTTGCCGGCAGTCGCTGGGAGGAAAAAGCACACTCGAAGGGGAATGGAGGCAAGCCTATGGCTCATGTGCCGATACAGTCGGCCCCGTGGGCCACGTGCGGCACGCGTGCCATAGGTTCGCCATCACTGACTTAGGGGGTTATCCAGAAAGCACTTAAATGTCACCGACATTTCGCTGCTCTCTCGTTCCCCGCACTTCCCTGCACTTTGAGGAATCAAAGTTCCCCACCCTGCGGTGAATTCCGCATTCAACGCAGGGTCCCAGGAGTGCAGGAAATCCACCAGAATCCCAATGAAAACCTGCAGAAACTGCTGCAAAAGCACGCCGAACACGTCACAAAAAGTGGCGCCGAGCCGCCGATTACAGTGCAGACCAGCTGCCGGAAAAAGCCGACAAGCTGACGAACGGGGTAAAAAAAAAACAACAAAAGTAAAAACCCCAATATAACTGAAAGTGTCAAAACTGTAACACTGTTCATATAAGGTCCTATGAATGATAATAAAAAGGTCTGTTACAGAAAAAAGAAAAAAACACTTTTAAAAGAAACGGGAAAAAAACTTTGCTGAAAAAATCCCTAAAAATGCCTAAAATATCCTAATAAATCAATAAAGAGAATTTTTCCTGCAGATTAAAATAAAATAATAAACTGTTTATTAGATATTAATTAAAAACGGGAATATTTTTAACATTGAAGCCTATTTGGTTCGCCTGAATAAACCTGGCGAATGAAAACACCAAAAAGACAGAACATCAGGGCATTTTGGCAATTTTTCACTGCTGTTCGGTGTCTCTGAATAGATTAACCATTGTTTCTCTATGGGGGATTTCGCTGCCTTCGAACAGGCACCGTACTTGCTGGCAGTTCACAAAAAGTTGAAGTGCCTGTTCTCTGAATAACTGAATGGCCCCATACGGGGAAATTCCCTGTTCGGTGACATTTCGGGGCCAGATCGGCTTTCTCTGAATAACCCCTTTATTCTTAGACTCCCAGTTAACTCAGTAGGTACATTTCCTCAGACTTTACTTCACGATGGGGAACAGACATCCAAATTCTTTACACTATGTTATGTCAACTATTACCCAACAACTGTCAAATGATCATACGTCAGTTACATTGCCCAAGAACAGCTGGAAGTTACTTTTTAGTTATTTCTGATCTGTTCTTCATTAGTAACAATGAACTGGTGAGTAATCTCGTTATTTAAACTTTACAACAGATGACAAATTTCTATTCTAACAGTCTGCCATTTAAAACTAGGACAGATTACAACAAGAATGCTCAATCTTTACCCTCCAGATGTTTAAGGATAATGTCAGGTGAACGCAGTCTGAGCACGCTCTGCGTGTGTGCACAACAGACAGATATGTTCTGGTCATAGGGACTACAGGGAGATTCCCGGTAGGCCGGTGGCTCAGTGGGCCGGTGTGAATGCTGGATCACCGCAAGGCTCGTACTGCACTTAATAGATGAGAACTTCCTCACTAGGGTTGAGCCGAACACTGCCCGAGTTCGGTTCGGGCCCAAACCCGAACTTTCCATATGTTCGGGTCCGAACCCGAACCCGAACTCGAACTCCATGCAAGTCTATGGGGCTGAAAATTCGGTTTTTAGAGTGCCCTCCAAGAGGGCATATATGCTAGATATTTGCCATAAAAGGTGTATGGGGGTCCGGGTAGTGCCCTGGGGGACAGGAAACAAGGACAAAAAGTTTTTAAAAAAAACTTTTTAAAGGGACAGTGAGTTTTCCATGAAATGAGGGTTAAAAATAAAAACGAAAAATTCCTTCAAATATCGTGCCTAGGAGGTCCCCATAACCTGCCCGTGAAGTGGCGGATTTCTAGGATGTATAAAAACACTTAAAAACAAAAAAATGACGTTTCAAATGATGGTAAACAGTTTTCCTTTAATCTATCCATAAACAACTGCTTTGGGCAGCAGTCTGTATGAAAAAGAGGAGACATTTTCAGACACGCAGAAAAAGTTTACTGATTTTTTGGCGGTGAAAAGCAGGAGTATGGAAAATTATAGACCAAATAGCCGATTTGGAAAGTGAGATAAATGGGAGAATTTTTCTGGTTCGGCTATTTTGACCTAGAATTTTCTCTTCAGTCATTCTCCTGAGTTTCACCTTTCTCTGACTAACCCTGTCAGGGTTATTCAGAGAGCGGTGAAGAGCAGGAGAATGACTGGAGAATGGAAAATTCTAGGTCAAAATAGCCAAACCAGAAAAATTCTCCCATTTAGGCTAGGGTCAGACTAGCGAATTTTTAACATGCGCATTTAATCACGGCCGCACTAGCAGCAAATGACGGGCAATGACGGCCAATATACGAAGTACGGTCGCACGAAAGTCCGGCTGCGCAACGCAAATGGAAAATGAACGCATTTTTTTGAGAACGCAGAACCACTAGTACGGACGTACAGAGTGCGCTGCGTCCACTAGCGGCGTGTGTGCGTGATTTGGAGACGTCAGGCCCTGCTCATGTCTGGCCAACATAACGTCCAGACACCCAAAGATTCCTGGTTTGGATCTGTAAAAAATCACGCACAAAAATGCACATCGTATGACCGTTTTCGCGCATTCCGTGAAAAAATACGGCAATGCGTTCGGACGCACTTTTTGACGGTCGCTGTGAAAAATGCGTTAGTCTGACCCTAGCCTTATCTCACTTTCCAAATCAGCTATTTGGTCCAGATTGTTCTCTTTTCCTGCCATTCTCCTGGTTTTCACCTTTCTCTGAACAACCCTGAGAGAGAGGTGAAAGCCAGGAGAACTGGCAGGAGAAGAAAACAATCTAGACCAAATAGCCGATTTGGAAAGTGAGATAAATGGGAGAATTTTTCTGGTTTGGCTATTTTGACCTAGAATTTTCCATTCTCCAGTTATTCTCCTGCTTTTCACCGCTCTCTGAATAACCCTGTGAATGTTTAATCCCGAGGTGAAAAATAACATTGCTTTAGCTGTTAAAAGGGGGCAATGAGGAAATTTTGTATTTTTTCACACAGCAGTTAAATGCAGCATATTAGGATGTTTTAGGAGGGAAATTACTCACTCAGAACAGAAGCAGACACCCCACACCTTCATTCTACATAAAATGTATCAAATTGATTAGACCAGACTAAAACATCTGTTGTTGTTATGCCGTTTGAAAAAAAAAAAGGTCATTTAGAGGTGAGAATCTTTGCACCTAGACATTAGTTTTTAATTCAATATCTAATAAACTGTTGCTTATAATATTCTGCAGTAAAGAGTCTCTTTATTTCTAGATTTTTTAGTAATTTTTAAGCATTTTTTATACTTTTTTCTAAATTTCTTTTTTTTTGCGAACTCGAACCGAACACACCCAAAAAGTTCGAAGTTCGCGAACTTTCGAACTGCCAAAGTTCGGGCCGAACTCCGAACCCGAACAGCTCATCCCTATTCCTCACCATCTGTAAAACAGAACAGTTTTCCGCAGTCTCATATTGGGGCCACTGTGCTGGTGAGACCCGATGGGCATCCACCTCACTTTAGGACATGGTGCGCACTCAACCTCAGTGCCGCTGTGTTTCTTTACCCAATCGCTATGCAGCAACTCCGGTATCTGTAGAGCGATTGGTTGAGTGATCCGGTTGGTTTATATACTATTTTTGTGCATTTGCATAATTAAAGTGGGCCGGTCTGGATGAAGTCCAGGGCTAATATTTTATCCCAGTCCATCCCCGGACTGATGGAAGATACTGTAGACACCACACGATCCGTTTTTCTTGACAGACGTTGGAAAAAAGGGAATTATGGGAAACAAAATAAATATGAAAAATTATACAAATTGGAAAATGATATGAAAAGCCATTTTGTGCGTTAAGGTGCTGGACGTCGCAAATGCGCTCCGTCTGACTTTGTGTTATCACTCACACAGAACGCTATGCAGACGTGGCACACTCTGCGCGTCCGACCCAGAGATTTTACATTCTTGCCTAAATTGCGTCCATTGACATCTACGTGGTGCGTGCACACTTCGGTGCGCACGTACTTCGTGTGTGGGTCTCTATTGATCATGACTCTATGCTACGATGGTCGTTAAACTGTGCGGTGACACGGACGCAGTGGCGTAGCGTGGGGGGGGGCTGGGGGGGCCGTGGCCCCGGGCGCAGTTTTGTTAGGGGCGCATTCGCGCCCTTAAAACTGGCCCGGGGGTTGAGGGACCCAGATGCCGGGCAGCGCGAGAGCGCCTGCCTGGTCTTGAACAGTCCGTCCTGTGAAGTGGATGCGGCTGTGTGCGCGTGCGCAGCCGGTCACGTGGTCCGGCTAATCAGGTGGTACTGAGTCTCTGTACCACCTGACTGGCCGGACCGCGTGACCGGCTGCGCACGCACACAGCCGCATCCACTTCACAGGACGGACTGTTCAAGACCGGGCAGGCGCTCCCGCGCTGCCCGGCATCTGGGTCCCTCAACCCCCTGCCGGAGCTGGGGCAACAATCCAGGTGAGAGCTGGGGCAAATCCATGACCTGGGGGCAAATCCATGTGTGACCTGGGGGCAAATCCATGAGCTGGGGCAAATCCATGAGCTGGGGGCAGTATCCATGAGCTGGGGGCAGTATCCATGAGCTGGGGGCAAATCCATGAGCTGGGGGCAAATCCATGAGTGAGCTGGGGGCAAATCCATGAGTGAGCTGGGGGCAAATCCATGAGTGAGCTGGGGGCAAATCCATGCCTGAGCTGGGGCAAATCCATGAGCTGGGGCAAATCCATGAGTGAGCTGGGGCAAATCCATGAGTGAGCTGGGGCAAATCCATGAGTGAGCTGGGGCAAATCCATGAGCTGGGGGCAAATCCATGAGTGAGCTGGGGCAAATCCATGAGCTGGGGGCAAATCCATGAGTGAGCTGGGGCAAATCCATGAGCTGGGGGCAAATCCATGAGCTGGGGGCAAATCCATGAGTGAGCTGGGGCAAATCCATGAGCTGGGGCAAATCCATGAGTGAGCTGGGGGGCAAATCCATGAGCTGGGGGCAAATCCATGAGAGCTGGGGCAAATCCATGAGCTGGGGCAAATCCATGAGTGAGCTGGGGGGCAAATCCATGTGTGAGCTGGGGCAAATCCATGAGCTGGGGGCAAATCCATGAGCTGGGGCAATATCCATGTGAGAGCTGGGGCAATATCGATAACGTGTCCACAGGTTGGGGGGGGGCGCACAATTCTTGGCTGGCCCCGGGTGCTGACAACCCACGCTACGCCACTGCACGGACGTGATGACGTTTGTATGACACGGGCCTTGATACTCAGCCTCTCAATAAGTTGACAGATCTTTTTTGGGAAATGTAGCTCCAAAACATCTGTTGGTGAAAGGTTGACCAACCCTGGATTGCTAGAATACTGCTTATTTGTTGTTGTTGTGTTCATTCTATAAAATTGTATTCTGGAGTGGAATAGTAGGCATCATATGAATAATACAGTCATTGTACTCCAGTGTCAAAACCTTGGCCAGTGCAAATTGACAGTTTTCTATCAATTCATAATGCTCTCCTACTGTCAAAGAGGATATTCATTTCTCCAAGTTACAAATGTACAAAATAAGGTGTTTCCAAATATAATTTATCTCATTATATTTTGGGCTTGAATGCTGTGTTAACATAGTTATTAAAAAGAAAGGAGAAACTGTGGATTCATAAACTTGACACATTGTAGCCTCAACAGGGAGTTTAATCTTGATGTATTTTATTGAGTATCTGTTAATTATTTTATGTGTGTAATTAATTTTCTATATGTGCTATACTTGCTTTGTGATTAAAGAGACAGTTGGGAGACTTAAGAGTTAATAGCATAAACCCCAAGTAAACTCCACCCTTGCTGTCCAATTATGTGGATAATGATTTGGTCTATTTAAAGAACTGCATTTGTATGTCCATCTATGCATGATTAAGGTCCTATAGGACCGAAACGTCGCATTTTTACCTGATGCATTTTTCAATAAACTTTTCGATGGCGATACCTGTGTTGCACGCTTTTTGTGGATCTAAGCATAGTCTCAGTGATTGACAGCCTTTATGTACTTGCATAAGGAATAACAGCATGAAGACCCCCAGCAACCCATTATTTGAAGCAGAAAGGTCATTCCTTCTGCCTACAGACCATGTAGATCAGAAGACTTTCTGCCCTTTGCTGGAGGATTTTGATATGGAAATCTCTACATATAAGGTACTTGTTCATCCAGTTTAAATTAAAAAAATGTCTTTATTCTATCCGAATACAAGCAGTAATTTTACACTGTTCTTTTACAACAATCACTTTGTAGCTCGACTAATACGTATATTTCCATTTATAACAATCACTATTCTCTAATAAAGCCACAGCTCTTTGGTTCATTTCTCCCAATATACAGTATATATTGAAATGAGTATGAATTTTATGTCATTCCAAAGCATTTGTTCTTACTCATTTACAATTCATAAAGCACCCACAAATTCCACAGCGCTGTATAATAGTCAATACAATGCTAAATTTAAATATTTAAAATAGTTCGTTCATATTATCATATCTGTCTTCTCTTTTTAGAGTGCCAGAGACAAGATCCAGAAGATGCCAGATCTTCAAAGGAGTGGGTGGATTCAAGTGGACTTCCGTCCTATAAAGCAAGTTTTAAGAGCATATTCTCTGAAGTGGATGTGGACTTTCACAAAATACCTCATAGACCAGGTAAAATGATATTGTCCGATCATGTTTTGAGAGTGTATGAAAGTCTTTAATTTTCCAAGTACCAAATTTAATTTCCAAATCTAAATAAATGGAATAAGAGAATAAAAAAGTAAAGTTTTCTTGTGTGTGCGTGTTTTCACCTTATGCCTCATTGTATCTCTATATACATTTTGAGATGCTAAGTCTGTTCTCTTAAACTCCAATAAACTTCTTATAGCTATACCCTCCTGACGAGGCCTAACAAGGCCGAAACGATCGTCGGGGGTTGCTGCATCTCTCGTACAGGGATGACGTCCTTGGCAATCCGTACGGGCCACCCTTTCTGGGTGAGAGCAGGCTGATTTGCATATAGAGCATTCATCCCTGTAATTGCACAATCGAGCAAAAACCCTGTGAGACCTAAGCGGGCCCCCATCGTAGAGCAGGCCACTAGTGCAGCCGCTTGTCCTAAGGACCCTCACAAACCTCTTTTTTCCCAATAAACTTCTTATACACAAAAAAGTAAAGTTCATTTTGTGCACTGCAATGGTGGCAGCACTCTGAATTCTCCTGATTTACAGAAGAAGGCAGGCCTTTGTAATATCCAACAATGCAACGCAACAAGTGGCAACCATCCCCAGTGCTTACATCAAGGGTGCCAACACATATTGGGACTGGCTAATTTCCAAGGTACTTAACTAGCTGAAGACACGATACAGGCAAACATTTTTTTTTTATCCAGGCAACTTTTTTTTTTATTGGAGTAGAATCAAACAACTATACAAAGTTTAGTACTGGAGACCGTATCTCCAGAAGGATATAGACACCTTAGAGAGAGTTCAGAGAAGGGCTACTAAAATGGTGTACGGCTTGAAGGAGAAAAGTTACCAGGAAAGGCTTAATGATCTTAACATGTATAGCTTGGAAAAAAGTCGAGACAGAGGAGATATGATAGAAACATTTAAATACGTAAAGGGAATCAACAAGGTAGAGGAAGGGAGTATATTTAAAAGGAAACAAAGTAGCAAAACAAGAGGATATAGTCTTAGATTTGTTAGAGATTATTGACTTCTTTAATAGGTCAGGGATATATTAATTATGACGTATATTTTTCTTATTGTAGATATATATAGATATATATATATATATATATATTATTGACAGTGCCTCCAATACCAGTGGTATAAATTGGTATTTAACCCCTAAAATAGGGATTAATAACCAATCAATGAATATACGTCTTAACAAATATATGGCGCGTTATCCCGAGTTCTTTTGATGCTATCTAGATATTTTTAAACACAATAAAATCAATAAAGATGATATGAGACTGCGTAACGGTAAAACAATTCAAACCAAAATTTATTCCCACGTCAAGTTTCATACAATCATATGTTATCAACGGATTAGCAAAATACAATTTACAAGTGATTATAGATCGTGATTAGTAGCGATACTGCGACACGCAATAATCTAATGGACAAATATTTTAGGTTTATAGACCGCACCACAGATATACACGCCTCAGTTCTTAAACACCAAGCTCTATTCTATTCACTTAAACCTTTCCCATTATAAACCAATCCTCCACCTGGCTAAAATAAACACTCAGTTACTGGGCTTCCCCATCAGCACAATTTATTATTGTGGGGGCCTATTCACTAAATGCAACTTCCTTCAGGGAGATACATAACACACTCGATAGGTAGACTATCTCTTCCACAGATCAATCACAGCACTTCATTCAATATACGTTAACCCAAAGCTTCTTATTGACTTACATGCAATCAATCGAAAGGGCTGCAAGATGGATATGGAAGGAGTTATGCTAGTTTTACGAATGGGGCTGACGGCACTTGACATATAAAAGCTATTTCACGGTCCCAGCGTATCTCACTATGGGTATACAATTGATCTTTAGATGTCCACAACCAGTATTCTTGGAATATAAAAGATTTCACTAAATTATGGCTCAAGTATTTAGCCGGGAATAGTTTCTTCCTTAGCAATTCTCTGCAGGGGAGTGGAAGGTTGATTACTATTCTACTGAGTAGGCTTAAACAGCAAAATAATTCATTTATATTCCTTTAGTTTGTGATGGACATCTAAAGTAAGGACTATGCAATTAGAAAATAGATATCAAGTTATTCAGGCATACTTTACCATCCGGTTAGTGAAGATAGAGTGGTGGAAGATTAGGGTGTGATCACGTCTTTAAGGGGGGCTGATGATATTTGCCCTTTCTCCCCTTCAAGTGTCCCTCAGGTCTCTCCCCAAGCTTTTCTCAGTGTCTCTCCCTTCTGCTCTGGATTGTCCCCTCTATATAGTGGTCTTCCGCCCAGTTTTAGATCTAGCCCATCACTATGTGGCCTCATTTGATTGGAGGATATATATATTCATCAACTCCAGGGGTCTGTCCAGGTGTTATATTACCTGGCCAGCAGATGGCGCTCTCAGATCAATCATCAACCTTCTGCAGGAATTAATTTATGTGTTTGGCCAATCTATTACTGGTTTGGGGTCGTTTTATTCCTACAGTATATCCCGGGACTCTATAGATTTTATTAACAAATCTAAATTTATTTCTATTGAGGCATCGCCGGCATACTTCGCCACAGCGTGTGTGCATTTCATACCCCCTTTATGAGAGGATCCTGCAGACATACATTAATTCATTCATTCGTGATATCGTCTTTAACATTCACAATTACCAGACTTAATCTGTTTCATGAATAATCAACTGAATGTGGTGGGGCCTCTGTTTTTTTTATAAGACGCCCAGGTTATCTATTCTAACTGACCACATAACATGTTAGTACACCAGACATTTGTATTAAATATTCAAATACCATATAGTGTTAGATCATATCGCCGAATAGCATAGCCTTACAAACTGGTTTATCCAAGCCATTTAACCTTCTCTGTTTTTTTTTTCCCTTTATTGGGCAAACCCATTGTTCAATGTTTACGTGGCTTTCAGAGTTTCGATCTGACAAAATAAACACAATACTGAGATACCTATCCTAGGGTAAGATCAGTTATCATTGTGTTCCCTTACTTTTAAACCATTTGATCTAACATCTGGTTATTTTTCTTACAACCAGAATTAATTAAGGACAATGGATGTTTGCTGATAGATAACGAGTCTCGCTTGTTACATTGTCTTTAGAACGCATATTCTTGTTATATATTAACGAGTTGTCTGGGTGAAGTAATTCCTGGCCCCAAATTTAAATAGTCCTATGAAATATAGAAATTTCGTATCTGAAAAGGTCTGACAGATTAGAGGGGCAAAGGTTTAAAAGTAACATCAGGAAGCATTATTTTACTGAGAGGGTGGTGGATACATGGAACAGCCTTCCAGTTGAAGTGGTAGAGGCCAAAACAGAAATTGCATTTAAGCAGGCATGGGATAGGCATAAAGCTATCCTAAACAAAAGATAAATCCAGGTAAAGTATCCATGTAATTGGGCAGACTAGATGGGCCAAAAGGTTCTTATCTGCCGACATTTTCTATGTTTCTATGTTTTGACTCTTAACAAGGATTTTTCATTTGCCAAGATATTTATACTAAACCTAGCTAATCACTAAAGCTACACCATAGTACTATACATGTGTTTCAAAGAATTAAATTACATGCATGCAGGTCATCAAACATCAGAGTAGAGTGTGGGCCCATATCTGCTGTGTGTATATATATATATATCTATCTATCACATGACAAATAGAAACCATAAATGTGTAATTACCATGTCAAAAAATAGTAAAAATGGATTTGCGGTACACCAGTAGCCAATGAGCATGGTGTGCCCGTATCATCTCTTTATCTGTGTAATTTCAAAGATATTGGAGGCACTTTGTCTGGTTGAGACCCCTTCTAGCAGAAGTCTGTGCACATTTATCTTTCTAAACTTAAAAACAATCTGAAAAATAATATGTATATATTATAATTAAATAGTATTTATATATAATATAATTATAATAAATATAACAATAAATTAATTATTAAAAAATAATACTGCTAAATTTGTTTAATAAAGAACAGGTACACCTATGCTTATCTACATTCTTTTGTTCATTCTACCTTTTTATGACATGTAAAAATGTGTATAGTTTTTGAAAGCTCGTTATGGATTTGTCCCATTTATCCTGTACTTTACATAAGATTAATAAGGTTGTCTTTTTCTTTCACCAAGGAGGAGAAAAATAAAATTTTAAACATATATAAAACGTTTTAATATGTGCGTGTGTGTTTGTGTAGGTGTTCATGTATTTTTAAATGAGTGACCCAAATATATTCCTAAACACATGTTCTCTCTTTAGACTTCTACTATATTAAGAAATCTAGATTCCTTTTTAAGGAGAACAGAACCTCAAATAGAAAGCATATCTGGAGATGCTCGAGACACTGGATCCTTCATGAAGATGATGCGTCTTTTCAATGAGGTACGTAATAGATTTATAAGACAGTGTTATTCTTGTTAATTGGGAGTCTCAACTATTACATTTTTTTCTTTCAACTTATTTACACATTCCGAAGCCAGCCAGTAAACAGATTAGAAGGTGCTAATTCATTTTGTTTTTCATCAATGCCATATGTTATTATCTATGGTAAAGGCTGTGTACTAGCCAGAACACCTAATGTTTCCTACCCCTGCTGGGAGCACACATTGCTAATTTGTACAAATTCAGTCATTTCCACATGCACTGCTACATCAAGGACAGTGCCTGATTAAGGTAGTATAGAAAAGGATTCTTTCTAATTTGTAATATCGAGGACTAGCTCAATATATTATATGTATTAACTCAATATCTTATTATTTGAAAAAACACTGGGAGTGGAGCAACAATTTGAATGTGGGGCAGTTCCCATAAACAGCAAAGCAATAGTCTGCGTCTAGATGCTTGTCATGCATTTACTCATTAAAACCAACAATAACCCAAAGAAAATCCGAACAATTGTTATTGTAATTATGACCTTTTTTTAAGGACCAGGATCCACAGGACTGTCTTACACACACCAATTCTCCTAAAATACTGAACATGAGCAAGGTTGGAACAGAAAAGGGGCCCTATCCTAATGTTGCCATTAAGCACAACACTCGATCCGTATAGCAGAATGGCTTGAGCATTGTGATCTTTTTTTTAAAAAAAAATTTAATGGCATATTCCATCTGTGACGCAAACTCAGCTTGCGTCTCGGATGTAAAGTCAGGTTACTGTATATTAACATCTCCTATACTTTGTATGGGAGACACTAATATGGCCCCAGCAGATGGAGAATAAGCTATTCCAATGAGCCTGTTCTCCATCTGCGTCTGACATTATTCTGAAAAGAATAACGTCATTCAGATCCTGGTGTCAAGGATCAGCACAATCACATACCACAACGATCTGATCCCACTAGAAATAGTATACTTAGACCCCTCGGTGCAGAAAGTGGCGCTATACATGGCTTCTTCGCTCCACAGCAGAGGTACACTGGAAACAAATAGTTCCTGGGGTTCTTCCGAGTATCACTCCACTGCTCACTGGATCAGAGCTTGCGCGAGATTGTGTCCTGTCTCCATTGAGTTCTATGGGCTCTAGAGCTGTTAACACCTTGGTGCTTAGCATGGCTGGTGTCATCATTTAACACCTCAGAGTATTACATCTGGAGTTGCTGAGAAAGCGGCTCCTTTGTAACATGGGTGTTAAATGGCAGGCGCTAGTGGAAAACGGCAGATGCTCGTCTGCTATTTAACATCAACATTGGAATAGTGCGTAAATTGTTCTAGAAGAACGCTGCCTGATTTTTCTCGAGTGTCAAAAATCCTATTGAAAAATGTTTAACATTGAAAGCTGATGCCTAGAAAATGTCAATAATACATTTTGAAGCACTTGGAAAAATGTTAAAAAATTACATAATTACGCATTGCTTCAAAACATGGAGCAGAATATCTTGCATAAAAATGACACAAATGTCACAGAATTGTAGCGCACACACTAGAAATATACATTAGAAAATGACACAAAAATGAAGCACGCTCCAACCAGTGGCATTAATGCGATCTCCAACTCTATACATAAATCTAACTCCTAACCGTAATTACTAACCCTAGCCTATAACATTAATCCCTAGCGCTAACATTAACTTTTAATTCTCACTCTTAAACCTAACCCCAATACTTAACCCTCGACAAAAAAAACTAACTCATGGGATCGGCATAAGGCTATCCTAAAACCAAAGATAAATCCAGGTAAAGTATCCATGTAATTGGGCAGACTAGATGGGCCGAAAGGTTCTTATCTGACGACATTTTTCTATGTTTCTATGTTTCTAACCCTACTCCGACCTCTATTTCAAACCCTCACCCCTAATATTAAACCTACCTTACCCTTAACCCTAGCCTTAACCTCGAACACTAAGTTCTGTACCTAAAAACCTAACCCTACCGTCTAAACATAACTAACAGATTCTGCCTAATTTTGTGACACACGTTTATGACACTTGTGTAATTTTTAGGCACTGTGTTCTGCACTTTTTTTTGATACAAGCAAAGTTTGCATCATATTTAAATATTTTTCTACTTAACTCAAAGTATCAACTTGGTCTAGGGTCATTTTTAGGTGCACTCACTTTTTATATGTTATGCACTCACAGGTGTAAATCAATTCCGGGTGAAATAGGTGCTCCAGGAAGCATGGAGTGGCCAGACAAAACTCCTCATGAAATTAAATAAAAGATGAAGGAATTCCAATCTGTTAAAAGACCTGTTTATTTGGCTAGCAGGAATGTCAGCTGATGTAACAATCTGTCTGAGAAAGACTGTTATATACCAGCTAAAACACTGCTGCTAGCCCAATAAACGGATCTTTTAACAGATTGGAGTACTGGGATTTTTCATCTTTTATTTAATTTTTAGATGCAAGCCATTTTTTATTCAGAATTTTTACACACAACAAAAAAATAAATTGGTTTTGTCAATAGGATACCAAGAGAAAATATATTTAAATATGACTGTGTGGTCCTTATTTATCTCAGGAAAACTGAAAATGAGCGGATTTTTTTTTGGACTCTAGAAAGAGTTCTCAAATCTATTTTGACACCCTGTGAAATATTGGGATGCAATGCTTTGCTCCCTCTCTTACCGCTGTTAGTCAAAAGCATAATTCTATATATTATACTCCAAATATATCTGTAAGTGCAGCAGTACAAACGTTTAATGTTTTGTAACAGTTTTACTTTGTACAGGTTATGTTATGAAAAGGCTGAATGATAAAAATCATTAAATTCAATCATTAATGTTGTAATATCTGATATATGCTCCAATAACAAAATTGTAGCTATGGACGATTCACTTTTTGATTGCTTGCTGAGGTTCAGTGACACATAACAAATCAAGTTGCTTAAGATACTGTACAATATTCCTGGCAATGATGCATGTCTTTCTGATTAGTGTAAAGCTACATTTCCTACCAAAAAATGTCATGTAAAGGCTGACTGTCAATTTACATTTGTGAAATGTATTTCCAATGCAGCTCAGGGTCACAAACATCAATAGTGTTTAAGTTAACCTCAATATTCCCAATATAAAAGATGTGAAAGCACTTGAACTGCGGGATTGTATCATTTATCTGCTAGTAGGATAAATTCCCCAAATCTGACACAGAGTACTAAATCACTGATCTACAGACTGCTGGAAAAGACTAATGAACACTGTACATTATCCACTTGAGAATATCAGAACAAAACCTTTTGATGCTCTGTAATATAGAGGAAACAGTGGATTTGACAGCAGATAAAACATGGTTAATTTATTATTAATTAAACTCTCAGTTGATCTATTGAGTGTTTTCTCTGTCTTTGTAAAACATGAACAGAGCAGCCTATAGAAGTGTGTTTATTTTTGTTCTAATTGCACAAATTACTTATCAGTATTGTTGGCAGCAGCTTTAGCGTTCCATCCCTTTGACCTGTTTTTGTTTTGTGCTAATGTGATCTATTTAGCATAACTAGATGTGACTATGATCAGAATTGGCTGGCCCATAAATCAAGGCTTGCCCTCAGCATGCATTAATTAGAGAAACTGAAGCCTAGGGCAGGTTTGAGCTTTCTCTACATCAGAGGTTTTAAAAAAAAAAATCTAAATGTATGTATATGATGGATAGCCCCCGAGGTTACCTAACTGGACTACACACGCTTCAGTCCTGGCAAACCAGTAATTCTGTACTTTAGAGAGCCAAAAATGTAATTCTTGAATTCCAACTGCTAAAATTACATACAGTAAATGTCCCTATAAGAATACAAAGAAATGTTAGCATGTGATGTAAACTGATAGATGACTCACGGCTGACTGATAAAGAAGAGACAGACTATTTTGAAGAGGTCATATCTCTGCTATGTTATTTACTCATGTTATCATCATATCACTTATTCCAGTTGCTAAGTACTGGAGCAATGGATAGATAGAGAATGCACTGGCAGTGGCACCCTGATTTCTTTATACTTAACTGGCTACATGCCTTCAAAGAATTTGCAGACATTTTCTGCAACAAAGTAACATTACATATGTCATTCTTCACTTATTAGTATTTAATTGTATTGCATCCTCATATTCCACATATTCTAACATGTGGTACATGGATTTCAGTGAGGTGGACTGATCAGGATGTCAAGCTGATTGTGTAGTAGTATAGGTAGAAGATAATGGTTATCATTGTGGAGACCATTCTTAGGCTTCTGTAAATAGGTACATTTTGGGGAAGATCATAACATCTAACAGACCGAAGAAGGGAATTCCACAAAAGTAATTCAAAGCAGCTGTATTAACCAAAAATTCATAAAGTCCTATAATTAAAAATAGCTCTCCCCTTAGCTGCCTTTAAGATAAATAATTAAAGTTGAGGGGCATTATTTTATCCATATAATATGAATTACTCTTTTTAGATAACATTTCGAAATAAACGTGTATCCAAAGAATATTCACTAGGCTTGTGCACCGATTATTTTTTCGGTTCGATTCGATTTTTCGGATTTTCAAACTTTTCGATTCGGCTCGTTTCGACCGATTTCTGTTTTGATTCGGTTTGGCTCGACTCGTTTTTCGTGTACATTTTTTTTCGGAATATCGACCATTTTTCGTATTTTCGTGTCACTTGGCTCGTTTTTTGTATCGACTTTTCGTGATTTCGGAAATTTTCGTTTTTTTGGAACGTCTGTTCTCCTCGTTTCAAAGCAATAAATTTCGATTTGACACATTTCAAGTCCATTCGAAAATTCCGAAAATATTTCGTTTCGGCTCGGAAAACTTTTCGGATCTGCTATTTTCGGATCTAAAAATTTTCGGAAAATCGGCCGCATACGAAAACACGAATCGGGAAATTTCGTGGAAATTCCGAAACCCACATCCCTAATATTCACCAACTCACAGTCCTGATTATGTGTTATAGATTATAGTAGTAAGGCACTCAGAGCATTTGTACAAGAGATTAAAAATTTACAAGTGCCTACACTCATCAATGCTGGGAACAATAGGCACAAATTTGGCCCCATTTCCTAGTTCACGCTAAACAGCCAGTGCAAAGTCGAAAAGATAGTGCGCGGCTCTAAATCTTAGCGCCTGCTGACTACCAATTGGATTACAAAGCAGGTTAGGGAACAGGATTGGTTAGTGCACGTATTAAATCCTGCTGTATTGAGGAAATTACAAACCTAAGTATTTGTGGTTTCAAAATAATTTATTTTCCTCTAAACAACGTTTTTACATAACTGTCATGTTAGTTTTCACATACACAGTAACGTGTAAAAAGTAATGTGAAGTTGTTTCAATGGTCCTTGAAGTGACAAATCTATAATTTTGTGTGTCCCCATCTGCAAATTAAAAGTCTGTATGATCAATGAGATGAAGGGAATGAGTAGAATAAAAATTACAGTGACCAGTGTCATTGCTTTCAGTTCCTTGCTCCTGTGCTAATGCTGCCTATTCCCAGTTTTTGCATATTCTTCTATTTACATGTCACATTGACATGTGTAACATAATCCTTTTTCTACCTGCAATGTTGACATCCTTGATGCAATAACAGATTGATCTACTGCTTTAATAAAATTGGGTTGTATGAAATGTGTCTGTAATTTCTCACTGTCAGCTAATAGGTATAGTTTGACATGGCCAGAATTCGTAATGTTCAACATTTGCCTATCGTTTCATTGTTAGAGCATTGCGCACTTGTGCTCACAGGGTTAATGGCAAGATGGATCTCAACGTAGGAGTCCAGCAGGTCATTGTCCATCACGATCTACAGGGTTAAATACACTTTATTCACACATCCATGACTGCACATTAAAATAAATCACAATAAAGACCTGCTTATATTCAAGGTAATTATGGGAAAATGTATGTGGGTGTATATGGCTAAATGATCCATTGCACTTGTCTCATAATTGATTATCCTGACGAGGGTGTCTAATGGCAGTTATACAGTTATACATGTTGAAAGCATTATTGTAGATATGTCATACATATAAATCGCTCAGCAGGGGATATTCAAACCGCTTACAGACTCACTAGATCAATATATGCATTTCCATCTTGATTGGGGTGCTATGTATGGGGCATTTGTCACTCAATACAGTTTAAATTCAGAATGCAATTTTGTTGTGGCATTTGTGCTGTGCAAGCACCCTTCATGAAGGGTGCTTGCATGTACAGCATAAAATTATTTTTAACAGAGATCTTTTCCCGGTTGTGCCAAGGTACATTTCTCTATGTAGTTAATTGTGCATGATGGGCCATGTAATCCTGGGCACATCCCCATTTCCTGCAGGGTGTAGCACATGTTAAAGTGCTGCCCTGCATCAAGTGTAGTCTTGGGGCATCTTACTGAATCACAGGATCGGGCCCCTTAATGCCCTACCCCCAACTTTAAGGACTCCCTGCCCCCCAAAAAAATTTGTAAAAGGGAGACGTAAGTAAGTGCACTCGCACAGCACCTTGCACATGCACCACTCACACAGAATCTCACACGCACTGTACTCGCGCATTGCCTCTCACACACCACACTCGCACAGTACCTCTCACATGCACAGCATTTGCACAGCACCTCTCACATGCTCTGCACACACACAGCAACTGTCACCAGGGCAGGGATGGGTGGAGCATGGGAGTGGGGTCTCTTTCTGGCTGGCTAATCCTGAACGTGAGTGATTGCTGGGAGGCACCAGAGTCACTGTATGCTGGAGGGCCGAGTCCTTTGAAACTTCTGTAACCGCAGGCCCAGGGCATCCAGAAGAGCTGGACTAGAGACCAATAATCAGGGAAGGAAACAGCCCTTGACAGGCCATCCCTTGTCAGCGGGCAATTGAATGGATCATGGGCTGTAATGCCCTGATGGCGGCCATGTGTATAATCCATGTGCTGCAGTTAGGTAATCCAGAGGGCATGCCCCTTGCGATTCCTTTCTTGCAGCGTATGGATTGTGCATAGTGTAGGCTGGCATTTTCCATGTATTGCCTTTCAGAATGACTAATATGTGTCAATGAAAGCATGGCGCATCTGACAAGCTGAGATGCGATATGCATTTACACAGAAAATAGCAAATTAGATATTTGCTTATGCACCTTGCCTGCAAAATATTGCTGGAAAATGCACTGCCTGACATCTGTGCCCTTGTCCTCAGCATCATCGGGTGGCACTATTGGGACCTCATCATGGGCCACATCATGGTCAGTCTCCAAATCCCACAGTGTCCCATCACCTTGGGCTACGTTGTGAAGCATCGCACATGCTAATACAATCAAAGTGACTTTTGGGGGCTGGTACTGCAGGGCACTGCCAGACCTGTTCAGACAGTGGAACCTCATTTTAAGGATACCAAAGGTCCTCGCTATGACGCTCCTGGACGTGTTGTGCACAGCGTTGTACGTCTGAGCCAGTCCTTCAGGCCTCCTAATGGGGGGTCATCAACAATGGTCTGAGAGGGTATCCTGAATCACCTAATACATGGTACATTATTTATTATCATCATCATTTATATAGCACCAACAGTTTCTGCAGAGCTTTACAATAACCAAAAGGAACAAGACAAAATAAACTAGCATACGTTGGAGGCAAGAGGTGTAGAAGGCTCTGCTCATAGGAGTTTACAATGTAGAAGGAGGGTTCTGAGAACGAACAACGGCACTAGTGGCTTGCTCTACAGTGGGGCCCGCTCAGGTCTCAGAAGGATTTAGCTTGTTTGTGCCATTACAGGGATAAATGCTCCATATGCAAACCAGCCTACTCTCACCCAAAAAGGGTGCCAGTGATGACTGCCAAGGACGTCATCCCTGCATGAGAGGTGCAGCAACCCCAACGATCGTTTCAGCCTTGTTAGGCCTCGTCAGGAGGGTATAGCTGACACCCATCTAGGCTCACCAAGTAAGGGGTCCACGTCTGGATCACCCTGTAGACTAATAGTGAGGAGACGGGGGGTTTGAGGGTCCTGAGAACAAGCAACAGCACCCTCACAAACCCCTTTTTAGCTCACCATAAGTTTACAGAGTAATCCAGACATGGACCCCTTGCTCGAGGTGCCACCTATACCCTCCTGACAAGGCCTAACCGGGCCAAAACAAACGTCGGGGGTTGCTGCAACTCTCATGCAGGGATGACGTCCTTGACAATCAGTACTGGCTACCCTTTCTGGGTGAGAGCCGGCTGATTTGCATATGGAGCAATCATCCCTGTAATGGCACAATCGCGCTAAAGCCTTGTGAGATCTGAGCAGGCACCCACCGTAGAGCAGGCCACTAGTGCCGTTGTTCGTTCTCAGAGTCCTCCCAAACCCCTTTTTTGCTCACAATAATCCTAACATGCCTGACTACATCAATTGTCTAATAACTCCGTTGTATGGGGCCAATAGAACCACAACCGTGCTGCATTACGTTTTATAGGCTGTTGATTTTACTCTTGGCCAAGGTCGTTGATTTTAGAGTTGGCACCTGGTTTGAGCAGTAGCTAAAATTTTCAACATCGCATCTGTGCATTAATTTGTGCCAGCGCTTTGTAATACCTTACTTATTGAAGCGCTACATATCATTTGCGCTCCACATGTTAAGTATAGGATGTGTAAATTACAGTAAGCTTGTGCAAGGCTCGCGCAAGCTCCGATGCGTTAAGTGATTTTTAATGGGTTTAGCATTACGGATGTAATATGGGGGGCATGCGTTAAAGTCACTTATCCTAACGGTAATGCTTACTTATCTGAACGCTACCGATAGCGTTCATTAGGGAATAGTGCCCATTGTGTATTGTTGAAAATCCAAACCAGCTTCCTCACAACTGGGAATCCAAATACAACTGTTCAGCTCCAACACAGAGCTTATCAAGCATATCCAGAGTACGGATGAGCTGTTCGGGTTCGGACGGTTCGGGGTTCGACCCGAACTTAGCCTGTTCGAGCAGATCGCGAACCCCGAACATTTCCGGGTGTTTGCCGCATTTTCGACCACAATGGACCACAATGCATTTTCCCACTGCCTGAAGCTCCTAATTGGCTACAGCCTTGCACCTGACCACAGGTCTGGTGCAAGACTGGTTGAACACTATGCCAATCACTGCTCAGAGTCCTGATTGGGCAAATTTTGCCCAATCATGGGCTCACAGAGCTAAGTCCCGCAGCACACTATATAAGGTTTCAACGCAGCGCTTCTGCACGCATTTCAGAGGAGATTTCAAATAAGATAGTTGTGTGTGTTGTTACTGCCGGTCTGCCACGCTACTGGGGGGTCTCATTTCGACCAAATATCAGGGAATTTAGGTGATGTGTGTCTTGTCACTGTGCCAGCAAGTTTTTAAACTTATTTTAAACTTTATTTAAAACATTTGTGTATTGAGGTGATTTTCTGGGTCTTGTCACAGTATGCCAGCAAGTCTTTTTGGGTCTCATTTATACCAAATATCAGGGAATTTAGGTGATGTGTGTCTTGTCACTGTGCCAGCAAGTTTCTTTTGGGGTTTACAACTTCATTTAAAACATTTGTGAATTGAGGTGATTTTCTGGGTCTTGTCACTGTGCCAGCAAGTCTTTTTGGGTCTCATTTATACCAAATATCATTGAATTTAGGTGATGTGTGTCTTGTCACTGTGCCAGCAAATCTTTTTGGGGCTCACTAATTTCTTTAAAACACTTGTGAATTAAGGTGATCTGTGTCTCGTCATACAAAAAGTACCACGCTGTATTTTGGGGCTCACTTAATTCTTTAAAACACTTGGGAATTAAGGTGATCTGTGTCTCGTCATACAAAAAGTACCACGCTGTATTTTGGGGCTCACTAATTTCTTTAAAACACTTGGGAATTAAGGTGATCTTCTGTGTCTCGTCACACAGCCAGCAATGTTTTTTGGGGCTCACTAATTTCTTTAAAACACTTGGGAATTAAGGTGATCTGTGTCTCGTCATACAAAAAGTACTACGCTGTATTTTGGGGCTCACGAATTTCTTTAAAACACTTGGGAATTAAGGTGATCTTCTGTGTCTCGTCACACAGCCAGCAATTTTTTTTGGGGCTCACTAATTTCTTTAAAACACTTGGGAATTAAGGTGATCTGTGTCTCGTCATACAAAAAGTACCACGCTGTATTTTGGGGCTCACTAATTTCTTTAAAACACTTGGGAATTAAGGTGATCTTCTGTGTCTCGTCACGCAGCCAGCAATTTTTTTTGGGGCTCACTAATTTCATTAAAACACTTGGGAATTAAGGTGATCTGTGTCTCGTCATACAAAAAGTACCACGCTGTATTTTGGGGCTCACTAATTTCTTTAAAACACTTGGGAATTAAGGTGATCTGTGTCTCGTCATACAAAAAGTACCACGCTGTATTTTGGGGCTCACTAATTTCTTTAAAACACTTGGGAATTAAGGTGATCTGTGTCTCGTCATACAAAAAGTACCACGCTGTATTTTGGGGCTCACTAATTTCTTTAAAACACTTGGGAATTAAGGTGATCTGTGTCTCGTCATACAAAAAGTACCACGCTGTATTTTGGGGCTCACTAATTTCTTTAAAACACTTGGGAATTAAGGTGATCTGTGTCTCGTCATACAAAAAGTACCACGCTGTATTTTGGGGCTCACTAATTTCTTTAAAACACCTGGGAATTAAGGTGATCTGTGTCTCGTCATACAAAAAGTACCACGCTGTATTTTGGGGCTCACTAATTTCTTTAAAACATTTGTGAATTAAGGTGATCTGTGTCTTGTCACACAAACAGTACCACGCATTATTTTGGGGCTCACTAATTTCTTTAAAACATTTGTGAATTGAGGTGATCTGTCTCTTGTCACTGGCTGCCAGCTATCAGTGTGTCTCACTGAGTTATACCAGCGTTATTTAAATCTTTATACCAGAGTTGAATCAGAGTTCTGTATATATTAATCTATATATCACTCACCATGTCTGAAAGAACAAAAAGGACTGGCAGACGCTCCCAGACACATATAAGAGGGCAAGCAGCCCCTGTGTCGGGAGGCTGTGCCTCTGGTCGTGGTGGACGTGGTGCATCCTCTGCAGGGGCACGCTTGTCCTTTCTAACTGGTGCTGGCCGTCTTAAGCAGCAGCAGCAACATACAGAGGACTTGGAGGATGAGGATGGCCTGGTTAGCCAATCCACCAAGTCCTCTGCCAGCCAGGCTTCTAGTGCTTTACAGTCCACCTCAGCTGCCAAAGCATCTAATGCAGCCTCCATGTCCACAGCTACTGCTGCCGTAGCCTCGCTATCACACACGGAGGAGTCAGCTGAATTGTTTGACTACAATGAGAGTGACATGCTGCTTGAGGATGCGCAGCAAGTACAGTGCTCTGATTCAATCTCTGAGGTTGAGCAAGGGAGTATAATCAACCTAGAGGAAGGGGGTGCCAGTGATGACACACAAATAACTGGCACTCATGTTGCCCCAGCAGCTGCAGCATACTGCCAAGTTGGCTCCAGTGACGAGGAGATAGGGGGTGAAGATTACATTGATGATGATGAGGTCACTGACTCCACCTGGGTGCCAGATCGAACTGAGGAATCAAGTGAGGAGGAGGGGGAGGAGGAGGAGGAGGCACTGCAAACACGAGGCACAACATCCTCTGTGACTAACTGTAGCACTAGCCAGTCCAAGGCATCACATGTCAGAGCTGCTCCGGTGCAGAGAGCTGTTGTCTCAAAGAACACATGCAGGAACTCTGCTGTCTGGGAGTTCTTTAAGAAATGTGCAGCAGACCCCACCGTTGCTATTTGTAATCTATGTCAGAGGAGGCTGAAGCGTGGGATAAACACCGGACACTTGGGTACCGTGCTTGAGGCGACATATGAACAAGTGCCACACATCCCGTTGGGGCAAAACTTTGCGTAGGTCCTCCTCCTCCTCATCTGTCTCTACCCACACTGTATGTCCTGCCATGCAATTGCCTACAACCTCCACCGACAGGGATGATGCTACAGTAATGGATATACCAGCAGGTCCTTCCTCACAATGTGACATCATCCCAGTAGCTGAAGATTTACGCAGTCAGATTACGTTGCCGCAGCTGCTGCAGCGAAAGAAAAAATATAGTCCCAACCATCCCCAAGCACAGCGTCTAAATGCCAGCTTAGCAAAATTACTCGCATTGCAGCTGCTGCCTTTCCAGCTGGTGGACTCTGCTCCCTTCCGTGAATTTGCTGAATGCGGTGTACCACAGTGGCAGGTTCCAAAACGCCATTACTTTTCACGCAAGGCCATTCCAGCACTATACCAGCACGTGGAAGACAATGTTATCCAGTCATTGGGAAAGGCAGTCAGCAGCAAGGTGCATGTCACTTTAGACACGTGGTCCAGCAAGCATCGACAGGGTTGTTACATTTCCTTCACGGCACACTGGGTAACTCTGATTGCAGCTGGGAGGGATCCAAGACGGGGCTCTGTGCTGGAGCTTGTTCATCCACCACTCCTCCAGAAAGCTGCTTGTATGAGGTCTGTCTGCTCCACCACCACCACCTCTTCCTCCTCCTCCTCCTTGTCGGTCTCTGGCGAAGTGGCAGTTAAACCCACGCCTGACAGGGTCTATGCAATGGCTCAAGCAAAAAGATGCCATACTGTGCTTGAGCTGGTTTGTTTAGGGGACAGGAGCCACACCGGGTCAGAAATCTTGTCAGCTCTGCAGGGGCAGGTGCAGAGATGGTTTACACCACGCCAGCTTGAGCTGGGAATGATCGTCTGCGATAATGGCAGCAACCTTCTCTCCGCCCTACGCAAGGGTAAATTGACGCATGTACCATGCCTAGCACATGTCCTAAATCTGGTGGTACATCGTTTCCTAACCAAGTACCCAGGGCTGCCAGAGCTTCTCATCCAGGCCAGAAAAGTCTGCAGCCACTTCAGACAGTCATTCCCAGCAAGCGTTCGCCTGGCAGAAATTCAAAGAGAATTCCACCTTCCCACAAACTAGGGATGTGCGTTTCGGGTTTCGGAATTTCCACGAAATTTCCCGATTCGTGTTTTCGGATGCGGCCGAATTTCCGAAAATTTTTAGATCCGAAAATGGCAGATCCGAAAAGTTTTCTGAGCTGAAACGAAATATTTTTGGAATTTTCGAATGGACTTGAAATGTGTCAAATCGAAATTTATTGCTTTGAAACGAGGAGAACAGATGTTCCGAAAAAACAAAAATTTCCGAACTTACGAAACGTCGATACAAAAACGAGCTAAGTGACACGAAAATACGAAAAATGGTCGAAATTCCGAAAACATGTACAATTCCGAAAAACGAAAATTTCCGAAATCACAAAAAGTCGATACAAAAAACGAGCTAAGTGACACGAAAATACGAAAAATGGTCGATATTCCGAAAAAAAAAGTACACGAAAAACGAATCGAGCCGAACCGAATCGAAACAGAAATCGGTCGAAACGAGCCGAATCGAAAAGTTTAAAAATCCAAAAAATCGAACCAAAAAAAAAAATCGGTGCACAAGCCTACCACAAACCGTCTGATCTGTGACATGCCCACCAGGTGGAACTCGACATTAGCAATGCTGCAGCGTCTGCACAAGCAGCAGAGGGCCATCAACGAGTACCTGTGTGAGTATGGCACAAGGACAGGTTCAGGTCAACTTGGTTTTTTCCCCCCCCCCCGCAGTGGCTGATGATCAAGGATGCATGCACTGTACTGTCACCATTTGAGGAGGCAACGAGGATGGTGAGCAGGGACAGTGCATGCATCAGTGACACAATTCCTTTAGTGTTCCTGCTGGAGCACACTCTGCGGGGAATTACAGATGTGGCTCTAGAGGCAGAGCAACGGGAGAAAGAGGAGGCCTTCCCTAGCTCTCAAGGCCCCAGTCTTTCCGCAGACAGCATTCCAGCGGGTCCTACTCAGATCAGACAGGAGGAGGATGAGGAGGAGGAGGACTATTTAAGTAGTAAGGGCATTGAAGGTGGGGATTCCTCAAGGGAGGGTTTTGTGTGCCCAGAAACAGAAGGGCTTGTGCGTGGCTGGGAGGAGGAAGTGCACGATACGGTCATCCTCATTGACCAGGAAGACTCGGCAGCAAATGCCACCTCCAACCTACGCTGCATGGGCTCCCTAATGATGCAAAGCCTGCTAAAGGACCCCAGGATTCGTGCTATCAAGGAGAGGGATCATTACTGGTTGGCAAGCCTTCTTGATCCACGATACAAGGGTAAAGTTGCAGAGCTCATCCTGCCCGCACAGAGGGAGCACAGGATGAAAAAACTTGAGGACGCTCTAAAGCGACACTTGTGTAACACCTTTCCAGGCACTGGTAGATTACCAAGTGCTGACACACGTGCTTCTGAGGCTGCAGGTGATCAGAGGAATAGCGGTGAAGGCCAGGGCCGCTTGACTGATGCATTTTTAATTTTTTTTAGTCCTCGACGCCCAGGGACGTCAAATGTAGGCACCCATTGCCAGCGTCTTCACCATATGGTGCAGGACTACCTAGGGGCAAGGGCAGACCTGGATACCTTTCCAGCAGATGATCCACTGGCTTACTGGGTGTTGAGATTGGATCACTGGCCAGAATTTAGCCAATATGCTATGCAGCTACTAGGTTGCCCTTCATCTAGCGTGCTTTCCGAAAGGACGTTCAGTGCCGCTGGAGGTTTTGTCACAGACTAAAGAGTGCGTCTGTCCACCGACTCTATAGACCGGCTGACATTTTATAAAAATTAATCAGTCCTGGATCAGCAGTTATCAATCCCCTGATGCTGACGTAACGGAATAGATCGGGGATGTCTTCTGCATGCACAAAACCTCCAGCACTGAACTCTTCCACAATACCACAAAAGGGTTACGGTGTGAAGGCACTTGCTGCCATGAAAGGCACAATATTTGGCTGCACTGACGCCTATGCCAGATTTATATCATTTTAATTTTTTGAACAGCAGGGTCCAACCCTGCACTCTTCCACAATACCACAAAGGGGTTACTGTATGATGATACTTGCTGGCCTGGCACCAAAGGCACAATATCTGGGTGCAGTGACGCCCATTACCAGATCAAAAACTTTTCAATATAGGACCGCATGGTCCACCCCTGCACTCTTCCACCATAACACAGAGGGGTTACTGTATGATGATACTTGCTTGCCTGGCAGTCTTGCACCAAAGGCAGAATATCTGGGTGCACTGACGCCCATTCCCAGATTCATATCTTTTTAATATAGGACCGCATGGTCCACCCCTGCACTCTTCCACAATACCACAGAGGGGTTACTGTATGATAGTACTTGCATGCCTGGCACTAAAGGCACAATATCTGGGTGCACTGCCATTGACACCTGTATCAGATTAATATCCTCAGAGGGGTTACGGTGTGACGGCACTGTTGCCGACGCTAAAAGCCCAATTTTAAAGCACCTATTGTTACTTTCATCCAAAGCCTGCATAAGTTTCACAATAATTTAGCCAAAAAAAACACTAAACTTTTTCTGCGCGTCCTAAAATATCTTTTCATACAGGCTGCCGCCCCAAGCAGTTGTTTATGGATAGATTAAAGGAAAAGCATTTACCGTGATATGAAACGTCATTTTTTTGTTTTTAAGTGTTTCTATACATCCTAGAAATCCGCCACTTCACGGGCAGGTTATGGGGACCTCCTAGGCACGATATTTGAAGGAATTTTTGGTTTTTATTTTTAACCCTTATTTCATGGAAAACTCACTGTCCCTTTAAAAACTTTTTTTTTTTTACTTTTTGTCCTTGTTTCCTGTCCCCCAGGGCACTACCCGGACCCCATACACCTTTTATGGCAAATATGTAGCATATATGCCCTCTTGGAGGGCACTCTAAGGCTGGGGTCAGACGAGCGTAGTGTTCACGTCCGAGATTGCGCCTAAAAGTACGTCCGTGATAGCATGACAGAAAGCCCATTGGAGCCCCACACACGAAGTACGTCCGCACTGAACTGCGGACGCACAACGGCCGCGGCCCACGGCCGCAAGGCAGGCAAGAACGTACAACCCCTAGAACGGCCGCACAAAGTGCGCTGCGTCCGTAACGTCCTCATAGCTTTGTGTGTGAGTGATGGAACGTGGTCAGATGGACTGCATTTATACGTCCAGCATTTTTCACGGACAAAATGGTTTTGCTTTTTATTTTATTTTCCCGCCTACATCCGTCAAAATATATGTAGCGCTGGTTTTAAATCCCCTGCCGTGTAGTACTTGTTTTTGGCCACCGGAGGGAGACAAGCGCGATGAGAGACACTGAATATTGGGACTACATTTCCCGGCATGCTTTGCGGGCGGGGACAGGAAGTGGGTGGGGGAGAGACGCTGACATCCTGAGCCTCGTGGAAAGAGCTGGCAGAGCGCGCCTAGGAGTGAGAGAAGCAAGACGCAGTGTAACTGAACGGGACAGTGACCAGGCCGGAGCACAGGTGGGGCCTGACCGAGCTGGAGACCGGGTTTTCCGCCTTTATCTTATGGAGACCCAGTGATCCACCACAGTAACCTGAGCTGATACCGAGTGAGCTGGAGGACCCCGAGTTAGGAGAACCGCAGATCGATACAAGAGGGAGTGCAGGCGGTGAGCTGGACATCTGAGGCAGATACAGACAAGCAGTACAGCGGAGCCGGTGACACAGAGAACTCCAGTCAAAATCGAGCGGAGAGACGTCCTGGGTCGAGCGGAGCACAGAGTATCTGGCGGATGGGTGAGAGGCATTCCAGGCCGTTGTGAAAAATCTAAAGCACGCTGCAATTTGTTTCAAAACCCACAGGGCCCCAACGTGATTAGTCGAAGATACCTCATAAATAATTCACTGGCCAGTTGAATACTGTACCCGGGTACCAATACACACTTACACATACATTCTTTGGGACATAACCTGTATGGGACTCACTCCCCGAACACAAAAGGGGGTTAAAGATATATTTTTCCCTTTTCTGCTGCGCATTTCTCGCCTTTACGAAGCATTGTATTTCTTTTCCGCTGCGCGTTTCTCGCATTACGAAGCATTGTATTTCTTTTCCGCTGCGCGTTTCTCGCATTACAAAGCATTGTATTTCTTTTCCGCTGTGCGTTTCCCGCACTACGAAGTACTGTAAATATATATATATATACCGTGTTATTCATTATATGCAGTTTATTCAGTAAACTATATAATTTATAAAATCCACGACGGTGCTGGAGTATATTTATTCCCTAGTGCGGGGAGACTGACCCGAGGTTCAAATTCAGCGGCTCCTCTGGGAGTGAGCGCTACATATACATCAGTGAATAAACGGACTGTGTGGCCACTACTGCGTCTTCCATACTGACGTACGTCTGTGTGCACGGACGTACAGTCCATAGAAATCACACTCGTCTGACCCTAGCCTTAAAAAAAGAATTTTCAGCCCCATTGACTTGCATGGGGGTTCGGGTTCGGGTCCAGTCCCGAACAAATGGGATGTTCGGGTTCGGGCTCGAACCGAACTCGGGGAGTGTTTGGCTCATCCCTAATCCAGAGTGACCATATTCTTCTTTTGCTACAGTTGTCAGTGCAAATCATTACACTTGCTGCTCTACCTGAGCCACAGTCGTTTCTGTAACCTTAGGTTACTGTACATTTGTGCTTTCTATATATTGTATAAGAAACCCTAATGTACTGGTAGCCCTAGAAAAGTGATTGATTCCAATGTCGCTGGTTTTCTTGCTTCCATCTGTTGTTGCACTACTGCAAGTACCTATTAGTGGCTCCCAATTATTAAAAGTCGAGTTTTCACCATAGCATAAGAGAGCTGGTAATAGAGAGCCTGTAAAAGCATAATATGGCCTGTTATTGAGCCGTAATGGTTACCGGCTCATGATGAATTTTACCAATAGTTTCTCCCTATTACTGGCTCAAGTAGAATCAATCTGTACATGTTTTAATACACTTTGAAAACATGGTTTTATGTGACTTTTAACAAATTTATCTTACCTCCAAAGTATATTTCATATCTTGCTTTTGTTGTTTGTAATAAGGTTTCTGCGAAACAAGTAGAGATGGATGTACAGTTCATTATGTTACAAAAGACAGTAACACTTACAGGGAAATATGGGATGGAACTTCCAGCAGATGTTGAAGTCCTTTTCAAAACCATGCCTGCTCGTTGGAACAATATGAAGACCAAAGTTTCACTTGCCAAACAGCGTCTGGGCCCCAGGATACATCTAGAAGCAGATAGGGTGACAAAGGTAAATATTGGTTATTATTTCTTTAGTTGTTTCCAATATCCGTGCACCCACGGTTGAGATTACTTCAAGACATTTATGGAACATGGTCAGAATCTTCAACACTATCTCACCAGTCTTCTTTTTTCCAACATAGGGGTCCATTTATTTTGACCTGATTGCCAAAATCGACAACTAGTTTGGCAACAGTTCAGCCATTTTTCGATTCGAGATACTTAACTAGTGGTTCATTTGTACAGGCATTTTGATTCCCAAAAAACATTTGTTTTGAATATCAGCACTCACAGCTATACTTTTTAATGGAAATTTCACCATCTGCTGGTCAAATGGAGATACTACAGTTCTGAGCTCCATGCATAAACAGCCAGGGAAAAGTCCATCAGAGACATTTCGCTGCTCATTTTTAAAGGTGTTAGCACATCGAGCATCATGCCCACAGTGCCCACACTAAGGGCTCTATTACACTCTTAACGCTAACGGTAGCGCTCACCCGTTAGCTGCGGTATTTACCGCATATTACAATCCAAACGCAAACGGGTTAAAAAACACGTTTGCGTTTGGTACCTTGCGCTCCTCTGCGCGAGGTTACTGTACTTTGCGCTCCCTATACTTAACATGGGGAGCGCAAAGTGTTAATCAGCGCTGGATTACAAAGTCCCAGCGCTGATAATCGCCTGGCTCTGGTTAGCGAAAAGTTAGTGAGTATCCCATTCATTGTCATCGTTGTATAACCAGTGGTGGAAAAGGATGCGCAATACAAAAAAGATGTAATGGGGCTCATATAGCCCTTGCTGAAATACAAAATCCTCCCTCTTTCTCAAAGACAGAGCTCTTCGTTATGTCAGGGAGGGAATTCAGTCGTACCAGGATAAATATTTATCCCCTTTATGTAGTATAGGTAAGGGCAAAAGAGGAAAAGAGGTACAGCAAAAACCCAGGGAAAAGTCCGGGCACAGGAGAATATCATTCTCCTAGGAAAAAGGTAGGTAGCAATAAGAAATGCAGAGGACAAGAGTCAAGAGGAAGCAAAAAGGAGAAAAAGAAGAGCGAGAAAGGCGAACGGGAGGAGAGAAGAAGAGAAAACAAAAAGTGGGGAGGGGGTGGCACAAGGGAACGACAGCGGGCTTAGGGGGAAGAAGGAGGGGAAAGGACGGTAGGGTAATAAAGGTGTGACTGAGAACAGGACCCCGCACCTCGCAGCCAGTACACAGCGGTTCACTGAAGTTGTCCCATCCCATCTCATCTGGTAAGTATTATATCTAGGTGGGCCGGAGGCACAATATTTTTTAATCCTTAGGTAAAAATACAATTTGTTTCTCATACAGTTCTTTTGTTTATTCCCTGCATCCATTTATTTGTCCATGGAATACTTGTTCCTCATTTGTCTTTTGACTCTTCTGTAAAGTAACTAGCCACGTTACTAGCTCAATTCTCAGACATTTTTCCATTACACAGCTTTCAGTAACTAGCTTCTATTTTAGTAATCGCTCCATTGACCGTGCAATACATGTTCAATCCACAGACATTTTGCAGTTTTCATTAAAAGCCCGGAGTCATGTGAATTCCATATTTACATATCATTGTGTAGAAATACCTGACTTTGACATCTATAATATTTAATATATTAAATTCGGTAGTTAAGAGTGTGTATGAGAGAGTAGGTTGCAGTTTCCATTAGTTTCCAATACCTGAACATTATACTTGCTGAACATTAGACAATTTTTTTTTACTTTATAGGGGTCCAATCATTTTTGTTTGTTACTTTGTTATATAAATTGAAATGGTTTTGATCTGCAGCTATAGAAACATAAAGAATCTTTCTATCTATCTTGAATGGCAACATGAACTATTAATGTTCTGCCATACGTCATATAGAGAAAAAAACAAAAGTATGTGGTCTTCGTTTTGAGGTGCACATGTCATTCCCAACACCTGCTGGTCTCACTTGGTAGAGAATCACTCTTTATACAGTATATATGATAGCATTTTGTTACTATAATAGCTGTGATCAGAAGACCCATCCTGCAGGACAGCCCTCTGCTCACTCTTTGTGTGCTAATGTTATCACTGAGGTACATTGTGTGTTTATTCTGTATCGCCCACAGAGAATAAACATGGCAATCTGCAGCTAAAACAAGGCAGACAGCAGCTAACAATATCAAGAATTTATGACCAATGTGATATCCATGCCAGGGGCAGGTCCAAACACCAAAACCAGAAGGGCAATCTACCAATTTAATTTATTATGCCTCCATTTATTATATTTTTTCCCATTTCCCATTAAACTTATTCTGTCCCATTCCATTTATTAAAACCACCATTTGATTTCTTCCCTGTTCGTAATGCCCCCATTTTTTTATTGTTCCCCCATTCCATTAATCATGGTCCCATTCCATTTATTATGGTCTCATTCCTTTTATTATGTCCCCATTGCCCATTTAACCCTTTCCCTACAAAAATTGAGTAAACTCAATTTTTCATTGAAATACAACAAAAAGCAGTCATTACCATATCAAGCCTAAATTTTTTACTCATGATCAGTGTGACCCCTGGGGAAAAATAAATTCCACTGTCTTATGTCTCTCCTTTTCACTCTATCTTACTGTAAACAAGCTGCAAGGCACAGCTCTCACACTCATTGTATCAAAAAAGTTAAGAAACTTTACTGCTACATTACAACAGCCAGGGAGAGGGCAGAATACAGGGAGAGCTCTGGGGCCAGCTGCTCAAACGGCTGTAACTCATTTTGGCAGTAGATGGCACCATCTTCTGGCCAAAATAGGTTATTTATAGTAAGAAATACAGTGTGTATATGCTCAAATATTTCTTACTTTATAATTAAAAATAATTTTACAAAAAATACTGGTTTCTGATAATGTTTTTTTGGAAAATGACTTGGTAGTGAAGGGGTTAAGTATCTCAGAACAATTTCTGTTCATTTCTATTTTACTCTCTATTCAGTTATTATCTTTGCATCCCTTGTTTCAAATTAATGTTATGATAATTATTTTCTTTTAGAAAGTGCTTGATAGTGAGGGATTCATTTGTTCTGCTGCCAATCTGTTTATTATGCATTTGTTATGCCCCCCCCATTCCATTATGGCTCCTTAAGACAAACACACTCATGCCTCCAACACAAACACACACACACACTCACAGACCTTGGCATACTCCCACCATTCTTGTGCATTGCTTACTGTGCTGGTGTTGGTGTGAGGGCTCTCTGCTGCCTCTTGGTCCTGGTGGCAGGGCAAAGAGAAAGCTCCACCTGGTGCTCTGTATCAGTTCATAGGTGAATAAGCTCCTGGGTCCACTTGCTCCTAGAGGCTGACCAGGGAGGTTGAGTGATATAGCTGGATCCACTCATTATGATCTAATTTCCTGAAATGATTTGACAGTGACCATGGGGTTTGAAAGCCCCCCCCCCCAGACAGGTGCCTGGAGACCAGTGCCTCCTCTTTTCGTCACAGTCTGGCCCACTCGGGATTGCAATGATCCATACCCTGATGGTACAACACCAGAAAATGCAACATTTTAATTTCCCACATTCTAAAGATAAACAAGAAGACATTTTTTTAGTCCTTTGGTCTTTTGTACCTATTGTTTATGAGGACTGTGAACTTGCACTTTAAAGGGTATTCTAAATAAAGTCTACACTTTTCAAGCACAGGTGACACTATTTTTTTTTAAAGCTATGTCTATGCATTGTCGTGTTCTTGTTTTAGCATCTTTTCCCATGTGAATTATCTCACTATGCCTTTTGTTGTTCTTGCAGGATCTTGAACGGTTTCAACATAAGCTTGATATTCTAGGTCAGGACATTGAAAACTCTGAAGTGTACATGTTCAAATGTACATCACCTGAAGCATTTAAGATTATAGCACATTTTAACTCAGAGGTACAAATATTACAAAATGAGGCAAAAGACCTGAACGAACTTCAAGATCTCATGGAAACAACTGTAGTTGACTTCTCCATTTTGACTAGGTATGACATCAATCTGTCTAATTCAAAATAATTTGATTCGCTCAACAATTTGTGATTTGGGGGGGGTGCCCTTATTGTGGTTTAGCTGGTAAAATAGATCCGCTTAGACTACAAATAAGTGCAATCTGTAAAGTCTTAGTGGCTCCTTACTACCAGCTCAGTTCCAGCAGCTCAGCTCATAATTATTGGATGCTGCTAATGAAGGACTCCCTACAAACTCCTGAACCCTGAGCAAGGATGTATAGGGGATCCCACTGGTTTGCATAGTGCCAAAGGAAAGACAATGGAGAACTATTTGCTCTCCTTGTCCTTTGCTTTAAGAAGAGAACAGGCAATGGATCTCTCCATCACGGAGCAATGGGGGATAGGTATTACATTTTTAACCTTTTTTACAGTGCTGAGTGATTTTGCAACCCAAAACACGAGCTGTTAAGAGCCATTAATTATCTTTCATTTTAGTTTTTTCAACAGCAGAAGGGAATAATGAACACAGGAATTTGTACTTTCTATACAAGATACAAGTTCTGGCGAGGAATAGTACAGTAGCAGAGCTGTGATACTTTACAGCTAGCTCGTTAATGGTTGTAGTGGAACTGGGCCCCTGGTTCAATGGAAAATCACAGTTGAACACATACAGAGTAAAAATGGAAAATTACTCTGGTCCTTAAAATGCAGCAAAGCTAAAACATATTTGTCTTAAAGGCATTAAAGGCTGCACAACTGTGGCCCAAACAGCTGGATTTGAAAAGTTCACTATTAAAGCAGTAATTCTAGCTTGACTATTTGGACCTTGAATTTAAACATTTCTTGGTCAATTCCCAGTATCTTCAATATGCATAGAAACATAGAAACATAGAAAAATGTCGGCAGATAAGAACCTTTCGGCCCATCTAGTCTGCCCAATTACATGGATACTTAACCTGGATTTATCTTTTGTTTAGGATAGCCTTATGCCTATCCCATGCTTGCTTAAATTCAATTACTGTTTTGGCCTCTACCACTTCTACTGGAAGACTGTTCCATGTATCCACCACCCTCTCAGTAAAATAATGCTTCCTGATGTTACTTTTAAACCTTTGCCCCTCTAATCTAAGACTATGTCCTCTTGTTTTGCTATTTTGTTTCCTTTTAAATATACTCTCTTCCTCTACCTTGTGGATTCCCTTTACGTATTTAAATGTTTCTATCATATCTCCTCTGTCTCGTCTTTTTTCCAAGCTGTACATGTTAAGATCATTAAGCCTTTCCTGGTAACTTTTCTCCTTCAAGCCGTACACCATTTTAGTAGCCCTTCTCTGAACTCTCTCTAAGATGTCTATATCCTTCTGGAGATACGGTCTCCAGTACTGCACACAGTACTCCAAGTGAGGTCTCACCAGTGCTCTGTACAGTGGCATGAGCACTTCCCTTTTCCTACTGCTAATACCTCTCCCTACACAACCAAGCATTCTGCTAGCATTTCCTGCTGCTCTATTACATTGACTACTTACCTTAGATCCTCTGAAATAATGACCCCTAAATCCCTTTCCTCAGATGTTGAGGTTAGGACTGTATCAAATATTCTATATTCAGCCCTTGGGTTTTTACGTCCCAGGTGCATTATCTTGCACTTATCCACATTAAAACTCAATTGCCACAACTCCGACCATTTTTTTAGTTTACCTAAATCATTTGTCATTTGGCTGATCCCTCCAGGAACGTCAACCCTGTTGCAAATCTTTGTGTCATCAGCAAAAAGACATACTTTTCCATTAATACCTTCTGCAATATCACTAATAAAAATAAAGAGACTGGGTCCAAGTACTGACCCCTGAGGTACCCCACTGGTAACAAGACCTTGTGCCGAATAAACTCCATTTACCACAACCCTCTGTTGTCTGTCACTCAGCCACTGCCTAATCCAGTCAACAATATTGGAATCTAAACTCAAAGATTGCAATTTATTGATAAGCCTTCTATGCGGAACAGTATCAAAAGCCTTACTGAAATCTAAATAAGCAATGTCTACTGCACCACCTGTGTCTATTATTTTTGTTACCCAATCAAAAAAATCAATAAGATTAGTTTGGCATGATCTCCCTGAGGTAAACCCATGTTGTTTCTGATCCTGTAATCTATGTGTTTTTAGATGTTCAACAATCCTTTCCTTTAACATGGTTTCCATTAATTTCCCCACTACTGACGTAAGACTAACTGGCCTATAGTTCCCCGATTCCTCCCTACTACCCTTCTTGTAAATGGGCACAACATTTGCTAATTTCCAGTCTTCTGGGACGACTCCCGTTAATGGTTTTGCTATTACATCACTGAGCTCTTTTAATAATTTAGGATGGATCCCATCAGGCCCCATTGACTTATTTGTCTTTACTTTAGACAGCTGCTGTAGAACCTCCTCCTCTGTAAACTGATATGTAAATGTCTCTTTAGTGTTCTCTCCTAACTGAGGTCCCTTTCCTTCCTTTTCTTCTGCAAAGACTGAACAAAAATATTCATTGAGGCAGTCAGCGAGACCTTTATCCTCTTCTACATACCTTCCTTCCTTTGTTTTTAATCTAACTAATCCTTGTTTTACTTTTCTTTTCTCGTTTATGTATCTAAAAAATGTTTTGTCCCCCTTTTTTACTGACTGAGCTATTTTCTCTTCTGCGTGTGCTTTGGAAGCTCTTATAAATTGCTTTGCCTCTTTCTGCCTAATTTTATAGGTTTGCCTATCTTCTTCACTCTGAGTTGTTTTATAATTATTGAATGCTATCTTTTTGTTCTTCACTATTTTGGCCACTTCTGCAGAGTACCACATGTGTCTTTTATGCGATACAGATATTAAAATGCTCCAACCATGCTCTAAACAACTTTAGCTCATTTGAAAGATCTTCCAAATCTGCCTGTACATCGTGTTACTCAAACTGCTGACAGATGGTCTATCAAAAAGCTCTTGTAACAAAATCTCCCTATGCTTCCTGTTTGCTCTGTGCTGTGGATAAAATAATGGGTAGAGTCCTCGCGCTTACGCCAAGTGTCCAGTGAGTAATACTTCAAGATAATTTTTTTCTGAGCCCCATAAAGTCGGCTCTGGACTATATAGGCATAAATCTGTGGATATGATCTCACCAGCCCGTCCTACCAGCAACCATCCGTGTTATACATGTATATTTTTTTATATTTTTTTGCACTTTGATAAAGACCAATTAGGTCGAAACGCGTTAGTGCTGCAATAAATTTTACTTCATTTTATCCTGCTGACTTTTCGTCTGTGACATATCCCGGGGATCCAATATTTCATCTATGGACCAGGTTATCACCACGGATGGTTGCTGGTAGGACGGGCTGGTGAGATCATATCCACAGATTTATGCCTATATAGTCCAGAGCCGACTTTATGGGGCTCAGAAAAAAATTATCTTTAAGTATTACTCACTGGACACTTGGCGTAAGCGCGAGGACTCTACCCATTATTTTATCCATTGACTATTCGCACTTGGGAGTGTGCGTTTGTGCCCTTGCTGCTACCCAAGACCGACCATCTACACATTATCTGCGCCATTTTTTCCACCTTATTGTTTTTTCATGCTCTGTGCTGTGGCATGCCACATGGCGTGTTTCCCTGGGAAGTGATTTATGACTCTCACAGCAGGAGAACACCCCCCAGAGCAGCACCCCCTGGTATTAAGGTTCAACTGTTATCCCTTCCCTACAGTGTTGTGATTCCCCTGCAAGTGTCAGCTAAAGAAATATAGTTTTTTGGGAAAGGGAGGTATATGAATTGACTTGTTTATTTGTGTGTATTTGCACTGCAGCTAAGCAGTCGGATAGGGAAAAGTTAAATCTACGTTTAACATTTAATATTAGAAGCATCCTTGCTATCTGAACATCCCATCCCCTCTGAGCCATCCTGGGCTGAACTGTCACTCACACAGTTTAGATGTCTAATCCCTCCCACGAAAGGGAGGAAGCATAAAACATGGCTACCTGTATGAAAAGATGAGACCTGTTAGATGCTACAAAAACTCACAAAACTATATTGAAAGTTGTAAAATAATTAGGTTTGTTGGTTAAATTAAGTTGAAACAAATCACATATCAAACATCTATATAACAGGCGGCAGGTGCACTTTAAAGTGTAATCAATCTCTATTTTTAATGATATGGGCCTGACGTTTTTTTTATATTGTTTTTTTGCAGCTGTGAGGAATTACTCCATAAACTTAGCATTGTATGGCAGCAAGTGGACCTGATCCTTAAAGAGCAAGAAACCTGGAAGACAGTTGTATGGCAGAACATGGACACAGCACTACTCTATCTCAGAACTAACTACCACCTGGAGTGTCTGCAGTCCCTCTCACAAGAAATGCAGGAATGGGATGTCTATAAGAACACACTTGAAGCAGTGAATACCATGCATGTATGTATCACCAAATGAAGAAAGAAAATAAGTAACATCAAGGTCAAAATGTCTTCCTTGACCCACTTGCTACAGTTTTCTGCCATTCAGAAAGGATTTTTTTTGGTAATTGCCAGTACAGTGTAATCCTGCAACCATTGAAAAAGATAGTGGAGCTAGCCAAAGAATAAAATAAAACTTTTTGTAACTTAAGACTAGTAAGAAGTGTATTGTTTGTCCCTGTTAGGGCTCTTCATAAAGGCTGTCAGGGTTATTCAAAGAAAAGATGGAGAATGACTGGAGAAGTGAAAATTCTAGGTCGAAATATCCAAACCAGAAAAATTCTCCCAATCATCTCACTTTCCAAATCGTCTATTTTGACCTAGAATTTTCCATTCTCCAGTCATTCTCCTGCTTTTCACTGCTCTCTGAATAACCCTGTGTGTTTTCTCATACTTTCATATACCCACAGACCCTTGAAGGCCTGTTTCCATTCATTATATTTGATACTTTCAATGTTTCCACACTGCCTTTTTTTCCCTATATCAGTTTCCAGGGAGGGTCCAGTATTGTGCTAGTATTTCCAATCTAGCATACCCCCAAGCTTGCTTTATGGCCTCTTTTTTTTGTAGTGGCCTTTATTTTACTTATGTTCTCGCCTCCGCTGAGACATGTATACGTTATGTTTGTCCTAGGTAAGCACTGTGACTGTGTCTGTCTGCCTATCGCAATACAGCCTCGAAAGCATTCTTTTACTGCATTTCTGATTAAAAGCCAAGTTTTATTTTATTTTTTGGCTATCTCCACTATCTTTTTCAATTGTTAAATAGGGGTTACCCCGGCCCCCCAACAGTGGCAAGAGCCTTTTTTTATCTTCAATAGATTGCTTCCCACAATTATCACGGTACACCCTGCGAGTGTTTTTGTCTAATCCTACAACCACCCTCTTTGTCTAAAAATAACCAGTCACTTTGTTGTTTTATCAATTTATCAGTGTAAAAATGAATGTACCCTTCATAAAATACTTTTTGGATACAGTTTAGAGACCGAAAGATTATGTGATAGGTAGAGAGCTCTTGAAAAAGCTGTTTTGTACAGCGAAACGCGTTGAGCGTTATGTCTGGTCGTTGTTTTTAACGGTTTTCCTCCTTGTATGAGGGTTGTATAGGTGCTGCCTAATCCCCTTGAGCATATGTCTGGTTCCTAGTAATAGCCGGGTAACGTAGGCGGCAAGAACCGCCGAGGTTAGCATAGAGTGGTATGTGATATATGCATGAGGAATTATTCCTAAATTTCAATCACTACCCTGTTTTTGTACCTCCTTTGGAAATTTTCCTTACCGTGTCTATATGGGATATCGCTTTCGCTCTAAGTATTTATACATGTATCACTAGTTTCTATTAACATTGGCAACTGTAGCCATTTCTGTTCAATATTGATACACATTGAGAGATTATACATTGGCTAATAACAAACTCCATGCACCCTACCCCACATTTTTCATAATCGTATATGTATGTGTGTTATGTTTTAATTGGTACTTCCCATTACCCCCTTTTCGTTGGATAGTCTATCTACCTGATGGTCAAAAAGCACAAATACACGTATAATAATACACTTGGAGCTTTATCTTTCTATAAAAGAATAACAGATCTCCAAGCTGTTCTAACAGCTTAAGCCTCTTGGTTGACATATCCAAGGTGCTGACAATTTTGGGGCACAGTCTGGAGCCCATTTACAAATCAATTTCGTTTCCAGTAAACAAAATTCCTTTGTATTGCTTGGCTCCTTGGCTCCTGCTTGGCTCCTGTAGGCTATTTCGAACATAAAGGGGCATATTACATACTTGGTGCTAACTTAACCAGAGCAGTATGTAATAGGGCCCAAAGTATATGTGACTGGTAGTGAAAGGGTTACTTTGTGTACCTAGTTTTGTTTTTATAAAGCAGAAAAAACAGATTTTTGTGTAGGATGTGCACAATATTATAGATCTTAAATATGAAATGTGATTGACTGATGGCAGTAAAACAGCAGTGAAGAAAGTAAAACATAAAACAAAAATCAAGTTACAATGTAAAGTAGTACACACTACACAATATATTGGTACATAATATCAAATTACAGACTGTGCCAGGCGAAAATGCAAGGAACCATTCAATGATACTATTCATATATACAGTCAGGTCCATAAATATTGGGACATCGACACAATTCTAACATCTTTGGCTCTATACACCACCACAATGGAGTTGGAATGAAACAAACACAATGTGCTTTAACTGCAGACTGTCAGCTTTAATGTGACGGTGTGTACATCCAACTCAGGTGAACGGTGTAGGACTTACAGCAGTTTGCAGATGTGCCTCCCACTTGTTAAGGGACCAAAAGTAATGGGACAGAATAATAATCATAAATCAAACTTTCCCTTCTTAATACTTGGTTGCAAATCCTTTGCAGTCAATCACAGCCTGTTTTCTGGAACGCAAAGACATCACCAGACGCTGGGTTTCATCCCTGGTGATGCTCTGCCAGGCCTCTACTGCAACTGTCTTCAGTTCCTGCTTGTTCTTGGGGAATTTTCCCTTCAGTTTTGTCTTCAGCAAGTGAAATGCATGCTCAATGGGATTCAGATCAGGTGATTGACTTGGCCATTGCATAACATTCCACTTCTGTCCCTTCAAAAACTCTTTGGTTGCTTTTGCAGTATGCTTTGAGTCATTGTCCATCTGCACTGTGAAGCGCCGTCCAATGAGTTCTGCAGCATTTGGCTGAATGTGAGCAGATAATATTGCCTGAAACACTTCAGAATTCATCCTGCTGCTTTTGTCAGCAGTCACATCATCAATAAATACAAGAGAACCAGTTCCTTTGGCAGCCATACATGCCCACGCCATGACCCTACCACTACCATGCTTCACTGATGAGGTGGTATGCTTCAGATCATGAGCAGTTCCTTTCCTTCTCCATACTCTTCTCTTTCCATCACTCTGGTACAAGTTGATCTTGGTCTCATCTGTCTATAGGATCTTGTTCCAGAACTGTGAAGGCTTTGTTAGGTGTTATTTGGCAAACTCTAATCTGGCCTTCCTGTCTTTGAGGCTCATCAATTGTTTACATCTTGTGGTGAACCCTCTGTATTCACTCTGGTGAAGTCTTCTCTTGATTGTTGACTTTGACACACATACATCTACCTTCTGGAGAGTGTTCTTGATCTGGCCAACTGTTGTAAAGGGTGTTTTCTTCACCAGGGAAACAATTCTTCGGTCATCCACCACAGTTGTTTTCTGTGGTCTCCCGGGTCTTTTGGTGCTGCTGAGCTCACCGGTGCGTTCCTTCTTTTTGAGAATGTTCCGAACAGTTGTTTTGGCCACGCCTAATGTTCTTGCTATCTCTCTGATGGGTTTGTTTTATTTCTTCAGCCTAATGATGGCTTGCTTCACTGATAGTGACAGGTCTTTGGATCTCATCTTGAGAGTTGACAGCAACAGATTCCAAATGCAAATAGCACACTTGAAATGAACTCTGGGCCTTTTATCTGCACATTGTAATTGGGGTAATGAGGGAATATCACACACCTGGCCATGGAACAGCTGAGAAGCCAATTGTCCCATTACTTTTGGTCCCTTAACAAGTGGGAGGCACATCTGCAAACTGCTGTAAGTCCTACACCGTTCACCTGAGTTGGATGTACATACCCTCAAATTAAAGCTGACAGTCTGCAGTTAAAGCACATTGTGTTTGTTTCATTCCAACTCCATTGTGGTGGTGTATAGAGCCAAAGATGTTAGAATTGTGTCGCTGTCCCAATATTTCTGGACCTGACTGTATATGATATATTTTTCATATAATATTTTTGAAGTTTGGTTTACTCAGCGTAATGTATTAACATGCTGATATTTTTTTCTCCATGTACAATAACACTTAACCACAAATATTATAAATACATATATATACAGTTAGGTCCATATATATTTGGACATAGGCACTATTTTCATACTTTTGGCTCTGTATGCCACCAGAATAAAATGAAAACAAACCAATCCAAATGATTTTGAAGTGCAGACTTTCAACTTTAATGCAAGGGGTTCAACATAAATATCAAGTACAAATTTTAGGAGCTGCAACCATTTTTATACACAGTCCCCCCTTTTTCAGGGGCTCAAAGTTATTTGGACAAATTAATATAATTGTAAATAAAATGTTCGTTTTTAATATTTTATTGAGAATCCTTTACTCGCAATGACTGCCTGAAGACTGGAGCCCATGGACATTACCAAAGACTTGGGTTCTTCCTTTCTGATGTTTTGCCAGGTTGTAACTGCAGCTGTCTTCAGTTGTTCTTTGTTTGTGGATCTTTCTGCCTTTTAGTTTTGCCTTCAGCAAGTGAAATGCATGCTCAATTGGGTTGAGATCAGGTGATTGACTCGGCCATTGCAGAACATTCCACTTCTTTTCCTTGGTTGCTTTTGCAGTGTGTTTTGGGTCATTGTCCATCTTTACTGTGAAGCGCCGTCCAATCAATTTTGCTGCATCTGGCTGAATCTGGGCTGACAGTATATCGCTAAACACTGCTTAATTCATCCGGCTGCTTCTGTCACATAATCGATAAACACCAATGACCCAGTGCCACTGGAAGCCAGTGCCATTACATGCCTCCATGTTTTATAGATGACGTTTTGTGTGATTTGGATCATGAGCTGTTCCATGCCTTCTCAACACTTTTTTCTTCCCGTCATTCTGTTACAGGTTAATCTTAGTTTCATTCGTCCAAAGAATGCTTTTCCAAAACTTTACCATAGAGAGGACCCTGCGATCATCCACCACTGTTGTCTTTCGTGGACGTCCAGGTCTTTTTATGTTGCTGAGCTCACCAGTGCGTTCATCTTTCCTCAGAATGTATCAAACTATTGATTTGGCCACTCCTAATGTTGCTGCTATCTCTCTGATGGATTTGTTTTGTTTTTGAAACCTTACAATGGCCTGTTTCACTTGCATGGACAGCTCCTTTATATGCACGATGTAGGTTCCAGCAATAGATTCCAGATGCAAATACCACACTTAGAATCAACTCCAGACCATTTATCTGCTTTATCGATGAATAAATAACAAAGAAGTAGTCCACATCTGGCCATGAAACAGCTTTTGATTCATTTGTCCATTTAATTTTGATCCCCTGAAAAAGGGGGGTGTCTACTTTTAAGAGCTGTAATTCCTAAACCATTCCTCGGATGTACATACCCTTAAGTTATACCCGAGAGTGTGCACTTTCAGTCCATATCCATACATGAATATGTATTGGTAAATACCAGAAAAAACTAAAATTGTGCCTGTGTCCAAATATATATGGCTCTAACTGTCCCTGTATATTGCAGTGAGGCATTCATTTAATGTATAACCAGTACAAATTTCCTTTCCAGTTGACCTTGCCTTTGATTGAAGAAATCAGTAACCCAGCAATGAGGACAAGGCATTGGAACCAGCTGGTTCGACAGACAGGAGGTTTACTCCACGTTACAGCCCAAAGCTTGAAGTCACTGACTCTTGGAGATCTCCTAGCTATGGGTTTAGAAAGTATGTTGTTCTACTTTTCAGACTCTACATTCTCTCTCATCACACACATAGTATATTTTAAAATATCCACCAAACTAAAGGAATAATGATGGTAATTTGGTCATAAATTTGCATGCATTAACCCAGTAATTTGGCACTTTCTGACTCATGGGGCTCTTGTAGGACATATTTATGCTTGTACTACAGAGAACCTCAGGAGACGACAAGTACCAAATAAGTGAGGAAGTGGGGCCATTATATCGCTCTTATTGCTAACACCTTGGGGTGAATCTGACAAGCAAATATATATATTTATATATATAAGCTATCACTAGTAATTTAGGTGTAAGCTGAACAATTCTATCTTAAATGCTGTGAAAAGAAAATATTATATGCACTAACCTTTTTATTATTTGCTATTTTTGTAGATAGTTAAATTCTGAATTATTAACTAATGAACAAAATGTCGGGACTGCATGCTTGAAATGTGTCTAATAAATAGTCTAACATTTTCCTATTAGATTATGATTTCGATATATTATTTACTATATATATGGTCACCTGAGGTTAAGACTGATCACATTTGCTTTGTTGAATACAACAACAGAACACAGTGGTGATGTGAAGGTAGCCGTTCAGCGTGCAGTACGAGATGTGACTATTGAGAGCTCCTTGAAGAATTGTGAAGAAGTCTGGCTGAGCAGGATATTTGACCTTCGTCCTCACAGCAGAGTTATAATATCAAAGGCACATAATGAGGTATAGTATTGTACATCTGGAAATCATACAGGACGGTGTTTCACTTTCTTATTGGGCCCATAAGGGTTGACTTGGATATGAATTGAAAATTAACAGCTTGTTACGTAGGAAATGGACAATGTTTCTGAAAGTGCACTAGGTTCTGAAAATAATTTAATGAAACACAATCTAAGCATGCTTTGCATTGTCCTCGGTTCACTAAATGAAGCATCTGTGATTTCCATACTACTATCTTCCAGTGTAATACAACATAAATATCAATACATGTGAACATCAAAGTTGGGTAAATAGGCCTGGGATATGTTAATTTAAAAGCCAATAAAACTGCAGCTGGATAGTGACTATCTAAAATTGACAGATGCCCAAGGTCAGAAATAAACCCATTTTAGGGGAAATATCCAAGGTTGAAGTAGTTTTGATACATATTGGGGAATCACCTCTCCACAATTCAGTGGGTTTCTCCAGTGTAATCAAGTAATTTGGTATATTTAAATATTTATTTTACTCTTATGTGACATAAAACAGTTATTGCATCGGAAGGAGGTGATGAGCATATCAAGCTGCAAAAAATTATCATCATTGTGTTGCAGGGATTAGGACAATGACTCAACTTTATCTCAAGTTTCTGCTTTAGGCAATAAAGATATTTTAGCTTTTATAACTCCTGAGGCCCACAGTGTTACTTTTGTATAATAAACAATATTGTTTTCATTCCAGAGATGTGTCCATCCTTCATTCACCAATTTGTTTGAGTCATTTTTGGAAGTGTTTTCGTGAGCAAATTGAAAAAAATGCAGGTCTTACTCACTAAGGCTTGCATCAAAAGAAGAAGCAGAATCTGTTGCCTACAAATGAAAAACTGAGCAGAATGTTAAGGTTGTTAACCGTAAAAGTAACCTTATCCCTAGAACGAGTAAAAACAGTAACCTAACTCTAATTTCTAACCCTAACCATAGACATCAATTTGGTGCCATCAATTTTGGGTCTTTTTGTTGCTCATAAAGATGATGCCTACATGTCATGTTTGGAGGCATCCGAACAGGAGCAGGCATTTTAGGATGCTTTGGAATTGGATCGTCTTTATTATTCCATCAACATTTTTAACTTTTTTTTGTTTCTCATGTCATTTGCCTCATCATTAGTTCCTTAGGTTGCTATGTGCAACCTGTTCTGCAAGAGTGCACCACTGTATATAAAAGACACTGGACTCTATTCCATAGTGAACGCTAACTGTAGTGTTTGGATGAAAAAGTGTTAACGCTAGGATAAGTGACTTTAACGCATGCCGCCCATATTACATACCTAATGCAAAGGAATTAGAAATGATAGAGTGCCTGAAGAACTATGAACGGAGGTTCGCAACATTGTACAAGAGGTGGCAACTAAAACCATCCCAAAGAAAAAGAAATGCAAGAAAGCAAAATGACTGTCTGGGGAAGCTTTGCAAATAGCTGAGGAAAGAAGGGAAGACAAAGGCAAGGGAGAAAGAGAAAGATACACCCAATTGAATGCAGAATTCCAGAGAATAGCTGGAAGAGATAAGAATGCCTTCTTAAATGAACAGTGCAAAGATATAGAAGAAAACAATAGAATAGGGAGGACCAGAGATCTCTTCAAGAAAATTGGTGATATGAAGGGAACGGTTCACGCAAAGAATGGCAGGTACCTTACAGAAGCAGAAGATATTAAGAAGAGGTGGCAAGAATACACAGAAGAACTATACAAAAAAGATCTTCACGACCCAGATAATCATGATGGTGTGATCACTGACCTAGAGCCAGACATCCTGGAATGTGAAGTCAAGTGGGCCTTAGGAAGCATCAACAAAGCTAGTGGAGGTGATGGAATTCCAGTTGAGCTATTTCAAATCCTAAAAGATGATGCTGTGAAAGTGCTGCACTCAATATGCCAGCAAATTTGGAAAACTCAGCAGTGGCCACAGGACTGGAAAAGGTCAGTTTTCATTCCAATCCCAAAGAAAGGCAATGCCAAAGAATGTTCAAACTGTCGCACCATTGCAATAATTTCGCATGCTAGTAAAGTTATGTTTAAAATCCTACAAGCTAGGCTCCAGCAGTATGTGGATCGAGAACTTCCAGAAGTACAGGCAGGATTTCGAAGAGGCAGATGAACTAGAGATCAATTGCCATCATATGCTGGATCATGGAGAAAGCTAGGGAGTTCCAGAAAAACATCTTCTTCTGCTTCATTGACTATGCTAAAGCTTTTGATTGTGTGGATCACAACAAACTGTAGCAAGTTCTTAAAGAGATGGGAGTACCAGACTATCTTATTTGTCTATTGAGAAACCTATATGCGGGTCAAGAAGCAACATTGAGAACTGGACAAGGAACCATTGATTGGTTCAAAATTGGTAAAGTAGTCCGGTAAGGCTTTATACTGTTGCCCTGCCTATTTAACTTATATGCAGAGCACATCATGAGAAAGGTGGGGCTAGACGAATCAAAAGTTGGAATAAAGATTGCCGGGAGAAATATCAACAACCTCAGATGATACCACACTAATGGCAGAAAGTGAGGAAGAACTAAAGAGCCTCTTGATGCGGGTGAAAAAGGAGAGTGCAAAAGTTGGCTTGAAACTCAACATTAAGAAAACTAAGATCATTGCATCCAACCCTCTCAATTCCTGCCAAATAGATGGGGAAAATCACCGCAAATGGGGACTGCAGCCAAGTAATGGAATAGGGGCCATTATATTAACATCAATCTTTTGAAATACAATGGAATACCGTAAATATGTGTAAAAAAATACCGTTAAATCTCATGGGTTTAATTTAAGCTTATTTATGCGAAACTGTTGGCTTGTAAATATCTGTGCATTATATATATTTACCTATTATACAGTAATATCTTAAGATATTTAGAATCACGTAAAAATACTTATTTTGGTTTACTGTATAGCATTTAAGAAAAGAACATCAGCTGTCTCAAAACTCTTAGAATGTGACTGTAAAGTAAACAGCCACGCGGATAACCCAGAATACACATAAACAATTGCTAGTAGAATTTATCCATTTCACATAATCTCTCACCATTTAACTGGAATTTTTTTTCTTGATAAAACCAGGCTATTTCAGTTTGAATTTTGTCTTGGAGAAACTGAAGGGGGATTGATGGCTTTTCTCAAGACCTAGACAGCATTAATAACTTTGAATTGCAGTCTATTAAAAAATCAATTTCTAACATCAAATCAGAAATGATGGAGTACAGATTGTAGGGGGAAAAAATCAATGATAACAGCAATTCTGCACAGTGGAGACTTTAAAAATCAAGAAGATATATATATTCATGTCTGTGCATTAGAATTTGTACATTGTATTTAAAATTCCTCAGCGCAAGATAAAAGCTAGTCAGAGGCTCAAAGTACCTGATTGGATCTGACAAAAGTCAATGAAAGATTAATTCTGTTAGGGATATATTTACCAAAGCTGGTCACTATTGCTGCTGAACCGGTAAGAAGAGAGATGCTAATGGGAAAATGTGTGGCAAGCTCTTAACCCTGTTCGACTCTCTCTTTTTTTTTTTTAGAAAGTATTTTACCAGGAAGGATACATTAAGATTTCTGTCATTTTCAAATATGTCCTGGATAGGCAAGTATGTACCATTAGGTGTCTTGCCCAAAGACACTTACTAGAGAACTGCTCTGGCTGGGATCCAAGCCTGTCTCTCCATGGTTATAGAGCAATGATGTTACCTCTACTCCATCCAGCCAGTACTGACTGTAGCACAAGTGATCTACTATCATCTACTGACAACAGCACAGTGTGCTGTCACTGTTAGCGTCTCCTTGAATCCATAGGATTCCATGGAGGCCTAAAAGAGCCCTTCTCAAAGATCAAATTTAATTTATGCTGTTCTCTGGCTGCCTGCAAAACTAAAACTTCCTATACAAAGCGTAGGGAGCATAAATTTACAGAAGGCAGCAACAACTTCCAAGCCGCAAGCAAAGTTTGCAGCTCTGCTGCAATTAATAAGTGGGGCGTTGATACTTATGGCTCCATTGTTAACAGGGATGCCTCCACAAATTTTGAGAAATGCTTTTGAAGAGCTGAAACACTGCTTATGTCAAAATAAAGATAGTACAGGAGGGGTGGAGTCGCGCCTATTCCCCGATGGGGCGGCTGCAACCACCAATTGTATCCAGCCCAGGAACATGTATAAAACATAACAAGGAGAAAAAAAATGTCATCTGCGCTTATTCCCATTATACCGTGTGAAACAAAACGCAATTAGAGGCTTTGGTTTCTGTTAATGGCCATTGAAAGATTAAGCTCACCCGCCGAACGTCAAGGCACCTCTAGTGAGGGTGAGTCCTATCCAAAAAATGAAGCCACAGGCTGCTGTGTAGCCAACCATAACTTGCCCATGCTGCTGGTCAGTCATGAGGTAGACTGGTGGGCTTTTATTTAAGCTTCCCCAGAAAAAAAATCTGCCTTGGGATCAAAAAACAAAGACACGGAGCGGAACAGCTGCAATGATGACCTGGCTGGAGGTACATTAAAACATACATAGTACAGGAGGGGTGGGGTCGCGCCTATTCCCCGATGTTTCTTTGCTGGCATAGGAGTGCCATAGAGTTTTTCTTTTGTGCATCAAAAATCTTGGGGCTCTTTACTGAACCACTAGTCAAGGCCCACTTTCCCTCAAATACTCATGTCAAAAGACTATTTGAAATAAACAATTTTGCTTCCTCGTGTGCCTACCTTATTTTGCAAGTAATGAGCTAATTCCCTGGTGGTCCAGCAAGGAGATGAAGTGTTCACTGGTGGGAGAGAGTGTTCAGTCTGCATCTATATTTGGCGCAGGCATACTAATCGCATCCTGAATGATGGATCAGAGTGCTCTTAATGGCCCCAGATGCTGCAGCCCACTGGAAAATTTGTTGGCATCTTGGTGGGCAAACCCTGGATGGCATGGTGGCACTTTAACAGCTGCGTCGGGTGGTCACTGGGCGCTTGAACATATTATGGACTGAGTGTCAACCCCCTGATTGTTGCTAACCAAAGTGGATTGGTCAGAATATGGCCTAATCAATTTTATACACTTGACTACTGACTAAAACAATCAAGCTGAAGGATATTTAAAGTTGGAAGTCGTAGCTTTTGTTTAACCGTTGGCATAATCTGCCTATGTTTCTAAATTCTCCTGATAAGATTAGTATACAAGTTGACATTATATTTCCTTTATATATATTTATTATATATGAAGACACAACTGTTGAAGGGTACAAACACAATTTCATTCTTAATTACAACCATACACATTAGATACTCTAAGTATTGTTAAAATTCCATTACCATGTTTGTTTTGGAAACATTCAAAGCATTTCAATATGACGGGTACTTAAAAAATAGATAACATTGAAATTCCACTCTTTATTGTATCTTATAGGCTCAAGAATTGCTATTAAATGGCTACATTAGGAATGCCTTCTGATGTATGGAGACTGATTACATCTGCATGGCGTGTTCAATGGAGTTTGTATTGCATTCTCAATTGGCAGCAATTTCATTCATCACATTATGGTGCTCACAGCTTCCACATTGCACTTATAGCTGGTCAAGGCTATTAGTACCGTGTAAATGTACACATCCATGGATCTGTTTTCCTCTGTATTGTCCCAACAGAATTGTTTTATATCAAGGCTGTTCTCTGAATCATTATGCACACAGCTCACAGCTCACTCTTGCATAGATCCTGTATGATTACTATGTGCTTGTTGAGGACAACCATAATACGCTGTACGCTGATTGTACTGAGCTCAATGCGAGGCATTGAAAACAAGGCTTGCTGAAAGTCCAAAAAATGCTTGTTGAAGTTCGTGAAATCCCCACCTTATCAATTACTTTAAATACATTGTTTTCCTTATAAAATATGTGTATTTAAAGAGTTCCAGGCTCCTGCATATCTCCATTTTCAGGAGTTCAAATGTAATTGGACTAATGAATATATTCATAAATTAAATGTTCATTTTTAATATTTTGTTGAGAATCCTTTACTGACAATGACTGCCTGAAGTCTGGAGCCCATGGACATTACCAAAGACTCGGTTTCCTCCTTTCTAATGCTTTGCCAGGCTCTGACTGCAGCTGTCTTCAGTTGTTCTTTGTGGGTCTTTCTGCCTTTAATTTTTGCCTTCAGCAAGTGAAATGCATGCTCAATTGGGTTGAGATAAGGTGATTGACTTTACCATTGCAGAATATTACACTTCTTTTCCTTCAAAAACTCCTGGGTTGCTTTTGCAGTGTGTTTTGGATCATTGTCCATTTGTACTGTGTAGCTCTGTCCAATCAATTTTGCTGCATTTGGCTGAATCTGGGCTGACAGTATATCTCTAAACACTGCTGAATTCAGCCGGCTGCTTCTGTCACATAATCAATAAACACCAATGACCCAGTGCCACTGGAAGCCATGCATGCCCATGCCATCACATGCCTTCATCATATTTTACAGATGACATTGTGTGCTTTGGATCGTGAGCTGTGCCAAGCCTTCTCCACACATTTTCTTCACGTCATTCTGGTACAGATTAATTTTAGTTTCATCCGTCCAAAGAATCCTTTCCAGAACTGGTCTGGCTTTTTTTAGATATTTTTTGGCAAAGTCTAATCTGTCTTTTCTATTCTTTAGGCTTATGAATGGTTCACACCTTGTGGTGAACCCTGTGTATTTGGTCTCGTGAAGTCTTCTATTGAATGTAGACTTTGACAATGATACACCCACCTCCTGGAGAGTGTCCTGCACTTGTTTGGATGTTGTGAATGGGTTTTTCTTTACCATAGAGAGGACCCTGCGATCATTCACCACTGTTGTCTTCCTTGGACGTCTAGGCCTTTTTATGTTCTGAGCTCACCAGTGCATTCTTCTTTCCTCAGAATGTACCAAACTGTTGATTTGACCACTTCTAATGCTGCTGCTATCTCTCTGATGGATTTGTTTTGTTTTTGAAACCTTACAATGGCCAGTTTCACTTGCACGGACAGCTCCTTTGAACGCATAATGTAGGTTCAGAGCAATAGATTACAAATGCAAATACCACACTTAGAATCAACTCCGGACCTTTTACCTGCTTAATTGATGAAGAAATAACGAAGAAGTAGCCCTCACCTGGCCATGAAACAGCTTTGCATTCAATTGTCCAATTACTTTTGGTTTCTTGAAACATGGGGGGTGGCTACTCTTAAGAGCTGTAATTCCTAAACCCTTCCTCCAATTTGGATGTACAGACCCTCAAATTAAACCTGAGAGTGTGCACTTTCAGCCCATATCCATTATATAACTATAGCTTGAATATGTGTTTGTAAATATCAGAAAAAAATAAAATTGTGTCTGTGTCCAAATATATATGAACCTAACTGTATGCTACTGTTGTAATACAGACTCTTCATATCCATTTGGTCACAACCCATCAAAATTGTCTCAGAGAAGTAATGGTCTGTCTATTCACAGAACGCAAAACTGCATCGAAGTGATGGCAAAATGACCTGATTTTACAGTGATTCAGTCCAACAAGTTTAAACAAGCGAATCCAATAGGTTTCAGTGTAAAAAATTAATACCATTTTTAAGTTTTTTAAAAAAAACTCTTTTCAATTTCAGCAAAAAAACTTTTTAGTTTTTAGAACACCTTTTTTGTATATTTTAGACAAAAAAAATTTCCCAATTTTTTTAAAAGGATTTTTTTTTATTCTATAACTGACCTTTTTAATATTTTTTTAAAAGACCTTGTCTATTATTTAGACACATTTTAATTTGGTTTTATTGGTTTAAACACGTATTAGGAGAATAGGAGAGTTCCGTTTTGTTTTGGTTTTTGCAGTTCGGTGAATCTTGCCAAGGCAGCGCGCAGGTCTTCGGCAGTCTTCGGAGCTTTTCGTCGATGTTCGCATACTTTTTCATGAGGCTTTGACGACGCCATCTTTCGTGACCCTAGTCAGTTTAGGCTAAACGGAATCGCCGAACTGCACTGAAGTGAAAATAATTTCGGTGGTTTGTGATTAACCCCTAATGAATCATCTTTCCTTCCATTATATTCTCCTCTAGGCTTGTGCACCAATTTTTTTTTCGGTTCGATTTGGTTCGATTTGTTCGGATTCGGAAAACTTTTCGATTCGGCTCGTTTCGACCGATTTCTGTTTCGATTCGGTTCGGCTCGTGTGTACATTTTTTTTTTCGGAATATCGACCATTTTTCGTATTTTCGGGTCACTTTGCTCGTTTTTTGTATCGACTTTTCGGAAATTTCGGAAATTTTCGTTTTTTCGGAACGTCTGTTCTCCTCGTTTCAAAGTGTCTACGATAATTCTGGCGATTCTATCGTGTTTTTTTTTATTAAATAAAGATCCTTTTTTTCTTATGAATAATTGAATATACATTTCATAACTTTATTTAATCATATTAAAATGGTATGAAAGCCAAGGAACAAAAAAAATGAACAAAACGATTTAAAAAACGCTAAACTGACTATTAATGCCACAAGAAACAAGTGATACGCATTTACAAATACAAAATTTACAGAATCAGCGATATAACCGATAATAGTTAAATATACGATTTCCAGAATTACCGAAATGGAACCGAAATCACGAATGGAACCGAAATCATGAATAGAGCAAAAATAAATTTTGATTTGACACATTTCAAGTCCATTCTAAAAATCCGAAAATTTTTTCGTTTTGGCTCGGAAAACTTTTCGGATCTATCGGTTTTCGGGTCCGACCCGATTCGGAAATTCGGCCGAATCCGAAAACACGAATCGGGAAATTTCGTGAAAATTCCGAAATTCCGAAACCCGAAACGCACATCCCTATTCTCCTCTTGACTGTCTCCTAGTGCGCAGAGCACAAAGTGTATGGATTAGTTATCTGTATTGATTATGTTATAGGCTAACTGATTACTGTATTGAAAGGGTAGCTCATTTATTTAATGCACCAGTTGTGGAACTAACAAACATTATAGTAAGTTTGTAAATTTTGAATAAATCACATAAAGAATATCTTTTTCCAGGATCTTGCAAGTTCAATATCTGGCAGTCACCACACTAAAGGAGATGTGAGCAGAAATGTTACAACTAGGGGAGGCAGCAGAAGACCAAGCAAACAATCTGATAGAGGCTACCCTTTGTCCAGAAAAGGAGGAAAAGGAAGCAGCATCTCACTATATGAGTCTCTTAAAAACATTGAGGTAAGCGGAGAATGCAGGATGTCTTCTTTGGACTTTATAGCTGTTACCACCTTCTCAAACACTGGATTTTATTTTGGTATCATCCTCTTCACTACATAGTTGACTTCCATAAAACCACTGCTACAACCCAGTGGATTTATGGAACTCTACTTTCCGTTACAGATAGTGTAAAAAAATATGTACCCATCATAAAATATATTTTAGAGAGTGTAAGCTTATTTGACTGGCAGAGGGCTCCTACTGCTGGCCAAAAAGTGTTAGTGCAATAATACTTCTCGGGATCTGTGTTTCCAAGAAGGAAAAACAGAACCCCAGCTGAAAATTTAGGGACACATTCTGGAGCCCGTTTATAAATGATTTTTTTTGTTTTCAGTAAACCAAAATTCCTTTGTACTGCTCCAGAATATGACCAGATAGAGTTTACTCTATCGTGGATTCCTTTAGGAAATTTTGAACATTGAGTATACTCGATATTGATGGTGAAGGAGTTGAAATGTATCATTCAGCTTACGATAATCCTTTAACATATCAATATTTTTATGTCTCATCACAAAAATTTACTCATTAGATAGAAATAAATGGTAGTAACTGTTTTTTTATCCTTTTTATGTCTTTATATAATATTCTCTGCTTTAGCGATTAATTAACCTTTTTTTTACCTCAAAGTTGTAAACTGAATTTTTTGCAAACCGTAATGCTAGTGAAAGAGCTTGGATGTTCTTTAAAAGCCAATGATTTTACACTATTTTAGACATTCCTAGAAAAATCCACGGGAACCTTTTGTTTCTTCTAGACCAATCCAATAAACTTATTTGTAATAGTGTTTGGCTGTATTATGTCATTATGTAGAGCTTGAAACTAATAGGATATAAGATTCAAGAGCACTTGGTATATTTTTTACGTAACGCTCACTCACTCTTTTTCGTTGTCTAGGAACCTGGCACAGTTGTTCTCTTGAAAGCAACAGATTCTGTATTTGAAGAACTTGAGCATCACCAGATTGTTCTAACCGGCATACAGCCACATGCAGAGTCTGGCTCATTCCTGGATGAAGTAACAAAATGGCAGAAAAGATTAAAGGTCATTGAGACGACTGTCCACTTGTGGCTTTTGGTGCAAGAGAAATGGACTCAGCTTGAAGAGGTACTTTTCAATTTGTTAAGTTCATACTATTGCACACTATTTTGTCCTTTATAACAAATATGGTATAAAGAAATCCAATGGAATACAATATGTAATGCATAAACATGCTAGCAGACCCATAATTCTTTTTTTAATGCTGTGAAATATTCTGAATCATTCACTAAAATGAGCTTTGAGGAGTATAGACAATGTAATTGAAATTTTTGTTAGTAGCACAACTGGAAAGATTCTCTAATTCAACTGTGTCCATTTCAGTTATTTTGACCAATGCGATACATATCATTGCTTCTGCATTGAGAGGTGTTACAGGTGTCAGCTGATCCTACCGCTCCTGAAATTATGTGCACACAATGGTGAAAGGATATAAAGGGTTATTCAGAGAGCACCGAAATGTCGCTGACATTTTGCTGCTCTCTCGTTCCCCGCAGTTCCCTGCACTTCAGGGAATCAAAGTTCCCCCAACCTGCAGTGTATTCAGCATTCACCACAGGGTCCCCAGAGTGCAGAGAAAACCCGTTGCAATCCCACCAAACACCTGCCAAAAACCCACGGAAAGGCCACAGGAACCGCTGGAAAAACCATGCCGGAAAAAGCCGCCGAGACACCGATCACAGTAGCAGACCAGCCGCTGGAAAAAGCCGACGAACTGACGAATAGGGTAAAAAAAAAGTATGCTTGAAAGTGTCAAATTTGAAAAGCTGTTTGCAAAAAAACTATGGAATGAAATTGTCTGGAATTTACATATAAGATCCAATGAATGATAATAAAAAGGTCTGTTACAAAAAAATGGAAAAACGATTTAAAGAAACTGAAAAAATCTTTGCCTACAGATGCCTAAAAGATCCTAAAGAATGACTAAAGAGACTTTTTACTACAGATTAAAATAATAAACAGTTTATTAGATCTTGGATTAAGCAGGAATATTTTTAACATTGAAGCCTATGGGATTTGCCTGAAGAAACCTGCCGAATGAAAACAGCGAACAGCAGGGCACTTCGGCAGCTTTTCATTGCTGATTCGGTGTTCTCTGAATAGATGGACCGTTTCTTCTCAATGGGGGATTTCACTGCTCTCGAACAGGGACCGTACTGGCTGGCAGTTCGCCAAAATTTGGTGCACTGCCGGCTCTTTTAATAGCTGAATGGCCCCGAAATGTCACCATACGGGGAAGTTCCCTTTGTGGTGCCATTTTGGGGCCACATCGGCTCTCTCTGAATAACCCCTATAGTTTTCACCCCATGAGATCCCAACAGTTGGAAAGCTGTCCAGCTGATTATGATTGACAGAATTCAATGAGGTGGGAATACCTCTACTTTGACGGTCTCTCGCAGAGGTCAGGGACGGCCAACGTGATGACTAATTGGATATTTCAGAACTACATCAATAAATACTCTGAAATTAAAATATCTTTTAACATGCATGTTAATAGTGATTGAGTTTATATGATTATTTGGATTGATATTGCAAGGGCTATATTACATACTTGGTGCTATCGTTAGCGCTCACCTGAGTGGGCATTAACGTTAGCCGTGGTAGCTACAGCATATTACATTCCAAATGCTAACGGGTTAAGACACCAGTTACCGTTGATACCTTGCGCTTTTCAGTGCGAGGTTACTGTACTCTGAGCTCCCCATGTTAAGCATAGGGAGCGCAAAGTGTTAATCAGCGTTAGGATTACAAAGTCCTAACGCTGATTAACATCTGGTTAGTTAAAAGTTAGCAACAGCCAAGACTTGGTGCTAACTGATTCCGCTGCTGCAGAATCCGTTAACACCAGCCAAAAGCCCCCCCCCAAAAATCCAGATACTCACCTCCTCCTATCCCGCGGCGAGGACCGCGGCTCCATCTGCCTCCTCCACCCGGTGCGAGCAGGGAGAGACTGGGGGAAAAAGTCCCTCAGTCTCCCACTGCGGATCACTACGCCGACCTGCCAGATCTCGCTTCGCGAGATCCAGCAGGTCATGTGACCGGCGCTGTCTGCTTCAATGGAGTCCTGTGGACTTCCGCGCACATCCCGGGCCTTAGCGCCTGGTAACAATGCAGGCAGCTTTTTAAGCTGTAATATCGTGCTAAAACGGGGGCGGAAAGGAGAAACCTGCAGGTGTAGGTTTTTCTCGTTTGTGCCCCCGTTTTAGCGCAATTAGGGTAATTTACCCCAAGTGTTTAATTTGAACTTGCAAAGAGATGGAGCGAATACGAAATCCTTTTGGGTGTTTTTTGCTTTTCTTTGAAAGAATCTCGAGCATCCTTTACCCACAGTTGCCAGGGATGTTTTTGGTTCTAACGCTGGTAAAGCCAGGCAGCTCGGGGTTTGCAATGTTACATTGTTTCTCACAATAATTTAATCATTTTTGTGTCTAAAGTAGTTTTTAGCAAGATAAAGTTTCTTCGAAATATTTTAAAGGCCAATAACAAACCTCCACATAATTTCACGTTTTGACCACGGTTGCTGTTTCTGGGCTGCAAGCAAAACTTTGCAATCATCCTTTTTAGCTTGCATAGTTATACTGGGGATAAGCTGATCTGTAATTTTATGAGCTGCAAGTTCCCTGAGCTTGATTCTAATCTAGCAAATTTATCCCAATTTATATCTTTAGGATATATACACTTTTAGTCATTTTTAAATCAATTACTATGTTGTAGGTTTTTTCAACACTGGCATTTCGTGTGGCAGTGCCTAGAGAAGCAGCTCTGTTTGCTGATGTTCACCATCATTTTTGTCGGTTGATGAAATCGGTAGAGGAAAATCCAAACATTTTGCAGAACTGCATGAGAAGAGGTGAGCCTGCACTGTAATCCATTATATATCCTTGTAATAATGTGAAATATAATGAGAGTTTGCAGTATACCACACTCGTTATTTTTATCTAAACATGTATTGACAGAATTTTTTTCAGCAGTGATGTCGAAGACTGTCATTAGGTAACTTTGATGACCTGGAAATATTGTATAAGTGAGATTTTGAGCAGCTATTGTTCGATGCCATAATTCGCCAGTACACCTTTGTATGTTTTGTTAACCCTAACTATGGTTTGTCTTTCAGGCCTAGAATCTCTTCTAGAAATGCTGAACTACAAACTGGAACGTTGCCAGCGAGCGGTTTCTCTTCACTTAGAACAGAAGAGGCTGGCCTTTCCGAGGCTCTTTTTCTTGTCCTTGGAAGATACACTCAATATAGTGTGCTATGGTAAAAGCTACTTATGTAGACACTTGCACCCTTGGCGTAATGTATGTCTTATGATACACTTGAAATGCAATCTATATGTATGTGTTAAGTATCCCTTGATTGCATCCTACTTAAGAGCTGTCTATTTCAACAGGAATAAGTTTGTAGTGTTCAGTTATAATGTAAATATATTTTGAAACCACAGATAGCACTTGCTGTTCCCAGTCATTGACCCACACTGGTACTGAACAAGCCCTACCCTTGATTACATTCGAGACCTGACGGGATCATGCGCTTTCAGGATGGCAGGGCCGTAGATATTTTGAAACCAACTGCTTCACAATTAGACTTCATCCTGATGTTTGAGTCAGTAAATGCTGAATGACAGTCAGGAAAGTAATTAATTTAAATGGTCAGTGCAGTTATGAAATCGACACGAGCCCGTTATTGCAGGGTGGTCCCAGCAATAGTCCCCAGTGGATTGCCACAGACACCTGATCGCTGTGCCATTTTCCATTACTCCTTTGGTTTCAGACCTGTCCCAGGCATATGATTACTAGATTGACATATGCCAATGGTTGGACGCCACTGCCAAAGAGTCAGGGATGTGGACAACCTTTGTTCTTGGAGCACACTGAAAACCAGTGTTCACCCAGCTTTTAGAAATGATTGTGTGCTAAAGATCTAGCCAAAAAAATTTAGTGCTGCCACAGATGGCTGGCTCACACCGCCACCATTCAGATTATATTGAAAGGTAATGGCTAGGGTTAGGATAGGGAATAAAGTTACAAGTATGGGTGGGGTTAGGATTAGCGGTATGGTTAGTTTTAGAGGTAGGGTTAGTTGTACAGTAAGAAAAAAGGGTAGTGTTAGGATTAGTGTTAAGATTGGGGGTAGAGATAGGGTAATAATTAAGGATTGAGCTAGGAGTAGGATGTAGGTTAGGATTAAGGATAGAGTTGGAAATTAAGGGTTAGATTTAGGTTTAATTTTAGGTGTACAGTTAGGGATAGAGTATAGTTAAGATTACGAATAAAATTGGGATTAACCCTTTCACTGCAGAAGACGTGTTGGGAACGTCCTCATTGTCTGCCACTGTATGCGGAGGACGTTCCCCACGCATCTTCCGCTCGGCGGGGGCCAGAGAGATTCTCACCTCTCTGGTCCGGGGTCCCGCAACGTTCTGACTTCCTCAAAGTCAGACCCCCCCGCCGTAATGACGGCAAAGCCGGGAGATCGCCTGAAGGAAGGGGGGTGGATCCTTTTGGATTCCTCTCCCTCCCGATCGGAAGGGTCTACAAAAAAAAGACAGGCACCGCTTTGAAGGGCAGTGTCTGCCCTTTAAAGCGAAGCCTGTCTTTAACCCCTTAAGTGCCGGATCGCGATCTAGCTCTGGTGGGGGGCGCCATCTTGGATGATAGCTCCACCTCTGGGTCCCCCCCCGGCACCGGATGTCATCGCGCATGGCGTGGTGACATCAATTAGCTGGGGAACCCCTAGCTGCCTGGGGATTTCCCAAGGAAATCCCCTGGTGGAGATAGAGAGTTCCTTTGAACCCCCATATCTCCAGAACGGTGGGGTCATGCATGGTGTCATTTGAAAGGCCAGAGCATGGCCTTTCAAATGATACCAAACATGACTATCTTAGAAGTAAAACAAAATAAAAATAATAATAAAAAAAAATTAAATTTAACAAGCGCACCCCATAGAAAATATAAACACAAAGGCTTGTGTGATAAAATGTGATAAAAAACACTTTACGTGCTGTAGATGATTAAAAATTGAAATGTTATTGCATTTTTTGTTATAATATTCAGGCAGGACATGACGTATACATATAATAATGATATATTATGAATCTGCCGAGTCTGTCTGAAAGAACAATATATAACATGTCTGGGCCATATAATAAAATGTGGCTTCAAATCGCGTTTAAACATGATGAGCAAAAGCGGTAAAAATTAGCTCAGCACACAGATGTGAAATGGCTCAGCAGTGAAGGGGTTGAGATTCATTTTAGTTTTATGGATAATTTTAGTTTTAGATTATGGTATATAATTAAGGTCAAAGTGCTGACGCAGGTATGGGAAAATCAGGCCTGTGAAATATATCACAAACTTTTAAATGAATTTTTGAAAATTTACAATGAACATACTTGTTCTTGCACCAATGAACCCAGTGTTTTCTCAAAGGAAAATTCAAACAGTGGCAGGAGAAGTTTCAACAATTATGCTCCCCTCCTGCAATTTGTAGGTCCCTCTAGACAAAGCCAAAGTTTATCGTCATTGTGACAATGATGATATATGGGTGGTTTGCATGAGCTGTAAACTGCTTTGGTTAGTGAATAGCCCTGGATGCGAAAAGTCACATCATGATAGTCTTTTAAAAATAACATGCCATGATTGGGTTAGTATAGATTTGGGAGATATCATTCTTCTCCCAATATGACGTAGAAACCTGAAGAAGTCTGATTTCTAATATGAGCAGGTTTAACATTTGATCCTATTATTTCCATTCAATTGTAACAATCTACAAAAGTAGTATTGTTTACCGATTGACTACAAATAGTTTTAATTGGTGTATTTGCCTATACCAGGATTAAACAGTTACTGCAAAATTTCAGTAGCTTCTGAGTGTGCGGGGAACGAAAAGTCACCATATGTGCCGTGACTTTTTGGACCTCTCTGAATAACCTTGCTTAGGTTTGTGAGTGAAATATCAAATTCGGTCAAGCCATATTTTATACAGTCTGCGCTATCTTTTATCTATTTCATCTATTTTTTCAGGTTTTGTTAATTCCTCCTCCATTTCTCTATTTTTTACAAAATATCAAACAAGGTTTTAAAATTAAAATTCAGCTCAGCAGATCAATAGTCCATGGTAAACCATCAATCCCTATTTTAGTTCATCCAGCGCTCTATTAGTAAATATGAATTGATTTGATAAGGGGAAAAAAATCAGGAATTAAAAAAATCCAGAAAAACAAGTCTTTTATATTTTCAAATACGGAAAAAATTTATATAACTGGCCTGCAATAAATGTTTTTTGAATCATCATCGTCTGCTCAACACCCTCATTTTTATCCCAACATCTTAACAGTCTTTAATTCTGCTTCATTATCATGCACAGATATGAATAAAGCATCCACATCATCTCAGGTCACTCTGCAGCTACATATGTTAATGCGTACCTCACAATGTTTTCCTCTTCGGGATTTGAAGCCTTTTCCATTTAACGTTTCTTTTTCTTGACAAATCCCAGCATAAAAATTCTGTATTTACACAAACAGCTGATCATTCCGGCAGGGGGACTGAATACTTAAACCTGTTCACAGTAGGCCCTGTCACTCATAATGTAGCATCCTTCAATCTAACATCATTACCAACAATGGGAAATCTCATAAAACCTTCTAATGGATTAGGGCTTGTGCATACTAAGTGCTGCGATGCAATCCCCACACCTCATACACTGAATAAAAGTCCACCTGTTTCCTCAATAATTGCTCTAGACCTGTGGAGTTTGTCTATTAACAGTCAACTAGTAAAATATAAACATCTTGTGAGACAATAACACAGTAAAGAATACTAAAAATAATATTGATCAGGAGCCTGGCACAATATTTTCTTAAAGAATATGCAATTTATTCATTGAAACCACTGCAATTTAGTTTGATAACCCCAAACTACCTTCACATATACATTTTTTTCTGATACTGAACAGACATGATATTTCACATTGGTAGAGGGTTTACAAGGACCACATTCTTGTAAATCCTTTAGGGGTTAATCTACTTGCTAAAAAAAAAGTCAAAAAGCTATCCTGTAAAGTATTTCTTGTTTTATTGTGTCTATACATTGTTGACCATGTGTAGAAAGGATGTAGAATCATCTATGTTTTCTGTAATGTTTAAAAAAATCATTTTATATTATTATTTAATATTTATCATCCGGCAAAATTATAATAAGCACCAATAAACTGTACGCTCAGTGAACGTAAGCCATTAAAAGATTTTATGTATAATTTCTTTTGTTTATATGTTCAACATATTAGTAATTGATGATATACAGGGCTATTCAGAGAAAGGTGAAAATGGCAGGAGAAGAGAACAAATAGCCAATTTGGAAAGTGATATAAATGGGAGACTTTTTCTGGTGCAAAAACCCCAGAATGCAAAAAAGTGAGACAGATGCAATTTGCATGTCCAACCCAGAGTTCCTTGCTGCATATGGGGAATGTAGCACAGGAGCTCTGGGATGCAGTTCTTTGAATTGCTGTGATGTGCGGATGGCTTCTGCAATAATAAACTTATATATATAATCAAAACACTACATTAGCACCAACTATGGATTACTGCCCCTTGTATTTCCCAAAAAAGGACTCCTCAGCGGTTACCATTTAGACATTTTTGACTTTAGATGCACACATTTTTATCACCTAATGGTGTATGAAGTCAATTTTGATATTACATTTATTAAAATCCTATACATTTTGAATTTATGGGATTTGGTCTCTGATTCACTAATAGTGTGGTGTTTATATTTTTCTACATACAGGTTATGATTTGGACATTCTAAGCACTTATTTAGGGAAAATATTTCACTGTGTGCATAGTCTTGTATTTGATACAACCGAGCCAGGTTCAGAAAATGAAGTGTGTAAAATCCTGGGCGTGAGAAGTTTCTTTGGTGAAGAACTTTACCTTGTTGAGGTGAGTAACCAATTTAAATCTATTTTCAGTCTAGCCATTGTTCATTTGGAACTTGTGATTTATTTTTCCTTAATTTTAGAGATGTGAACCAGTACTTAGCAGGGTTATTCAAAGAGATCCGAATTGTGGCCGAAAGTTAGGCTGGGGTCAGACGAACGCAGTGCGAACGCGCGTGTAGCCGCACTTTATTACAGCCGTAGTAGCAGCAAATGATGTCCAATGATAACCAATATACGAAGTATGGCCGCACGAAAGTTCGGCCGCGCAATGCAAGCGGCAAAGGAACGCATTTTTTGGAGAACGTAGAACCGCTAGTACTGACGCACAGAGTGCGCAGCGTCCGCATAGCGGCATGTGTGAGTGATTAGGAGATGTCAGACACTGCACATGTCCGGTCAACATCACGTCCATTTGTTTTTAATAGCTCGGTCAAAAATCACAGCCGAGGGGCGGAGCTGACTACTGACAGGAATGGACGCTGCTTGCTGAGCTCTCTAGCTGACAATCAAAATACCTTGGATTTCAGCGTCCACCTGTCACTTTTGTGACCCCCATCTAGATGATCTGGTGCCGTGGAGGTGGAGACCAAGTCACCCTACGTGATTCGGGAGCTGGAGCTGGACTCCGGACCTGCAGATGCGGCCTAACCTCCGGCAGCCATTTTTGCAGCCTGTCTCGCCTTCTAGGGTTTTGTCCACGATCCCTGTGCCCAGCGCCATGGCTTCTGGACCCCTGCTGACTCTACTGCTAGGCACGGACGTCTCCGGGAGGAGAGATTCCCCTGACCAGGTGGGGGCACCGGACGGAGACTCTGGATGCCGTCCACAGCCGTTTGACCGCCGGCCTGGTGATGATCGTCCCATTACTAGGGAAGACCTGCGACTCCTCATCGACGAATTACGGGAGATATGGAGAGCTGAGATTTGGATGCTACACTCTTGTTTGGATATGCCTGCTGTTGTCGACGCCGGAGGGTATCTTTTGAGTGAGCGATCGCCTGCAGAGCCGCATGAGCTTTCAGTTGCGATGCAGCAGACAGATCTTGGGACACTATCGGGGGTTACAGAGGAGTGCGGGCCACCGATGCTGCCCGAGGTACAGATGACGGCACTTCCCTGGAAGCCGGAGCCCCACGACACCTACTGGCTGGTCATGGGGAGCGATGATCAGCCCACAAGTGATATGGCTCCGCAGAAAATCTTGCCCCATGATGTTGATCCCTCTCCCGTGGGGACGATCTCCTTAACTGACCTGATCCTCCTCTTGGCTGCTGAGTTGCTTCCTCCTCCGGGGGCCCTACGGCGCTATACGACTGCCTCGGACTGCTGAGGTTGACAGAGGCAGTGCTCTGAAAGACCTCATGTTCCTGGACTCTGTCGGTGACTTGTGCGTTCCTCTGTGTTTGGACACTGGCTGAGACATGTTCTCCCCCCTGCTGCCTTCTCCTATTCCTGATTTTGGACCTGTGACCTGCACCCCCCCCCCACTGCTGACACCCCCCCACCATTTTCTGGCTGAGAATCCCCTCCCCCCATGGTGATTTACTCCTGATCTACACTTATTTCTCCTTTTAATTTTTGTTTCCCCCCCTCCCTTCTATGTACTCTATGGTTCTACCTGCCAATTTTTGGGCTTAATGTTTTTCGTCCGATGGAGCACCGGGACTCCCCACCCTCTCTCTTTTTTTTGTGTTTTTTTTTTGTTGCGTGGTGTGGGACACTGGGAAGTAACCTGGGCGAGCCGCTAGGATGACTACCTAGGCTCTGCCCGTCCTCTTGGCCCCAGGTCTCCCGGCCTTGTGGCCCCCTTCCATGGACCTCAGTTCCCTCTGGGTTACCGGGGTGAGCCAGGAATGCCACTACATATTTGGCAGTCCCTCACCGCTCTTTTTTCCCCTTTTTTTTTAAATCAGTTTCCCTGGTGTCCCCTCGGCGACCTCCATCGTGCTCTTGTTATTGCTGGATTAGCCCTCCTGCCGAATTTCAGCACCCCCTTGTTACAGTACCCCCACATTTTTGGACATTTTGCACCTTCCTATGTGACTCCCCTTATGTTTTATGAGTGCCTTATCTGGCCCTGTGAGGCCACCTTGCTGGTCGGTCTGTAACCTTTTGTTTATTGCAAAACAAAAATCTTGAAACATAAAAAAAAAAAATCACAGCCGAAATTGCGCATCGTATGACCGCTATTGCGTCTTCCGTGAAAAAATGCGTTTGGACGCATTGACGCACTTTTTGACGGTAGACGTGAAAAATGCTTTGGTCTGACCCTAGTCTTAACCGAACAGTGAAATTCAGCTTACGGTTACCTTTCATGGCCATTCGGCTTCCAGAGAGCAGGCAGTTCGCCAAATCCTTGTGAATTGCCTGCACATACGGTGCATGTTCGAGGGCAGTGAAATCCGCAAAGAGAAGCCATGCTTCGTCTATTCAGAGAACAAAAACCAGCAGTGAAAAGTTGCTGAATTGCCCTGCTGTTCAGGGGTTTCATTCGGCAGGTTTATTCAGGTGAATCCCATAGGCTTCAATGTTAAAAATGTTCCCGTTTTAATACAATATCTAATAAACCGTTGATTATAATATTGTGCAGTAAAAAGTCTCTTTATTTATAGATATTTTAGGATCTTTTAGGCATTTTTTGGGATTTGTTTGCAAATTTTTTTTCGTTTTTTTTTTTTTAATCTTTTTTTCTTTTTTGTAACTGCCCTTTTTATTATCGTTCATTGGATCTTATATGTAAATTTCAGACATTTTCGTTATGTATTTTCTTTGCAAACAGCGTTTCACTTTTCAACCATTCAAGCGTAAGTTTTTTTTCCCCCCACTCCATTCATCTGCAGTGCTGGGTTTTTCCGGCGGCTGCTCTGCGCTGTGATCGGCGGCTGCTCTGCGCTGTGATCGGCGGCTGCTCGGGTTTCTCTGGCGTGCTCGGCGGGGTTAATCCAGATTAAGTTAATCCAGATTATCAATTTTTGCGGGTTTCGGTGTGTGTTCGCCGGGTATTGCGGTGAGTTTTCATCGGGTTTGCGGCGGCTTTTCTCTTCACTACGACGACCCTGTGGTTCTTGCTGAATACACCGCAGGGTCGCCGAAATGGGATCGCTAAATCGCACTGAATTGAAGAGAACGAAAAGTCACTGAATGTGCGGTGACTTTTCGATTCTCTTTGAATAATCCTGTAGGTATTGTCTTTCTCCAAAAATTCTGTCAGCAGTTCAAATAGATAGCACTTTTCAATACTTGTCCATAAGAAACGTTGTCAGTGTCTGTAGCACGTGTTCATTTTTGTGACATGTAACACAGAGTATGTGGAATTAGAAGCATTAGCTTATTCTACCACCTAAATAAAACATATCCGCTGTTTGTCTAATGATGCTAAAAACATTTCTACATAAGTAGGCAGCAATGGTGAATAGTCTCTCAACATGAACTATTCATTAATTTTATTATTTATTCATTAATAACATCTATAGATTCCAATATTAGAACTATGAGAGGGCAGTGATGTGATTAAATAGTCCACAGACCAGGAAAGCATATCAGAAAATTTTGGAATTGCTCTATGTGAGCTTAAGCTCAAGAAAAAAATATCAAGATTCTAAATTAAAGAGAATTTTCCAGCTGTAACTGCTAATTACTATGTTTAAACATTTATTAGAGGATTTTTTTAAAATAAACTTTGTGGAGAATAGATCCATTATATAATAGATCAAAAACAAGCCTTCTTCTCATCTCTTATATCTTCTCTGTCCTCCAATCCAATCTGTCCTTCTAATCAAACAATATCTATAGCATAACGTAGTGGGAGATACACACATTGGGCACTATTACAATCTTAACGCTAGCGTTGGCGCTAAGATATGTAAGCGTTAACGCTACGTTACGTGACTTTAGCGCAAGCCACCCATATTACATCTATAAATCAAACGGGGAAAAAATCCATTACCACATCAGAGATTGCGCTCCTTTGCGCGAGCTTACTGTACTTTGCGCTCCCTATACCTAACATGGGGACCGCAATGAGTAATTAGCGCTATGATTAGAAAGTCCTAACGCTAATTACCGCACTGATGTGGTAATGAAAAAGTTAACCATAGCTTGAAGCTGGTGTTAACTGATTCCACTTCTGCAGAATCAGTTAACGCCAGCTAACACCTCAAATATCAGATACTCACCTCTCATCCCCCGGCGCGAACGGTGGCCCGATCTGCTGCTTCTGGCTGCCGGTATCAGAGTGAGACTTAGAACATATAGTCCCCAGTCTCCCTCCACGTATCACTCTGTGGCCCTGCACAATCTCGCGTCCCGGCAGCAAAACCCCCCATAGGTGATACTCATGGCGGCTTGGAAGTGCTGCTGGCTGCACTTATCAGGGAGGGTAGCACTGCGTTACGGGGCAGGCTGCTTAATTAGCGGCTGCCCCCTAATATGGTGCTAAAACGGGGACACTAAGGGAAAACCTGCAGGTGCAGGTTTTCCCCGTTAGCGTCACCGTTTTAGTACCAAAAAGTTATATAGCCCATTGTATACAGCACAAAGTATATGTGGAGGCTAGCGGCCTATCTAGATGTATCGCAAAATAAGCTAGACAGTAATGCAAGCCTGTCTTCTATGATGAGAGTAGAGTAGGACAAGGCCGGATTAAGATCTCTATAGGCCTGTAGCTGAAGATTTTGGTGGCTTTTTTGGAATTTAGTGAAATGAAAACATATTTTAGGTTATTTAATGGTGCAGATACAGATATATCTAACCAGGCAGCTACTATGTGAGGAAATTTCCATTCAGATTTCAAACATTTACAACGTGTAAAATTATTTTTTCACATTTTATCATCCAAACCTTTGTGGTTATATATTTCATAGGGAATTCTTGTTAAAAAAAATTGAAATGGGAACCTGCTACTGCATTTTTCTGAGAAAATATACAATTTTTAGCAAAAAAATTTAATATTTCCCTTGTGTTTTGGAGGATGGTGTTTTATGAATAATATGACTATGTATAAAACACTGACCTTGCTCCCAGCGTGGGAAATGAGAAGCTGAGTAATGGCAATGGTATTGCTCATGTTATAGATGACAAATGGACAATGCCATCGCTTTGCAACTAAAATAAGTAGATAAAGTTTTTTTGGTTTTCTTTTAGATTTTACATGGTCATGTTTGGTATCAATGCCAAGGCCAGACTCTGCCCTGTCCAATGACACCTCCCTTGACCTTGTGAGGTGTAAAGATTATTGACGCAGGGTTCCAATGTCTCCCCCCAGTGCACTTTGCTGCAGTGCGGTGGTTTAGGTTTTTGGTGTAACATTTCATAACAGATTGTGCCATCACCTACACACTTGAGATGGTGAGTTAGTGCAGCATCATTGTTCCTTTTATAATTGAAAAGTGGAAAGCGTTGCAGTGTTAGAAAGAAGAAAATAAAGAAATATTTATTATTTTATTTTTATTGTTACAAAAGACCTGTTCATGTTTGGTACCATTGGACAGGCAATGCTCTAGCCTTTCCAGTGATACCTCACAAAACCCTGTAGCTGCTATGGAGTTGGAGATAATGGGGTTCAAATGCCCGTCAATGCAGAAATTGTTATTTTTTCTCTGGGCCTATTCTGGGGCATGGGCCTGGAGCTGCTGCTCCATCAGCCCCTATGTTAATCCGGCCCTTGAGTAGGACCCACAGATATTGGGGTTCTTTGATGTAGTGGTGGGCTTAACATGACATGGCCATAGGTTATGACCAAATCCCTATAGTCTCTAATGCATTTTTTTTTTTTTATTAGTTACACACACTTTGTATGTGTCGATCACACATCATAGATATATTTGGGTCATTTGAGCAGCATTACAAGTCAGTACAGGTTCAGCATAGTGCCTACCCATTTCCTTTTTTTAAAATAGTAACATAATGCCTGAACACATGGCACCACATCACGATTGATTTCATTGTGACTATAATCATATCAAACATTCACCAAACTGCACTTTATGGAGATTGGAAAAATGCTTAAACATTGGTATAAACAATTATAAAACGATAAGACCTTCATAATAAAAATAGTAATAAGTGTTTAGTAGCCGGTATGTATATTTAAATGATACTGTATTATTATTGTTGTTGAGTTGTTGGGTTATAGAGGAACATAATTAGTTCATAGTGTCCATCTTCCTGATGTTTGAATAAAACATTAACATTTGAAGAGGTTGAAGGAATTCTTTTATTACTATTGCTGTCCTGGGTGCAATATGGCCTCACCTTAATTTAATTTTAAAATTGAGTGCTCATACCTGTTTGTAAGTTAAATATTTATGGCACTCTACGCAGGTGTCGTATTTTCCTGATTAAAAAATACCTCTGTACTCTGGACTGGATTTTCTTTAAAATGTTTATTCTATTACATTTAGAAAAATGATACAGCAAGATCTACATCATAAACAGTAAGGGCCCGTTCACACCTGGGCGTTTTACAGCGCGCTCCTGTGCTCTGTAAAACACCTAAACACAGAAATCCCATGATTTTCTATGGGGCCCGTTCACACCTGGGCGTTTTACAGCGCGTAGGAACACGCTGTAAAACGTCCTACGCCCAAAGAAGTACAGCAACTTCTTTGGGGCATATTGCAGCATGTTCATGGGCATAGACTGCAATGTGAACGCACTGCAATGCGCGTACGTGCGTTTTTTACGTTTGTGCGATACGCGTGTCAAAAAACGCACGTATTACGCGCGTCAAATGCTCAGGTGTGAACCCAGCCTAAACAAATATAGGCATGCAAATAATATATTAATAATTAATAGTTATCAATTGCAAGGAAAATCTAATTTGTAAAGTGTACTTTAAATACTCTGGCAAGGCTTATTTTTACATCAGACCAGTCACTAACGATAGATATCCACTGCACACTGTATAAACAAGAATGGGGGCCTACACCTGATAGGAGGAGGGTTCCTCCAAATCCCCAAAACAAAATAATTCCAGAAACAATTAACCTGGATAGCACAACCAAAAATACAATAAGTAATAAGCAAAATATAAAGATATATTAACACATTACCAATTTATACAGTATAAACTCAACTGTTTCATAGAACCATCAAGGCAAAATATAAATGCTGCTTATCACAACAAATCAAGCTACCCATGACTGGCATATTGATGCCGAAACATTGGGTACCTCACTCGGCTCTTTGGGGTTTGTCACTATTTGCTATATGCTGCCTGCGGTTTTCTTTTCATTTGTTTTTGGGTTTCGTTTTATATTTTTTTTTTGTATTTTTTTGTTACCTGTTCTTCTGTTACCCGATTTGTTGTGATCAGCAACAATTAAATTTGCCTTGATGGTATATGAAATATATGCTTTTGTTGTACTTTTGCTTAATGGTTCTATGAAGAGCATTGAGGTTAAACTGTATACATTAGTATTGTATTAATAAAGATATTTTCATATTTTGCTTATTACCTATTGTATTTTTGGTTGTGCCATCCAGGTTAATTGTTTCTGGAATCATTTTTACATCAGGTGGCCCCACCCCAAAAAAAAATAAATAATTTTTTTACTTTTGCAAAGTATTTTACCAGGAAGGATACATTGAGATTTCACTAATTTTCAAGTATGTCTGGGTAGGCAAGGCCTAGGCTTTCACTTTCCAGGGGGCAGCAAAAAACCTCACCACTAAGGCTAGGGTCAGACTGGGGCAGTGCGAACGCGCTTGCAGGCGCACTAAATCACGGCCGTAGTAGCAGCACATGACGGCCAATGACGGCCAATATACGCAGTACGGGCATACAAAAGTGCGTCCACGCCACGCAACCGGCAAATGAACGCATTTTTCGTACAACGTGATACCGCTAGTACAGACGTACAGAGTGCGCTGCGGCCGCATAGCAGCGTGTGTGGTGATTAGGAGACGTCAGACACTGCTCATGTCCGGCCAACATAACGTCCAGACACCCAATGTTTCCTGGTTTGGATCCGTAAAAATCACGGCCGTAATTGCGCATCGTCTGACCGCTTTCGCGTATTCCGTGAAAAAATGCGTTCGCACGCACCAACGTACGTTTTGACGCTGGACGTCAGAAATGCGTTCGTCTGACCCTGGCCTAAATGGGTTACTCACAAAGCACCGAAATGACTCCATCATTTTAGTGTTCTGTAGTTCCCTGCACTTCGGGGAATAAAATTTCCCCACCCTGCAGTGAATTCACCATTCACCGCAGGGTCCCCAAAGGGCATGGAGTCGGCCGCTGAATGCTGCCACCACAAACCCGTGGCCTGCTGTTTTCAAAAGAACTACTGAACGAAAATGTCTGGAATTTACATATACGATCCTATGATTGATAATAAAAAGTTCTGTTACAGAAAAAAGAAAAACCGCTATTAAAAAAAGGGGGGGAAATTTGGCCAAAAAAAATCTGAAATGACTAAAAGGTACTAAAAAAATATCAATAAAGACTTTTTGCTGCAGATTAAAATAATAAATGTTTTTTTAGATATTGCATAAAAACGGGAATATTTTAACATTGAAACCTATGGGGTTTGCCTGAATAATAAATAATGAGTCTCAGTACCACCTGACTGGCTGAACCACGTGACATGCACGCAGCTGCCCGCCCTTTTGTTAACACGGACTCTCACTCTATTCTGGACTGAACACCCACCGGGAAGGGACTCAAAGCCACGGTGCACCCTCTGGCAGTGGCACCCCACTGCTGACAAGATGGCTCCACGCACAGGCACAGCCGCGATCCTAACATGGCCTGGAGGGACCTCCTGCTGAGTCCGTACACAGTCCCTGCTGACTCTGCACACAGCCCTACCGCGGACGGAGGCGGATAAATATAGAATAAATAATTGCTGTGTGCTCATATTCACTTGGTTTGCTGGGAGTTTTATTGCTGTGGATTCTGATACACTAACACACACCACACATTGCATTGCTGGAAGTTTTATTGCAGTGGATTCTGATGCACTCATACACACCGCACATTGCATTGCTGGAATTTTGATTGCTGTGGATTCTGATACGCTGACACACACCAAACATTGCATTGCTGGGAGTTTTATTGCTGTGGATTCTGTGATACACACTGAATATTACTGTGAGTTTTATTGCCCTGGAGCTCTGGGATACGCTCATACACACTGCACATTACTGTGAGTTTTATTGCTGTGCAGTTCTGTTATATGCTCATACACAGTGCACATTTCTGTGGGTTTTATTGCTGTGCAGCTCTGTGATACGCTCATATGCAGTGCACGTTTCTGTGGATTTTATTGTTTAACCAATTAGAGTGGCTGTGATCCAGTATACTTGACATTCGTGGCTGTTCTTTGTAAAAATGCTTGAATTCAAACATTTCATAAATTTTATTTATCTCAATAGATACATTTGAAATGGTATACAAAATATACAAGTAGGACTTTTAATATAAAGAGAGGAAAAGGCGGAGCTCTAAGAGGAAAAGGTGGAGCTTAAAGAGGAAGGGTGGGGATTAACCAGGAAGAGGTGTGCCCTTGACAGGAAGGGGTGCCTCAAATTGAAATTAGGGGGTGCACGAGCTTAGTCAGGTCTAGGGCAGCACAAAACCTAAATACACCACTGTATAGTGTAGTGATTTTTGTTTTTGATGTGGTTCTATGATAAAAATTCTGAAACCTCCAGTGTCTATGCTCTTGTGCAGTGCTTTTTTTCTGGAAAAATAGGTGGGGGTACTCTCACGCCCCAGGGAAAACAGTGATTATTATGACTATTTTTCGTGTCCTAATAAATACTCTTTTATTAACCCTTTAAGGACAGAGGCAGTTTTACAATTCATTCTTACTTTGTGCAGTGCAGGCAGCAGATAATGTGGTGATTCTAGGAGCAATATCATCCTTTTGGGTGCAGGGCAAGGGGGCAACGCCGGACTGAGACAAGGACACAGATGCAGACTTTTACACACAGCAGCCTGTTTAAAAACAAATACATGCATTTACACACACTGTTATATATACTGTATTTATATACATACACACACCCCGAGAATCAGGTATAACCAGGCACAGACCCCCAGAATTGAACATAGCCAGGCACAGACCCCCATAATTAATTATAACCAGGCACATGCCCTCAGAATGAATTATAGCCAGACAGGGACCTCCAGAATTAATTATGGCCAGACACATGCCCCCCAGAATTAATTATAGTCAGACATATGCCCCCCAGAATTAATTATAGCCAGACATATTGTCACATCCAGGGTCACGGGTGGCTCCCAGGGGGACCCCGGACGCGTGGTGCTGCCGGCTGGCCGAGTGCCAGGAGCTCCGGCGTAGACGCAGCTGATCAGGGGGCGGGGCATGATGACGCAGAACTGCCGGCCTTTAAATCTCAAATGCGCGCTGGGAACCTTGCCTTGACGTGGAGTTTCATTCCCGCATTGCTGCTTTGCTCTGTGTTGTTTTTATTCGTTACTGACCCTGCTCTATTCCCGAGGACCCCGATCTGTTGCCGACTTTGCCTGCCATAACGACGATTCTATCTCCGAACCCCTGCCTGTTGTGTTTGCCTCCTGGTGCTGCTGGTGTGCGCTCAATCCTACCACATACTGTATCGCAGTACACAGTGCAAAAACCATTTCTGACTCAGTCTGTTAAACCAAAGATTCTCTTTCTGCACTCCTGTCTCTTGTATCTGCCGCCTGGTGCTATTTATGTATATGCTTTCTATCCTGCCATATACTGTATTGCAGTACACAGTTTATACCTCGTCCTGTTGTGTCAATCGCATGGTGCTATCTCCCTGGCCTTTGTGGCTGCTAGAAGCATAGGGTTAGTGATCCCGACCATCATAAGGATCAGAGGTTTAGAGGTCTGTCACCAGGGATCCTACCAGGTCTGTCCTGGGGAACTTCACACACATGTCCCCCCAGAATTAATTATAGCCAGACACATGCCCCCCAGAATTAATAATAGCCAGGCAGGGACCCCCAGAATTAATTATAGCCAGACACATGCCCCCCAGAATTAATTATAGCCAGGCAGGGACCCCCAGAATTAATTATAGCCAGACACATGCCCCCACAATTAATTATAACCAGGCAGATACCCCCAGAAATTAACTATACTTACCTAGCGTTCCCGCAACATATTTTTAAAAAAAGTGCCGGTACTCAGCCGGTTAGGTGCCGGTACTGCGTTCCAGCAAGTACCGGCTGAAAAAAAACACTGCTCTTGTGTCGTAATAGTATTTTACGTAAGGTATTGTTTGTGTACTGTATTCTTATAGTGTTAAAGAAGTAAGTTCTTACAGAGAATCTCTGGAAATCTCATGGCCAGAAAAATGTTTATAATCTGCCTTTGGTTTCCCTTCAGCCGCTTGAATGCGGGGGCCCTGTGGAGAACTGGCTGCCCCAGCTTGTAAACAGCGTCAAGGCATCTCTACAGCATCACCTTTGGGCAACTCTGGAGCACAGGGACGTTGTTCCAACAAGGCGAAAAGAGATACATAGTGCTGGGGCCCGGCGGGTGGTTATAAACAAGCCGGCATCCAAAGAGGAGTCTGCTACGACCACAAGTATGTAATTCTTCATTTCTTGTTATTACTTCTGTGCAATGAAATGAGTTGGACCAGCATGGTACACAATAGTAAAAATGTCTGTTGTGTGCTTTCTATTTTGTTCAGTATAAATATCAGCTTTACTCTTTTTTATTTTTAAAGAAATCTTGTGCATATTTTATGGTACTTGTTATATTTGTTGAATTTCAAAACAAGTATATTTCCAAATTATTTGCCGTTACAGATTCAGTACGGCATTTGAGCGCTGATTGTTAGGTTTTATAGATGCTGGCTAGAGAACACTTATCTCTAAAACAATATATTACATATATAGCTTCTATGCAAGCTATAAAATCCTTAGCGCCAACTATGGAAAATAGCCTTAACGTTAGTGCCTCGATATGTAAGCGTTACCACCAGGATAACTGTGTTTAACGCATGCCACCTATAGCACATTCCTGACGCTACCCACATCAGTTATCTGGTTGCGCATCATTTTTTGCGCTAGCTTCCTTGAGCTTACTGTACTTTGCGCATCCTATACCTAACATGGTGAGCACAAAAGTCCTTTGGCATTTCCAGAAGTAAAAGGGAAATATGGGAATAGCGCTCATGCAGTTTTAAACCAAAAAACACCAATAAAGGCCAACAAAGGCTAAAGGATATATATAAAAAGAAACCTGACAGTCACCTTTTAAATGTATATTTCATCTGGTGTTGTTCTCAGCATATATAAAAGAAAAAAATAGAAAATTTGCTCATTGCATAATAAAGCCATATAATGGGAAAACGGCTCTTTAGATCTAAGGAAACAGTCCCGCTCACATTTTCAAGAGCCTTAGATCGCCTTTAGGCTCATTTTTCATGCAGTTTGCTGATTATTTAGGGCCAGCATCTCCCCTCCTTTGTCTCCAGAGTAAAATGATCTCAAAGAAGGAGAAATAGCATATATGGCGCTCACTGTATATAAAATACTGGAACTAGAACAACGATATAGATAAACTCACGTGGAACAGAGCCTGTGGAATCACTGGCTTGGTACAAACGTTTATTCAATATCACTCTGGAAAGATGGTTACATATAGAGCCTCCATCCATGCAGCATGTTTTGGATAAATTACGGGACTTAGGTTTAATGGAACGTCTTAAAGCTATGATTCATCATACATTAGACTCCTATGATAAGACCTGGAACCCCTGGCCTTTGTTCGACTCAGAAAGTAGGATATATCACTTATCTATGATGTATTATTTAAAATATCTGATAATAGGTGTTATGTCTTTATTTATACAGGTGAATAAAAAATCTTGTAATGACTGAGACGTTTAAATATGATTCCCCACCCCCCAGGTCTTTCTTTACTTTCCCTCCTTTTTTTCCCCATCTCTTCTTCTCTTTTTTTTTCCTAATGGTTAAATTATAAAATTCTGGCACCTATAGTATTATTATATTGTATTTTACATACAGAAAAAATGGTGTCGCGGCTGCAACAGCCAGGAGTAACATCCCAGTTCATGTATAAAACATAACAAGAGAAAAAAGATGTCATCTGCGCTTGTTTCTATATATTTCCATGTACAACAAAACACTATCAGGAGGTTTTAGTTTGTTTTAATGGCCATTGAAACGTAAGCTCACTCGCCCCGACAAGGCACCTCTTTGTAGAGTGAGTCCTAACCAATGTACCAAAAGCTGCTCTTGGTTCATTGGTTAGGGCTCACTCTACAAAGAGGGGCCTTGCCGGGGTGAGTGAGATTACGTTTCAATGGCCATTAAAACAAACTAAAATCTCCTGATAGTGTTTTGTTGTACATGGGAATATATAGAAACGAGCGCAGATGACATCTTTTTTCTCTTATATTGTATTGTACTTGATGTGAAATTGCTTAAATAAAGTTAAAAATAAAGCAATTTTCAAACAAGAAAACCAACGAGGACAGAGAAAATAAGGGGGGGGGATGGAGTGGAGAAAACATAAAGCGAGAAAGATGGGGAAGAAAAAAACAAACCAAAAAGGGGAGGGGGGCCACCTGGAATAGAGTCGACCCAATAATACTTTTCACAACAATAAGAAAAAGGGACCCAGGATAAAAAGGAAGCATACAACCACATAACACATATTATGCTATCCAGAGCTCCCACAGGTTTTAAAAAGTGTCTTGCTCCCGCACTTTTGTGGTCCGCTCATCCATCAGCATAGTGTCTTGTATGTTACACACCACCCTACTAAACTGAGGGTGTTAAGGCACCCTCCATACTGCTGCTATGGTCCAGCGCCCTGCCAGAGAAAATTTGGACAACAATTTGTTTTGACGTGCTGTTAATTTCACTAGGAGATATGTTAACAGAAACACAGCCGGCTATAAAGGGACAGGCTGGGCCAGGACGTCTTTGACCAGGGAATAAAGAAAGGGCCAGAGATGCGCCAAACAGGGACACTCCCACCACATATGGTGGAAGGTACCCTTCCATCACAGAGCCTTCAGCAAACGTCCGTTGTAATCACTTTAATTTTTACCAGTTGCACCAGTGTAGTGTAACATAGAAAGAACATCTTGATAAACTGTGCAAATGGATGCTCTCCTGGCAGCTACCAAACATCCAGCTATTCATCCCCATCTAGGGGGTCCCCAAGGTCAGCATGCCAGACCCTGACATAAGGGAGTTCCTACTAATCCAGAAGTGATGTAATCGCTACATATATAGAAAAGATCAGGTCCCTTGGATTTCTTTCAGTGAGACAAAGCTTTTAAAACCAGGAGGGTTTAGAGGTAGCAACTGCTTTAAGAGGTAGCAACTGCTTTAATATGGTGATGGGTGATGAAAGCCCTGAGCTGATGAAAGCAAAAGTAGGTAGAAGGTGAAAGGGAATGCATTCCTTTAAGATCCGGATATTGTATCAGGTTGCCCTTGGGGTAAAGATGAATAAGGCGGAGAACTGGAACGTTCAATGGTCTAAATGGCTGAGAACAGAAGCCTGGAATGAACTCCTTATTACATAGAAAGGATGATAGTGGTGAAGGATAACAGGTGAGTTCACATTTGGTAGCAAGTGAATCCCAGAGTTTTATGGCCGTCACAAAGGCCAGACAATCCATCTGCAGCAGTGGCAGATAGGAGGGTGGTGTCCATATCCAAAATTGGGGAAGATCAGGCGCCATCATCAAGGATTCACCCGTCCACCCGTCTATGGGTTCCTATCAGAGAGTGCCAAGCCATTATCTGCGCAAATCGTGCTGCCCTGTAATATGAGAGGAGAGAAGGCCATCCCACCTGCAAGCGGTGGTCTGTACAAGGTCTACCCCACCACCTTATGTCTTTCATTGTCCCAATCCAAGGCATCAATCGCGGCCTGTAGACTCGCAAGATCCACTTGGCATAAGAGCACCGGGAGGGCCTGGAAAAGATACAGCAGGAGAGGCAGAACATTCATTTTCACACAGTGTATCCTCCCCAACTACGAAATATGCAGTTTAGCCCACCGGCCTAGATCTCGTTTGATTTGTTTAAACAAAAGGATATAGTTAAACAAAAATATATTCAAGTGGGATTCTGGAATGTGGACACTAATGTAGGGGATGGAAACTGTAGTAGTTTGAAAGCCAAAGCATCATTCTATAGTCAGGGCCTCAGCCTCAGAAGTCGCCAGGAGGAGCGCTGTAAATTTGGACATATTTATTTTATACCCTGCAACCCTGGCGAACCAATCCAACACCTTCAACAGCCTAGACACATGAGATGGTCTGGTAAGAGATTAAAATACATTGTAAGCATATGTTGAGACTTTGTACTCTGCTCCGCCAAACGAAATTACCTTAATCAGGGGGTCCGAATGAATCAAAGAGAACAAGTGCTCCAGGGATATCGTGAAAAGAAGCGGGCAAAAAGGCCTGCCTCGTGCTATTCGTAAGGGGAGGAAGGTTGTGACGTGGCTTCCGGATTAACAATTTTGCCAGGGGCTGTTGGTACTGAGCACCGTCAGTATGCCCTCGGAGAGCCAAGATAATCTAGCAAGCTAAAAAAAGGGTCATTCCACCCTTCTTGGTATCCAAAGACAAGAGAATAGATGGGCGCCCCAGTCGCCAAGCCAACCATACCAAATCACATGCTCTGCAGGTGTTTTTATAAGCCTGACGTCCAGGAATAAATCCGACTTTATCTGCATGAATAAGACCGGGTATGATATTATTCAGACAGGTCGCTAGGACATTGGCTTAAATTTTATTGTCACAGTCTAAAAGGGAGATGGGTCTATATTTTTCAGGTCCTTAGATGGTTCAGGGATAGTGACCACTGAGGTGGTAATTGAGTCTGGGGTGAAAAAGGCACCATACATAGACGAGTTACACATAGCTACGAGGTGAGGGAGCAAGGAGGGCAAACAGGTCTTATATTAGACCCCTGGGAGACCATCCGGACCAGGAGCTTTTGTCCGTTGCATGGATCCAATGGCAGTCTTAATCTCCTTTAAGGCTGGGGTCAGACCAGTGCACTTTTAACGTGCGTTCTGGCGCACATAATTACGGCCGCACTAGCAGCAGATGACGGGCAATGACGGCCAATATACGAAGTACGGTCGCACGAAAGTCCGGCCGCGCAACGCAAGTGGAAAACGAACGCATTTTTTCGAGAACGCCGAACCGCTAGTACTGACGTACTGAGTGCGCAGCTGCGGCATAGCGGCGTGTGTGCGTGATTAGGAGATGTCAGACACTGCTAATGTCCAGCCTACATAACGTCCAGACGCAAAAAGAGTTTTTTTGACGATCCGAAATAATCACGCACGAAAAATGCGCGTCGTATGACCGTTTTCGCGCACTCCGTGAAAAAATACGTCAATTCGTTCGGACGCACTTTTTTACGTTCGCGTGTAAAAATGCTTTCGTTTGACCCTAGCCTTAGTCTTAATCTTAATCAGACATCAACCAGGTTTGGAGCCCTCACAAAAAACGATTAAACAGTTTATCTTGGGCTCGCCTGACAATGGGGACTGTGTACTGGGAAGCATTGGATTGATCCATGGTGGGGAATAGAACCGCATTAAAATCACAGGCAATGAGCAGATTGCCCACCACATGAGTAGTAATAAATGCTTGTAATTCAAACCAGTAAACGTTATCTGGGGTGGTAGGTGCATACACCGAAACCATCGTAAACATTTTATTTGTGAGCCATCCAGTTTCTAGAACATATCTGCCCTCCATGTCCGACACAACTGTGTCCAGCGTGAAAGGGCAGGAATTTCAAACAATTATGGAAACACCTCAAGCCTTATTGGGAGCCCAAGAGGAAAACATCTGAGAGTATTGTCTGTCGCAGAGTCGAAAGGAAGCGGTGGGCTGGATCCTTGTTTCCTCCTGCAAACATGATATATCAATCGCCTTACGATGTAATTCTCTAAAGAGGAGATGCCTATTGACAGGGAAATTAATGTTCTTAACATTTACCAAGCAAATCTTGAGAGACTTTGACATAGGACAAAACTAAGGAACACTGAGTTTGCGACGGGGGGAGGGGTGAAACGGCTGGAGAAGGAAGACACAAAAAACCTAAGGAAACAAACTACAACACTGCATTCCCTGGTCTACAGGGAAAACCCAAAAAACAGGCAAGGGGGGGGGGTCTACAGGTGGCCATGTAGTCCCAAACGCCACTTTCCGGGGGACTCAGCCATCTGACTGGCAACAACCCAGAATATCTGCGAAAGCACATGACCTTTGAACATGAACAAGACCCGTAACTGAGCTAAGAAACGATTATCAAAACGGAGAAATAACCATACAGAATAACAGCTCTGTGCAAAAATAATGACCCCATAGTCCCAAAAAAGTCCATGAAAGACATGTGTCATGGCACTCAGTAGAACTAACTAATGCGTCTCAGGGGCACTTTAAAAAAGGAGCCAAGAACGTGGAAATGAAAGGCGTAACGTAACATCAGAAGTTGTTGAAGTTGTTGAAACTTTGGTGACCTGACCAAGTTGCAGGAGTATATGCTCCTTAGCCAAGGAACAAGCAACAACAGGGAGAAGCAATTCAGCTGTGATCCTCCTGCCACTCCTTTGGCAGGCACGGTATTTCAGGTGGATGTGTATCATGCACACCCTCGGGTATTGGCAGGCCAAGGCACTCCAGAAATGCCAACAGGATGCTTGTTTTAGCGCAGGCATTCAAATGGGAATCTTTGGTCACAGTAAAGAGGAAAAGGAATCCCCAGGCGTATTTGAGTCCCTGCACTCTGAGCAACTCAGTCACCTGTCACCATTCCCTTGGCTTGGCTAAAGTGGCGTGGGCCAGGTCCTGAAAGATTTGAAGGGTAACATCCTCATACTGTACGCGTTTCTCTCTGTCTGCTTGTAAAATCGCCTCTTTGGTCTTGTAATAGTGCATACATACCATAACATCACAGGGTTGGGAATTTTGTAGGCCTCAGGAGCAAAGGGCCCCATGGTTCCAATCCATTAAGAACCTGTGCGCAGGTAAATCTGGCAACATACGTTGAAAAATACCCCCAAGGTTACCTCCAGCTGGGCATGGGTTACCTCCTCCAGTAGACCCCTCAAGCACAAATTGTTCTGTCTGGAATGATTAGAAATGTCTTCTATGGTGGCCTTGAATCTTTTTACCCTGTCAAGGAGAAGGGAAACATGGCCCGCCGTTGCATTCACCTGGTCCACCATCTCCTCCACTCGAGCCTCCAAGGAGGCCATGCAGGACCCCAAGGCCTGGATGTCTGCCTGCAAAGCATGTGAACAGCGGAGTATCTCTCCGCCAGCACCTCCTGGACCTTCAACACCTTCTGGAGCAAAGTGGCCATAGTCTGCTTCGAAGCAGGTAGCAGGTGGGCCAGGCCCTTCCTGCCTTTGGTGAGGTCCGATGACCATCTTGCTGGAGCTTTGGCAGGTGGTGTGTAGCGAACAGTGGCACCACCAGGTCGTCCCCAGCAGACTTTCTTTTATTATGGGGCATGCCTGCGGATTGGGGAGCCTCTGGATACAGCAGGTCAGTAGTGGTCAGGTCAGTGATGTCGGGTTCCAAGGCGATGTCTGCTGTGGCGCCGGGAGCTCAGCACTCATGCGACCTGCCTCATGCTCGCCCAGACTCTGCCTCCAATTCTTTTGATAGCTCTCATAAATCAAGGAAGAAGGTAGCAATACCTAAATATTAACCCCATTCCAGCCCACTTTCGATCCCTCTCATTCAGTGTTTACCTTAGCATATCTTTTAAAATGTACTTTTTCCCCAACGCTGGGAGACTTCTTTCTTGATTTTTTGTTTTGACAGACTTTTTTCCTTGAAATAGCAATGTCAGTGGGTTGCATGCTCAACACAAATGCACTGAGAAGAATTGGCTGGGAAACAATGCACAAAGCTGTACATTGCTGCACTAGCTACAGTTACTTTGTAATTAATACTTGTGCCATTACAGTTAAATATATGTACAGTATAATATACAATACAACCTGCAAGGCTCTCTTTATCTATATTCTTTTGGCTATCTTCCCCCACATTTACATACTGTAATTATAACCTTTCCTAATTACTGTAGAACTGCAGATTGAATGTGAAGAACTGGTGTGTCACATTAACAAACCTTAAAACTTTCAACAAATGGCTTCCAGCAGGATATACTAGGCAGCACTTTTTTTATTTCTAGGCTTTTCATATTTTCCTTATCTTGAAAACCTGTCAAAAGACATCTGTTGAATAGCTTCAAGTAAGAGAGGGAAGATCTTTTAGCTAAAGCCTTGTGTTAAGATACATTTCAGAACTTTAATGTGTGACACATGTCACTAATTACTCCTTGTGGCTAAATCTCTAGCTCATCTCACAGGCAAGGTGATTGGAATACAACACATACTTGAATGTGTGCCATCAACAAATATTTCCTGTTGCTGGGTTTCAAAAGAATAATTAATTAGAGTTACCTATTTTTTTCTTAAGATCAAGGAGAATTGATAAGAGAATCTGTAGCTGTTTTAAAGTATGCATCTAAAGGGAAAAAAGTATCCTTTATTATAATAAAAAAATATGGAAGAGTCACTTAGCTATAGCAAACATAACTGTGAATTAAGGTTTGAGGTATAGTTTTGAGTTATAGGAGATATAGGCCCATATTACATTTCTCACGCTAAAACGGAATCTCTCATGGGGAAAACCTGCAGGTTTCCCTGCAGCGTCCCCATTTTAGCACCATATTACAGGGCAGGCGCTAATAAAGCAAAGCAGCCTGCCCCGTAAGGCAGCGCTACCCTCCATGCCACTCGTGGTAGCACTTCCAGTCCACAGCGAGTATCTCCTCCTGGAGTCCATAGGACTTCATGGAGGGCTATGCTGGCGGGCCACGAGCCCTGCGCAATGTCGCTCTCACAAGATCATGCTGGGCTGGAGAGTGATTCGTGGAGGGAGACTGGGGACTATTTTTCCCCAGTCTCTCTCCCGGCAGCGAGAAGCGGCGAATCGGGCCACAGTTCGTGCCACGGGATAAGAGGTGAGAAGCTGATTTTTTGGGGGCGGTTTTTAGTTGGTGCTAAATGATTCTGCAGAAGCGGTATCAGTTAGCACCAGCCTCTACCTGTGGTTAACGTTTTCGTTACCACATCAGTGCGGTAATTAACGTTAGGACTTTGTAATCCTAACGATAAATACTGAATGCGCTCCCCATGTTAAATATAGGGAGCACAAACTATAGTAAGCTCGCACAAGCTAGCGCTACCATCGATGCGGTAATGGATTTTTTAACCCCTTAGCTTTAGGGATGTAATATGGGGGGCATGCGTTAAAGTCACTTAACCTACCATTAATGCTTACATATCTTAGCGCTAACGCTAGCGTTAAGATTGAAACGGTGGACATAGGAGCTACAAATAAGTAATGTTTGGGTATGTGCAAGGTATGTTCATTTACATCTGTATACTTTATTACCTTTACCTGAAATATACATGAACCCTTTGTCTACTTTGGTCGAGTATGCTCAATATTCAAAAGCTCCTGTAGCAAACGCAATCTGGTCATATTCTGGTTCAATGCAAAGGAATTTAATTTACTCCAAGCAAAATGCATTTGCAAATATGCTCCAGAACTTACTCCCAAATTGTCGGACATGCCATCCGAGCTGCTAAAGCAGATTGAACAGCTTGGAGATCCATTTTTCCAACAATGAAAAACTAATCCCCAACTGCATTATTATGCATATAGTAGCACTTTTTGGCCAGCAGGGGGAGCCTTTTGTCTGTCGAATAAGCCTGCTTTCTCCACAATTAAATTGTATTTTATGCAGGGTATATTAATTTTTATTGTCTGCATAGGAAAGTTGTTTTCCATAAACTCACTGGGTCATGGTAGTTTTATGGGAAACAACTGGGTAGTGAAGGGGTTAACAATACGTTTTAAAAGCTAATAACTTTTAGCTTGCATATTATTTTATTAAATAACATGTACATTTTTTTCTTCACAAAAGTGTTTGACACACAGCATTAAAAAGGAAAATCTATCCACAGGACCAAGAGAAGAGGAGGGTTGCCAGAGCAAACCGGAGTCTAGACATTGGGTACTCAATGTACCCAGCGATGTGGCTTATCTTTCCACTCAGATTAAATTCAGCAAGGATTTCAAAGACAACTTTGGCTTGGGTTATGAACATAGCACAGAAGGAATCCAGGTGAACTTTCTTTCTGTCTCTCAGAATGAGTCAGTTAATGGTTTGTATATCCTACTCCCCTAATAGTTCTGGTGCTAGAAGTGTTAAAATATAGATACAATAACATAAATAAACACACAGACTATTCAATAATGTTGCCAAAATAAAAACCACCATCCCAGACGTTTTATTTTCCAGAGAAAACCTCAGTTATGAAGAATACCAAGGTTTCTTTCCTTCGGGGAAATATTGTTCACTGTTAATACGTGCTGTTCCACTTTCCAGGCTGATCTTCCTCTAAAATAGCCTCCAAGACCAGCAGAAAATATATGGCATTAAATCTGGGATTAAAAAAAATTCCACGCTCTGATTATAATAATCACACTTACTTTTTTGAGCCTATACACAAATTGGCTCATATTTTTTGCCTTTAGTGCCCTCTACTATTGTGCACTTCTCCCTCTCTGTTTCTCAGGTTGAGTCGTCAAGCCAAGGATAAATATATATGCAAGGAAAAAGAAAACACAACCTCTGTTTATAAAGTCCTTTTTGGGGGCACCTTCCCCCACCAGGGATATTTTCTTCCGCTCACCAACACTTCTGAATCAATATACTATATAAAATAACATATTTATTGCTCTAAAACAATTTCACAGAAATAAATAAAATACTTAAGCGTCTTTTGGTGCCTAAAACTCCAATACGCGTTTCCCTGTCCTTCACACCGCTTCCTCAGTTGGTGTATGACCTTTTTTGCACCAATTTTTGTGGCATATTCTGAAATTTCGCAGTTAATGCTCTGTATTTACAGTATATCCAGTTTTCTTGTTAATGTGTTATACAGTATTTCGTTTGTAAGTAATTTGTGCAATTTTTTCAAAAGAAAAACACGAAATGCTTTAACTGTAGCAATCCATATATCCAACTATATCCCTAAAGTGTAGGCAATTTCCAGTAGTAATAAAGGAAACTCCAAAATGAAGATCAAATTTGAAAGATATTGAAAGATATTTATAGTCAAGTACAACATGTGCTGATTTGTTATACATTCATTAAGTTACAAATACAAGGCATGTTGTTTCTTGCTGATGAAATACACAAGAAAGACGATATAAAGAGTAGACAGCTTACTGTATATCACTGTATACTGCTGTCTGCATTCCATGTGCTGTCACGTTTCCCCGTTCCAGCCCTGTCCCCCTGCCCTCTGTATTCTTTATGCCTGTGTTTCCCTTATGGTTCTGTGTGTTGCTTTCCCTGGGTTGCAGCTCAGGGGTTAAGTGGCTTCCTCGTTAGCTCTCCTGATGGTGATTTGGGCTGATCACCTCCCTATATATTGCAATGGGCCCTTATCTAATTGCTTTTGCATTTTGGTTCATTTTCAGTTCCTGATTCCTGCTGAGTGTTTGTTCCTGAGAGCTCCCTACTGTTTATTCTGTTCAAGTTTCTTGGTTTCTTGTTTACTTTTTGTCACGTGGCGTGTGCGGTTCTGGTATGACCCCAGCAGGCGGCGACACAGAGGGGAGGCCAGACAGGATATCAAGCACTGAATGAGTTTAATGAAACTTAAATAGGCCTTGGCAGCAGGCACTTGAAAGAATAAAGGAATGCAATACTGGATAGCACAGGCAATGTCAGGGTTAATGTCCATATGCAAGAGTTCAGCACATAGTATATACAGTCCAGGAAGTGGTCTAGGATGGAGAGTCAGGATAGTGGACTATGCAGTCCCAGACTGCAGACAGGGTCCACTAGGAATAAATCCAGATAGCTGACAGTGGTACCTTGTCAGAGACGGTGGTAAACACTTGTAATCCACAGGCAGGTTTCCATACACAGGGGATAGTGGGCTACACGGTTGGGAGTACCCACTTGAGCAGTGTCCTGGAGGTTTTGACCAGACTGTAGATAAAGCGCTGGATACACTGGATAAGCTGGAGCAGGTTTGCACACATCCAGATGACCTCAGTCAAGGAGCACAATGCAGAACCACTGCTGGCTGGGTCTCTCTGCCTTTTATGGAGGCTTAATCATGGATGGACCTCAGCTGGAAGTCCAGGGCTAGAAAAGGAAGACCCAGGCTGGATCTCCATGAGCCTGGTCAAGGTGCTGAGCCTGGGCAAAACCTGGAATGGAATCCAAGAAAGAGATCCATGGCAAAGTTCTTAGATCCAGGTGTGCAAGACAGGTACAACAGCAGGCACCCGGGGTGGACCGTGATAGTACCCCCCCTGATGGGTGCCCTCCGGGCACCAAGGCTGGACCAGGGGACGGAGGCACGGATCACCATCCTCTAGAGTCCTCAGAAGAGATGTTGAAGTGTCTCCAGAGCTCGGAGCAGCGCCTGAGCACTGCCAAGTGCTCCTCTCAGACTAACACGCCAGAGGGCGTCCTGGTGTAGCCCGTAGGGGCAGGTCCTCTTGGGCACCTCTTGCCAGTCCAACTATCCGGATTCTGGTAGTCCTCATAGACAGCAAGGAGTACAGCCCTGTCAGACTCGGTGTCAGGAAAGGTGTCATGGTCACAGCTCGGCGGTGACACTTCAGCTGCTGAGCTTGGTGCAGCAGCGCCCTTGGCACGGCTCAGTGGGGCAGTGCCCTCGGTGATGACCGGTGGGGCAGCGCCCTTGGCACAGCTCGGTAAGGTAGCGCCCTCGGTGATGACCAGTGGGGCAGTGCCCTTGTGTTACATCCATGGCCCCCGCAGCGCTTCCTGGGGGGTCAGGGCACCAGGTGGCATCGCTGGCTAGCCTGTTGCCAGTAGTAAGGGCTGGAAAAACGGCATCTGAGGGGGCGGAGCCAAGCATAAGTCCAAGGAGCCATCAGCCTTTAAAAGAGGCTGAGAGAAGGTGCTCCTTGGACTGTTGTGGTGTCTATTCTGGTGGAGTCTTGTTCCTGATATATTTCTGATTGATCTGTTGCTGACCCGTTTTTGTTCGAGGACCCTGATCACATTTTGACCCGGCTATCCCTACTGACTACTCTCTTGATTATCCCTTGTGTACTTTTGCCAAGTACTTCTTGTTCTTGTTTATGTTTTGCCTTTATGATTCATGTCTGTCTGGTTCATGTTTATGTTTTGCCTTGTGGTTCATGTCTGTCTTGTTCATGTTTATGCTTGACCTTACGATTCATGTCTGATGTTTGTTTTACTGGTTGTGAGTCCTAATCGCAAGGCATCCAGTTCTGCGTGCTTCTAGAGTTCAGTTGAAGTCCTGTCCTGCTTCTTGAATAACATATATTCTTTGTCTGGTTGTCCGTCCAGTATCTGTACTTAATTCATAGAGATACAGTATCCAAGCTCTGCTTGTAGGCCTGACTTGCAGGCTATTGAAATATGTTCCCACTCTGTATGACTGCATAATACAGAGTCCAGTCACTGACTGAAGGCCTCCCCTGCAGGCTGTTATACACATATTCCTACACTGTATGTTCTAATCTAGAAGTGTGTTGCACTAAGCAGTATTTTGGTCCCGGAAACCAATTGAGCTTAGTTGCTTTGTTAGGTCTGTCCTTGACTATCTTGCCTATTCTGTTTATGTTTCATGTTTATGTTTTTGTTCAAGTATCACGTCTCTGTATCTGTTCTCTTTTGAGTATTTGTGTTTTGCACTAAGCAGTCTTTTGGCCTTGAAGCCAATTGAGCTTAGTGTCCCTTTCAGGTCTGTCCAGTTACTCCCTGGCTTGGGAGATCAGGTTACAGCCGTTATTGTTCTTTTGGTCTTAGAAATCTGTCCTAAAGGATCCTCATACGCTTTTCGAGGTGAGTGCTAGAGCCCACCGTTACACCTTGGCACAGCTCGGTGGGGCAGCGCCCTCGGCGATGACCGGTGGGGCAGCGCCCTTGGCACGGCTCGGTAAGGTAGCGCCCTCGGCGATGTCCAGTGGGGCAGCGCCCTTGGCACGGCTCGGTGGGGCAGCACCCTCGGCGACGACCGGTGGGGCAGCGCCATTGGCAAGGCTCGATGGGGCAGTGCCCCTGGCAAGGTTCGATGGGGCAGCGCTTGGTTCAGCAGCGACCTCGGCGCAGCACGGCACTTGGGCGACCTAGGTACAGCACGGCTCTGCGGCGACCAGGGTATCATCCTGCTGCTGGGCAGTGAGCGGCTTGGCCTTACGGCGGCGGCGACGGCCCCGTGGCGGTGACAGCTCCGAGGATCCAGCAGGATGCAGGGCAGCGACCTCTGGAGATCCTGCGGGATGCTGGGCAGCGACCTCTGGAGATCCTGCGGGATGCAGGGCAGCGACCTCTGGAGATCCTGCGGGATGCAGGGCAGCGACCTCTGGAGATCCTGCGGGATGCAGGGCAGCGACCTCTGGAGATCCTGCGGGATGCAGGGCAGCGACATCTGGAGATTCTGCGGGGATGCAGGTGTAGTGCTCACTCCCGGAGGAGCCGCTGAATTTAACCTCGGGTTAGTCTCTCCGCACTAGGGAATAAATATACACCAGCACTGTTGTGGATTTTATAAATTATATACTTTACTGGTCTCAATAAAGCGGCATATATAATGTAAGCACGGTATATAGAAAACAGGATTTCATAATGCGAGAAACGCGCAGCGGTAAAAGAAAAGTTTAACCCCTTCGTTTCTGGAGTGTAAGTCCCGTGCAGGTTATGTCCCAAAAAGTGTGTGTGTGTGAGCTCAGGTACCCGGGTACTATATTCGACTGGCCAGTGAATGGATTTAATAAATCTTCGACTAGTCACGTTGGGCCCTGTAGATTTAAGCAATACTGCAGCGTGCTTCGTTAAACTCTGACTGTGGCCTGGAAGGCCTCTCACCCATCCGCCAGACAATCTGTTCCGCTGCCCAATCAAGGATGCCGCTCCGCTGAATTACACTGGGACTCTGTGCCACCGTATCCGCTTCTCCCGCTTGTCCGTCTTGTTTAACAGGATCTACGGTCTACCGCCTGCACTCCCAGTGGATCATCGCGGTCTCCTAACTCCGGGTCCAATCTGGAACTCTGTGTCTGTGCAAACCTCTCAGCGGTGGATTACTAGGTCTCTGGCAAGTCACTGTATCGATCCCCAGCGTCGGCAAGGCAGCGCCTGCTCTCCGGCCTGGTAACAATCACTCAGTTTCATGTGTGTCTTACTCTGTTCACCCCTCGGCTCCCACTGGCTCTCCTTCCACGAGGCTGCGGATGTCCTCTCCTCCTTCCCCACCCACTTCCTGTCTCTGCCCCAAAGCATGCTGGAAAACTTAGTCCCATTGTGTCCAGTATAGTTTACATTGCGCTTGTCTCCCTCTGGTGGCCAAAATTGAGCAATGCAGCAACAGAGTTTTAAACAGCGCTACACTCTCCCCCCTCCTAGAACTCTTGGGTCTCTCCAAGGAGGTATAACAATTACATAACATTAGGCAATGTATACAGGTTCATCAGCAAACATACAATGGGTCAGATATACGTCCTCAAGTTGACTCATGTTCCTGACTACCTCAGCTAACATAGCAGACACTTCTGGCAACCTTCGCACTGTGGTGACAGCCTCTTCAGTGCTCTGTCCTGGTGAGTCGTAGGTAAGTCTCTGGGGGGTTGGATAGAACGTTTTGATTCAGGCTCAATCAGCTCCTCTTCAGGCGGAAGTACTACAGGTATGGGTTCAATTCTTTCGTCCACAACTGGAACAGACATCTCTTCAGAGTATGATCCTTCCAGTGAAGGCATAGAACTGTTATCATAGGACGCGTCTTCAGGAACTACAGGAATTTCTAAAGTTTCGGGAACTTCCAATTGAAATTCAGGAGCCTCAGGCCTCAGGTTACTTTCCCACCGTTCGGGAACTGGAATGACCTCTTCAGGTTCTGGCGAGCGCACCCAGTCCAGACAAAAACTTCCTTCCTCACTATCCTCTTCACTCTCTTCGACAACCCGTGTCTGCTGAGACCGAGTAACGGGAGCCGAGCATGGAGCAGGCGGGTTCGGTAGAGAAAGTTCGTCTCCAACTGGTATCCTTACAGCCTCCCTCAAAGGTAACAGATGATTTCGATGCCAGTTCTTAAGAGGCCCAGCCTTTCCATCCGGTCAGATTTGGTAAACTGGCAACCCCGGCAGTTGCTTGCAGACAATGTAGACTTGAGAACTCCATCTATCTGCCAACTTATGCCTTGCAGAAGCACCCAAGTTCTTCAACAAAACCCTATCACCGGGTTGTAAATCCTGTACCCGAACTCTCAAGTCGTAGTTTCGCTTATTTCTCTGTTCCCTGTTTCCTGAGGTCAAACGGGCCTGTTCAAACGCAGAGGCCAAATTCTTCCGAAGTCTATCCACATAATTTCTATGAGAGGCTACAGACGTCTGGTCCAGAGATAGCCCAAACGCCAAATCAACCGGCAGCCGAGCTTCTCTTCCGAACATAAGACGGTACAGTGAGTATCCAGTAGCGTCACTCTCCGTACTGTTGTACGCATGCACCAGCGTAGCTATGTGACGACTCCAGCTCTGCTTCTCTTTGTTCGACAATGTCCCCAACATATTGAGCAGCGTGCGATTAAACCTTTCTGGTTGAGCATCACCTTGAGGGTGATATGGTGTAGTTCGGGTCTTCTGAATCCCTAGTAGTTCCAGCAATTGCCCAACAAGTCTGCTCTCAAAGTCTCTGCCCTGATCCGAGTGTATTCTCCTTGGTAGGCCATAGTGAACAAAAAACTTTTCCATTAAAACCTTCGTCACCGTAGGAGCACGTTGGTCTTTCATAGAAAAAGCTTGGGCATAACGTGTGAAATGATCAGTCACTACTACGCCTTTTGCGTGGCTGACTCTCTCCCGGTTCTGGATCCCTAGCTTCTGTATAAGGTATACCTTCTGGTTTTTGACTCCTGGCCTTTTTTTTACTTTTCTATTTGGATGCTCCTTGTCTGTACTGTTGATATATGTACTTATGCATATTCCTGTCTTGTCTGTAGGTCCTTAGACTCTGTACGGCGCTGCTGTATTATTTTCCTTAGAGCAGATCCGGCTTCCTCTAAAGACCGGTCTTTCAGAGTAGGGCTGCTGTTTACCGTGCAGGGTCTCTGGCCTAGGTTGTCTACTCAGTATTGTCTGCACATTGGGGCTTTCCTATGTACCTGATTGTGACTGATTGTGACACATGTCGATATCACTAGTGACCGATCTGGTGGGAAATTTAAAAATTCCCGGCTGCTGGTGATGCTGGGGGTGAAGGAAAGTCCTCCACTTCACCCAGTGTTTTCACCAGATCAGTGAAGCTGGGGGCGGGGGCACTCCTCACATCCTTACCACTTTATAAACGTAAAGTTATCAAGATGAGTAGAGTGTTCCTTTAAATCGGAAGAATAATCCCTAACTAATTTATGAAACATACGTTTAATGATTTAATTGTTTCAGTACCTGGCTCGTCATTCTCTCTTGCGGCCGGTATTTTGCATATGCAAAAAATATTTAGACCAGAAGAATTCATTACATATCTCTGCTTCCTCTCACCACAGGCGGAAGGACACATTGTTGAAGAACAAATTTTTTCCAGAGTCCTTCCACTGACCCTGCGTGATTCCATGGAGTCCTATGGACTTGAGGAGAAGATATCAGTGGGGGCACCACTGCCAGTATCCATTATTGATTCCCTAATATTACACTTTAAATCGCCAACATAGAGGCTTAGTTGTTATAGAGACAGTAATAAGGAATCACTAATGGATTACGACTCATGCTGATTTTAAATTAATGACTCCCTATCATTTGCTCGTGTCCAATAGAGTATCGGCTGGATAAAATAGCGGAAACCTCTCTGCTCTACAACCATGAAGTTGCAGGTTTGAATCCCAGTCAGAGAACCTCTTCAGCAAGTGTCCTTGGGCATGACACCTAACAACCTTACAGATTGGGTACTCTGTTCCCAAGGAAATTGACAGTGTACTGTATCATCATTGTTAAGCTATGTCTGCTCTTCTAATATATCACCTCCATATTCACATATTTTGTACAGCGCTGCAGAATATGTTGGTGCTAAATAAAATTAGACTATTATTATTACTGAGCCTGTAGGCTTTCTAGATTTTTATATCCGATAACTCCTTTTAAGTATGGCTATTTCATTATACCTACCCAGCTTAAATTAGTGCAGTAAAGCATGAATACATTAATTGGCTATTACATTTCTCAGCATCCTATCTTCCTATAACAAGTATACATTTAGTATTGAATCTTTCACACTACCACAGGTGCTGTAGACTGTTTTCATTTTGGATTATCACCCTGCGGCGCATCAAGACTAATAAATTAGATGAGGAAATTGCCATGAGATAAGAAGAGAACTTCCCATAGCAACCCAGCTCTTTGAAACACATATGTTATTTCTGAAAACCTGTCAATATATATATAAATTGAGAAACTGGAACAGAACAGGGAGCCTTATAGTGAGAATGGTATAATTGTAATAATTTGAGAAATAGATTATTTTTAACGCTTTCTCCATTGGCCTAGGTTTACTGTTAATCGATAGTGGATCTACTTACAAACTGCAGGTTTCTGAGGGGAAATTGCACCTTAACAAGCATGACATTTGATTAGAAAACCTACAGCCCCCCTAATGACCACATCCATTGCAATGCAAGTCCAATAGAAACTAAGAATGTGTTAAACGTAGCATAATTTTCTATATATAAATAAAGGGACATTATTGCCACTTCTATGTCCCCCCTTCTCCTCTCTGCCGACTGACTGTTGCAAATATAATTTATACTGAGGCCTTTCCGTACTACAGCTCTAATACTTCAACCCAAGCGTTCACACAAGCCTTACTGAGCGATGCTTATAGGCAGTGCTTAAAAGAACACCCTGGTAAAAAATATAATTTCCTTTTTTTTGTCCTGCTGGCGGCCTCTGCCCATTTACTATTTTTTTATTTTGGTAATTTTACTCACCCCTATGTGTCGCTTGTCGCAGTGCCCCTTTTTGGCTTCAGGGACTCCCAAACCCAGAATTCCCTGAACCTTTCTAATGCAATTTGTGTCCCTACGCAAGTTGCGTAGCGTAGGAGCCTCAAATTGCGCAGCTTAATGGGACTTGTGCATTTTACGTACACAAGTTCCGTAATGCCTGCGCAGAACAATGGATCAGAGCTGCATGCACACGCAGATCCAATCCATTGGCTGCCTCTCTGAGACTGATCACTACAATGATTGGTGCTGAGTCACTGCATGCTGACGTCACTGGTGACCACTCTGGTGACCAGCAGCTGAGAAATTAAAAAATCTGAGCTACTGGTGACGTAGGGTGGGATGGAGGAAACTCTTCCACTTCACCCAGTGTTTTCACCAGATCGGTTAATTGGGGGGGCATTCCTCACAGCCTGACCACTTTACAAATGTTTACAAAATTAAATTTTCTGGTAGGAGGTTCTTTTCTGAATAGTGATCAAAAATGCCGCTGCACAACAGTTACAGATTCCATTTTTCTCAATTTAAGAACAAGAAACACCTCCTCCACTCCAGTCACTGGTATTTTGGCTGACTAGTCACGTGACACGCGAGCTATTGCCTATGTCACTTCCCTCAGTAGTAGCGGGACACAACCTTTATGTGTACATCTACCTAATGGTACACTGTTGTGGTCCGTGTCTTCAACGGTTACTGTTTTACAGAATCTAGAAACTATATACTTCTTCATGAATCACCCTGTATAGTTCCCCTGCAAAAGTAACAATCAATAAAACTGACAAGTGCGCAAAATTCATGGCATGGTAGTGACAGTGTGGTCACATACACATATGTATTCCTACGTATTGTAGTAAAATGAGCTCCATATTATAGCTGTTAGGTTTTTCTTGTGTAAAATCCTGTATTCCCTCATGTTTTAGTTGAATATTCGCAGTGTGTTCACTTATTCTTTTTCAATACAAGGTGACATGTTGATTTCCTGAAATAAGTCCAATATGTTGGGAAGCAGTGCTTTATTTATATTTACTATATAACTAATAAAACATTAGATATACACATGTAATCAGAAAGGAGCCTACAGTATATCGCATAGACTATTTGTTTCAGCTGCCAATGAGCTAATTAGAATTGTAATAGTAATTATAATATACTAGTCAGAGTATGGAACTCATTGAACAAAATCATTTTGCTGACTCTAGCAATAAACATTCTGCTTTTTATTTATAGGGTTGCCTTAAGGATCTGACAGAAGGAATTGAGTATGCTGCCAAGATATTAAATGAAATTCCCCAGGAAGACATTACGCAGCCTTCTAAAAGAACCTCAAAGGCAGAAAGAGGAGGAAATGAACAAGGTAAGTCATACTTAATGATCTTGGTTGGCGTCCATTGATGTGCTCCAAGATCCTTTGAGATTTGGATATCTATAAAAGTCTTTTAAAAGTAGTTTGAATGTTCCGTTTCAGCATTAGTGCGTGCCATCATAATTTTGTGTTGAAACAGGCTGAATCCAGACAAATCCCAGAAAGACTATTTCATATTGAAAATAAAATCTTCGTAATTTGATATGAGCATGTTAAAGGACTAATATAAAAAGAAACAGATTTTTTTGTAGTACAATATACATTTTGTGGTCTGTTTAAGCAGGATAATAATTTCTCTTACATGTGGCAGTCTTAGGCATATGATGACATTCATTTTGGTTAATTTTATCTGCCAGCTGTAGTCGAGCTGTGTTCTAAAAACATTTTAATTTAATCATATTCATCATATTTAATCATTTTTTTAAAAAACGTAAGATTTAAGAATGCTTTCTTTCTGATTTTGAACACCACGTTGTCTTAATAGTTGTAACTATTGATATCAAATGTTTGAGAATCCTCTAAAAAGACCTAGATCCTTTAATTTAGACCCTTAATAAAAATATTAATTACTGATTTACAGGGTAATTGAAAAGTCACTGCACGTTCGGTGACTTTTTGTTCTCTTAAATTCGGTGAGATTTGGCGATCCCATTTCGGCGACCCTGCGATGTATTCAGCAAGCACCACAGGGCCGTCGTAGTGCAGGGAAAAGCTGCCGCAAAACCGACGAACACTCACCGCAAAACCCGGCAAACGCACACCAAAACCCGCAAAAACATCTGGATTAACCCCGCTGAACACGCCGGAGAAACCTGAGCAGGAGCCGATCAGACCGCAGAGCAGCTGCCGGAAAAAGCCAACACCGCAGACGAATGGAGTGAAAAAAAACAAAACCGTACTCTTGAATGTTTGAAAAGTGAAACGCTGTTTGCAAAGAAACTACAGAACGAAAATGTCTGAAATTTACATATAAGATCCAATGAATGATAATAAAAAGGGCTGTTACAGAAAAAAGAGAAAACGATTTAAAAAAACGGAAAACAAATTTCGCAAAAAAATCCCGAAAAATGCCTTAAAGATCCTAAAAAAATCTAAACATAAAGAGACTTTTTACTGCAGAATATTATAATCAATGGTTTATTAGATATTGAAGTAAAACAGAAATATTTTTAATGTGAAAGTCTTCACCGATTGCAGTTACAAATGAAAATTTGTAAACTTCTTAAACGATTTGACCATGATAAAAATAGGAAGCCTCTGTCTGTTGCTAAGGTTCAGTGTGCTGGCTTGTGTATTGCTCTGCTATGTATCGGAACTTTTCATATAAGACCTGCGCTTGAGATACTTCAAAATCTTGACTCATTATTTCAGCATCTCAGAGGAGCAGCAAGGCAACCTGTATTGTGCAATACTATTAATTTTTTCCACAACCGATGCCCGATCTAATTTGGCCCAATTGCCGAAATCAACAGATTTTCAGCCTCAATTTCGCCTTTTTTTTTTGGTTCGAGAGATTTAAATTTTTGCGCACAAGCAAATGGAAATTTCAGGTTCAGTGATTCAATTCATATTTTTCCTGTAAGCTGAATTTGAAAAAGATATCAAATGTTAAAAGGTGCTGATAAATAAATTTTCTGGCACAGAAATCTGAGAAATCACTCTATCACACTGAATACCCTTAATGTTATCACAAGTGTTGATTTATCAATGAAAACCAAACTCTAACCCTAAAAATAACACTACCCCTAAGGCACCAGATATTACTTTCAGGCTTAGTGTCACTAACAGATTTATTAGGTAGGATTCCAAATGAAAAGCCGAAGGGGGGGGGGGAGTTCAGGTTTTATTACTTGACTGAATTTTATCAATAAAGGGCCATTTATCAGAATTTGACTGGCCTAAATTTTTTAATTGGATCACTTGAGATTTTGAAAAATTACCAGTCAAAACTCACAGGGCTATTCAGAGAGAGGTAAAAACCTTGAATTGCCAGGAGAATGAACAATCTAGACCAAATAGCCGATTTGGAAAGTGAGATAAATGGGAGAATTTTTCTGGTTTGACTATTTTGACGTAGAATTTTCAATTCTCCAGTCATTCTCCTGGTTTTCACCTCTTTCTGAATAGCCCTGTCAGTAATATATATATATATATATACAAAAAACATGGAGGGGGGTAGCACTCAGCCTTAACTAAGCGTTTCAGTGCGGTTGCGTCTCAGAATAAAATACAAAACAAAAACACGGAGAGAGCACTCCAGACAAACACATTCAAAAACCTGCAACAGCTCCATGCATGGGTACATAATACCAAGCTTTTACCACATGGTGAAAATTTCATAACTCTGAGCTTTGCTGAATTAGGCTAGGGTCAGACGAACGCATTTTCACGTTGTCTGTGAAAAAGTGCGTTCGAACGAATGGACGCATTTTTTCACGGAGTACGCGATAGCGGTCATACTATGCGCATTTTCGTCCGTGATTTTGTACGGATCATCAATAAAACACTTTGTGCGTCTGGACGTTATGTAGGCCGGACATTAGCAGCGTCTGACGTCTCTTAATCACACACACACGCCGTTAGCGGACGCAGCGCACTCTGTACATCAGTACTAGCGGTTCGGCGTTCTCGAAAAAATGCGTTCGTTTTCCACTTACGTTGCGCGGCCGGACTTTCGTTCGACCGTACTTCGTATATTGGCCGTCATTGCCCGTCATTTGCTGCTAGTGCGGCTGTGATTATGTGCGCCAGAACGCACGTTAAAAGTGCGCTGGTCTGACCCCAGCCTAAAATGGTGGAAATTTGGTTCGCAATGAACGCCCGTGAATTGGTTAAGCCTGCCAACAGCGTCAATGTAATCCACCCTCTGGCAGGTCCTACTCTGCAAACCTAATGACTGCCCATAATGGGATAAACTCACTTACTGAGGAACAGGTCCCCTTCATGGAGCTCCCGCAGATCAAGGATAAATAGAACCTGGAGGAGGAGTACCTGTGGCAGGGAGGGGTGCATACCCAGGAAATACGTACAAAAAACATGGGGGGGGGTAGCACTCAGCCTTAACTAAGCGTTTCAGTGCGGGTGCGTCTCAGAATAAAATACAAAACAAAACCATGGAGAGAGCACTCCAGACAAACACATTCAAAAACCTGCAACAGCTCCATGCATGGGTACATAATACCAGCTTTTACCACATGGTGAAAATTTCATGGCCGTTCATTGCGAACCAAATTTCCACCATTTTATTCAGCAAAGCTCAGAGTTATGACATTTTCACCATGTGGTAAAAGCTGGTATTATGTACCCATGCATGGAGCTGTTGCAGGTTTTTGAATGTGTTTGTCTGGAGTGCTCTCTCCATGTTTTTGTTTTATATATATATATATATATATTTAAAAAATCTGCTGATAGAATTATGTTAGTTATTGTAGCCATTTAACTAAGTATTATTTAAGTCATGCCAACGTGTATGGAAGAGTTCTAAATGTACCAATTTCAGATTCATATGAATTCTTTATTGCAAATTATTCATGTGTAATAAGGAAGCATATCCTTGTAAAGTCTTTAACTTGTAATATTTCGTTAGTTTCCATAGTACCGCTGCATATCTCTTTGCCATGTACAGTCATTTAAAATTATTGAGGAACAATAAAGCGTTGGATGTTTAATTTTCTTTTGGTCATGGAAATGCATATAAGAGTTGCAAGGGACCCAGATGGGTAACAGTGCGAGTGTAATTGCGAGTAAAAGTGGCCCAAGGTTTTTCAATTTTACAAACAGAACTAGTCAGAAAAAGAACAAAGGCAGCCGAATAGATGGATAGAAGGAAAGAGGGGGAAAAAAAACAGAAAAGCTACCAGGAGAGAAAGGATACGGCTGGACCAGAATGGCCAGGTGCAGAGAGTGGTGTTTAAAAACAATGTATAAACAAAGTACTCGTCTGCCAGAGTCTACGGGCCGACCCCCTCTTGGCCAGGGACACAACAAGGGGAGTTGGAATTTCCAATATTGTAGATCAGCCAGCGGTCTGAGTCTTTAGGTAGCACTCGTGAGTATCATTGACTGTGGCATTCAATTACCAGTAGCATAGAAAAAAAGGGGAAACTATGTCTCTCCAGTGATCAGCCAAGACTCTCCTGGTTGCTAGCAGGAGCTTGAAAAGGATTTATTTCTCCTGATGGGAAAAAGAGTCCACTGGCTTAGACAGGAGACACATCCAAGGGTCCCTGGGGACAGGTCCTTCCTAGACACACGGGTTGAGGGTCTGAGACCAGAAATGTTGAAGGTGTGGGCAGGTCCACCACATGTGCAACTTAGTGCCTTTGTCGAGACAACCCCTCCGTCAGATATCCAGAGTCGCTCTGGTCATTTTTGCCAAATGTGCAGGTGTTACATACCACCTCATTAACGTTTTCAAGGATTGTTCTAGCAACGTGGTGCAAATCATCGCCTTGTTGGAGGCTTCCCAAATATCCCAAAAAATAAGAGACTGAGTAGAGAAAAGAGGGGGGAAAGGAAAAATAAGATAGAGAAAAGAACAGAGAAGCTGCAAAAAGGAGCAAAACAAATGAGACGAGGCCTCAAAGGCATAACATAAAACAATGGCCAAATGGATCTACTAAAGGCCCCAGCAAAAGACTGAGGGTCGCGAGATAGCCCAAGCCACTGCGCTAACCCTGCACCCCAGGTACCTGGAATGGAAAACATAGGAAATCGTGGTATAAAACCAAACTGTGGAAAACGGGTGACTCATTCTTTACAGAGTAATACACTGCAGAAACTGTAATAGAAGACCCCTGGTGACAGGTGTAATTGTGGACAATAAGACTCCCACATGAATGAGCCACCAAAGAAAAACACTGTTAACCCTTCAACAAGAGTGTAAGCATGAAGGCTGGATGGGACTGAAAGAAGGTGTCACGGATCCCCCTGATTACTATAGTGGTGGTCCCTGTACGCAGGTCACTCTCTAACCTTCCGATCCTTAGAGTGGTCGGTACGACTAGACAGACTACTAGAAGGGCAGTACAGAACACATACAAGAGAGACGTCACGGATCCCTCTGCTATCTGGCTAGTGGTCCCTATACGCAGGACACTCTCTACCCTTCCGATCCTTAGAGTGGTCGGCACGACTAGACAGACACAGAATGATACACAAGAACTAGTTAACTCCTCCCAAGACCCTAACAATACAAGGGGTGTCTGATGTGTGCTTGGGGTGCCACACAGTCTGACCTCAATACCAGAATAGAGGAGTAAAGTCAATACCAGGAGTTATTCACAGAATTGTTGATTTGCCAATACCAGGGGTCCATGCAAGAATCGTTAGTTTGCCAATGCCAAGGGTCATGCACAGAATCGTTAGTTTGCCAATGCCAAGGGTCATGCACAGAATCGTCAGTTTGCCAATGCCAAGGGTCATGCACAGAATCGTTAGTTTGCCAATGCCAGGGTCCATACACAGAATAGTCAATAATTATGTAACAATATACAAGAGCTCTGCGGGAAGTAACTACCACGTCAGGGCACCGGCTTCTCTGAGAGTCTGGGCTTTAACCCGGCGGGTCCGCGCCAGCCCGCCAGGCCCCGCCCCCGGCCCCACGTGTGCGGAAGCGACCGCAATATCACTCGGCGCCTGGCAGCGAGCAGCGAGGAAGCTGCTGCCAGGTGCCGGGGGGTGCGGGGGCCAACGTGACAGAACCCCCCCCCTCACGCGGCCACTGGACGACCCCCAGGGGCGCGGGGATGAGCCAAATAAAAAGCCCTCACCAACCGAGGAGCATGAACCTCAGTAGCCGGAAGCCAAGAGCGATCCTCGGACCGTAGCCCACCCAGTCAACCAAGTACTGAAGAGACCCCTAGAACCCTGGCGTCCAGAATGGCTTCAACTTCAAACTCCTCCTCGCCCTCCACAGAGACCGGAGGAGGGGGACACGGGCCTTGGGTTACCGATTACACAAGAGTGGTTTCAAAAGCTCACGTGGAACACATTGTGTATCCTGATATGGGAGGGCAGTGCAAAGCATAGGAGACCGGATTGATTCGCCGCAGAATCTTATAGGGCCCTATGTATCTGGGTGCCAGTTTCATGGAGGGTACTAAAAGCTTGATGTTCCGTGAAGAAAGCAAACCCTGTCCCCAACTTGATACACGGGTGCCGGCCTCCTGTGTCTGTCGGCCTTGATCTTCTGGGTAACACTACTATCCTCCAGTGCCCGTTTAACCCTTCCCCAAGTTTCTTTTAATGACACTAAATGCTCATCCAGAGCAGGAATCGCGGTATCAGGAAACGTAGCAGGGAGCACGGGAGGATCAAAACCGTAAACAGTGAAGAAAGGGGAATGTCTGTGGCTTCGCTTACTGCACTGTTCAAGGCATACTCTGCCACGGTATCAGGTCTGACCAAGTATTTGTCGTTCGGATATAAAGCACCTGAGATATTTCTCTATATTTTGGTTGGCTCGTTCCGCTGCCCCGTTGGTCTGGGGGTGATAGCCGAAGAGAAGGATAGGTCTATCCCCACACTCTTGCAAAACCCTTTCCAGAATCTGGAGACGAATTGGGTCCCCCTATCCGAGACAATCCCAAGAGGAATACCGTGTAAGCGGACCACATTGGAAATAAAAATGGGCACCAGTTCGGCTGCCGAAGGAAGTTTCCGAAGAGGAATATAGTGACCCATTTTGGAGAATCGATCTATGACCGTGAGTATTACAGTATTCCCTCTTGACTCGGTAACTCTACTTATAAAAAAGCCATAGCTAAATGCGACAGTCGTTCGGGATTGGCAGAGGCTGGAGTAAACCAATGGGCGCTGTTTGGGGACTTTTATGTCTTGTGCACACTCGCACACGGTTATGTAATCTTTAACATCACGGCGCACCGTGGGCCACCAGAGGAGTTTACGTATGCTAGACACTGTTTTGGTGATCCCCATGTGCCCAGAGGTTTTGTTATCATGATACAGTTTTAATACTTCTTCTCTTTCGTTCTCAGGTACAAAGAGTTTCGCAGGAGGTCTCCCCAGGAGCTGTACCCTGGGCGGTCTGCAATCTCAACATCAGAGGAGACGAGAACACTAATCGTGGTAAGAGCTATAATTCTTTCCTGGGGTACAATGGGATGCTGATCTTGGATGTTATGTTCGTAGGATTCGTACTGTCTTGACAATGCGTCTGCTTTAATGTTTCTTGACCCAGGTCTATATGTGAGGACGAAATTAAAGCTGGAAAGAAACAACGACCATCTCGCCTGTCTGGCATTCAACCGTTTAGCGTCTCCATGTACGTGAGATTCTTATGATCGTTATGATGACAATGGGGGTCCCTAGACCCTCCAATAAGTATCTCCACTCCGTCAAGGCTGCGATTACTGCTAACAACTCTCTATTTCCGATATCATAGTTCCTTTCTGCCGGGGACAACTTTCGGGAATAGAAGCCGCATGGATGCAAGGTTTGTCGGGTGCCTCCCTTTGGGACAAGACTGCACCAAGACCTAGCTCGGAGGCGTCAACTTCAACCTGGAAAGGCAGAGCCGGATCAGGATGTCGGAGAACAGGCAGTAGTGAATGCCTGTTTAAGTGCCTCAAAGGCTTGACTGGCCTGGGGTGTCCATTTCTGATTCACCAGCCCTTTTTTAGTCATAGCCGTGAGGGAGCTACCAAGGCCGAAAGTTTTTAATGAACCTCCGGTAGTAATTAGTAACCCCAGAAACCTCTGGATGGCTTTAAGCCCTTGGGGTAAAGGCCAGTCAAGAATCGCTGAGAGTTTTTTAGGATCCATTTGGAAACCCTCAGGGGTTATTATATACCCAAGAAAGTGCACTGTCTCTATGTCGAATAAGCATTTCTCTAGCTTACAGTATAACCCAGCCCTCAATAGTCTCTTCAACACTTGTTTCACGTGGGCGTGATGAGTTCCCTTATCAGGAGAGTATATCAGGATGTCGTCCAGATATACTATAACGAACGTTTGCAGAAAGTCCCTTAGGGTGTCGTTTATGAGGTCCTGGAAAACGGCTGGCGCATTGCATAACCCAAAGGGCATCACCAGGTATTCATAATGCCCGCTACGTGTATTAAAAGCCGTTTTCCATTCGTGCCCCTTCTTAACCCTGACCAGGTTGTATGCTCCGCGTAAATCAAGTTTAGTATAAATACGGGCCCCTTTTAAACGGTCGAACAATTCTGTTTAAGAGGTATTGGATATGCATTTCTTATGGTAATCCTATTCAAACCTCTATAATCGATGCAAGGTCGCAGGTCACCCTCTTTTTGGAAACGAAAAAGAAACCTGCTCCTGCTGGAGAGGAGGATCGTCTGATGAATCCTCGCTCTAGATTCTCTCTTATATATTCCTCCATAATGTCGTTTTCCTTTTGTGACAAAGGGTATACGTGTCCTCTAGGAGGCATAGTACCAGGGAGTAACTCTATAGCACAGTCATAAGGACGATGCGGTGGTAGGACCTCAGTCCTGGTTTTAGAGAACACCTCTTTAGCGCCATATAACATTCAGGGACTTCAGTGGACAAAGGAGGTGCTGTGGCAATATTGAGGCTACCAATCACATCAACCCTGCCCAGGCACTTTGACTGGCAACTAGGACCCCAACACTTTACATCTCGCTGGGCCCAGTCAATCACCGGTTATGTTCCGTTAACCATGGGAACCCTAGAACGACAGGACAGGAGGGAGAGTCGATAACCTGGAATCGTATGATTTCACGGTGCAGAACTCCTGTAGTCATGCACACATCGATAGTGTCGTGAGTGATATGGGGACATGACAGGGGTTTCCCGTCTATGGCTTCTACCATAAGAGGCCTCTCCTTCAGAACTAGAGGTAAGAGGTGGTTGGCGGCAAAACATCTATCCATAAAATTACCTGAGGCTCCAGAGTCTAGGAACGCCTCAGACTCGAGGTGAACCCCCTCCCAGGTGAGGGAGATGGGTAACAGAATCCGAGTTTTTTTTTTTTCTCATCATCCACAAAGGAGGCATACAGAGAACCAATAACCTGGGTATTAACTGTTTTTTTTGACCTGATTTGCCACTCTCACCCTGCTACCCCTGGGTCTCTGAGGACATTGAAGGCGGAAATGATCTGCCCCGGCACATAAAAATAGAGCCCCCTTTCTCTCCTGTGAGCTTCTCTGCCTCTGAAATACCCGTTTTACCTATCTGCGCTCAATGGGTTCAATGGCGGTACATCGGTCTTAACGGTCTCCAGGTTACCTGATGCAGTGGTATGCCTGGGTACTAAGGGTAAAGGAGGCAGGACCCTTCTGGGTCTATCTCTGGGGTGTCTCCTTTCCCTGATTTGATCGTCCATGGCAATGCAGAAATCAACCAAATGATCCAGATGTTCTGGTAATTTTAAGGGAGCCAATTCAACATAAACGCCTCGTTCAGACCTTCGTAAAGGCCAGTGTAAAACGTCGTTCGGCAGTGTACCTCAGAAGACAAAGTCTTAAACTCAATGGCATAGTCGGAGACCCTCCTATTACCCTGTTTGATGTGAAACAGGGATCTACCCGCATTGGTAGCCCTTCTAGAGGGATCAAAGGTACGCTTTAACTCGGAGGTAAAACCCTCATAGTCATAAATGATGGGTTTCTTGTTCTCCCACAAGGGCGTGGCCACAATAAAGCTTTTTCGGTCAAGTGATTAATCAGATAGCCTACTTTGGCTTTATCAGACATACAGGACCCTGGATTGTTTTCGAACAAGATCTCGAGTTGGGTCAGAAAGCCCGGCATAAGTTTGGCGTTCCATCATAACGTACGGGTGCCTTCATACTGAGCCTACAACCCTCGAGAGCGCCGAACTGACCCTAGGACTACTGGGTCTGGAGGGCTTGCAGTTCCAGAACTGGATCGGTTTAGCAGGGTTTGCAGAGCAAGAGCAATCTGGTCCATCCTATGGTCCTGCTCTTCTTGTCTGGCTGCAATACGTGTCAACTGATTAGAGAGGTCTGCGGGATCCATTGGCCCTGACGTAATGTCACGGATCCCCCTGATTACTATAGTGGTGGTCCTGTACGCAGGTCACTCTCTAACCTTCCGATCCTTAGAGTGGTCGGTACGACTAGACAGACTACTAGAAGGGCAGTACAGAACACATACAAGAGAGACGTCACGGATCCCTCTGCTATCTGGCTAGTGGTCCCTATACGCAGGACACGCTCTACCCTTCCGATCCTTAGAGTGGTCGGCAAAGACAGACACAGAATGATACACAAGAACTAGAATAGTTAACTCCTCCAAGACCCTAACAATACAAGGGTGGTCTGATGTGTGCTTGGGGTGCACACAGTCTGACCTCAATACCAGAATAGAGGAGTAAAGTCAATACCAGGAGTTATTCACAGAATCGTTGATTTGCCAATACCAGGGGTCATGCACAGAATCGTTAGTTTGCCAATGCCAAGGGTCATGCACAGAATCGTTAGTTTGCCAATGCCAAGGGTCATGCACAGAATCGTCAGTTTGCCAATGCCAAGGTCATGCACAGAATCGTTAGTTTGCCAATGCAGGGGTCATACACAGAATAGTCAATAATTATGTAACAATATACAAGAGCTCTGCGGGAAGTAACTACCACGTCAGGGCACCGGTTTCTGAGAGTCTGGGCTTTAAACCGGCGGGTCCGCGCCAGCCCGCCAGCCCCGCCCCCCGGCGTCCCCACGTGTGCGGAAGCGACCGCAATATCACTCGGCGCCTGGCAGCGAGCAGCGAGGAAGCTGCTGCCAGGCCGGGGGGTGCGGGGGCCAACGTGACAGAAGGGGGGTGTCACGGGGCACACGGTGTGAGCCAAGGTGGGCCCTTTGTACTGGGTGCTAAGCCTTTTAGGCAGGTTTGCTGCTGGCTTCATAGACGGACCACAGCACAGATACTGGACAAGAGAGAGAGAACTGGAACAATTGGAAATGAGACACACACACACACACATACACACACGTCGGTATACAGATAAGCAAAATACAGAGTACAGGGAGCAGACAAAAGAATGGTCAAAACCAGGCCTAATTCATACACAGAATAACGATGAATAGCAGACAGGGATAATCCAAAAGATTTATCAAAAATCAGACCAAGATCATACACAGAGTAACACAGAACATATATATCAATAGCAGAATCTCAGGAAACAATGACCCATGTGGGAGCCAGGAGCACTGCTGCAATATTTATGGGAACAGGCAGACCATGTGATCTCAGGCCAGATCAGACACACTAAAGTCCAGGAACTAGCCCAGACAATAAAAGAGCTGGCCCTGATCGCTCTCACCACCAGGGGGCCTGGCTGAAATGTGGAAATGTGGCAAGGGGGATCCATCCATGTGGCTAATGGCCAGAAATGTCAGTCAGTAGCAACATCCCTCCCTTCCTCCCATGACCCACCGGGAGATGGTGGATAGCGGCCACCATCTTGGAAGGCTGGCATGACACGCAGCAGATGGAAGAGCAGGGTGACCAGACTGGCTGCATCCTTTTTTTTTGCTTTGAGGCTTTCATATCTGGTGGTCCCAGAGGTGGAGGGGCACGTAGTGAGAGGTGGATGTTGTCGGGTGTGCCCACCATGGGGGCAAGAAGTGCAAGGAAGCTGGTTTTATTTAATTATTGGTGTTTTCACAAAAATTCTTAGTGACTTAATTGAAATAATAAAATACACTAGATGTCTCAGGCAGCATAGTTATGTAAGTTTATCTAATGATAGGTGGCAAGGAAAATCGGCGTTCATTTCATTAATTCCTCCACATACCAATAATTATCTCAGTACACCCTTCATAAGTTATAACCCTTGTCTTTACTTTGATACAAAATATATTATCACTCTTTCTAAAAAATTGACAACCCCCCAATTTTCTACTAACCTAGGTGAAGAAGTTTTTACTGGATCAATATGTGGAAATGACTGGAACCAGGAAACCTGTAAACCATCTTTGTCAGCAGGAAATGTCATTAAACTCACCAACCACATCTTACTTCTGATATATCAGGTACTTCTGAGCTTGTTTTATATTATGTATTATGTTACAGTAGTTTAAGTACACTGTCAGACATTAAAGCAAAATTATACCACAAAAAGTACATACAATGCTTTCAGAAAGTATTCAGACCCCTTAAATTTTTCCCATTTTTTTGTTTGTTGCAACCATCTGCTAATATAAACAATTTTGGCATAAGGCTGCAACATACAAAAATGTGTAAAAAAAATAATAAAAAAAAATTAATGCGTTTGAATATTTTCTGGATTCATTGTATGCATTAACAAACACTGACAAATCGATGCCTTTAGACTGTGACAATAAATACTTTCAGACAACATGCTTTCCCATCAGGACCATCTTTAAAGTGGGGCAAAAGGGGCAGTTGCCCCGGGTCCAGTTATTGTTGTGGGGCCCAAGGCAGCTGCCCCTCGAGCCCACGAAACCCATGACTTGTAGCCAACCTGGTGCCAATTGCGGACTTCTCCCTCAGAGGGCTGTCATCTTAGATGACATCCCTGCCTATGAGGCCTCCCTGCCCACTGATGTCATCGTGAATGGGTGCGATGACTATGATGGCAATGTTTTGATGACATGTCATGGCTATTGTTACCTGCGAGTGCATTTCCTACTGTTCTGAGACCAAATGCGTTTGACCCCGGCTACTTGTGCTGTTTTCTCCTCTCCCAACCTTGGTTGGTTTCATTATTCTGTTCATCCCTTGGTATCCTCAATCTGTTTCTATTGTTCTGTTTCCTTTTGCCCTCAACCTTGACTATGATATTTTCTCTAGATTTAACCCTACCTAACCAGGCCAGTATATGTATAGGTAGTAATCTAGTCCTCTCTGATTAGTTTCTGTGTATAAGGGTTACAGATATGAGATACACACCTGTAGACATTGACAAACAGTCCCTTGTAGACATTGACAAAGACACACATGCTGATATTGATATGTTCGGTGGTTTCATTTGGTTTTTTTTGCAAACCGTGTTTAAAATTAAAAAAACTTAAAACATTTTTTAACCCTGTTGGCTTTTTTCGGATGCGTTCGGTGGGTTTTCGATGATTTATCGGATACTGGATCGGATCCGATAATTTCGTGATTTTGCGGTGGTCTTATTTTTAGATTCGGTGGTTTTGCAGTGGATTTTCCCTGAACTTCGGGGACCCTGTGGGGAATGCTGAACTCACCACAGGGTCGGGGAATTTGATTCCCCGAAGTGCGGGGAAGAGAGCACCGAAAAGTCTTGACATTTTGGTGCTCTCTGAATAACCCCATATGAGATACACCTGTTTAAACCTGTTGAATTGAAACTCAGAAATCAGGACATTTCACTGCAATTTTGGTGCAAGTTAGCGTTCTGTAAATAGAAGACACAATAGTCTTCTAGGAGACCCTTTTGGTGCTCCCCCTCCTGTTTCTAATCCCTTCACCATCTAGATTGTAATTTCCCACGGGAATAGGGTCCTCATATCCTCATGTATCTTCTGGCAGGCAGGAATACTGACCTGTCTCCTGTATGTATTGTAGAATTGTCCTGACTTTACCCATTACACCTTGTACAGCGCTGCAGAATGTGTTGGCGCTTAATAAATAATAATAATAATAATATTGAAAAACACATGCAACGTTGGTCTGCCAGTGGAAGGGTGTTTAAGATCTGTGGAAGTATCTTCCATATTCTTGCTCTCTTTTATATATAAGATATTTTGCAGTTTCCATTTTTTTGTCACGTGCATACATTATAGGGATTATTCACTAACCTCCATATTGGCACTGAAATTGCACCGAATGGCGAATTTCACCATTCGGTGCAATTTCAGGGCTATTCGTCTATTTACAGATCTGTCAATTCCCCAAATACAAGCATATTGACACGGTGCAATTTGACTCAATTCAACGGTGACGGTGTTCGTGGCACCAAAATGGTCTCCTAGAAGATTATTGTGTCTTCTATTTACAGAACGCTAACTTGCACCAAAATTGCAGTGAAATGTCCTGATTTCTGAGTTTCAATTCAACAGGTTTAAACAGGTGTATCTCATATGGGGTTATTCAGAGAGCACCAAAATGTCAAGACTTTTTGGTGCTCTCTTCCCCGCACTTCGGGGAATCAAATTCCCGGTCCCTGTGGTGAATTTAGCATTCACCACAGGGTCCCCGAAGTTCAGGGGAAAATCCACTGCAAAACCACTAAATCTAAAATCTGAATCTAAATCTAATCTGAATCTAAAAATATGACTGCCGCAAAATCGCGAAATTATCGAATCCGATCCGGTATCCGATAAGCCCTCGAAAAAAGCCAACAGAGTTAACGAACGCATCCGAAAAAAGCCAACGGGGTTAAAAAAAAATTTAATTTTTTTTTAATTTTAAAAACTGTTTGCAAAAAAAAACGAAAAACCGCCGAACAACAGGACATTTCAGACATTTGTCTGCTATTCGGTGTTCTCTGAATAGGTTTACCATTGCTTCTCTATGGGGATTTCACTGCTGTCGAACAGGCACCATATTTTGCTAGCAATTCGCCAATATTTGGCTAATTGGCAGGTTTTGAATGGCCCCGAAATTGCACCAGTGCATTTTCAGGGCCAGTTCAGCTCTCTCTGAATAACCCCTATAGATTTCAATGTAAAAAATGTAATATCTTTTTTATTTTGTTTAGAAAATACCATTTATTCTTTCCATTTTTTTGCACGAAGCAGTCTTATTTTTTTTATTTTTAAAACAGCTTTCTGTATTTTTTTAACAGATTTCTTTATAATTTTTAAAATACTTTATTATTTTTTTAAAGGACCTTTCTTATTATTTAGACTCGTCTTTTTTTTCAGTTCTGTGGAATTCACCGAGGCAATTTCAGCACAATTCGGCGGTTTTCGCCAATGTCCAATAAGTGCTTCGGCAACTCCATTTTTAGCAAAATACGGTGAACATTTGCTAAATAGTGATTTTAAGAGATATGGAATCGCAACGAAAAGCAAAGCACCTGAATTACAAGCAATTTCGGTGCTTTGTGAATAAACCTATATATACACTTGAAAACTAGAGAAATCTCAATGAATCCTTCCTGGTAAAATGCTTAATAAATGAATAAATGTATTTAATTTTTGTTTATTTGTATGCCGTAAGTCAGACTTCAGAGAACTGAAAATGTCTAGGCTTTGCACACTTTCATATTTCCTTCACATTTCAGGGTTTTACGATATTCTTGCATATACATTAGAATGTACACTGCTATCCTTCAAGACGTATGAGAACATACAGTAAACAGCTGTTTGTAAATGAAGGGGGAAAGTTTCTGTATTTCCTTATTTAGAATATCAAAATTAAGTCATTTCGTTCGAAACCCCAATCAATCATTAAGTTGTCTTTAAAAGAGACATGACTTCAGGCAGAAGGTCCATTTTTATCATAATTGAATTTCATATGACCAGTTGCCATGATTTAGTTTCACGAGCTTGTAAATTAAGCTGCTGACAGTGTGACCCTCAAATCTGGTTACAATCCTAAATTATCCTATTGAAGAATCACTGGAGGTTCTCGCGCGTGGTAGTTCCCTCATTAATTACATAGAAAAGTGTTGGAATTAATATGACAGAATAATAAAAACAAATAAAGTTTTATGAAGTGGAAAGGATAAAACAACACAGAACATAATAATTTATTAATGTATCTCTAATGACTCATCTGATTTTGTATCTTGCAATCGTAGCGTGACATTACAGCAAAGTTGCTCTCGGAGGCATCACCTGTCTGGAAACTGAGTCAGCCATTGCTCTATGAGTATGACAGTGCCATGGATATCAGTGTGAGGGTAAGTCAAAGTTAATTAACTAAACAAATTGGAAGTGAAGAACAGAAGCAAAGCAATGAGTAATAGGAAGAATGAATTAGCTCCTTGACAAGTGTTATTGTCATGTCAACACTTTGTCTCCATTTGCAGCTCAGAAGCGGCCCTGTAAGTCTGCTTTAACATGTTTTAAATTCCATCAATACTTGCTTAGCGAAAAGCTGTTAATGTCTGCCATGCTTTTAATTAAAGGAGTTTAAATTATGTTTATATTTTGGGTATGTGCAAGTGGGGGATATAAGAGTTAACATCTCATAGTGAAAGGTGGTGATTCCTTCCCGCAACATTGTTGTAAGCTGCAACAATTATTAAGCTCCATCAAGGTCATAAATCAGTTGATAACAAAATAAACCATGTATGAAAATATTACTGTGTATATTACTTTATCAAAGTGAGTTATGACAAAACATTTATTATATGTAATGTACTCACATCTTCCCACCGGCTCGACATATTCAAGAAGTGCTCTTGTTTAGCCTTATCAGTGCTAGACTTTGATTATATGTGTTACACTGAGGGATTTTTTCTGTGATTCTCTTAAATATCCATTTGATATGATTCTGAATTATATCAGATGGGATGGGAAGTTAGTGATGTTGCTTGCCAGATGATTAATGTTTTCGTTGTACAGTGGTGCTCGGGGGGGTTTCAAGAAATAATCCTGAATCTAAGATTCTGCTTTCTTTTTCTTACACTAGTTACACCAAATACCACTGGTACTTAGACAGCACCGTACTGTCAAACTAAAAAGTACATTGAAAACTCAATTATTGTCCCGCAATATTCCTGATATAATGTAATGTCCATTCTAAGCATTTTTTTTCATGGTCTCAGTATCTTTTTTTTCAAGTATCATGTCATATGTTTATGTCCAGATTGGTGACTCCGAAATACGCTATGATTTTGAGTACCAAGGATCTGCTTCTCACGTGCTTATTACACCACTGACTGAAAGGGCCTTTTTCAGTATCACTTCTGCGGTATGCAGTGGAATGGACGCATTGTGCGTAGGACCAGAGGTACGATAAAATCCTGGATTCTTTGGTAGGCAGACCAAAAGAATTAAACATGTATGCCAAAATAGATTTGTTTTGATGTATTCTGTGTCCTGGGTGAGCAAGAAAAATGTTTTTTCTTTTTACAAGATTACAAAGGGAGCTATAGAGTACTCATTGTAGTTTGATTGTTGCAATCAATGGGGAATATTATTGTTTTTGCACCAAAAGATAGTGAAGGGCCCAAAAGAACCAAATCAAAAACCAATGTAGCACTCCACAATGGGCCAAACACTTAGGGTAGAGGTCTCCCCAATCCCCCAAAAGAGCAAAGCTATAGCAAAATAGAGAAAGGTATGATGCAGGACATACTTGAAAACGAGAGAAATCTCAATGTATCCTTCCTGGTAAAATACTTTCTAAATAAATCAACAAGACTTGCTCATGGAGCTGTTATTTGTACTTCGGATAGTTATGTCTCATCACCACATCTGGGGAGAAAGTAAAAGTATATATGGTGCAGTATGCTCTGTACAATGTATAAAATAATAGAGAGGCTCAAATTCACACTCACAAATTTCAGAGCCTCTTTCTGTCTCTAGGTTCTCAGGCAGAAGGGCATTTTTCTTCCAAATTTCTGCTTTTTGTCTTCATGTCACATCCATGAAGACCTGCAGGGTTATCCAAAGAGATTCGAATTGCTTGAGAAAGGTAACCGAACGCTGAAAATCAGCGTTCGGTTACCTTTCCTGGCCATTCGGCTATTCAGAGAGCAGGCAATTCGCCAAATCCTGTCGAATTGCCTGCACATACGTGCCTGTTCGGTCCCTGTTCGAGGGCAGTGAAATCCCCATGAAAAAGCACTGCTTCGGCTATTCAGAGAACACAAACCAGCAGTGAAAGGTTCCCCTAATGCCCTGTCATTCGGTGGTTTAATTCGGCAAATTTATTCAGGAGAATCCCATAGGCTTCAATGTTAAAAATATTCCTGTTTTAATTCAATATCTAATAAACCGTTCATTATAAAAATCTGCAGCAAAAAGTCTCTTTATTTACAGATTTTTTAGGATACTTTAAGCATTTTTCTGAATTTTTTAAAAAAAATTTAAAAGTCCGATTTTTTTTTTATTTTCTTTTTCAGTTTGCTTATTTTTTTTGTAACAGCCCTCTTTATTATCATTCCCTGGACCTCCTGTGAAAATTTCAGACATTTTCGCTCAGTAGTTTCTTTGCAAACAGCGTTTCATTTTCCCAGATTCATACAAATGGTTTTTCTAATTTATTCACTGCCTCCTCTACGTCACAGCTGCTTCGGCTCTGTGTGATTCGGCTCCTGTTCGGCTCCTGTTCGGCTTCTGTTCGGGTTTTTCGAAGGTTAATCCAGATGTTTTTGCTTGTTTTCAGCGTGCATTCGGTTAGTTTTCGTCGGGTTTGCGGCAGCTTTTCCCTGCAATTCGGGGACCCTGTGGTGTTTGCTGAATACACCGCAGGGTCACCGAAATGGGATCGGCAAAAGGAACCGAATTGAAGAGAACGAAAAGTCACCGAACGTGCGGTGACTTTTCGAATCTCTTTGGATAACCCTGTTGATCAAGAACAAGATCAAAGGTGTGGGGTGTCTGAGATATTTGGAAGAAAAACGCCCTTTTGCCTGAGAACCTAGAGCCAGAAAGAAGCAAAGAAGCTCTGGAATTTGTGAGTGTGAATTTGAGCCTCTCTATTATTTTAAATATTGTACAGAGCATACTGCACTATATATATTTTTGCTTTCTCCCCATATGTGGCGATAAGAAATAACTATCCGAAGTACAAATAACAGCTCTATGAGTAGGTCTTGTTGATGTGCGCCATACCTTTCTCTAGTTTTCTATAGCATTGTTGTTTTTGCAATAGCAATAAACTTTGGTGATTGTGACAGGTAAATTTGTAAACAGCTGCAGGAGAAGCTTCATCAATAAATCTATTGCTGCTGTTTGAACTTCCGTTTTGAGAAACACTGATATTCATCATGGTTGCAGTATTCAGTGCTGTTTCAACAATCCTAAACATTGGTTAATGAATACTTTGGTAGAGGAACAAGGATCAGAGATGAGATTTGGTGGGGAGATGGGGGCACAGGGGTGCCTGAAATCCTTCCACCTTCCCTGGGTTAGGGCTACTCCTTACAGCTCCTGTAAATAATACAAGGTGACAAATGTGAAGTCTAAATGAGAAAATATGTTTTGCCATAGGGAAAACATTAATCCTGCTTTAAAAGTTATGCAAATGTAAAAGGGCTTTATGCTATTTTCCCCTTTTTAATGGTTTTCAATACAAAGCCATGTATTCACATTTTGGTAATGAAGGGGTTAAACACTCTTGTTATCCACGCATAATCAGAATATTTCCCATCTTTCATTAGTATTTTACTTATATATCTGCTTGTTTGTACATCAGGCTTCTGGAAAAAATACTACGGTACGAGAATTATGCCTTGTGCTCGGAAAGCCATACTTCTCTTTTACATGCACAAACACAACAGCATACAGCATTCTACAAGACATCTGCAAAGGACTGGCTGCGGCAGGTAATCGGGTTTGAATTGTGTATGTGTTTATAAAATGTTTGGCATCTACAGTACCATGATTTGTAGAAATGTTTTATTACGCTTCAGTGGGGATATATTAAACTGCAGTCGTTTTAAATTTTGTTGGACAGGAACATTAGCTAAAACTATACCTTTGTCAATATTATTTAGTGTTTGCATTTCATTCCAGGCATTCTCCTCTATTTGTTTCAGTACTTGCTTTCAGCAAGGGCCTATGTCCAAGGGCTAATTTGTTAATTCTCCAGTTACAGCGTTTTAATATTGAAGGCTATCCTGTGCATTATGGTCATACATTTTCAATTAGCTGTTAGTGGACTACAAATAAGTCTTGTCGACACATTGGCAGCTGTGGAGCCATAGTGCCGATTAAATCACTTCATAATAAAATAACATTTTTTGATTGAACATGGAGGATTTGTCGTGTTAATTGTATACGGCACATATCTCATTATCTGGAAAGCACACAAGGAAAACAGATGGCCGTTTAAAAATAATCGCAATGGTCACTTGGATTAATCGAGCAGTTTGGGAGTTTATAATGATGTCTGCTTCTGCAAACAACGCAACTCTTTTTCCGATATGTCCATGCTAGCAATATCAGTCCTTTTTTATCCCCCACAAGCTTTACTGGTTATAAGACGTAAAACCTATTTTCAGAAGACCAATTTTTAAAGGTCTAAGATTGGAACACTTGTCATATAAACGTATTCTATATTTTAGAACTTTGCCTCATAAGTGCAATGAACATATGGGACCTATAAAAAATGCCATGAAGTATTGCCAATCATACTACCCGGTAACAAGGCATGTTAGGATTGAACTTTAATATCTAAAAATTGTAGAATAGATGTTTGACAATTATCAGTAAAGAGTGTAAAGTACAATTGTGCATGTTGTGCACAATTGGTTTTCAATTTGCCAAGCTCTGCTACTGGCACTTTGTTCACTTTGTGTTGTGGTGTTCTCAAAGATGTGAATTTAATGTGTATTTAACAACCAAATATACATAGTACAGGAAGAGCATGGGGAATAGGCGCGACCCCGCTCTTCCTGTACTATGTATATTTGAATGTACCTCCGTCCAGGTCATCTTTGCATCATATTCCACTCTGTGTCTTTGGTTTTTGATCCCATGGTGGATTTGTTTCTGGGAGGGCATTAAATAAAGGCCCACCAGTCTACCTCATGACTGAAAAGTAGCATGAGCGTATATGGTTCGCTACACCGCAGCCTGTGGTTTCATTGGTTAGGACTCCCCTTCGCTAGAGGAACCTTGACGTTGGCAGGTGAGCTTACACTCAATGGACATTGCAGTAAACCAACGCCTCTAATTGTGTTTTGTTTCATGGTGTTAGAGGAATAAGCGCAGATGACACCTTTTTTTCTTGTGTGCAGTACTTCCTTTCAGTACTCCTTCTTTTAGTTTGGGAAGCTTCAAAAGTGGTCATCACATGCTGCTAAATTATTGATCCACACCCCAATTATTAAATACGACCCACAGCTCCAGTTGGACAAATATTATGTATCTGACATCTTTGTGGGGAATAAAACATAGGCTATCACAGGACCTTGAGTCAAATTGACAAGTTGTATTTAAACAGGGCATTGGTTTGTTTGTTTTTATAGTTTCCTTTATCTCTCTTGTTTAGGTATTTTAAGATAAGCTTTTCACATGATTAGTACATATGTTGAATATAATAATTTGATATATAATTTTTAATTGCTGAAATAAGGCTTCTGGTAATCTGTATTACAGGAGCCTGGATCTGCCTAAATGGATTGGAGCGACTGCCGCAATGTAACCTTGCATTCTTAGCGCAATTACTAGGACAGATTCAGTCGGCAAAGCATTATGGGAAAGAAACCGTCACGTTACAATTGGAAGAGGTCCCTTTAAACCCAGCAGGTGCTTGTGTCGCCACCATTAAAAGGTATGAATCTTTAATTTTGCCTGCTAATTGGGATAATCTCTGATTTGTTCCACTCGCTTCTACAGACATCACAGCTAGACAGTTGGCAATTATTCTGTCTAGGACTTGTTTATGGCTGCAACAACTGCTGCTATCACTTCTATCTGCTGCAGCTCAATTAATATCTGTGTATCATAAATAGGAACATGTTTTCAAAAATAGCTTGGTTGATATGACTGTATCGGGCAATTAGTTTTCGTTTCAGCTGAACATATTTGTATTCTGCTGTGTTTCCATGAACATTTTTTTTTAGCTTGGTTGATTTGTTTATGGCTATAAATGAGTATATAATGGATGAGGAGAATGTGCTTGTATCCTACTATTAAATTCAACCAAGAAATTTAAGTGTACGCTGGTCATTAATATCTATTAAAGTCATAAGCCTGCTAACATGCTATTATTAAATAAATTTACGAATAATATATTTATATATATTCATATAGGTACTATATACAGTGTGTGTATATATATATATATATATATATAAATAAATGTGTGTGTGTATAAATTTAGAGGAAGACGGGGGCGTGGCCTGACTCCGTTCGATGGTGGACGTGTAGCGCCGGAGCTCCGCACTAGAGACCCACTAAACACGAGGAAAAACGACTCATAGTAAGCGCAGCTGCAGCACAGGACCGGGGGAACCAGTGGAGCACAGTATGTCCTCCGCAGCGGTACCAAAAAAGCGGGTTCCGCCGACTTTTTCGCGCCAAAGAGCCAGAAACAGCGCGGCATTGGGGCCTCCCAAGATGGCGGCGGCTCAATCTCCTCGTCCCCGCGTGCATCTGCCTCCCCCGCTGAAGACAGCTCAGGGATTGACGTGGTGACGGCCAAACTGGCACCTATGCTGGCAGCCCTTTCTGATGCACTATCGAATCGCCTAGACAGCGTGGCGGCGGACATTAAAAAAGATATCAAAGAAATAGGAGACCGCACAGACAGATTGGAAGCAAAGATGGCGGAATTTGCAGGGGCACATAATGTTCTGACAGAACAAGTGGAGGATTTACAATCTCAACTTCTGGGGGCACTTACTAAAATTGCGGACTTGGAGGATAGATCACGTCGCCATAACTTGAAAGTGAGAGGTATCCCAGATTCGATATCAGCTCATGACCTTCCGGATTATGTTACTGAACTATTTCAACACCTCCTGCCTGAAGCCACCTCGGAGTCCCTCCTGTTTGACAGAATTCATCGACTTCCTAAACCACCGTCAGCTCCGGCTAAGGCGCCTAAAGATGTCTTACTTCGTCTTCACTATTATAAACCTCGCGAGGACATATTGCGTGCCTTGAGACGTCCTGGGGCTCTATCCCCGACCTACGATCATATTGCTATCTTTCCGGACCTGTCTCGCACTACCCTCCAACACCGGCGCAACTTTAAACAAGTGACAACGATGCTCCGTGATCGCAGTATCGCATACAGGTGGGGCTTCCCAACCAAACTGTTGATATCTCGCAACGGTGTTTTCCACTCGGTGACTTCCGTATCGGAGGGCATGCAACTCCTGAAAGATTGGGGAATGGAACCTGCTACCCCTCCATCACAGCGGCAAGATCCTCCACCCCGCCTCGACCCGGAGTGGCACAAGAAGAAAAAGTGATTTGCTCTATGCTATTGATGTCTTGCGAATCTTCGGATTGCCACGTGCTTTGGGCAGAGGAAGAAAGTTCTCGGGATATTTCATCGTCTTGACGGTATCGTATTTCGCCGAGTGTGCCTCCAGGGTCCTTTTTTTTTTTCTTTCCTGTTGGTATTCCATGTTCCCATACACGTGACCCAGGTTTCGGGACTGTGGTAGCAGCTGGAGTTGATGGGTCCCGACGTGCGCAGCACGGCGCTGCTTTTTGTTCCTCCATCCGGGCGTTCTGTTGGGTTCATTTTTTGACCCCCCACTCTCGCTCTTTTTTCGGAGTATGAGAAGTACACCCGCTTCTCGGGGCTTCTCAAGAGAGATTGTCTCTTTGAGACATGTACATAGTTTCTTCAACACCACTGTGGTGTTTTTCTGTTTTTTGTTTCTATGTTGTTTTCTTTTTTCCTCATCGCCATTCACTGACTGTTCTCAAATACGCTCGACCCGAGCCATGTGGGCTGCTTTGTTTGTCCAAAATGTGAATTGGGGGCTCTGTTGGCCCAGGAACCGTATACAGTTTTTGGTCTCAATTGTATGAAACTTATGTCCTTCAACGTTAGGGGCTTAAACGCTCCATTTAAAAGACATGCATTATGCTCAGAGATAAAACGGGGAGACCCAGATATGGTGTGTCTACAGGAGACGCACTTTCGTAGATTGTCTCACCCTTTGTTGCAGGTACCTCGATATACCACGCAATTCCACGCTACGGGCCCCACCAAGTCTAGAGGGGTGTCTATACTACTGCATGATAGAATGTCTTTTCAACTTCACAGAAAGCTGAGTGATCCGAAGGGCCGCTACCTTATCTTAGTGTGTACGATTAATCAGAAATTGTTCACTATATGTAATATCTATAGTCCTAACTCATCTCAAGTATCGTTTCTTAAACATGTACTGCTCAAAATGTTAACAGTATCAACTGGCGAGGTGATTGTGATGGGCGATTTTAATGTTTGTCCAGATTCGCTTCTAGATAGGTCAGCCGCCTCATACGCGCACATTAGAAAACAATGTAGGGAATTGACGGACCTTCTGTCTCATTTTAATCTCTATGATGTGTGGAGGGTTTTCCATCCGGGCGAGAGAGGATATACTTTGTTCTCTCCGCCTCACAATTCATATTCCAGAATAGATTTTTTTTGCATAAGAGGTTCTTTACTGCCTTCTGTTCGTGACTGCGACATCTCGAGCTTCACGCTGTCTGATCATGCCCAGTATTCTTGACGCTAGCAGACGACTTCCAGGTGTTTAGCAGGCCTCCTTGGCGCCTCAACGACTCTCTTTTGGGCGATCCAGAGATATTAGCGGACCTGCAGTCCTCACTTGACAACTACTTCTCGGAGAATAAAGATTCTTCCTCGGACCCGACTATTCTCTGGAGAGCTCACAAGGCAGTTATGAGAGGGGTGTGCATTAGATGGGCAGCTATCAGGAAGAGACAACATATCGCAGATAGACTGGAGTTACTGACCCGTATAGACGCTTTGACCAAGGCCAACCAAACCCACCCGAATCCAAGCACGGCTCGGGAACTGGCCAAAGCGGGAGCGGACCTGACCGACCTAGACAGTACGACACATTTCTACGCATTACAACGCCTTAGAGCAAATAGATATTCGACCGCGAATAGGGTGGGACACTCGTTGGCGCTCCGCCTCCGTACTCTGCAGCAATCAACCAGAACGTCCTTTTTGTTAAATAACCGAGGGGAAAGGATATATAAACCACAGGACATAGCGAACGAATTTGCGACATACTATCGGGCTCTATATAATTTAAGAGACGGGACCGCAGGCCCAGGACCTTCGATATCGGATATACGAGGCTATTTAGACAAAATAAACTTACCGACTCTATCACAGACACAACGTGCCTCTTTGGCTTCCCCGATAACATGCGAGGAAATCGCGGAGGTGATTACGTCCCTACCTAAAGGCAAGGCTCCAGGCCCCGATGGGTTCACATCCACTTATTACAGAACTTTCCATCAAACGCTACTTCCCCATATCCATGGCTTGTTTACCACTGCGATGGATAGTGGGAACCTCCCTTCTGAGCTACTGGGTGCCGCAATAGTAACCCTACCCAAATTAGGTAAACCTCCCACTAGTTGTCAAAACTTTCGACCAATCTCTCTGATAAATGTAGACCTTAAAATATACACTAAGATCCTGGCGAATCGTTTGGCATTGACTATCACGAGTTTGATCGGGATGGATCAGGTCGGATTTATACCCGGCCGTCAGGGTCCGGATAACACTCGTCGACTACTCAATCTCATTCAAGTGCTTACTTCGTCTTCTACGCCTGGTCTCATACTGTCATTGGACGCGGAAAAGGCGTTTGACCGAGTGCATTGGGGTTTTATGTCAGAGGTGATGGCAAAATTCTCTATCCCACCTGAGTTTGTTAAGGGGTTTTTTTCGGTTTATGCTTCTCCGTCTGCCACGGTACGTTTTGCGGGATTCCACTCTCGAGCATTTCCTATCACGAACGGCACAAGACAGGGCTGCCCGCTGTCTCCACTACTGTATGCGCTCGTCTTAGAACCTCTGGCTCAGATGATCAGGCAGTCCGATGAAGTAAGGGGCATAGAGGTGGGTCCGCAGACACACACAAATTAAACCTCTTTGCTGACGACGTCCTCCTTACTTTGACATCCCCTAAAACTTCCTTAGAGGCTCTGACTAACATATTGCACGAATATGGTACATTTTCATATCATAAGATTAATTTTTCCAAGACTCAGGCGCTGCCAGTTAATATCCCAGAGGACGTGCTGATTACACTAAAACAGGAATTTGCGTTTGATTGGAGAACTAAATTTCTCACGTATTTGGGTATCAAGCTGGCTCTTTCGGCTCAGGTCTTATTTGATATTAATTACGGAAAGTTGCTAATAGAAATTAAATCCCTATTGCGGTCTTGGCAGCCCCGACGATTGTCGTGGTTTGGTCGCATTGCGGCGGTGAAAATGACGATACTACCGAAAATTTTATATGTTTTTCGAGCCCTTCCTATTTTTATACCTAGAGCGTTTTTTTTCTACTTTGCAGGGAGTGGTTAATGCCTTCCTATGGAATTATCGGCGCCCCAGAATCAAATTTCCTGTCCTCTCACGCCGAATCGAGGGGGGTGGATTAGGGGTACCGGATTTTTGCAAAATATAGCCGAGCTGTACATGTTGCAGCGATGATAGTGTGCCTGGGCTATGCCTCCCGTCCTCAATGGGCGGTTATGGAGGCCACTACTCTGACCCCTCACGATTTAAGAGTACTGTTATGGGTTCCCCTCCGAATAGACCAAGGGGGATGTTCACATCTCTGTTTGCTACAACGACCCTCTCCTTGAGAATATGGGACAGTATGTTCCTGAAGATATCGGGGACGGGCCCCGTATCAAGAGCGGCACCACTGAGGATGTTTCAGTATATCCTTCCCCATTTTAATGCGCAATGTTGGGCGACGACGGGGGTTTTCAATTTATGCCAATTAACAGATAAATGCGGGGTATTGGAATTTGCGTCAGTACAATCTAAATTTCACCTGCAGGACTCTTATTTCTTATCTTATTGCCAATTGCGTTCATACTTGAGATCTCAGGGATTCGCAGCATTCTACTCGATCCATAAGCCGCCCTTGACGTTAATTGAATCCCTGGGTGTCTCCCAATTGCTACCGAAGGGCTTAATCTCCATCGGCCTCAATGCAATCATGAAGGACAGGGAGCTACCCTTGTGGCGGTATCATTCTGCGTGGGAAAAAGATCTGAAACGTTCCATTGAGCCAGAATTGTGGGCAGCTGTGTTCCGTAGAGATGTGGGGGTGTCTAGAAACGCGACTCTCCTGGAAACAAGTAGGAAGGTTGTCTACCGATGGTACTGGACGCCGGATAAAACCTCTAAATTTGCTTCGTCCTCTTCCTCAGTATGTTGGCGTTGTAGTTCACAGACAGGTACTTATATGCATATCTGGTGGCAGTGCCCTCTATTGATTCCCTTCTGGACTATGGTGGTGGAATTTGCTACGGCAGTGGTGGGTACTCCTATTCCTATGGATCCCGGATTCATCTTGGTGGGACTGGGAGGCCCCAAGTTAACTAGGCAACAGTCCAGAATGACATTTCATATTATGTCCACCGCATTACTGCTGATAGCACAGAGATGGAAATCAGACACGGTCCCATCTATGGGGCTCCTTAAGACGTACATGACTAGAGATAGGACCTATGACAGCAGGGCTACAGAGTTTCTCTCGGTGACCCCCCCTAAACAGGACCCATGGGAATTGTGGGACATATATCTAGTGAAACAGTGTGTGCAGGGAGGGGTGAATAGGCCCGTGGATGGGGAGGAGGCGAGCGTCTCGGAAGTTAACAGGTGACCCGGGTAGTCTGCGAATTGAGGAATTAGTTAATGGGTGCCAGAAAGTTACCTGTACATAATAGACAATGGCTCTTACTTTATTGGGGATGAGGAAGTTCCCCCCCCTTTTTTTTTTTCTTTTCTTTTTTTTTTTTGAGTTTTTTGTGTCCTTTTTATCTTTACGCCTCAATGTCAATTTGTAAGCATATGATAATTCATGTTGGTTTCCCTTCCCTTATTTTTTTTCTGTATCCCCATTGACTATGTGTTTTGAAAAAAATAAAAAAATCTTACATTTAAAAAAAAAATTTAGAGGAAGACTAGAAAGGCGTGACAAATATCAGTCAACAACTGTAAGTGGCAGATTTTAATCAACACAAGTCAACTTGATGTCACATATTCACATTTATAAGAGAGGTTCAGTAGCAGATCAATTTTTTCACAACTTGGGAGGCTGATAATAAATCTAAAATGGAGCTGAATGTTGCAGAATCGACTAAATGTTGTTTATTATATTATCTTATGATGGTCATAATTGATATTGGCTTGATCATTTGCATTGAATACTAGAATGTGTAACATATATAGAACATTGATTAGAGATTAGTTTTGGGTATAGCAGAAAAATAACTAATGCTATTTGTGGTAATTGCCGATGGTGATGTGAATTGTTGACATTAAGAACTACCCAGAAATAAAATTAACTGAACGTGAGGACTAAACTGAGACAGACTTGTTCATATATTGCCAAGTACATATTAGCAATACAAACTAGACATGCGCACAACAAAATTTTTTGTTTCATTTCGATTTGTTCTGGTTTTATCAATTTGTTTCGGTGCATTCGTTATATTACTGTGATTCATATTTCAGATTGATTTGTCAGTTCAGACGATCAGTATTTCGTATTTCGGGTTGATTTGTTATTTTGTTTTTACTGGTAATTCGTTTCTCCGATCAATTTGTATTTTGTTTTTATTATTTTGTTTTTATTAGTTATTTTGGAATGTTAAACAAATTAATTACTTAGATTAAGGTAAAAATAAAGAAGATGCCTAATCCTCCTGTCTTTGGTGGTGAAACCTATTCAGTACCAAGGACAGCAGCTATTTTTGGTGCTGAAACCTATTCAGCACCATGAATAGCAGCTCCACAGGGCTCTGCAGCTCAGTGGAGCTGCTATCTATGGTGCTGAAACCTATTCAGTACCAAGGACAGCATCAAGAATAGCTGCTGTGCTTCTAAAATACAAATCGGGTACATTTTGTTCGAATTTTAATTCGGAATGAAACAATCGCACATCTCTAATACAAACTGGTAATGTATATACATTTTTTGTAAAAAAACCCCAATCTTTCCACCTGCGGAAAAAAATCTGAGCATATTGTTTTCAAATATCCCTACCCAGAGATTTGTCTACAGAGCCAAGTTTCTAACTATGGGCCCTATTCCAAGGTTGCTCTAAACGTAACCAGAGCTATTGTAAATTTAACAATCATTGAATATAATGGCTCTGGTAAGTTTACAACAGCTCTGGTTAAGTTATCGCTAACCTTGGAATAGTTCTCTAACTAGTTAGTCTCCTTAGGAAACAAGGATTATCATACAGTAAATCAAAACTCCCCAAAATACAATTACAACTGTCATAGCCATGCATTAAAATATCTTTCTATGCTTTTCTGATTCATATAGCATTTCCTGTAGTTTGACTTAACGTCTGTGTTTTTCCATTTGGCGGTTTTGACAAAATTCATACATTATTTGAACATATTTTTTTATTTTAACCACAGTTGCTTATACAGAAGCATTAGTGAATATTAGCTTCATAATGTGCTTATTAATTCAGTGCATTAATTTTTTGAAGCAGCTAATTCTCTAACATTTGTTAAGTACGTATAAAAAATAGTTTATTTAAGCTTGGAGTAGGTTTGATCACATTATACATACTTTTCTAATTCTTTTTCATTTTTAGCCACTTATAAGCACCCAACGGCATAAGTAATTCTTATCCTAAGGCTATTGATCAAGTTGTTTCATTATTCACTGTACGTTTTTATAATACTTCAAGTTTTAGACTAATACCCTCTTCTAGCTGATACAAAGTATTTATACAAGTTACCATATCTTAATATGAAGCTTGTTGTGTATCTCATTTACCTAGATGTGTGATAAGCCGTGCTTTGTCAGACAAGTACGCTCATTTTTAGTCTTTGTGTTATATTTTTGTGATATGTTTCTGAACCTCAGTTATGGGTGAATGTATACTCTACATCAATCAATTGGGCAAAACCCTAGGATACACGCTAAATGTAACCCTAACCTTAATATCTAACAATAGTCCAACTCTAATGTCTAAGCCTATGCTTAATTTCTAACCTTAACCATAGCTATTGAAAATGATGGTCCAATTCGGCCCTTACCATCAGTTTGGCAGCAGTCAAAGTGGAGCGTTCAAATTCGTCTGCATCCAAATTCGAACTGGCGTCCAATTTGGCCATGGCTAAATCTGAACGTCATTTTGTAAGGACACGACTTTTTAAAGCTTTTTTTCTGAATCTTTTCCATTGGATACCATATAAATGCAGTTGTACACAGTGCTTTCAAACATTAATCATATGTATGTTAATTGATATCATGTTGTTGCATTTATACCTAAATATATTTTTTTAATCCGTGTGCTGCTTATGTTTAATTCACGATTACTTTGCATTATGTTTTGAAATGTAGTGACACATATGGCAATAATAGCAGGGACTCCTACCGGAATACAAATAAATTACCCAGCTCCCTTCTAAACTGTTTTCGAATAATTGGAGTCAGCAATATCCCTGTTCATTTTCTCCTGGAAGCCCAGCTACTGCTAAAAGGTATTCTAAATATTCCATAGGTTAAATGTCACAGTACTAGGACCACAATTCTTTTATTGTTGCAATTTAATAAAAAAAAGGTTTCTAACAGGGTTTTTCAGAGAAAAGTGAAACTCAGGACAATTGGCTCGAGAAGAGAACAATCAAGACCAAATAGCCAATTTGGAAAGTGCGATAAATGGGAGGATTTTTCTGGTTTGGCTATCTTGACCTAGAATTTTCACTTCTCCAGTCATTCTCCTGAGTTTCACCTTTCTTTGAATAGACCTGTATGACACCACTACACAAATGCATATAAAGCACTTTAGAAATGCATAGATATTAATCACCTAATATTAATGTGTAAATTATTAAGCATATGAACTGTCAGGTTCGGGATTTTAGCAATCACTGTTGATTATGCAAGATTAATAGAACTTCTCTTTGATGGCTGTTATGTTCTGTTTCACTGTTTCATTTCAAAACATTTACGGTTTGCAAATGTAACATCAATAGTTTATCGTCATGAATTATAAACACATTCACATCTTCGGAAAAGAGTAGGAAGTTTGAAAAAAAATTGTTAATTGCTATTCAGTGGCAATTGCATGAAAAAAAATATATATCTGGCATTTTGTCACAGCAAGCAGGCATAAAGCCACCATGGCAGATGGATGGCAAGGGAACAAGCCAGTGGAATGTGTAAAAGCATCTAATGTGTTTATTGAGGAGAAGACTCCAAGCCAGAAAGACTGAATGTCTGCCTTGTCCAAGCTGCTGTTTGTAATTGAATGACAAAACCTTGTAGCAGAGATTTCAATCTAATGAATATAATTTATCACGGGGATAAATACATTTCTAGGAGAAATTGGCTGCTTTCATTGCGTATATGAATATGTATTTTTTCTGTATGCTTCTAATGGAAGTGTATTTTAGATTTTATGTCAATTAATAGTCTAAATCTAAAGTTATTAGTTGTTAAAAACATTAATTTAATAATTGCAAGTGCAATGCCGTGATAGATGCATTGCATATGAATAAAGTGCTAACACATACTGTATATAAAGTGTGCCATAATATACCTGGATGTGATCTTCTTCAACTAGTGGTATGCACAGGCCATTTCTTTAGAGCATCAAGCCATGCAAAAATGTACGAATTAATAACAAAGATACGAATCTTAAACTACAGTAATCAAGTGTCAATACAGGGGGCAGTAGATGGTAGAACTGTCTTAGATTTATTAATATGGCATCAAGTGAGCAGTGAAGTTTGATGGGACTGATGATAATGTGAGCAGAAGTGCAGAGCATTGATATTTAGCTTGTCCATTCAATGGTCATTATCTGCTTGGAGTACTAATAAAGCCGTTGACTTATTTTCAAGGAATTCCTTCTTATAGATGCACATAGAGTTAAGAATGAGGCTTCTAGAAATGATGACCATGTATATGAAAAAAAACTGCAGTTCAATATCTCTCTCCCTGATGCTGAAACTAATTTTTATTCTGATTATCCATCCCTTCTATCATCCCAAATATACATATTGTGTTGAGCTTAGCCTATTATTGTAATATGCTCAACATGAAATCTACTAACCTCACATTACATGATGAAGGTCAGGTTACAACATCGCAGTGTTCTCTTCACTTTATAAGATCTTCTCATACAGGATTCTGATTAACTATGAAGTATATTAATTTGTCTCATGTAAAGCTATTCAGTTTTATTAGGATTCTTTATCTGCAGTATATCTGCTCTTCAGTACATTTCAATAAATCCTGATGTATTTTAATTAGGTAATTCATTCATGCATTCTTCAAGGGTAAGTACATACATTATCATATATTCTAAGACCATTCTAAAAACGTAAACGACCTCAGTCAGCTACTCTTATATTTAATTTGCAAAAAACCTCAGGGTCATAATAGCAATGATACTAGGGAGTTTATTGTTAGATCAATACTAAACTCATAGTTACATAGTTACCTAGGCTGAACAAAGACATGTGTCCATCAGGTTCAGCATTTAAACTCTTTGCTTTGAATAAAAAAGGGTCATAATATATATTGACATATGGAACGTTTAGTTAGCACTTAAATGTAGGGTAAAAACAATATTGCATGAAGGTAAAAGTAATGTATATTTGCTTATTTATAATTTTTCATGTATTTCTCAATTGCAGAAATATTGCTGAGAGGAAAAGTTCTAATCTCTAGATGGTGTCCTTTATCTTGTAGCCAATTTTTGTTAAAAATCTCAGTATAGTAAAAAGAGCAGGCCGTTAAAAAGCCCAGAAAACAGAATGTAAATATGTGTGTGCACGTATGCTTTCTTACTGTAAATTCCTGACTTGCGGTTTTCAAAATTGAAACCCCGGTCATGCGGGATGGACTACAGTACATCGGAGTCCAATGTGCATGTCTGGGGTTTCTTTCTGAAACCCACAAGTCACCATCTCCATACAGAAAAAGTGGAAAGATACCTTTAACACCTTTCCCCACTTGATATTTTTTTGGAAATCGACATCCCGAAAAACTAGACTTGAATCGCTCAGGCTGATATTTGTAGTGAAAAATCGAATAGCCATAAAAGCTGATATTTGATCCACGAGAGCCCATATTCAATCTGAAAATTTATTTTGGATCGAAAACCCCCAAAATGCGGATTTGAAAAATACTGTGTTTTTAGCCATCAGCCTAAATTAAATCAAATTTAATTATTGTAATATAAAATTATAATTTTTTATTCCAATAAAAGCTATTAACCATGTACTAGCATAAAAGAAATATGTTACTGGAACATTATTGTTTATTTCCGCTTGCATGATTATTTTTATTTTTTTTAAAATGAAAGGTTTTGAATTTCCGATTTTATCAACGCAGGTATCACAATTCCATGTTGTATTTTGTTTTTCCTAATGATGTGTTGCATTAATGTCAGTAAACAAGATTACAATTAAATGCTGAGTCTGAAATACTGCATATATTTAAAATAATGAGTGTTATGGTTAGACACGAGGTGGAAATTACATATTTCCTTTTTTTTCACCTGTCAATTATCCTAGGTTTTTCACAAGTGGCTTCATTGGCACAGAAACTCACCACCCTTCTTGATTCATTTGCTCAGTTATGCACAGCAACTGTAAAAGGATATGGGTCAGCTGAAAAAGGTTGGAATATTGCTATTCTAATAGCTCCCTTGACGTACATACTTATTTTCTTTGTATTTATAAACTTTCTCTAATAACTATCTGTTCTATATGTGTATTCTTTATTTTATATCCAGGAAAACACCCCTGTTTATCAATTTCTGGACTCAAGTATCTGCTTGATGAAGCATGTATCGTACTTAAATCTCTACAAAGCAACCATGTATCCAAGATAGGTAGGTCATTTGAGCTTTCAAGGTTTGATATTCTGTTGTCATAAAACATACATATTGAGGGTTATTCACAAAGAGCCAAAATTTAGTTAAGTTTTGGTGCTTTTCATTTCAGTGCATTTTGGCACACTTCAGATATTCCATTTCAGCAAAAATACGGTGCTTTCACTATTCGCTGAATGTTCACTGTATTGCACTAAAAATGGAGTCACTGAAGCAATTATCGGATGTTGGCAAAAAGTGCTGAAAAATAAAACATTTTTAAAAAATCCAAAAAGTTCTTTTAAAAATGAAAGAAATATAAAAAAGGTTTTTGTAAAAAATAAAAATAGTAAATGAGCCCTAAATTTTAAACAAATTGCATTTATTACAATAAAACATATTAGATTCGCCTTTTTGAAACCTGAGCTTGCAATCTAGAGCAGGAGTCAGCAACCATGGGTCTCCAGGTGCTTTGGAACTACATATCCCGTGAGACTCAACCACGCATTAGATTGGCTGAGCCTCAAGGGAAGTGTAGGTCCAAAACATCTGGAGGGCCAAGGTTGATGACATAGAAACATAGAAACATGGAAACATAGAAAAATGTCGGCAGATAAGAACCTTTCGGCCCATCTAGTCTGCCCAATTACATGGATACTTGACCTGGATTTATCTTTTGTTTAGGATAGCCTTATGCCTATCCCATGCTTGCTTAAATTCAATTACTGTTTTGGCCTCTACCACTTCAACAGGAAGACTGTTCCATGTATCCACCACCCGCTCAGTAAAATAATGCTTCCTGATGTTACTTTTAAACCTTTGCCCCTCTAATCTAAGACTATGTCCTCTTGTTTTGCTATTTTGTTTCCTTTTAAATATACTCCCTTCCTCTACCTTGTGGATTCCCTTTACGTATTTAAATGTTTCTATCATATCTCCTCTGTCTCGTCTTTTTTCCAAGCTGTACATGTTAAGATCATTAAGCCTTTCCTGGTAACTTTTCTCCTTCAAGCCGTACACCATTTTAGTAGCCCTTCTCTGAACTCTCTCTAAGATGTCTATATCCTTCTGGAGATACGGTCTCCAGTACTGCACACAGTACTCCAAGTGAGGTCTCACCAGTGCTCTGTACAGTGGCATGAGCACTTCCCTTTTCCTACTGCTAATACCTCTCCCTACACAACCAAGCATTCTGCTAGCATTTCCTGCTGCTCTATTACATTGACTACTTACCCTTAGATCCTCTGAAATAATGACCCCTAAATCCCTTTCCTCAGATGTTGAGGTTAGGACTGTATCAAATATTCTATATTCAGCCCTTGGGTTTTTACGTCCCAGGTGCATTATCTTGCACTTATCCACATTAAAACTCAATTGCCACAACTCCGACCATTTTTTTAGTTTACCTAAATCATTTGTCATTTGGCTGATCCCTCCAGGAACGTCAACCCTGTTGCAAATTTTTGTGTCATCAGCAAAAAGACATACTTTTCCATTAATACCTTCTGCAATATCACTAATAAAAATATTAAAGAGAATGGGTCCAAGTACTGACCCCTGAGGTACCCCACTGGTAACAAGACCTTGCGCCGAATAAACTCCATTTACCACAACCCTCTGTTGTCTGTCACTCAGCCACTGCCTAATCCATTCAACAATATTGGAATCCAAGCTCAAAGATTGCAATTTATTGATAAGCCTTCTATGCGGAACAGTATCAAAAGCCTTACTGAAATCTAAATAAGCAATGTCTACTGCACCACCTGTGTCTATTATTTTTGTTACCCAATCAAAAAAATCAATAAGATTAGTTTGGCATGATCTCCCTGAGGTAAACCCATGTTGTTTCTGATCCTGTAATCTATGTGTTTTTAGATGTTCAACAATCCTTTCCTTTAACATGGTTTCCATTAATTTCCCCACTACTGACGTAAGACTAACTGGCCTATAGTTCCCCGATTCCTCCCTACTACCCTTCTTGTAAATGGGCACAACATTTGCTAATTTCCAGTCTTCTGGGACAACTCCTGTTAACAGATTTATTTAACCAATCCTTGTTAACGGTTTTGCTATGACCACTGATGTAGAGGAATGAGTCCTCTAGGTTACTAAGACTTTTGGATAGAGTAATGTGTGGCATAATACTGAAGGGCTACTTTAAAGGAGGGAACATAGTTTAGGAACTACTTGCTTAATGATGTAAAAAGGGCAAGAGACTACGTGATCCCAGAGACACTCTAACCCCATGTTCATATTAATGTAATTAATTTGTCATGATTTTCAGTGATGCACATTCAGGGGTGAAAAAGGGGGTGAATATTTTAAACAGGATACCTGTATCTTAAAAAATAAAATATGTTACCGACGTGAAAATTGATATTTGGATTCTTCTTGAAAAATAAAAAAACATGTATTTTACCATTTTCACAAAATCCAGTTCAGGGGGGTTAAAAAGGGGGTGAATATTTTTTACCAGTATACCTATATTTAAAAAAACAAAGATGTTACAGACATGAAAATTGCTATTTACAATCTTCTTGGAAAATAAAAACATGTGTCATTTTCTGAAAATCCAGTTGGATCAGCAGATCAGAGGGATACTGTTACTTCACACAGAATGGAATCTCTATGCAGCTCCTCTCCTCTCACAGCCAGGGCTCGCACGCTCCCTCACTGCTCCAGCATGTCTGCTTCCCTCTCACAGCCAGGCCTCGCACATTCCCTCTCAGCTCCAGCATTTCTACTTCCCTCTCACAGCCAGGCCTCACACACACACAATGCTCCAACATGGGAGAACCTGTGATATTATTGCGGAACCTCAATCCACCTAAGCTTTGTAATGGCACCAGATTGCAAGTAAAAGCACTCCACAGAAATGTGATGGAGGCTACAGTGCTAACTGGTTCTGGCTGGGAGATTCGGTGTTCATACTTTGAATAGCTCTTATACCTTTTAGAATATCAGTTTCAATTCAAAAGGCTTCAGTTCACCCTAACGGTTTGTTTTGCGATAACAATCAACAAGTCTCAGGGGCAGACTTTGAAGGTAGTGGGGATTGACCTAAGGGCAGACTGCTTCTCACATGGGAAGTTTTACATTGCCTGTTCCAGAGTGAGCTCACCTATCTGCTGATCCGAGCACTTGAAATAAGAACCACTAATGTAGAAGTACTCAAATAGTTTTCTTTCTATGGTCCAGATGCCAAAAAACTAAATTATTTTTTTTGTCTCATTGCTTGTATTTACAACACAAAAAAATGTCATAGACGCATTTCAATGAAATAACTTTGTTTTGTAGCCAATACGACCTGACTAACGTCTGCAATAAACATTACTTATTACTTTAAGACCTCAACCTGTAAATTATGTTTCGTACAGTTTGGACAAAAAAAACTCAATGTTTCTTTAAAAAACAATTGTAACAAATCCCAAAATCCATGCGAGCGAAGCTGCGGGCAAAAGCTATTGTATTGATATGCACGTATTTTCTCTGTCACATATAAAAGAATTCTAAATATAGTCAACAACATTCTAGGCATATATAATGTATTTTGTTTGTAGTACAATAATTATTTTAATTTTATGAAATACTTTTTCCATGTGCACAGTGAAGGCAAGAGAACTTCTTTACTTTAAATGTAGTGTATGTACTGCCCTTCTTTTATGTTATTTTTAAAACCCTAATGCCATTAATAACTGTATTATACAGAAATGACGGGAGGAAATATCTCAGCACTTAAGTATTAATATTTAGATGACCTTAGGTACTGCAATGTGGGAACACACTTGATATTCAGTCTCATATTACATGAAAACAACGTTCTTGGGATGTGCTTCTGTTGCTGCAAATCATGTTAGACTGACTTCTAGTTTAAGTATGTGCCTCTGGTGAGCCAGAAATGATTACTTCCATGTTTTATTGGTAGACAGAAGTGGATGCTGGCAGTATATGCAGATAGAAAGTAAATCCTATACCAAAGTCGTTCTTCAATTTTATATCCCTGAAATAACTTCCACTGACACAGACTCACAGACTTAATATTAATGAAGACATATCATAATGTATAATATATATATATGTACTGTTGCTGGTGATTTGATCATAGTCCTCCTACTTAACATTAGAACAAGTACAGAAAATCTTAGAACACTATATTGATAGGATAATGATTTTATTTACTCTGAATGTTGGTGTTTAATTGTTCTTTTTTGCAAGGAAATAGCAGGATTTAATTCACAACATCAGCAGGTATGAAACAGTTGTGAACTGTATAATGGGCAATAATTTGGGGTTTACTGAAAACCTCAGTTGTGTGATTTGAAAGAAGTGTGTACACATTTTACATAACTGACAGGGGAGCTTGAGTTCTTGATGAGTTGTTAACAAACTTATCCTAACATTAAAATTGTTTTGAAATCTCAGGTTTAAATATGAACGCTTTATATGGTCTTACTTGACCAATAGAACTGTTCTAGCAAGTGTTGACTGGATTTGCATGAGGACTGACCTAGGCATTCTAGAGGAGGGTGAGAGTTTTTCCACTGTAGATCTTGGTGTGTATCAAATATTTCAAGCTGTAATTTATTCACAAAAAAGTGGTAGCTTGTTTCTAGATCCACTATTGATACATTTTGAACATAGGCTGTTGTCTGGTTTACTTGATCAGGTCTAATGGTTGAACTAGAAAGACAGTTGATGGTGTGAACAGATCAAATGAAGGTACAGGCAAGAAAAGTATGTTTAGCATATCCATTTGTGTAGAGCTAAGGGTTTTCAAATTAGAATATATACTACATCACCAGAAACCAGATTTGACCTGGGTTACGTAGCAGACAGAGGGCTATATTACTAAGTTGGTGCTAACATAAACCAGAGCTGTTGTAAACTTCCCAGAGCCATTATAGCCTATGGAGGTTTTAAGTTTACAACAGCTCTGGTTAAGTTAGCACCAGCTTTGTAATATAGCCCAGAATGTTTAAGTAGGACCAGAAAACTCACAGAAGAAGAATCTGATAGACATGTTGGATGAAATTAGTTGCCTCTGTATGTATAAATATGTGTTTTATTTATTGCCAAATATCTTATGCCATTAAGATATGCCACAAAAATATCATTAATGGATATTGTATATCTTTGCTTCAATTTTACTTAATGCATTTTATTTCAAATTTTTACAGTGACTACAATTAATGGTGCTTTAACTTGCGAAATGATACCACTTGTTTCTGTTATGGTGATTTTTTTAAATTTTTATTAAAGCAAAAATGCCTAATCTTGGCCCTCCAGCTGTTTTGGATTTACATTTACCATAAGACACTGATGACCTAATAAGTGTTTTCGTATCATGGGAGATGTAGTTCTAAAATATCTGGTGGACCACTGTTGATCACCGCTGCCTTAAAGAGCATCAGGTAACCTCTCTTTTCCTTTTTTTTATTTTTTAGATATAATGTGGCCTCTCTTATTTATGTTTTAATTTTATGTTTTATGTTATCTTCAATTATTTGTTGCTGATGTTCTGAGGAACATCAACTTCTTCAAAAAAGAAGGAAATCATGTATGCATCCTCTAAATTAGAAATCCCAAAAAAGAGAGTAGTTGAGAAAGACAAAAGAGTTGATAGTGGTTGTTTCTGAAAAGCAGAATGATTTCAATTTAAAACTTACATAATTTCCAATAGCAGCCCTAGGTGGTTGTGAATAGATTTTTAAATTTTTTAGCAGCAATGGTTCCTTTTGTCAGCTGATTGGAAATTATCCATTATATAATGTTAGTAGTTTATGTTTTCCGTTCCTTTAGGAATAATACTCTTGCTTAATTCTTTTTGGTTTTATAACGGGATAAATAACACTTAGTAAGGCAAGGATTCCAAGGCACCTGCAAACAATATTGGTTTTATTAGCACATCTACATTTTGCAGGTGCACAAACTGCCTTCAAATATTCTGTCCAACCTTTAAAATGTTGCAGCAATAATAAAACAGAATATTGTTCTTATAAATCTAGAGCTATTGTACAACACTTTAATTTTGAATTGTCCCTCTTTTTGGTACTCAGCATGCAAGCGTAATTCACTCACATGACCCATTATTAGCCCTATTCCGGTAGTGCCATTGACAGTAATGATCAAACTCTTTTAGTCTATTGGTCCCACTCATCTTCAGCCAGGTTTATTTAAAAAAAAGCAGTCTGCTAAAACCTGGATTTAAGTGGTTTTGCATCTGAAAAATCACTTAACATAAAAAATGTACTTTAAAAGGTTCTAAACTCAACTGTCAGACTGTATGAAAGAGGAGAGTGCAAGCCACCACCTCCTCTCCCTAGACCGAAAGACCTGGAGGACAAAAAAGTCCTCCAGTGTCCTTCCACTGGGGCACCGTGTCCTTTCACCCATGAGCATCACTCCATGGATTCGTATGGACTTGAGGAGAGGATGCCAGTGTCATCATCACTGCCAGTATCATTAAGTGGCTGTCAAAAATATGTGTCAAGCCCAGGAGTCAACACTTAATAAAAGAAGAGCAGGAACTCACCAATATTTCTTACACACTTGAGCTACCCTGGTCATAAGGAGCCTCTAATGGACAAATGTAGCACGAGCTGTTAACCATTTGCTGCTCCCTGTTTCGGCTCTACAGTATTACTAGTGAGCCTCTATGTCAGCACCTCAATTCATATTAACAGGGGGTTGCACAACCTACTGGCAGCTGTGAAGAGAGACAGAGCCAGCATGTTACAGAGTTGGACACCTCTACGCTCCCTCTTTTGCAGTAGTGTGGCTCAGCAATGGTGCTCAGTCTTTGAAGCAGGAAGTAACATGCTGCTGCTTTGAGCAACAGCCCTGATCTCCGCTGGACCTATGTCCAGTGCAACGGGAATGGTGTTCGTGCTTGAAAATTAATGCAGGAATGCCATTCTCGTATGTTTCCACTGGGCTTGACCTCTGGTTAAGCTCATAACTTATTGTTGGCTTATTTACAAGCCAGACACTAGATATTTGACAAGATTTAATGGCTGGGACCAACTTCATGTATTAGTGGCACCATATCACTACCTCTGCAACAGAGACTTACATTATGTTCACAAACGTGATTGGTACATACTGTTTAAGATTTGTCAAAACTTTTTTTCCCTGACTCTCAAGAAGTCAACTTACTGTTCAAGTACCCAGGATGCATTGCTGCACAATGGTGCATATTTCAATGTTGAGTATTTTGAGTACCCCTGCACCTCTCTACACCCACATTGAGCCCATGGTTAAACTTTAGATTTTCTGTGCAAAACTTATAGTTGTAAATACAGGAACCAATCTGTCAACCTTTATATCTCTAGAGATCCTTGATTTCCATTTTTTGACATTTTCATTTTCCTCAATGTCTCAATATCTGTCTGTCCCTCACTGTCTATGTTTTGCTATTCCTCTCTGTCGTCCTCATTCTGTCTGCGTGTTCTTCCCTCCACAAAAACTGGAACATATGTGCAAGTCTTGTATTTCCTTTATATATCTGACCACAGCTGACAGAATTGATTACAGCTTGGGAGTAATAATGTAAGTCAGATTGCCTCTAGCAGAGATAGCATCACAATCTTTTTCCCTTTCCTACAAATAATAGATCAGCTGAAAAAAGCCATCTTTCTTCCCAGAACAACTGTTATTAATCTCTTAGCGATGCATTTCCATATCATTTTGGACACTTATTTCCTTTCTCTGATATTACCGAACCCTGCATTTCTGTCAGTTTCAATGCGGCACAACACGTCAGAAAATGAAAAGGCATAATTACTGCCGTGGTCATTTGAATTGCTAACCATTCCCTGACATTTTGAAATCAGACCAATTTCATTGTGATCCAGAAGTTCATGTAAGCAGTATGCGAGCTGAATTGAAATTACAAGACCACAAGAACTGGCTGTTAATCTATGAGTTGGCCTTTTGTTTTATTGTTTTTTTGGAGCACAGATGCAGGATTGTGTGCACTCATAAAACATACCAATAATCAAGCACGGTAACCCCTTCACTACTAAGTTCTTTTTCATAAAACTACTGGCAGGAACCGGTGGATTTATGGAAAACCGCTTTGCAATAGCTGCTTGAGTATCTCAAATGTGCTTGAGTATCTCAAAAGCACATTTTGAAACCATATATGCTAATTGACAGGCAGTTGGTGCCACCTGTTGGCCAAACAGTGCTACTACATTTTTATAATACAGCCTGGGATTTGATTTTTTCCTTGCAAAAAACAAAAAAGGACCTCCATGCTGTTTAAACTGATTTAGCACCTTGACTATTATACCTGAGATATTAAGCCATTAGAGGACATTCTGGAGTCCATTTGCAAATGTATTTAATTTGCAGTAAGCAAAATCCTTTGACATTGCTCCAGTATTAGACTTATAGTGTTGTACACTGTGTGTAGTATGATGGCAATCATATTTGATATATTTACTACCCCTTTACTTTATTGTTGCTATTGAAGTGATAGATGTGGTAGTTGTTCACCTGAGGGTGTCAATATTGTGCACCTACAATTCCACTAAGCAAAAGCTTGCTGTATTGTGCTATTACAACAGGCAGAGATAGGACAGGATGCAAGAAGAGCTCTATAATCACTCACTTTTGTACAGGGATAACATTAAGGTGGTTTTAATTGCTGAAAATCCTTCTACTGTACAGACACAAAGGTTTTACTGCTGTCATATCGGCATGCCTGCTCCTAAATGCTTACCTGAGGCTGCTGAAATCCTGGTTCGTCGTGCCCCTTTCTGACATCAGTCTGCTGTAATTGCTACTGTTGATGTTACTAAGTGTCATTTTTCACCACATGTATTGAAACCGTCTCAGCTTCTGACATCAGTTACAAAATAGTGGTATTTAGCTCTGATTTGTCAGTTGTCTCATTGCCCTGTCATGGTTCTATGTGACCATCATCGCGCTGTATGGTCTCATTTGTCCTTACAGTGTACCAGACCCTGACTTGCTCTCTGACGTCCTGTGTTTCCTCTGTCCTGGCCCTTATCTTTGTCATAGCGTTATTGTATACTTCTGTTCAACAATGGACTAGAGCTGAGTGCACGTGCAGATCCGATCCATCGGCTGGCTTTCTGAGGCCACTAGCTACAATGTCTGGTCTCATAGAGGTTGACTTCGGCATGCTCTCTGCATGCTGACTTAACTAGTGACTGATCTGGTGAGGCTGGGGTCAGACGAGCGCAGTGTTCACGTCCGTGTTGCCGCACATTTTAACGTCCGTGGTAGCATACAATTATGATCAATAGAGACCACACACAAAGTACGTCCGCACAGAACTGTGGATGCAAAACGGATGTGGAAAACGGAGGCAAGTTAGGCAAGAATGTAAAACCGCTACAATGGACGCACAGAGTGCGTCACATCTGCAACATCCGCATAGCTTTGTGTGTGAGTGATGGAACGTAGTCAGACGGATTGCATTTTTGACGGACAAAATGTTTTTCATATTAATTTATTTCCCTTCTACATCAGTCAAAAAAAAGTCAGTCAGAAAAACAGACCATGTGGCCACTACCTTGTCATCAGTCAGAGTCATCCGTTGTGCACAGACGCACAGTCTGCACAGAATGCGCTCGTCTGACCCTAGCCTAACCAGCAGCCGAAAAAGTCAAGAATCCGGGCTGCTGGTGACACTTGGGGTGGAGGAAACTTCTGCACTTCACACAGCAATTTTAAAAGATTGTGAGAGCTGGGAGGGGGAGACTCTACACATCCTGACCACTTAAAAAAGCTAAAGTGGTCAGGGTGAGTAGTGTTTCCCTGTAAGTTAGTTTAAGTGGCTGTGGTGGCTAGAGTATCCCTTAACAATGAGGCACTATTTTTTGGAGGCCTTGTTGAAGTCAGTAACCTTATTGACCATAAAGGAGGAAGATGGTTAAGAGGTTAAAGGATGGAAGAATGTTATCCTTATTATAGTAAGGGCTTTCTTCAACTATTCAACTCTCGCTAGGCTTTTAACAAATGTGCATGAATTAACAGTTTTTTGTTTCTTTTATAATATTAATAGAAATAATATATGACACCTCTCTGTATAATATGTTTTAGCCATGTATATTTTATGTTAAGGTATAAGTTGTATCCTGTTCCGATTTTCACACATTATTGTGCCTGATTTTATGCATATCAACTATGTGACTTCACATAATTTCAGCTTTATGTCATTAACGTGTAAAATCAAACCAGTAAACTATGTATCGCGAAACCTACTGACTTCTGTTGAAAATAGCTAATGAATATATGTAACAAAGAAATGATTTTCTTTGCAATGCAGTTATTAATATACCCTAATTACTGTTACTTGGTATAAGTAACATCTGTGATTATAAAATTAAGGTTTAAAACAATGAGCTAAACAAACATGCTGGTGACACTTCACACTACGACCAACAAGCTTAAACCTGTTTAGAGAAACGACACCTTAGAGGGGATCTGATATATATATATATATATATATATGTTACATTTATTATTGCAGGAGACCTTTACATATCCCAGCAATTCAGAGAATTGCTTCATAGAGCTCAAGTGCTACATTCGCCATATGCAACAAGGAACTGCAATTGAAGTCTCCATTTCCCCACTTTTTTCCACCTTGGGTCTCTTTTAACACAGAACCCTCCGTGCCAGTGCCAGTGCCAGTGCCATGCCATACCAGATGGCTTTTTTAGCAAAGGTCAGGTTATGCAACGAGTCACAGTTACTCCTGTACAGCTGTTTCAGGCTCATTATCATCTAGTAAATCGAGCAATACAAGTTTGGACACCTACTATGTCTACTTGAATTTTTTGCGTCATATCAATCAGATTCTCCCAAAGATCTGTTTAAGCTCAAATCTACCTTTTGACCCCCCCCCCTGCCAGTAATCCTACCATTAAGACTTTCCTACAATGTACCAAAGTTGACACTGAGAAGATCATGTCATCACAGCTTTGCAAAATTAAATCTAATGTATGTAAATCTGACAGGTCTACTATTGTGAGTTTGGCTAATGATACATCTATTGCTATCCGTCCCACTGATAAGGTGGGCGGTATTGTCATTTTGAATTATTCAGAGTACTGTGATGAAATTAATGCAAAATTGAGTAACTCTCAAGTATGTCGTTTACCTTGCGATCCGTGGCATGACTTTAGCAAAACTATTTGGGATTTTTTTTATCCATGCTGTACAGTCTAACATTGTCTCTCAACAGCTATGTAATTTTTTTATGTGCGTCTCATCCCAAGTGCCCAGTTCTGTATACCCTACCTAAAATCCATAAAAATAGTTTACACCCTCCGGGCCGGCCCATACTAGTTACACGGCATCCGGTGTCTCCACCCTGTTGTCCAGGTTACATAAATATACAACGTAGCATGAATACATTGGACTTCTCAATCACCTACACACCAGGATAGGTCACGCAATACTGTATAAATAAACCACGACATCATGAAATCATCCTGTAGCAAATAGGACAAAAAAATCTAGTAGACAAAATATCAATGCAAACTATCAATAAAAATATACATATATAAGAAATATATATAGTAAAGGACAGAGGAAATCAATACCATAGCGACTAGACCTATTGAAAGAAACTTTATCTTACTGGCAAAAGCAATGTAGGGACTAGGGAGTCCTTTTCATTCAAACCCCTCTGCGAATGAGTCCAACCCATGGATTGTGCAAGAGATGTTCTTCATGTAACATAAATACGTGTAAAGTATAATAGTAATTAGAAGTGGCATGGGAACTATATCGAACTAAGTTAATACACCAAGTGCAGATCTTTAACTAGTATGTTTTCATTTTGCCTGTAGGACAGGACTTGCTTAGAATCGAAGATCATCAACAGTCTCTTGAGGACAGAGCAGTGGTCATTGCGATCAATAATTCTTGGATTCCACAACTGTCTGCAGACCAGTCAGCTGCTTTAAAGACCCTTGTTTCAGCTGAATGGCCAAGTGTTTTCAGTTTAAATTCTACGATTGACGTGAGAGGTACCAGTGATATTGGTAAGTTTGTGCACTTTTTTTTTTGCACAGAGAACAGTTTACTTTAAAAAGAAATATTTTAATTAATGGGAGAGAATTTAATTAACTAAAATAATTCAGACAGTGGCTTTAATCCTTTCTATCGCTTTAGTAGCTTCTGTGTTCAAATGGATTGGTGCCCACTGGAAAGGATGATTGAGAGTTGGCCATGGTGACCAACATTTGCATGCCTTCCGATGCACTCACAATGTTATTCTGCATAGATTGACTGGAATGATTTTCCCAAATGAGGGATACTGGCATGGCTTTATCTAATAGTTTTGGCACTCGGCTCATTACAAACATTACAATTTTGAGTTTTGTCAGAATCCGGTTGTCAAAATACGCCATGTAATCGTTTATGTTGTTATACTGTCCAACTCCTTGAAAGCCAGATGATTATTAAAAATATATTCACAATTAAATGATATTAAAATATCAGGTTTTCAAAGTGTAACCAGAAATACTCTGTAAAACAAAAGAGGTTATTTACTAGCCATGGTTTAGTAATAAAATTACAATTTCTATATGTACACACACAAAGAAAATGTATTGGCTGAGTATTATGATTAAGTACCTTCTTAAATAGAAGGGATTTTGGAGAGATGAGCTCATACCCGGACAGTATCACTATCAGTTGTGACTCCAAAACATTTTGTTGCTACAACTTTAATGTGTAGAATGCATTTGAATTTAAGTGAATCAAATCTTTCTTGAACAAATTCTTACAGGGTTATTCAGAGAAAGGTGAAACTCTGGAAAACTTTTGGAGAAGTGAAAACTCTAGGTCAAAATGGCCGATTTGGAAAGTGAGTTAAATGGGAGAATTTTTCTGGTTTGGCTATTTTAACCTAGAATTTTCACTTCTCCTAAAAGTTCTCCGGAGTTTCACCATTCTCTGAATCACCCCGATAGTTTTCCAGATATTTTATCTTTAATGTATTTCTCATGGAGGTACATAGTAAGCTTTTATTACAAGTCTATTATTCATAGCTGAATTTTAAATTCAACATTATTGTGAAAGAATTAACATAACGTGCCAGAACCATGAACAGCAACACACAGTTGCAATAATGTGCTGAGTTATTGTATAAGATTTGGAAGGAAAAATACCCAAATCAATTTATTTTTTCACTCTTTTGGACACATCATATATTTTATCTTGTTCTAGGTTGTTACACTTTATATGCTTCTACTAAATTCATATGTTGTAGGAAACAAAGACTATAATCTGTATATTAGGGTTTTTCTTTTCCTCTGTGTGTTTGCAGCAGTGTAAACTATTTTCAAGTATAAAATCTGTTATGTGTTATGCTCCAGATGGTCTGATCCCTGCAGTCGTTGCTTCAAAATATGGTTGTAGCCAGCAGGTTGCCTTATCTGAATGTACAGGGGAAACCAGCATCCCAAATGCAATAATAAAAGCCATCGAAAAATGTCATATTTTTCCCAGTAAAACATTTGTATCCAAAGTTTCCCATCTGGTTCAGCTGGCACTAAACTACCAAACAGTAAGTACAGATGTAGCTCATAATGACTAATTTGAATGCATCATCAAAGTTATCGGAATCACTGTAGCTGCTGTGGGCTAGAAATTCACTACAGACACTTGGCAATGCACACTGTCCATTATCAGTAGAAATATTACAGCTATGCTCTAAATAACACAGAGAAAATATATAAGCTGCCCTGTCAGCTTGACTAATAAAATAAATACATGTGTGAGTTGCCCTTGTAGCTGTAGTTCCATATAGAAGCCGAAAATTCTCTATATATTTTAATGTTTTAGTATAGAAAATAATCTATGTGTATAGCTAATAAAGAATTTGAATTCTTGTATGAAAACTAATAGTTGAGTATCCAAATGTCCAAAATCCTTCATTTTTGAGCTTCTGGATGATACCGATAGTGGAAAATTCCAAACTTGACCATACATGATGGGGACAAATTAAAAATGTTTTCTAAAATTGCCTTCAGCACTTGTTTATAAGATCTATATAGAACAAAAATGAATTTTCTGCTTAGACTTGGATCCAACAGCCATAAAACTTCTAGTCTCAAGCATTTTTATTAAGGAATTCTCAACCTGTAGGCACTTACCGTCCACACAAAGAGCAAATAGTCTCCTCTTTATAGAGTTTATAGTGTGTTTTGTTTATGACATCTGGAGTAAGCCTGAACAGTAATATTCTATATTTATATAATTATTCCTTCCATAAGCTGGCAATTACAGGACCTCCAGGATGCGGGAAGACCAAATGTATAGAAAGTTACATGGAAACTATCAGAGAAGAGCAAAGGATTACTAAAGACACTGTTTTTGTCAATGCTCTCCAACCTGGGCATCTTTTGGGGTTTGTGGATGAAGAGTCTAGGTAAGGATAATGAAATTTAAGTGTAGTGAAGATGATTCCCAGATTCTCTGCTCATGCTCCTTTTCCATCATTACAAAGTCCAACCAATAGGACATCCACCAGAAACATGTCTCAAGACATCTTTCCCTCAGACACCTGCGTACTGCTTCCACAATTCCCAGACTTTTCTGTTTACCTGCATAGTGTTCCCCACTTTGGCTGTTAGTTGGTCCATGGAGCATGTGTCCGCTAGTGAGGGAAGCGTGTTGCTTAGGCATTAGGATGCGATCACCTATCTAACCACTAAGGTAAAATGGTTAAATAAAGTCTATTGATGCCAAGACAAACATTTCTTTTGTATATTTATATCCTAGCCCAGACAAACGTTTTGGTTACATTCTATGTCTACTACCAATAAATGGCGTTTATTTGAATTCCATGATGTGAATTGCACAAGAAAGAGCACACTTAAAGTCGGTTTTCCATTTTTGGAAAGTATTTTATATATTCTTTTTGTCTAGATGGATTGATGGATCATTGGCCAGATTGCTAAGAACATGTCATAGACAAAGGACAATATCTAAAGGCAACCAAGTGAACATCCTTCACCTTGATGGAGAGGTTAGCATGACTAAATTTAACCAGGGACCATTTGCATCTGGTGGGGAAATGAATCTTTTTAAGTGAAATGTCATCTTCATTCTTACCAAACCAAAACATATGGTTTATGGTCTGGACTTGGCAAACTTCACTTTCTTACATCTGTTGGGTCAAAGTAAACAAACTTTGTTCTCCAGTCACGCATCATGCTGTATGAATATGTCTTTAAAAGATGGAACATGCCATATATTTAACAATAGAAACTGAAAAAACTGTTGCTAATTATATATTTGGCAGATATATAATTTATTTGTATAAAACATAACAAGAAAAAAGTTGTAATTTGTGCTCACTCCTGTAGCTCCATGTGTAACAAAACACAATCAGAGGTTTTAGTTTACTTGAATGGCCATTAAAGTTTAGCTCCCCTGACTGAAAAGCAGCAGGAGCATGTGAGGTTGCTTAGAAAGCAACTTGGTTTCCGGCAGTGTAGGTTAGCTCGTCTGAGTACAGGGATCAGACATTATATCTAGGATGTACGTTACACGAGATCACCAGTTTTCTCACTGCTAGCTCCCTACTTGATCCACAGTCCACACCAGTCCGGTTATCGATCCCAGCACTCTGAGACTCCTCCAACCAAGGTGACAAATGATTTAGTTGCTGCTAAAACCAAAAGTCACTTCTCCCTGCTTATTCTCCTTGATCTTTTTGCTGCATTTGACACTGTTGATCACCCTCTTCTGTGCCTCATGTTGTGTCAACTTGGCTTCAGAAACACCGCTCTCCTGGTTCTCTTCCTATCTCTCTCTTCGGTCATTCAGTGTCTCTTTCGCTAGTGCCTATTCACCCTCAGTTCCTCTCTCAGTTGCGGTACGTCTAGTCTATATTCTGGGTACCCTTCTCTCTCAATCTATACTGCTTCTCTTGGCCAAGTCATCTTTTCCTATAGATTCCAATATAATCTCTATCCTGACGACACCCAAATCTATCTTCTCCTCCTGTGTTGGACCATGTTACTGCCTGTCTTGCTACTTCCATATAATAACATTGCAGGCATCCACCCCTTTCTTAATCAGGACTCTACAAAAATACTCATCCAAACTCTTGTTATCTCCTGCCTTGACTACTTTAACCTCCTTTTCACTCACCTTAACAGATCCCACATTCTCCCTTTAGAGTCTGTAAGGGACACCTGTGCCAGGCTCATCCAACTCACAAACTGCACTTCTCGCACCTCGCCACTTTGTCAATCTCTACACTGGCTTCCTGTTTCCTTTAGAATCCAATTCTAAATACTGGTGCTCATGTACAAAGCTCTCCATAACTGTGTCTCTGCCTACATCTCCTCCCTTATTAGCAGGTACATCCCATCTCATCCACTTCACTCTGCCAATGATCTGATGTTATCTCCTCGAATCCATACCCCATCTCTCGCCTTTAGGACTTCTTCCTAGCTCCCCCCTTTTTATGGAACTCTGTCCCACGCAACATCAGACTCTCCCTGTCTCTCCAGTCCTTCAAGAAGTCTCTGAAAACACTTTTAATTACAAAATTACTTTAGAAAAGCCTATCAGCTCACTCCATGATCTCCCACTGTACATGTCTTGCTCCATCTTTCTACACAGCTCACACGCACCCCACTACTTCAAATACTCTGCTATTTACCATCACCTAGTTTGTCACCCTCCCCTCTTAGATTGTAAGCTTTCGAGCAGGGTCCTCACTCGTTCTGTGTGTCTTACTTCTATGTATATTTGCTGTCCTGCTTCACCTATAGTACAGTGCTACAGACCTTCTTGGCGCTTTGTAAATACTTGTAACTATAATATCATTTCTGATGGGTATATTTCATCAAAGTCATCTAATTGACAATTGCCTGTAATGTGTTCATAACATATTTGTAACAATGTTATTACTTTGATATAGATTGATGACCGTGAAATGGTGCTTATGAAGAATTTGTTCTGTGGCGCAGGTAAGATTTTTTTTTTTTTTTTTAGAACAATATCTTTCTACAGGACAGGTCAATGTACAATGTGCTACCTTACACCGAAGGAAAAAAATACAGATCACAAGGGACACAATGTTCCAGCAAGGCCTTGTTTTGCTCGAGTCAGAGCTCCAGGGACTACAAAGGTGACTTTTTGGCCCTCATGACATAATTATGTCAATAGTATTAAATCTGTTAATATTAATATAAATTTATAGTGAATAATACCCACTCTATATGTAAAATAATGATTTTGGCAAGTTTGTGAGCTCACAAGCCTAGATTTCAGACACAAAAGCTAGGAATTTGAAATACAGATATTATTAAAGTCAATTTGAGATTTTTAACTTATTTGAGGCTTGATAAAGTGTTGGTCTTACAAATAAACACAAGAATTGCAATTTACCATTAATAAATATTAGTGTTAAGTATTTCTTCAAGTGTAGCACTTATTTTATATTTGACAAGGATTATGTTTTACAATAAATACAGAATATTTAAAATTTTCCTTTTGTTTTAATTTTGCTCTATTTTTGACTTATTTGAATACTCACTCAAATGTACATGTCATAAACTTTTTTTCCTTAACCCTTTACCGCCGCGGGGAGTACTATGCCATCCTCGTGGTGGGTGGGACTGAACTCTGCGGTGTGGCATAGCATGCCACGCTGGCATCTATGGGCTACAACAGGCCTGCCCACCAGTTGTCGTGCATCTTTCGCTGCCGGGGGACAGCTTGAACTCAGGCCACCCCGCTGCAGTCAATGACGCTCGCCATGCATCAACTGCATAGGCGGGCCGGAGGAGGGGTCCGCCGCAGTAGCCGGAATACTAGTAATGCCCACCGCCAGGCACAACACACCTGGCACTAAGGGGTTAAAACCACTGGCAGGACCCAGTGGATTTATAGAAAACAACTTTCCATTGCAGATAGTTAAAAATTGATGTACCCTTCATAAAATACATTTTAGATTACATTTTAGAGACGGTAAACTTATTGGCTAGCAGGAGGGCCCTCTACATTTCGAATAAGTGTCACTATATGCAGGGCACAAAATTTCAAGTTCCAAGCTACTAGCTAGGCCTCAAGAGTTACTTGCCACCAGTTGCCCCACCTAACCCCTACCCTGCCATTAACTCTGTCCCTAAACACACCCTCCTAAATTAAGCAGGTCCCCCTTGTTTGTTCATTGGTTTTAAACAAGCCCCCCTTTTTTGTTCATTGTTTTTAAGCAGGACCCTTTCATTGTTTTTAAACAGGTCTACCTTTTTTTGTTCATTGTTTTTAAGCAGGTCCCCTCTTTTTTTTTTGATAATTGGTTTTAGGGCAGGTCCTTCTTTCTATATTTTAAGCAAGTCCCCCTTTTTGTTTTTAAGCAGGTCCCCTTTTTTGTTTTTAAGCAGGTCCCCCTTTGTTTTTAAGCAGGTCCCCCTTTTTTGTTTGTAAGCAGTTCCCCCTTTGTTTTTAATCAGGTCTCCCTTTATTTTTAAACGGGTCCACCTTTATTTTTAAGCAGGTCCCCATTTTTGTTTTTAAACCGGTCCCCATTTGTTTTTGAGCAGGTCCTCCTTTTTTGTTTTTAGGCAGGTCCCCTTTATTGTTCATTGGTTTTAGGGTAGGTCCTCTTTTTTTTGTTCCCCCCCCCCCGTAATAGTCACTGACAAGATCAGGCTTCAGCTGCTCTACCAGGCTGGCTCCGCTGTCGCCTGACGCGTTGTTGCCTCCTCTTCTGGTCTGCGTGATGCAATATCACATTGGTGGGTCAGGTGGCCCGCTAGCGTGAATCTCGCAGGTCATGCGAGGGGGGGTGGTGCCAATGTAGCATGTGGTTCCCAGACTTGTGTTACGAGTGTGGGAGGCACTCTGCAGCGCTAATAAGACAGCTCCGGATTTGGACTCCGAGAGTCCGATACCAGAGCTGTCGAATAAGAAGGCGGCAGCCCACTACCAACCCGGAAGACAACGGGTAAGTCTGCCACACTCTCCTTCATTTAATTTCCACTCGCAAAATGCCAGCAGCCTAAATGTGGCGGTCTGGTATATGTATAATAATACATATGGAGCTCCATCTTTCTGTACAAGCAAAGTTGAACTCTAAACTGTTCAAAGAGCTTCAGCGCCTTGGCTGACATTATTATTATTATTATTCTTTATTTATAAAGCGCCGGCATATTCCGCAGCACTGTACAATAAGCACAGTATAGACAGGGTTACAATACATTGAACAACATTTGACAAACAGTACAGGAGGAGATGAGGGCCCTATTCCCGTAGGAACTCACAATCTAGGAGGGTTGGGGTTGGAAACAGGTGGAGAGGACTGTAAGGTGAGAGTGATTGATGGTTGCGTCAGTGAGTTGGGTGGTAGGCTTCCCTAAATAGGAATGTTTTAAGGGAGCGTTTGAAGGAAGAGAAATTAGGGGAAAGTCTGACAGTATTGACACCAGTATTATTATTCTTTATTTATAAAAGCGCCAGCATATTCCGCAGCGCTGTACAATAGGCACAGTATAGACAGGGTTACAATACACTTAACATTTGACAAACAGTACAGGAGGAAACGAGGGCCCTATTCCCGTAGGAACTCACAATCTGGAAGGGTTGGGGTTGGAAACAGGAGGAGAGGACTGTAAGGTGAGAGTGATTGATGGTTGCGTCAGTGAGTTGGGTGGTAGGCTTCCCTAAATAGGAATGTTTTAAGGGAGCGTTTGAAGGAAGAGAAGTTAGGGGAAAGTCTGACAGTACGAGGGAGAGCGTTCCAGAGAGTGGGGGCTGCGCGTGAGAAGTCCTGCAGTCTATCATGGGAAGAGGTGAAGCTAGGCGTAGGTCACTGTTTGATCTTAGGGAGCGGGCTGGGGTGTATTTGGTGATTAGTGAGGACAGGTAGTGGGGAGCTGAGTTAGTGAGAGCTGACATAGTCCAAGGTGCTGAAAATTTGGGGGATCATTTTGGTGCCCACTTACAAAAGAATTTCATTTGTATGTACAGTAAATTAAATTACTTTGCATTGCTTCAGAATATGATAACCAGATTGAGTTTACTTGATGTTAAGCTCCGGCATTAGCATTGGAATATTAAGTATATGTGACCTTGGTAATGAAAGGGTTAATCTAATATGTGAAGCAAAACATGTAGGGCAGTATTACAAAGCTGGTGCTAACTTAATCAGAGCTGTTGTAAACTCACCAGAGCCATTATAGCCTATGGAGGTTTTAAGTTTACAACAGCTCTGGTTAAGTTAGCACCAGCTTTGTAATATGGGCCGCATTATTTAATGTGATACCTATATATGTAATCAGGCCTGGACTGGCCATCGGGCATACTGGGCGTTTGCCCCCATAGGCTGATGGCCTTTGCGTCCGGTTGGCTGGCGGCCCTCGAGTTACAGGACTGCCGAAGGCCTCTTTTTAATATAATTTTTTAATGTATATGTATTTCAATATATTATACTATGTTTATTTTAATAGAGTATTAATATATAATTTATTTAATATACTATATAATAAATATTTACATTTGTGTAATTGTGTAGTGTAATTACTTTAATGTGTATTTTAATTGAAAATACAATTTATTATTTTTAGTTTCATTGCTGTGGAGCTCTAGTCTGTGATAAGCTCATGCATACCACACTTTGCTGGGAGTTTTTTTTCTGTGTAGCGTTCTGATACAGTAATGTGCGGTGTGTATGAGCGTATCACAGAGCTCCACAGCAATAAAACTCACAGTAATGTGTAGTGTGTAGACACTGGTGTATTTTGGCCTAGGCCAACTAGGCCCAGGCCTAGGACGGCACTTTCAAGGGGGCGGCGGCCTGCACTGGGTGGCCCCACTCCTTAAAAAAAAAAGTTTTTTTTTTACTTTTGCAAAGTATTTTACCAGGAAGGATACATTGAGAATTCACTAATTTACACTTTCAATTTCACTTTCCAGGGGGCAGCAAAAAACCTCACCACTAAATGGGTTACTCACAGAGCAACGAAATGACGCCAACTTTTTGGTGTTCTGTAGTTCCCTGCACTTAGGAGAATAAAATTTCCCCACCCTGCAGTGAATTCACCATTCACTGCAGGGTCCCCAAAATGCATGGAGTCGGCCGCTGAATGCTGCCACCGCAAACCCGTGGCCTGCTGTTTTCAAAAGAACTACTGAACGAAAATGTCTGGAATTTACATATAAGATCCTATGATTGATAATAAAAAGTTCTGTTACAGAAAAAAGAAAAACTGCTATAAAAAAAAGGGGGGGGAATTTTGCCCCAAAAAATCTGAAAAATGACTAAAAGGTACTAAAAAAAATCTATAAGTAAAGACTTTTTACTGCAGATTAAAATAATAAATGATTTATTAGATATTGCATAAAAACGGTAATATTTTTATCATTGAAACCTATGGGATTCGCCTGAATAAACCTGCTGATTGAAACCACCGAACATCAGGGCATTTCACTGCCATTTCTCGGAGTCTCAGTACCACATGACTGGCTGAACCACGTGAAACGCACGCGCGCAGCTGCCCGCCCTTTCGTTAACACAGACTCTATTCTGGACTGAACACCCACCGGGAAGGGAATCAAAGCTACAGTGCACCCTCTGGCAGTGGCACCCCACTGCTGACAAGATGGCTCCACAGCATAATTGCTGTGTGCTCATATACACTCGGTTTGCTGGGAGTTTTATTGCAGTGGATTCTGATGCACTCATACGCACCGCACATTGCATTGCTGTGAGTTTTATTGCTGTGAATTCTGATGCACTCATACACACCGCACATTGCATTGCTGGGAGTTTTATTGCTGTGGATTCTGATACGCTGACACACACCAAACATTGCATTGCTGGGAGTTTTATTGCTGTGGATTCTGTGATACACACTGCATATTACTGTGAGTTTTATTGCCCTGGAGCTCTGGGATACGCTCATACACACTGCACATTACTGTGAGTTTTATTGCTGTGCAGTTCTGTGATATGCTCATACACACTGCACATTTCTGTGGGTTTTATTGCTGTGCAGCTCTGATATACTCATACACAGTGCCCATTTCTGTGGGTTTTATTGCTGTGCAGCTCTGTGCTACGCTCATATGCAGTGCACGTTTCTGTGGATTTTATTGTTCAACCAATTAGAGCGGCTGTGATCCCGTTTACTTGACATGCGTGGCTATTCTTTGTAAAAATGCTTGAATTTAAACATTTCATAATTTTATTTATCTCAATAGATACATTTGAAATGGTATACAAAATATACAAGTAGGCACTTGGTATCCACTTTTAATATAAAGAGAGGAAAAGGTGGAGCTCTAAGAGGAAAAGGTGGAGCTTAAAGAGGAAGGGTGGGGATTAACCAGGAAGAGGTGTGCCCTTGACAGGAAGGGGTGCGTCAAATTTAAATTAGGGGGTGCACGAGTTTAGTCAGGCCTAGGGCAGCACAAAACCTAAATACACCACTGTGTGTAGAGCATGAGTTTTATGTATGTGGAGCTCTGATACGCTCATGTACAACCACATACACTGCAAATTTCTATGAGTTTTATTGCTGTGGAGCTCTGTGATATGCTCATACACACCGCATATTACTGTTAGTTTTATTGCTGTGGATTCTGTGATATGCTCATACACGCCACACATTACTATAAGTATATAAAATGGATGTGTAGGCCTATATATAGTGGTTTGGGTATAAGGGTACATATCGAGGAGTGTTTAAATATATATGTGTGTTTCTGTATCACAGTAGATGAAAGTGGACTCCTTAACTTGAAATGCCGGGGCCTATCTTTTGTCCCAGTCCTGGCCTGTATTTAATGATATACATATTTTGCAGGTGTAATGGAAAAACATTTGCTTCTGTTCAGAAAACCAGGGGCTATGTTCCATCCCTGGTGTAAACTTAACCAGAGCTGTTGGAAACTTCCCAGTGCTCTTGAAGTCTATTGAGTTGCTACGTTTACATCAGCTCTGATTACGTTTACACCAGGGTTGGAATATAGCCCCACATTTGCAAGAAATATGGTTTGTTTTTGTAGAAGTTTTTTTTTTCTACCATACATGCTCATAGCATACATTTTTCTCTTTTGTTGTTAACTGCTAGTATATTGTCCTGTGTATTTATAAATTTGTAGCATTCATATACAATCTTTAATAAGCATTTAAAACCTCATCATTAACTTAAGTATGGTAATTACTAAAAGGTAAGTGAGAAATAACCAAATCTTCTTATTTCTTCCCAGAGTGCATTGTTTTGGAAAATAATGAATGCATACGACTCTCACGTTCTTTCAAATTGTTCTGGGAGGTATGTGAATACATTTTTAGCCCACTTCTTCTGATGTTTTATAGAACACTTTGGGCTCTATTCCACACTTGTCTTTAAGATTAATACAGGAGACATTATACCATAACGTAGTTGGGCTTGTGGCTCGAGTGTTGCAATTCCTTGTGCCTCCTTAATGTAAATTAATGACTCCTTTACATTGTATAGGAGACATTAATTTGAACCTCCGAATGGAAGCACAAGCTATTCCAAAGTAGCTTGTACTTCCATCCATGAGATGGTATTTCCCTGAAAAATACAGTCTCCTCACATCTGGTGTTAAGTGATTCTGCATTTGCAAAATCACTTGATACACTGACCTACCTCCCTCCCTAAAAAGCCTATACTCACCTCTCATCCCACAGTGGAGAGGGTGGCGTGATCCGCTGCTTCCTCTCGCTGGGAGCAGAGTGAGACAGGGAACAAATAGTGGCTAGTCTCCCTCCACAATAACGGTATGGCGCTGTGCTATAGCGCAAGAGCAAGCTTGCACAGAACTCATGGCCAGGATGAGTAGGGCTGTATGGAGTCCTATGGATTCCAGGAGCCAATACTCGCGGCATGCCGCTGCCGATATCCGGCTGCCCTGCGCTTTGTTCCTGGGTAGGGACTAACTATGAGCCCACCCTGGATGCTGCACCAAAACTGACTGTTATGGCATTCTACGTCTTTTTGTTTCTGTTTTAGCGTCAATGTGGAAAAGGGCCTTTTGTGTTTTACTAACTTTATATGTACAGGTCTAGTAGATAGTTTATGTTTCATTCTAAAATAAATGTTTTCATAACTACCAGCCCATCATTTTCTTTTGAATTATTATAGCATGTAACTTCCATAATTCCAAAGAATACAGAGAGGGGCTAGAATGCACTGCAAAAACAATCTTGCTGTCACTGCTGTTTCTCATGATGGCAGCTGCACTGGCCATTAGCTTTTAGGTGCACCAATTAAATCTATGGAAATCAATTATGGTTCAAAGTAAAACATTTTGTGCACAGCTCACATCATGTAAAGCACACACGTCTCAATTGTCAGCCAATTATGGAACAGCATAAGACGTTTAACCATTTGAGACCCATTAATTTATGCTTAGAGTCTTCAATGTGGTCAATTTCCTTCATTATTTTTCTTTTAACAAATTAAAGAGCACAGTTCAGTATCTGTGATATTGAAATTGAATTTGTTTAGTAACAACTTAATCCATTTTATTCTGCCTTGATTCAAACGTCACCATTTTAATTGGGAAAAAATCATGTCAGCGTCACAGCTTAAGTTCAGTTCAGACGAACGCAGTCATCACGTCCATGTCGCCGCACATTTTAACGTCCTTCGTAGCATTGATTTGTGATCAGTAGAGACCAACACACGATGTACGTGCGCACTTCGCAGGTGGCAACAGACGCCATTTAGGCCTCGACGTAAAAGTGCTACGGCGGACACCCAGAGTGCACTGCGTCCACGTAGCGGACTGTGTGCGTGATGAGGCGACCTCAGGCGCAGCGCATTTGCGACGTCCATCACGTTGACGCTCAGAAGTTTTTTTGGTCTGGCTGACTGTACCTGTCATTTAATTGTAATTAATTTTGATTCCCATATCTCTGTTTTTTTTTCACATCCATTAAAAAAACGGACCGTGTGGTGTCTACAGTATCTTCCGTTAGTACATACGTCCGTTATGCACGCACGCAGAGTGCGCTCAGACTGCGTTAGTCTGACATTAGCCTTAATTGTAAAAAGCAGCGATAACACACATAAGATAATCCTCCCTGAACATTTCTCCTATCCTTTGTAATGTAATTTATGATGTCATGGATAATATCATCAATGGGATCATGAATAATGTGATGTACAATGTTATAACCAGTGGTGATGTTGATGATTTCAGAGAACTTCCATTAGAATAGTTTAGTTTAACTTTTGAATGAACATCGATGATATAAACTTTGATGGTATTCTAATAAGGTTATTCAAAGAGCATTGAAATTCCACTGGAATTTTGGTGCTCTTTTGGTCCCCGCAATTCGGGGAGTCAAAAGCCGAAGGACGCATGCAAAAAACCATGGCAAAGTCGCCGAATCGAAAAACCACTGGGAAAAACACTGGATCGATCCAATAAGCCACCGAAAAAACACCGAACGTACACAAAACCACCAAACCACCACAAAACCACCAAACGCATCTGAAAAAAGCCGCCGATCCGCCAAACAGAGTGCCAACCAGCTGCCGGAAAAAGCCGACAAGCTGATGAACAGATAAAAAATAACAAAATGACACTGCAACTTTTAAAAGCTGTTTGCAAAAATACTACTGCACGAAAATGCCTGAAAATGACATACAAGGTCCTATGAATAATAATAAAAAGGTCTGTTACAAAAAACCCTAACAGATTTGACAGAAAAAAAATCCAAGAAAATGCATAAAAGCCCCCTAAAAAATAAGTAAAGAGACTTTTTGCTGCAAATTAAAAGAATAGACGGTTTAATAAATATTTATTAAAACGGGGAATATTTTTTACATTGAAACCTATGGAATTTGTCTGATTAAACCACCAAAAATCAGGGCATTTCACTGTCATTTCTCTGCCGTTTGGTGTTCTCTGAATAGATTATCCATTGCTTTTCCTTGGGGATTTCACTGCCATTGAACAGCACTGTATTTCACTGGCAATTCGCCAATATTTAAAGAACTGCCTGCTTTTTGAATAGCCGAATGGCTCTGAAAAATCAATATACCCGCATATATTTTTGACAAAAAGCGTTATTTTTGTGAAATAGCTGAAAAAACAGTATAGGGTTATTCAAAGACTGCGAATTGGCTGCCGAATTGCAATGAATGGTGAATTTCACTGTACGGTGCAATTTCGTGGCAATTCGGCTATTCAAAAAGCTGGCAATCCTCCAAACATTGGCAAATTGCCAGCGAAATATGGTGCAATTCGGCGGCAGTGAAATTACCCATAGAGAAGTAATGGTCAATCTATTCAGAAAACACCGAACAGTAAAAAAAGTTGTCGAATTGCCCAGATTTTCAGTGCTTTCGTTCGACAGGTCTAAGCAAGCGAATCCCATAGGTTTCAATGCAAAATAAATTTCTCGTCTTTACAATTTTTTTATCCAAGAGTTTATTCTTTTGTTTTGCAGCAAAAAGTATTTTTAGAATTTTTTTTAAAAAAATTTTAAATTTGGATTTTTTTGGCGAAATTTTTGATTCCGATTTTATTTTTTTAAATTGTCGTTTTTTTAATTCTTTAACAGACCTGTTTATTGTTATTCATAGAACCTTATATGTTATTTTCATGCATTCATTATTTTTTGTTTAAAATGGCTTTTAAAAATTGCGGTTTTTTTTTTTACCCCGTTCGGCGGCTGACTAAAGGCTTTCGGCTGTCTGTTCAGTGGATCATCAGCTGCATTCGGCGTTTTGTGGCTGCGTTTGGTGGTTTATTGGATGCGGTCAGCACTTTATTGGATGTGCTCGGGTTTATCGCTGCGTTCGGCGAATCCATTCAGGCGCACTTCGGGGATCCTGTGGTGAATGCTGAATTTACCATAGGGTCGGCGAATTGAACTCATCGCATCGAAGTGCAATGAATCGCATCGAAGTGCACCGAATGAAAGAGCACTGAAATTTCGGTGGTCTTTGACCAACTCCTTTTTATATATAGACATATATACACTGTAGACATACATATACATTTGTCCTATTTTTTGTTTTGTTGTGAGATGGAAAATGGAGGATTGGTAGAGTTTTGTATTTCCATCATCACTGTAATCGGGTCAGTCCTGCAATCCTTGGGAAGATAATGGCATGAAACACAGCTGCATATTATACTGTAATAACTTTACACCTCATCAACCATTTTGAAGTGTTTTCTACATATACAAAATATTTACTGAAATAAGTTTTATTTCCTTAACAAATCCATGTAAAAAAATCTATCAGACTTTAACCACTTTAGATGCTCTCCTTTATACTGTAGTTTAGTTGTAAGGAAAAAAAATGTTTAAGTATTGAGGACCTGATGATATACACAATATGATATAAATGATTTCAAAGATGTATACCATATGTTCATTTTAGCTGTGTGAAATAAGATTTTACATTAATTTTGTTTATAACAGTAGGTGGCACTGTGGTCTCACAAAGCTACACAGTAGGAGCTAAACACAAAGAAATGCATCATTTCATGTATCCAAAGCCATTATTCATTTATTTCTTTGCTTGTTTATTTTGGTCAGGTTGAAACATTAGCCAATGTATGTCCTCCAGCTTTGAGTTGCATGGGTATCCTGTCTATGCCACGTACTGATAGTGAATGGAAATTACCTCTCCAAACATGGGTCAAGAGCCATGAAGAACAGCATCAGCAACAACTACAGCAGCTTGCAGACATGTTTCTAGGTATATTTTGTTAATTTTCACTTAATTATTTATAAATCACAATCAAAATCTACAGTGAGGGTTAAAAAGACACTTGGATTTAAATTTTCATTGTGTGATCTATGATATTTGTAACAGGACTATAAAATGGTCTTTTAAATTATTCTAAGTTTCATTCCATACTTCTTCTTTCACATGTCAGGAGTCGAACATTCATTAACCAAAATTAAACAGTTTTAGCACCCTAGGCATTATGCCATTGCCCACAGGGCTAAAACTTTGAGGGCACCTTCTGGTACCTCAAAGGAAATGAAACTCATGTGCAATAAATTAATTTCATTTTTTTTTTGAGAAAGTATTTTACCATGAAGGATACATTGAGATTTCTCTCATTTTCAAGTATGTCCTGGGTGGCAAGTACAGTGGCAAGAAAAAGTATGTGAACCCTTTGGGATTACGTGGAGTTTTGCATGAATTGGTCATAAAATGTGATCTGATCTTCATCTAAGTCACAACAATTTGAAAAACACAGTCTGCTTAAAATAATACAACACAAACATTATATGTTTTCATGTGTTTATTGAACATAACATGTAAACATTCACAGTGCAGGGTGAAAAAAGTATGTGAACCCCTAGCCTAAAGACTTCTCTAAGAGCTAATTGGAGCCAGGAGTGAGCCAACCTTGAGTCCAATCAGTGTGATATTATTGGATGTGTTGCTGAAAGCTGTCCTGCCCTTTAAAAACACACACCAGTTTGGGGTTTGCTGGTTTCAAGAAGCACTGCCTGATGTGAACCATGCCTCGCAGAAAAGAGCTCTCAGAAGACCTACGATCAAGAATTTTTGACTTGCATGAAGCTGGAAAGGGTTACAAAAGTATCTCCAAAAGCCTTGATGTTCATGTGTCCACGGTAAGACAGACTGTCTACAAATGGAGAAAGTTCAGCACTGTTGCTACTCTCCCTAGGTGTGGTCGTCCTGTAAAGATGACTGCAAGAGCACAGCGAAGAATGCTTAATGAGGTAAAGAAGAATCCTAGAGTGTCAGCTAAAGACATACAGAAATCTCTGGCACATGCTAACATTTTTGTTGACACATCTACAAAAAGGAAAGCATTAAACAAGAATGGAGTACATGAGAGGACACCACGGAGGAAGCCATTGCTGTCCAAAAAGAATATTGCAGCACGTTTGAAGTTTGCAAAAGAGCACCTGGATGTTCCACAGCACTACTGGCAAAATATTCTGTGGACAGATGAAACCAAAATTGAGTTGTTTGGAAAAAACACACAACACTATGTGTGGAGAAAAAAAGGCACAGCACACCAACATCAAAACCTCATCCCCACTGTAAAACATGGCGGAGGGAGCATCATGGTTTGGGGCTGCTTTGCTGCCTCAGGGCCTGGACGGATTGTTGTCATTGATGGAAAAATTAATTCCAGAGTTTATCAAGACATTTTGCAGTAAAACGTAAGACCATCTGTCCGCCAACTGAAGCTCCGCAGAGGATGGGTGATGCAACAGGACAATCACCCAAAGCATACAAGTAATTCAACAAAAATACGCCTTCTGGAGTGGCCCAGTCAGAGTCCTGACCTCAACCTGATTGAAATGCTGTGGCATGACCTTAAGAGAGCGATTCACACCAGACATCCCAAGAATATTGCTACACTGAAACAGATTTGTGAAGAGGAGTGGTCCAAAATTACTCCAGATCGTTGTGCAGGTCTGATCTGCAACTACAGGAAACGTTTGGTTGAGGTTATTACTGCCAAAGGAGGGTCAACCAGTTAAGTCCAAAGGTTCACATACTTTTTCCACCCTGCACTGTGGATGTTTACATGTTCTGTTCAATAAAAACATGAAAACATATAATGTTTGTGTTGTATTATTTTAAGCAGACTGTGTTTTTCAAATTGTTGTGACTTAGCTGAAGATCAGAGCACATTTTATGACCAATTCATGCAAAAACTCCACGTAATCCCAAAGGGTTCACATACTTTTTCTTGCCACTGTATGTACCGTTAGGTGTCTTGCCCAAAGACACTTACTAGAGGTGCTCTTGCTGGAATCAAACTCATGTCTCCACAGGCTCTTTCCACGCAGAGCAGTGATGTTACTTCTACTCCACCCAGCTGGTACGCTGCCATTATACAGCATAGCCCCAATTTGTGTTAGCAGAAGTAGGTAGTAAACATAACGAGGAAAAAAGGTGTCATCTGCGCTCGTTTCTATGTGTTCCATGTACAACAAAAATGAGGTTTTTGTTTGTTTCAATGGCCATTGCAACGTAAGCTCACTCGCCACTTCACGGCACCTCTTTACAGAGTGAGTACCTAACAATTGTAACCAAAAGGCCGCTCTACTGAGCAGCTCCAAGCCCCTCCTGCTGCTTTTCAGCCAAGGAGAGGCAAAGATATGGTAGGTTTTATTTATACGCGCACCAAACACTTCCCATTTGGGATTAAAAACAAAAACATGGAAAGAGGAACAGCTGCAGAACGACGGACTGGTGTTACAAGCATGATATACATAAATACAGAAAAAATGGCGTCGCGCTCCATACCGGAGCGGCAGCAACTGCCAGGAGTAACAGCCCAGTTAATGTATAAAACATAACGAGGAAAAAAGGTGTCATCTGCGCTCGATTCTATGTGTTCCATTTACAACAAAACTGAGGTTTTTGTTTGTTTGTTTGTTGTGCTGAAAAGCAGCAGGAGGGGCTTGGAGCTGCTCAGTAGAGCGGCCTTTTGGTTACAATTGTTAGGTACTCACTCTGTAAAGAGGTGCCGTGAAGTGGCGAGTGAGCTTATGTTGCAATGGCCATTGAAACAAACAAAAACCTCAGTTTTGTTGTACATGGAACACATAGAAACGAGCGCAGATGACACCTTTTTTCCTCGTTATGTTTTATACATTAACTGGGCTGTTACTCCTGGCAGAAGTGGGTAGTAGTCCGAGATCTGTTAACACTAATCGTGTATATATATGACCACGGTGGTATTTCCTTATTGCCCATTATGCCTATTGGAATGTAGGGCAACAACAAAGGTTTGACACTCCTGTTTGTTCTCTGGACAGCTTTTGTGTGGTATCCCACGTGTGATTCATACAGGGTAATTCAAAGAGATCCGAATTGCTTGAGAAAGGTAACCAAATGCTGAAAATCAGTGTTCGGTTACCTTTCTTGGCCATTCGGCTATCCAGAGAGCAGGCAATTCGCCAAGTCCTGGCGAATTGCCTGCACATACGGTGTCTGTTCGAGGGCAGTAAATCCCCATAAAAAAGCACTGCTTCGGCTATTCAGAGAACACAAACCAGCAGTGAAAGGTTCCCGAATTGCCCTGCCATTCGGTGGTTTCATGCGGCAGTTTTATTCAGGCGAATCCCATACGCTTCAATGTTAAAAATAGCCTGGTTTTAATTCAATATCAAATAAACCATTTGTTATAAAATTCTGCAGTAAAGAGTCTCTTTATTTATAGATTTTTTAGGATATTTTAAGCATTTTTCTGGATTTTTTTTTTTAAAAAAGTCCCTTTATTTAACCACTTCCATGCGGAGGACGCGCTCAGCGCGTCCTCCACATGGCTCCTGCTGTGCGGAGGACGCGCTGAGCGCGTCCTCCCTTTGGGGTCAGTGTTCGGCCGGGTTCCGGCCGATCGCTGGCCCCCCCGGTGCGGGCTGACATCCTCGATGTCAGCCCAGCATCCGGAACCGCCGCCGATGAAATTAGGTGTCTATCTCCCGATCCGTGGCAGCTAGGGGTTAAAGTTTGGTATGGTTGGATCGGCCAGAGCATGGCCGTTCCAACGATACCAAACACTACTGTGAAAAAAGTTTTTTAAAAAAATAAAAATTAAAAATAAAAATAAAAATATATTTAAAAAAAAAATTATAAATTTTTTTTTTTATTTTTTATTTTTTTTGGTTCGTTAATGCAGCAATATTGTTCCCATTTCAATTATAATGTGAACAATGATGCTGCACTAACGATTTTTGTATGCGGTGCGTTTGTTAAAAATCGTGTAATTTTCCCCAAAAAAAAATGTAACGAGACCCCATCTCTAATTTTTTTAACAAGCGCACCCCATACAAAATATAACCGCAATTGCTCGCATGTTAAAATGTGAAAAAAAAAACACTTTACACATTGTAAATTATTGAAAATACATATTTTATTGCATTTTTTGTTATAATATACAGACAGGTCATGACGTATACATATAATAATGACATATTATGAATCTACCGAGTCTGACGGAAAGAACGATATATAATATGTCTGGGTCATATACTAAAATAAGCCTTCAAAACGCGTTTAAACATGATGAGCAAAACCGGTAAAAATGACCTCAGCACAGAGGTGTGAAAAGCCTCAGCAGCGAAAGGGTTAAGTTTACTTATTTTTTCTTATTTATTCACTCCTTTGTCTGCGGTGTCGGCTTTTTCCGGCTGCTTTGCTGCGTGTGATCGGCTCCTGCTCAGGTTTTTCTGTGGTTTTCGGTCGGTTAATCCAGATGTTTTTGCGGGTTTTCGGCGTGCATTCGCTGGGTTTTGCGGTTAGTTTTCGTGGGGTTTGCGGCAGCCTTTCCCTGCAATTCGGGGACCCTGTGGTGCTTGCTGAATACACCGCAGGGTCACCGAAATGGGATCGGCAAAATGAACCGAATTGAAGAGAACGAAAAGTCACCGAACATGCGGCGACTTTTCGAATCTCTTTGAATTACCCTGATAGTCTTGAGTTCTTTGTCCACCATTCGACGCCAGGTGCCCTTTGGTCTTCCTCTCTTGCCTTTTCCTTCTGGTGTCCAATAAAGGGCAGTTCTGGTGATGTCCCCATGATCTTTTCTGATGACATGCCCAATCCATCTCCATCGTCTTCTTGTGTTGTGATGATAGTCTCCATACACTCTTGTCTACACTGAATGAGGAGTTGTTGGTTGCTGCTGGTTTTGGGCCAGAACATTCGTCAGGATTCTTCGGAGATTCTTTGTGTGAATTATTGATACCTTAGAGAGGTCGTTTTCTGTCATTCTCCAGCTTTCTGAACCATACAGCAGGGTGGAAATTACGCAACTCTGGTACAGTCTCAGTTTGGTATTGGTGCTGTATTGAGGATACCACGGTAGGGAAGGGGTTAAAGCATATGCAATATATATTTGGTCTTAAGCTATCCCATTTTTTTTTCCATGGTGCACATTCGTTTAATCCCATCACTACCAATTTCTTTTCTATAAAACCAGTGTCTGGACTCCGTGGATTTATAAAAAAACAAGGTTTAACTATACAATTCTCTCTTTGTTGACTCCTGTTCCCACTGGCTTATTCTGAGTTTGCCAATGGAAGAGAAGAAAAACAATCTATTTCCACCTGAACTATCAAGGTTTGTTTGGTAATAATGAACATAAACAAAGTCAAGGGTAAATGTCTTAAAACATAAGTGTGTCATAAGAAAAGGGTCTGACATACAGGGTTATCCAAAGAGATCCGAATTGCTTGAGAAAGGTAACCGAACGCTGAAAATCAGCCTTCGGTTACCCTTCTTGGCCATTCGGCTATCCAGAGAGCAGGCAGTTCACCAAATCCTGGCGAATTGCCTGCACATACGGTGCCTGTTCGGTGCCTGTTCGAGGGCAGTGAAATCCCCATGAAAAAGCACTGCTTCGGCTATTCAGAGAACACAAACCAGCAGTGAAAGGTTCCCGAAATGCCCTGCCATTCGGTGGTTTAATTCGGCAAGTTTATTCAGGAGAATCCCATAGGCTTCAATGTTAAAAATATTCCCGTTTTAATTCAATATCTAATAAACTGTTCATTATAAAATTCTGCAGCAAAGAGTCTCTTTATTTATAGATTTTTTAGGATACTTTAAGCATTTTTCTGAATTTTTAAAAAAAAACTTAAAAGTCCGATTTTTTTTTTTGATTTTTTTTCAGTTTGCTTATTTTTTCTGTAACAGCCCTCTTTATTATCATTCCCTGGACCTCCTGTGAAAATTTCAGACATTTTCGCTCAGTAGTTTCTTTGCAAACAGCGTTTCATTTTCACAGATTCATACAAATGGTTTTTCTAATTTATTCACTGCCTCCTCTACGTCACAGCTGCTTCGGCTCTGTGTGATTCGGCTCCTTTTCGGCTCCTGTTCGGCTTTTTCGAAGGTTAATCCAGATGTTTTTGCTTGTTTTCAGCATGCATTCGGTGAGTTTTCGTCAGGTTTGCGGCAGCTTTTCCCTGCAATTCGGGGACCCTGTGCTGTTTGCTGAATACACCGCAGGGTCACCGAAATGCAATCGGCAAAAGGAATGTGCGGTGACTTTTCGAATCTCTTTGGATAACCCTGATAGTTCAGTTTGTTCTCCCTGTTAGGATATGTGTAGGGGTAAAGACTAGAGATCTTTGTGTGTGTATGTCAGTGTGTATCTGGGTCTGTGTGTATGCCTGTTTATTTTTTTACTTTGTCTATGCTAGTGTCTGTGAAAATTCTAGTTCAAAATAGTCAAACCAGAAAAAATCTCGCATTTATCTCACTTTCCAAATCAGCTATTTTGACCAACAGGGTTATTCAGAGAGAGGTGAAAAGCAGGAGAATGGCTGGATAAGTGAAAATTCTAGGTCAAAATAGCCAAACCATAAAAATTCTCCCATTTATCGCACTTTCCAAATAGGCTATTTTGATCTAGAATTTTCCATTCTCCTGGTTTTCACCTTTCTCTGAATAACCCTGTTAGTGTCTGTGATAGTCTTTCCCAGTGTCTCTTGGTGTGTTTCTCAGTAGCTTTGTCATTCTGTTTATGTTTTTCACTGTATGTGTGTCGGTTTGTTAGTGTGTTAAAATGAGATATTCTTCAGTGTTTCTTCAGCACTGATAGTGCCTTTGTCATTGTTTGTATACCTCTGTCAGTGTTTTTGTGCCTTCCATTGAATTTGGGGGTGGGTATAAATGTGTTTCTGCCGGTATGTCTGTGTGAAACTGTATCTGTGTATGATTTGCCACATGGTGTCTTTCTAAGCGCTGTTTTGGAGTTAATAAGAATGGGAGGTTTCAGGGGGTTGGAGGTATTAGATGAGGGGTGTGACCAGTGAGGGGCAGGGCCAGGGAGGGGCCACTTGTAAGATTTTTTTGACACAAAGCCCCATGGCTGGCCTTAATTCCATACTTGAAACTCCATGCTCCATGGTAATGTGGTCAGTGAACTGAATTTCTCACTTGAGTTCAAAACCATCTTTATACAACACTTCAGCCAGGACTGTTGTGTTGATAAACATTCTCATGGTCCATTAAATATCACAATTTCTGCTAGTCCAATATTTTGGCCATAATTTGAAACAAGATTCTCAAGCCACTATTAGAATCCATTAAATGGAGTGAATGGTTTATGTAAGTCCAGATAACCAATGCAAAAGGGATTAACCAAAGACAGTTAGACAATGTCCAACATCAGCAAATTACAATATATTCTAACAATCTAGAAAAGTAAATTTTTAGGTGATGTAGTTATGACATATGACCTAAGGGCACAAAACCCATAAATGAGCTAAATGCGGGGAGGTTACTTAGTTTAATCACTTGCAACGCTGTATGACCAGTTGTTAGGGACAATGAATTACAAAATCTCCCAATCAGCACAGCTGGTTCAAGTGTACGTTAGTGTAAAAAAATGTAGGAATATATAACAGTGAACTACAGTATAGGAATGTGTACATGGATCGTCCACACCTGTATGTATGCAAATACATCCACTGTGGACATCAATATAAAAATTAATACTCAAATGTTCAATCCTGTATGTTCCTTTTTATCTCAAGGTGGGGAGGCAATATAAAAATAAGCATAGAAAACAATATGTGGTGCAGTAAATCCTAAGCCACCATATGTTATACCATATTAGTGCATGGAATATCAACACTCCCTACACATGACCCGGAACATACTTGAAAGCGAGAGAAATCTCAATGTATCCTTCCTGGTAAAATACTTTATAAATAAATAAATAAATTCAGTGGCTGTCTAGAGTGACTGACTCTGTAGGGATCATGTTGCGCCACTAATGGGGGTGGCACTGCCCTCTCCCATCCAATCTTTGATCCTTTGGGATTGAGATGGAGAGAAATAAATAGGACAGTACAGTATGGGTCAAATACTATGAATAAATGCCTAATTGTTATGCACTCACGATTGATGGAGCCTTATGGATGTAGCTCATGTACCTTGCCTTATACGCCCATAATGGTGGTGCTCACCCATCTTTGGGTAGTATTACAATCTGCTAAAACGAGGACGCTTAGGTGAAAAACCTGTGCCTGCAGGTTTCCCCTTAGTGTACGCATTTTAGTTCCATGTTATGAGGCAGGCGCTGATTCAGCAGCCTGCCCCGTACTGCATTGCTAGGATACTGTATACCCGAGGCAGAGCTAACGCACCGCCCTGAGTATCCCCTCCATGGGGTCCATAGGACTTCATGGTGGCTTGTGCTGCAAGGTCAGCTGAGCTGCAGGATCTTGCTCACGCCTCTTAACGTTAGTGTTAAGATTGTAATATTGCACCTAGGGTCTGAGATAACTGGATATGTGTTTCACCTATTGCTTAAGACATCTTCAGTCATCAATATTTGAAGGGATCCTCTATGTAAAAATCTGTGACAGGGATTTGTCAAGCTGGAGAGTGAACCTGACTGGGAGTCCTGGAACTAAGGGCTCAAATCTAACGAAGTCTCTCAATAAAGCGGCCATGCTTAATATATGTCTGGAGTGGGTGGCAACCATGACAACGATGGTAGCTTGCTGGGGACAGGATGTTGTCTCTTCACAACTTAACTCTTCAGGGGATCTATGAGTACACAATACTGAAAAACAATTTAGAAGTTATAAAAAAAAAACTAAAAAATAATATTGCTCATCATTGACCTCTGTGTTTCCGTGGATCCTTATTGCCATGGAAATCCAATGCGAGATTGCACAAACATTATCTGTTTTAATTAATCCATGACATATGATGCTCTGGAAATCATGGTAATTATGCTGAAATGTAGGAGGTCAATCTGTAAAACTATATTATTGAAGACATTCCATGTAAGTCATTGACTAACTATATAAAATAGTAACTATGCTTTCAAACATGAGGCTAATTACTGCAATAGTGACAGTAACTATGGAAATATGTTATAGGCGTTAGAGCAGTTTGTTTACACAGGCTATCTTTAGACAGATTCCTTATTATACAGGTTTAAATATATAAATATACTCAATTATTTTGATTGTAAATTCTTTATTTGTGAATTGTGTCATATCACAAAGCAGACCTCATAAAAGAAAGGAGGCCTCGTAGGGCCAGCACAGAAAATAAAGGTCTCAAATAGGCTTTGAACAAACAATAAAACCATGCAATAAAGGTAGGCATAACGGTCTGAAAAAAGTCAGACAAAGGAGACATCTAGGGCAAAAACAAAAAGGAGAACAAAAATAAGACGCACACCAAAAAGGTGCTGGGACCAAAAAACAGAAATAAGGGAAATAATGAGAGGAAGGGAGAAGGAAAGGCAAGGCCAAATGTGTGACCTTCCTTCCTCACTTCCGATGGACAGTAGGAGATCATGGAGTATAAGTCACAAACCAGGGCACCCGAGGGCCAAGTACGGCAGGCAGAGCCTAGGTAGCTGCCACAATGTCTCCCCGAGGCAGCTCCTAGACAGCAAAGAAAATAAAGGGGGGAGAGGTCCACAGCACAATCCGATGTGTAAAGAAATGAAAAAGATCCAAAAAATAGGGAGGGGAAAATTTTTCTTCATATAACGAAACAGACTAAAGGGGTTGGACAGCACGAATAACAGACTATGGCAGCAAATACGGTAGAGTCAGATCACAAAGTTCACGACCGTTCAAAAGGGATCAGTGGTCTCGGCGTCACCGGCAATATATTGCGGAAGCTCAGAAAGCCCCAGGGTGATGAGCAGAGGCCATGCTTCATCAGGATCGCCAACAGCATAAGACACATTATCATAGTTGAAAAGGACCGTGCCACCTACTCTCCAGCAATACTTGACACTTCCAGCACACAAACACGCTGCCACCTCTCGGTGCCGCTGTCGAGCCATTAAGGTCAAGAAAGGAAGATCTTGATATAGAGTGACTGATGCAGATTGAAAAGCAATGTCGCCACAAGTGGCGGGCAATGATATCAATGTCAGTTTCAGAGACCATCCTTGACCATTGCAATAATATCTGTGGGCGTCTCTGGCGGTGCCGCCGCAGGTTTGCGGATTTGGGCAGCCATTCCAAAGATCCCATGCGCCTCCGCAGGTAACTGCAATAGGTGGCTTGAAAGATGATTGGCATAATACAGAACTGACTCAGTGGATACAGTCTCCGGGACACCGCGGATGTGAACATTGCATCTGTGGTGACTAGCATCCAAAGTCTCCATGGTACGGGAAATCGGCTCTACTTGTAGCTGGAGAGAGTCAACCTTAGCTGACAGAAGAGAGTGGGATGCTCCAACAGTGTCAATACGGTCTGAAATCGCATGCCCCTAAACCGAGGACAAGTCAACTTTGACCTCCGTTAAATCTGTGCTTTAGATAGCACGCATCCCAGCCAACATGCACCTGATATCCCCTTTGGTGGAAGGCAAGGCATCATCTTCTTGGCCCGCAGTTAGGAGATCCACCGGGACTGCCTGGGACTCCGCAGCACCAGAAAATGCGGCGGCGGGTCCCTCTGGCGCATCACAGATAAAATGGAAGATTTAGAATTCAACTCCTGCTTCGGGAGGTGTACTCCTACTTAAAAAACCCGTTAGCGAATCGGTAGCGCATGCTTACTGTACTTTGCGCTCGCTATGCTTAACTGCTTAATATGGGGAGCGCGAAGAGTAGTTAGGATCACAAAGTCCTAAAGCTAATTACGAACTGCTGCCGCTAACTGAGAAGGTTTGCTATAGCTTAGAGCTGATGCTAACTGATTCCACTTCTGCAGAATCAGTTAGCAGCAGCTAGACCCCCCCTAAAAAAATCACATATTCACCTCTGATCCCGTGACGAGAATGGCGGCCCGATCCACCGCGTCTGTTCACTGGGAGCAGAGTGAGACTGGAGGAAAATAGTCTCCAGTCTCACTCCGCAATCACTCCGCTGACCTGCAGGACCTCGCCTCATACACTTGTGATAAAGTGTATATTAAACTGATAACACATTACAAAAGGTTGATTACTTATCAGATTGTGTATGTCTGTCTTTAGAAAAATATATGTGCAGATGTTTCGAGGGAATGAGTTTACATATTGCAGTGCTTGGAAAATAATCAAGTTTCTATTTTTAACAAATGTTTTCTTTTTCTTTTAATATTTTTAATTTGCTTGAAGGCACATTTAGTAAGGAACATATTTGTGCTCGTCTGTTATGAACAGAACAATGTTTCTCTTGTTTAGCAATGGCCCAATTTGTCTAGATGATTTAGAATAATTAAGATAAAAAAATTAGCTATGAAACATGAACATTTTCTATGATAATTATTTACTGGCTCATAAAGAACATTATGCTTAGTGAAAACTATAAATATAGACCTTTTAATTGGTCTTGAATATGATTATATCCTTACTTTAAGCTCTGCCTTCTTTCTTTTAACATGGTGAAAACGAAATGATATCTGTATATTTTCTTCAATGTATTAGATATTTTTTTCCTATGAATAGGAAAAATAGGAACAGGGAAAATCTGCACCTGCAGGTTTCCCCGTAGCATCCCCATTTTACCGCGATATTCTGGGGCAGGTGCTAGCTCAGCACCTTGCATCGGAACGCAGCGCTAACCGCTGGGATACTTGCAGTAGCACTTTGGTGCTCCTTCGTTCGGCGCTATTCGGTGCGATTCAGTGCGATTCAGTACTTCAAGTGTCCCCAAAGTGTGCTGAAGGGATCCTCCGAACACCGCCGATAAACCCACTGAACGCAAAACCGATCAGCCCCTGAACAGGGGTAAACCCCCGCAATATTTAAAAGGCGTTTTAGACAAAAACAATGCATGAAAATAATAAATAAGATCCTATGAATAATAATAAAAAGGTCTGTTACAGAATAAAGAAAAAACGCTATTAAAAAAAATCAATCAAAAATTTTGCTGAACAAAATTGAGAAAAATGTCTAAGGGCCACATTACATTCTCCATGCTAAAACAGGGGCGGTAGGGAGAAAAAACTGCGCCCGCAGTTTTCTCCCTACCGCCCACGTTTTAGCATGAAATTACAATGCAGGCGCTTAAAAAGCTGCCTGAATTGTTACCGCACGCTATGCCCCAGGATGCTTGCGGCAGCGCTGAGCGCCGCCGCGTGCATCCACTCGATGGAGTCAATAGGAATAGCAAAGTACTATAGGAATAGCAAAGTACAGTAACCTCGCGCTGAGAAGCGCAAGGTACCAAACGCAAACGGGTTGCTTAACCAGTTAGCGTTTGGATTGTAATATGCGGTAGCCACCGCAGCTAACGTTAATGCTCACACAGGTGCGCGCTAACGTTAGCAACAAGATTGTAATGTGGCCCTAAAATTTGTTAAAAGATTAATAAAGACTTTTTGCATGCAAAATCAAAAGAATAAGCAGTTGAATTTTTTTTTATAAAAACGGGAAGTTTTTGTATATTGAAACCTATGGGTTACCCCTGTTTAAACCTGTTGAATGAAAGCACCAAAAAACTGGGCGTTTCGCCAACTTTTTGGTGATGAATAGCCAAATTGCCACAAAATTGCACCGTATGGTGATATTCACTGTTCGGTGCAATTCGGTGGCAAATTCAGCTTCTCTTTGAATAACCCCTTTAGTGTTCCCTAGGGAATAGTGTCCTTAGAACTTTTCCTTGTTTTCTTTTCCTGATACACCATTATTAATTACCAGGATCTTAATGCACCTTTATTTGTTATCATGATCTCTTAAAATCATTAGAATTTTCCATCTTTATGCTCACACTACAGATAGCAAATTTTATGTTCTATTACTAGGAATACAGCTTTTGGTGTTCCATACAAAGTATAAGATGTACAAATTAAAATAGCCACACGGAAAATCTGTTGTGTTCTTCTTTACCAGTGGACATAGAATTCTAAGTTAAATAGTAAAGAGTGTAGTTGGACTTAACTTGGCATGGATTACGTGGATCTCCATCATAGGGTGACAATTCCTGATTGGGTCAAGAGCCCAGGGAAAAAGTGCCCCCCTGGAGTTGCCAGGGTCATGCAATATCTTGCAGGATCCCTGCTGGTCCAGTGATAGAGAGGTGCTCTCTGCACCTCTGTCATATCCCTTGCGTTGCTGGTGCTCAGTGTGAGTTACTCTAATGTCACTGATAATGTCACCACAAGGGAGGTACAGAGCTTGTGTTTATCCTGATCGCAATTACCCCAGACCACCAGAGATTATTTCACTTTGCCATCAGGAAGTTGCTCCCCCTCTTCAGAAAGAAGTAAGCAGGAGAGGGGAAATGTGGATTATGTATGTACTTAAAAAACACTAAGGGCTAAATTCCAATCTTCGCGCAAATGTTTACACCGGCACAAAAAAACATTAACGCGTCGGGAAAAAGCATTTGCGCCGAATTGCGTATTACATAGTCAGGGCAACAACCGCCGCAATCGTCGACCGCGGGTGAACCTGCACGAACCCTGAGTGAGCTTACTGTACGTCGCGCGTCCTATACTTAACATTGTGAGCGCAAATGCGAATGTGCGCTCGTACGAGGATGGTATTACAATCTATTTTGCGGTAATTACAGTATGGCCTTTGTGCGCAGAATTTTAGCAACTGCAAAAAGCTGGTGTTAATGGCAAATCTGAACAACCTGGCCAAACCCAAATACCCCAGCCCAAAAAAAATAATGCAGCAAAGTATAGTTACCCCTTCAACACATACCCAAACAATAAAATGGAGAAGTTCTATGTGCGTGTATTATTGCTGCAGCATATATGCACAGATTGACTGTGGCAGGCGCAATGTCTTAATGTGAGATAATTGTGGTTCTTAATTCTGATTGACTGAATCGCGACAAAAAACAGTGCGCACACTGATTTTTTTCACGTGACGGTAGTGCGTGAGCATTTGGGCGCGTCCTGTTTGCGCGCGTTATTGATCGGCGGATGAAAAGACACGCAAGGATTGTAATACCAGCGTTGGTTTGCTCGCGCAAAACTTTAAAGGTTGGCGCAAAGATTTTCGCTTTGCGCGAGGATTGTTGCGTGAAGAATGTAATATAGCCCTAATAATATAAATAAAGCACCACCACAATCACGTTACATTTGCACATACTACACACTACAAACACATTACACTTAAACACAAAACCAGACACATTAAACATATCACACACAGAATATGCAATACACATATCCCACTTTACAGACATATCCTAAATTGCATATATCACACTCTTAACACTTCTCAAACACACATATTGCACCTACATAATACATTACACACGTATCACACAAATATCACAAATTACACACGTCACATGTTACAAACATTAGACACACATTACTTATATTGCATACAGCCAACACGTACACTGCATACATCCAACATATATTTTGGCCAAAATTATCTGGTGGTGTAGAGCAGAGCTGTGGCTGGTTGGAGGTGGGATTAAGCAGCAGCCCTAGGTATGCCTTTTCAAATATGTTCTAAACAAATAATGTACTGACACTGTCCGAATGAAGAAATATAAGCAGATCCATCCCTTTCTTCTTCTTGTATGGTCATTTAATATACAGGTACATTCAAAGAAATTTTCACTTCTCTAGTCATTCTCCTAAGTCAAATTAGCCAAACCAGAAAAATCCTCCCATTTATCTCACTTTCCAAATCGGCTATTTGGTCTAGCTTGTACTCTTCTCCTGGTTTTCACCTCTCTCTGAATAACCCTGATAGTGTTGTTACAGGAATCCACTCAGTTCTATCGGGAGAAAGGTCGGCACGGTGCGGTCAATGGCAGGAAAAGCGTTCTTTATTATGACATCAGACTCAGGCTGGAATATATCACAAAGCTCGAGTGAGGTCTTCAAGACAGAGATACAATTCTTATACATTGATTTGTAAAAAGGTACATCCCAGGTGCCCTCCGCTGGGCAGAGGTGCCCTCTGCTGGGCAGACATGCCCTCCCCTGGGCAAACGTGCCCTCCTTCCAATTTGGACACAAAGACATTCCACAATTTGCCTTTTCATATACAATTAGGACATTTAGTTGATCTAGAAGCTAGCTAGATCCTGTCACTATCATTCCCCAGAGAGCCCACTTCTCCCAAAACTGATAAGAGTGCAGGCCTGAGGGACTCCTTTGTTCTCACTATACCCAGGCCTGAGACTTCTATGGCCTTGGCGTAGCTAAATCAGTACTTTTGGCACCTCTGTTTATTGGATTCCTCTTTTAATTGCTACACAAAAACTATCTGGAATGCAAGCATCTATGCAAACTCTTCTAAGTCAGTTAATATTCACTATTTAAAATTACGTGAACCATGATTCTACCCAAGATGGCTGCCAATATACAAGATGGCAGCTAATTTCTGGCCCATTCCTGCCACAGTGTCTCTAGCTAAAAGTAGATAAATTATGATTTACTCAGGTGACAATACATATTAGTCCCAAGGCCCAGCAATAAAGTATCTGATAACATCACATTTGCATATTTTACATTGTAACAGTTCAAATGAGATAAGATCTATAAAAAAATGAGTTTCAGTATGAGGCTGAATCACTTCCAGAAGCAGCTTGTATGTAGGTTGTGACCCTGAGTACAGAAAATGTCATTTCAAATATCTCACTTTATATTTTAGATTGTTTGTAAATCGCATGAGCTTAATTCAGAAAACAGTATATTTGTACGATGCCTTTCCCAGCTCCGTAACTAAAACATGATTTGCTTTTATTGGGTAAAATTGGTATGATTGCCAGCTCAGACATCTCTTCAGCTGCATTACACTGGTGAACTCGAACTCTGATAAAGGAGTTATGTACAGCAATGACAGAAATTGATTTCCAATTTTCTTTGGAATTACTCTATCATTGCTCATGACTCAGACAATTTAGCTTACATTACAGTGCCGGGTTCTGGGCTGTAGATCACGCTGACAGTCTGCTCTTCACTCACGACAACGGTTTTGACAAGATATTGAAAAATTTATTCAGATGCGATTTTCATGCTTTGAAATTGAAGCTTGCATTTTATACAGACACTGTTTACGGCTGTTTCTGTTTGGTTATTCCTCGTTTTCTTGAGTGTAGAATATTATCAAGACATAATAAAAAGCAATGTTAGCCTCGTTTAAAGAGCAGCTATTGAAACCTTACAGTGTATTAATTGAGAATGTATAAATCATATATATTTAATATTTCTTTTAATTCTCATAATTTATATGCAATACCAGATTTATATTAGGATACATTAAAATATAGTACCGCTGTTAGTCCTTTCATAAAGTGAACACAAAATTTACACTATTTTGCCATTTTGGCAACGATAAAAGTGGTTAAAGATCTAGATGAAGACATGCACATTCTTAATTTTCATTCAGTTAAGGAGATCTAACAGTTTAATGTAATTTAGGTCTTAAGTGATAATATTGAAGCTCATGCATGTTCTTGAAAACTGGTATTTATGAACCTGGTGCCATTTGAATAATGTGTTCTGTCATTACTAGAAATATTAGATGTCCTCTGGTTACCTCATACCTACAAAGAAAGATATGCTTTCACTTGACTCTGCTCTTTCCTTCATCCCCCACATCCAGTCTCTTTCCTCCTCCTGCTGCAACCAACTACGTAATATTTCCAGAATTCACCCTTTTCTTACCGCTGACACCACAAAGCAATCCATGTCCATGCACTTGTAATCTCCTAACTTGACAAATATAATAATCTTCTAGTTGGCCTTCCTCTCTCCCACCTCGCCCCCCTACAGTCCATTCTGAACGCCTCTGTCAGGCTCATCCACCTCACCCAATGCTCTGTCTCTGCTGCTCCTCTCTGCGAATGCCTTCACTGGCTCCCCATCCACTGCAGAATTAAATTTAAAATCCTTACCCCGACCTACAAAGCTCTCACTAACTCAGCTCCCCACTACCTGTCCTAACTAATCACTAAATACACCCCAGCCCGCTCCCTAAGATTTAACAGTGACCTGCGCCTAGCTTCTCCCTGCATCACCTCTTCCCATGATAGACTGCAGGATTTCTCACGTGCAGCCCCCATCCTCTGGAGCACTCTACCTCATACGCTCAGACTTCCCCTAATTTCCCTTCCTTTAAACGACCCCTTAAGACATTCCTGTTTAGAAAAGCCTACCACCCGACTAACTGACGCAACCAGTCCATCACTCTCACCTTGCAGTCCTCTCCTCCTAGTTCCACCCCAACCCTTCTAGATTGTAAATTCCCACAGGAATAGAGCCCTCGTCTCCTCCTGTACTGGTTTGTCAAAATGTTGTTCAATGTATTGTAACCCTCAGGGCTGGCCCTTCCATGGAGCAGGGTGGAGCAGCTGCTCCAGGCAGCCCTTTATCAGGGGCAGCATTTTGCCACCCTGGCAAAGGCCGTGGCATGGAGAGCGCTCGGCCCAAACAAGGCACGGCCCTCCAGAAGGCTGGTGTTTCATGGAGAAAGCCAGCCGCGCCCACCCCTCTAGCAGGCTGTGCCCACCCCTTTCAGCAGGCCTCGCCCACCTCTTATTAGGGAGAGACTGGCCGCTTCTTCTGCCCAACGAGTGATACCCTGGATCTTGGATTAGAGATATGGAAGTGCTTCAGACCTGTCTGACCCCCTGAATAATATTGGTGCCCGTCGGTGTGTATCCAGGGGGCTCTGTTTAATGTGTTGGTTGTTTCCGGGAGAACAGGTTTTGAGCTAGACCTGTTTCTGGTGAGGGTACTTTACGACTGGTCACTGCAGGAAATGCAGTGCTGGCCAAGATCCGGGATGCTGCAGTCTCAGGGCTCCATGGCTGAGTCTTTTCGATGGAGACGAGCTGGGGAGTGATGACGGGTTCCATGGAGAGAGGTCCTGTCGCACCTACTACTGCCTTTACCTGTACCAAGCAGGGAGGTCTGACTTGTGTACAACACTCACACTGTCTGGGGGGAGGGGTCATTTACCAGACTGAGACACCTGACCCCTGTATTACACACAGCTATCAATTTCCAGACTGACAGCTCAAATCTCTATATAACACTCATTGTGCATGTTGTTATTTTGCAGCCTATCACAGCCGCTCGTAGCCAGTGAGTTTTATTGCTGTGGAGCTTTGTAATAAGCTCATACACGTTGCATGTTTTTTTGGGGGGGGCAGCAATTCATCCATCGCTCCAGGCAGCACAGTGGCTTGGGCCGGCCCTGGTAGCCCTGTCTATATTGTGCCCATTGTACAGCACTGCGGAATATGCTGGCGCTATATAATAATATATTATATATAATAATAATATAACTATAGTATAATAATAATGAAATGTAATCACATTTTAAAAGCGTACTACTTCCAATTTGGAACAAGTATTAATTTGTGTACGCTGAATATATTCGTAATTAGGTTTGCTTGGGATGTCATGGTACCTTTGTCCTATTGGAGATTAATAAAAAGAATATTGGAACACTCTGGTGTTAGTGAAAAAAAAAACATAAGTAACATAATTCATTTATTGTGTATGTGTGTGGGGGGATTGTGCTGCTGCTCTCCATTCCAACAACAATTGCAGCTCTGTTTTTATGGAGTCGATTTGCTGAGATTGAGGATAGTTATTTTAAAATTTATCTCACATTAGGGACAAATTAATTAAAAGAGCCTATCTGTAGTATTATAAAGCCAAGAAACACGTTTTGATAAATATAACTTAATGAATTAATAGACCTTGAAATGCTTAGGAAATATCTCAATAATTTTTGATATGTCTAGTGAATTAATTTATTCCCTTTGGAGGTTGCTCATTACTTTGCAGTTCATTGCCTCTAGATGGAAACACTCCAAATATGTAACACATTTACAGTTATTTCTCCAACCAATACTACACAAAGATTAAGGGCTGAGACTCTTCTCAGAGGGAAACTGAAGTCCCAAGGCCTTTCTATGCACAAAATGCTCATAGTCATTGAAACCAAAAAAACAGCACTAATGTCAACACTAAAAATGACCTACAATTGTATATAGAAAGGAAAACAAAACCATCATAGCCTAGAACAGTTACATACTAACTATCAGGGTTATTCAAAGAGAGCTGATCTGGCCCCGAAATGTAACCGAACAGTGAAATTCAGCGTACGGTTACCTTTCCTGGCCATTCGGCTATTCAGAGAGCAGGCAGTTCACCAAATGTTGGCGAATTGCCTGCACATACGGTCAGTGGCGTAGCGTGGGTTGTCAGCGCCCGGGGCCAGCCAAGAATTGTGCGCCCCCCAACCTGTGGACACGTTATCGATATTGCCCCAGCTCACACATGAATATTGCCCCAGCTCACACATGGATTTGCCCCAGCTCAGATATGGATATGCCCCAGCTCACACATGGATATGCCCCAGCTCACACATGGATATTGCCCCAGCTCACACATGGATATGCCCCAGCTCACATATGGATATGCCCCAGCTCACACATGGATTTGCCCCAGCTCACACATGGATATTGCTCCAGCTCACACATGGATTTGCCCCAGCTCACACATGGATATTGCCCCAGCTCACATATGGATTTGCCCCAGCTCACACATGGATTTGCCCCAGCTCACATATGGATATTGCCCCAGCTCACACATGGATATTGCCCCAGCTCACACATGGATATTGCCCCAGCTCACACATGGATTTGACTCAGCTCATGGATTTGCCCCAGCTCATGGATTTGCCCCCAGCTCATGGATTTGCCCCCAGCTCATGGATTTGCCCCAGTTCTCACATGGATTTTCCCCAGCTCATGGATTTGCCCCAGTTCATGGATTTGCCCCAGTTCATGGATTTGCCCCAGCTCATGGATTTGCCCCAGCTCATGGATTTGCCCCAGTTCATGGATTTGCCCCAGTTCTCTCATGGATTTCCCCAGCTCATGGATTTGCCCCCAGCTCATGGATTTGCCCCAGTTCTCACATGGATTTGCCCCAGCTCATGGATTTGCCCCAGCTCATGGATTTGCCCCCAGTTCATGGATTTGCCCCAGTTCTCTCATGGATTTGCCCCAGCTCATGGATTTGCCCCAGCTCATGGATTTGCCCCAGTTCTCACATGGATTTGCCCCAGCTCATGGATTTGCCCCCAGCTCACGGATTTGCCCCAGTTCTCACATGGATTTGGCCCCAGTTCTCACATGGATTTGCCCCCAGCTCATGGATTTGCCGGCAGTTTCTCACATGGATTTGCCCCAGCTCATGGATTTGCCCCAGCTCATGGATTTGCCCCAGCTCATGGATTTGCCCCAGCTCTCACCTGGATATTGCCCCAGCGGCAGCCAGCTCTCACATGGATACTTGCCCCAGCTCCGGATCCAGCAGGGGTTGAGGGGGCCAGATGCCGGGCAGCGGGAGTGCCTGCCCGGTCCTGAACAGCGTGTGAGTCCGTCCGTGTTGAAGGGGAGGCGGCTGCGTGCGTGCGCCGGTCACGCAGTCCGGCCAGTCAGGTGGTACAGAGACTCAGTACCACCTGATTAGCCGGACCACGTGACCGGCTGCGCCTGCACGCAGCCGCCTCCCTTTCAACACGGATGGACTCACTGTTCAGGACCGGGCAGGCACTCCTGCTGCCCGGCATCTGTGTCCCCTCAACCCGCGGGTCCATGGGCGGCGCCCGAGGGCCCGGCGGGTCAGTCCGTGCATCAAGTTTTAGGGGCGCAAATTTCTTTTGAAATTATGCGCCCCTAACAAAACTGCGCCCGGGGCCACGGCCCCCCTGCCCCCCCACGCTACGCCACTGCATACGGTGCCTGTTCGTTGCCTGTTCGAGGGCAGTGAAATCCCCATAGAGAAGCAATGCTTCGTCTATTCAGAGAACAAAAACCAGCAGTGAAAAGTTGCCGAAATGCCCTGCTGTTTGGTGGTTTCATGTGGCAGGTTTATTCAGGCGATTCACATAAACTTCAATGTTAAAAATATTCCCGTTTTATGTCAATGTCTAATAAACCGTTTAATATTATATTCTACAGTAAAAAGTCTCTTTATTTACAGATTTTTTAAAGATCTGTTTTCAGATTTTCTTGGCAAAACATTTTTCCCGTTTGTTTTTATCGTTTTTTATTTTTAATGTAACTGCTCTTTTTATTATCATTCTTTGGATCTTATATGTAAATTCCAGACATTTTTGTTCAGTAGTTTTGGTGCAAACAGCGTTTCAATTTTCCAACTTTCAAGCGTACTGTTTTTTGTTTTTTTTACACCTCTTTCGTCTGTGTGTCGGGTTTTTCCGGCGGCTGCTCTGCACTGTGATCGGTGGCTAGTCGGGTTTCTCCGGCGTGTTTGACGAGGTTAATCCAGATGTTATTGCGGGTTTCGGTGAGCGTTCGCCGGGTTTTCCGGTGAATGTTCGTCGGGTTTGCAGCAGCTTTTCACTGCACTACGACGGCCCTGTGGTGCTTGCTGAATACACCGCAGGGTCGCCGAAATAGGATCGCCGAATCGCACCAAATTGAAGAGCATGAAAAGTAACCGTACGTGCGTTGTCTTTTCGATTCTCTTTGAATAACCCTGATAGTAATTTAGGTTTAAAAAGATGCCCATCCAGTTCAACCTTCCACACTTCCCTATCACTGCCGTTGATCCAAAAGAAGGGAAAAAAATACTTGATGCACTGTCCATTTGACTCCAAAGTGAAAAAGATAAGTACCGTATATACTCGCGTATAAGCTGAGTTTTTGACTCCGATTTTGAGTAAAAAAAACGCGATTCGGCTTATACGCGAGTCAAGAAGCGCAGCAATCGGCAACCTACGGCCCGCGGGCCGTACCCGGCCCGCTGGCCGTAGAATTAAGGCCCACCGGTGTCCGTGATAATTTCACGGACACCCGGCCCGCGCCGGCCTGCTCCTTCGATGACAGCAGCACCCCGTAGCGGAGGAGCCGGAAATGCGCGTCTTCCGCTCCAGGCGCTGCTGTCATTTGAGACTGGCGGGATGATTTACGTTTTTTTTTTCTTTTTTTAATGGTTATTTTTTTAAATCACCAGGTTTATCTTGGACGCAGAGACCCTTCCCAAATTAATGGGTCATCAAATATCCTCGTGAGGAGCAAAAAGATTTCAACAAACCTAGAGAAATTCCTTCTGTTAAATAAAACATTTAATATTTAATTTGGTCAGTTTAGTTGGTGCTGTCAGGGTCTGGAGACTCGAGGAACTCATAAGGATCAGGGATATCTTGCTGCTCCCCAATGCTGAGCTGAGGGCTTCCCAGATGGTGGTGGTGGTGGTGGTGATGATGGTCTCGATCCGAGTTGCCAGACAGGGAAATAATGTTAGAGGACAGTCTAGAACCCATCCTCTCCGCGTGCGCGTCGTGAAACTCGTGCAAGAGTTTGGCTGTGTCGTCTAAATTCAGGTGACCATCGTCGTGGTCGAGCTCCTTCTTGAGTTTCCCAATTTACCAGTGGCTGCTGCATTTCCCACTTAGGCTTATACGCGAGTCAATAAGTTTTCACAGGTTTTTTGGGAAAAAGTAGGGGGGTCGGCTTATACACGGGTCGGCTTATACCCGAGTATATACGGTACTCCTTGCTACTTACTGTAATGGTAAACAGATTTATCCATGGATCAACAAGCAATTTATAACAATTTTAATTTGTATCTCTTTATATCATATTTTTCCAGGAAATCATGCAAACCTTTTTTTGAAGGTATCAATTGAATTGGTTGAGACCTTTGAAGTCTTTAGGAAGAGAATTCCATATTTTTATTGTTTGTAATGTAAAATATCTTTCCTTTGCAGTTGAAAAATCTTTTCTTCAGTCGCAGCGGATGACCACTTTTATATATTTCTCAGCAAGCAGGTTTTATTTCCTTTATCAATAACTTTTGTTTTTCATGAAGATACAAGAGTTTGATGAGAATAATTTGGTCCTGAGTAATAAACGAATTTCTCAAATATTCTGTTTGACTTTGAGCTTTTTCATCAGACTTTGTGTACGCTGCTAAATGAGCTAATTTGCATCCTTAGAATTCAGTCTTCTTAGATTCGGCAGAGAGTTGTATTGAATATTCCAAAAGCACACAACGCCCATTTCAACATCCAGAAAACAAGCTTCATAAAATGTATTATTAACATATTCTGTATATCTACAGTTGATTTGTCTAGCTCAATGTACCATTTGCATTTTAGTGCCTCCTAAATGGAAACTTTGCCATCCACATATTTGTTCAAGGTCACTCAACTCTAATTACTGTTTATAGAGTTTATAAAAAAATAACTATCCTTCTAATCCTGTAATGTATTCACAGAACCCTGTTTGATGTTTCTACAAGAGAACAAAATACTACACCAAGTGGGTAATCCAAGGAACACGACACTAAGAACTCTTGTACTTTCAGATACCTATGTGACTGAAACATTTTGCAGAATCTGTATGGTAAGAATCAAATATTTTATACAATTGGGACACTGACATTAAAGCGCACTGATACTTTGCTCATATGAACCAAATGCATCCATAAAGTTATTTGGATGTCCACCGGTCTATATCCATGAAATGCTTTTAAAATAAAGTTAACACGGTCAAGTTTTCAAAATATGCATAAAAAGCTATTTTGTTAAGTCTTCTTGACCCAGATATAACTTTTCAATTATGTATATATATGTGTGAAAAAGATCCAGATGCATATGAAGGCTTGGTATAAAAAAATAAAGTTGTGTTTATTCCATAGATTTATGGAATAAACACAGCTTGACTTTTTTGTGCAAAGCCTTAGTGTGCATCTGGATCTTTTCTCTTTGTGTGGCTATAAAGCTGGACCAGCACTGAAGCAAGTATTATATGTATGTAGCGCTGCTTTAAAACTGTATTCTGGTGCATTGAACTATTGCTGCCACCAGAGGGAGCCATTGTGGACTATGCTAGGCAAAACGGACTCCATCTCCCATCACCCTTTGCGTGAGGACAGGAAGTGGGGGGTACAAAGAGGAGGAAGGACATCAGCAGCCTCGTGCAAGGCATGGGCAGTGTGAACAGAGTCACGAGAGACGTAGGACGCACACTGGGGTTGTTAGGGTTTGAAACCAGGCCGGAGTGTGGCAGTTACTACAGTCCTGTTAAAGATCGTGCTGTTCCCTGAGTGTTGAGTACAGAGCAAGCAGTGAGAGAGAACAGTTGCAGGAGACACGTCTGCGATCCCGGCAGAGTTGGAGTGCAGAGAGACAGCGGCATCCATTGCTGCAGTGATCGGAGAAAGAGTGTGCATCGGCCGGCTGTGTACTACGCTGAACTGTTCTTGACAAAGTGCGGTTTGGGAGAAGAGGGACATCGTGTGAGGAGAGGCTGCAAACTCTAGAGGAGTGCTGGCGGCCTATGTGTTCGTGTTCTGGCAGTGGAGAAGCCGATTGGGAGTGCAGGCGTTAACAGCATCGAGTTCCAAGTGGCAGCGAGGACAGATCCTCTCTCGAGAGATCCTTATCTCCTGCGTTCATCGGTCCAGGACAAGCGGGGTTACACCGGATGGGTGAGAAGGCTTCGGCCTGGTGCAAACGCAGAACTTGAAAACGCACTTGTTTATTGTTTCTTTAAGGGCCCCAACGGTGACTAGTCGAAGATTGTTTTTGTTTCATTCACTGGCCAGTTGAACACAGTACCCGGGTACCCTAGACAACACACATACACAGTGGCAAGAAAAAGTATGTGAACCCTTTGGGATTACGTGGAGTTTTGCATGAATTGGTCATAAAATGTGCTCTGATCTTCATCTAAGTCACAACACTTTGAAAAACACAGTCTGCTTAAAATAATACAACACTAACATATGTTTTCATGTGTTTATTGAACAGAACATGTAAACATTCACAGTGCAGGGTGGAAAAAGTATGTGAACCTTTGGACTTAATAACTGGTTGACCCTCCTTTGGCAGCAATATCCTAACCAAACGTTTCCTGTAGTTGCAGATCAGACCTGCACAACGATCTGGAGTAATTTTGGACCACTCCTCTTCACAAACCTGTTTCAGTGTAGCAATATTCTTGGGATGTCTGGTGTGAATCGCTCTCTTAAGATCATGCCACAGCATTTCAATCGGGTTGAGGTCAGGACTTTGACTGGGCCACTCCAGAAGGCGTATTTTGTAGGGATGTGCGTTTTGGGTTTCGGAATTTCGGAATTTTCACGAAATTTCCCGATTCGTGCATTCGAATTCCGCCGATTTTCTGAAAATTTTCAGATCCGAAAATGGCAGATCCGAAAAAACTTTTGAGCCAAAACGAAATTTTTTCGAAATTTTCGAATGGAGTAGAAATGTGTAAAATCGAAATTCATTTTCGTTCAATTCGTGATTTCGGCTCCATTCCTGATTTCGGTTCCATTTCAGTAATTTCGGACATCGTATTTATATCGTTGATTCTGTAATTAAATTTTGTATCATTCCCATCTCAATGTATCCTTCCTGGAAATAGAAACCAGAGAAATCTCAATGTATCCTTCCTGGAAAACCAGAGAAATCTTAATGTATCCTTCTTGTAAAACATGAGAAATCTCAATGTATCCTTCCTGGAAATCCAGAGAAATCTCAATATATCCTTCTTGTAAAACATGAGAAATCTCAATGTATCCTTCTTGAAAAAAAATGAGAAATCTCAATGGCAGAATTATCATATCGGCAGAATTATCGTATCCGAAAAACCATTAGTTTACGTCAAAACGAATAGACACTTTGAAACGAGGAGAACAGACGTTCCGAAAAACACGAAAATTTCCGAAATCACGAAAAAAAGTCGATACTGAAACGAACCGAATTGAAACGGAAATCGGCTGAAACGAAAATTTACAAAATCCGAACGAACCGAACCGAAAAAAAAAATCGGTGCACAAGCCTAGTATTTTGTTTTGTTGAAGCCATTCTTTTGTTGAATTACTTGTATGCTTTGGGTCATTGTCCTGTTGCATCACCCATCCTCTGTGGAGCTTCAGTTGGCGGACAGATGGTCTTACGTTTTCCTGCAAAATGTCTTGATAAACTCTGGAATTCATTTTTCCATCAATGACAACAATCCGTCCAGGCCCTGAGGCAGCAAAGCAGCCCCAAACCATGATGCTCCCTCCGCCATGTTTTACAGTGGGGTTGAGGTTTTGATGTTGGTGTGCTGCGCCTTTTTTTCTCCACACATAGTGTTGTGTGTTTTTTCCAAACAACTCAATTTTGGTTTCATCTGTCCACAGAATGTTTTGCCAGTAGTGCTGTGGAACATCCAGGTGCTCTTTTGCAAACTTCAAACGTGCTGCAATATTCTTTTTGGACAGCAATGGCTTCCGCCGTGGTGTCCTCCCACTCCATTCTTGTTTAATGTTTTCCTTATTGTAGATGTGTCAACAAAAATGTTAGCATGTGCCACAGATTTCTGTAAGTCTTTAGCTAACATTCTAGGATTCTTCTTTACCTCATTAAGCATTCTGCGCTGTGCTCTTGCAGTCATCTTTACAGGACGACCACGCCTAGGGAGAGTAGCAACAGTGCTGAACTTTCTCCATTTGTAGACAGTCTGTCTGGACACATGAACATCAAGGATTTTGGAGATACTTTTGTAAACCTTTCCAGCTTCATGCAAGTCAACAATTCTTGATCGTAGGTCTTCTGAGAGCTCTTTTCTGCGAGGCGTGGTTCACATCAGGCAGTGCTTCTTGAAACCAGTAAACTCAAAACTGGTGTGTGTTTTTAAAGAGCAGGACAGCTTTCAGCAACACATCCAATAATATCACACTGATTAGACTCAAGGTTGGCTCACTCCTGGCTCCAATTAGCTCTTGGAGAAGTCATTAGGCTAGGGGTTCACATACTTTTCCCACCCTGCACTGTGAATGTTTACATGTTCTGTTCAATAAAAACCTGAAAACATATAATGTTTGTGTTGTATTATTTTAAGCAGACTGTGTTTTTCAAATTGTTGTGATTTAGATGAAGATCAGAGCACATTTTATGACCAATTCATGCAAAACTCCACGTAATCCCAAAGGGTTCACATACTTTTTCTTCCCAGAGCTATTTTTAACGGGACTTACACTCCAGAACTGAGGGGGTTAACCGGTTTCTTTTACCGCCTCGTGTTTTTCCCGTGTTACGAATTCTTGCTACTCAAATACTGTATATGCGTAGTATATGCTGCTTTATTGGGATCAGTAAAGAATCTAATATAGAAAAATCCACAACAGTGCTGGTGTATAGTTCTTTCCTAGTGCGGTGAGACTATGCCGAGGTTTATTCAGCGGCTCCTCTGGGGGTGAGCGCTACATGTATTATTTCTGAGTGCGGAATATCTTGGATGGATATATATATATATATATATATATATATATATATATATATACGTTTATTATTGCAGAGACTTTTTACATATTACAGCAATTCAAAGAACTGCATCACAGACCTCATGTGCTACATTCCCCATATGCAGCACAGAACTGTGGGTAAGACATGCAAATGACTAGTGATGGGCCGAACACCCCCGTCTTCGTTTCGCATTCGAACTCGAACATCGGAAAAAGTTCGAACGCAAACACGATTCGAACGCAATGCAAGTCAATGGGACTCAAACGTTCGAAAATTAAGGTCCCCTCCAGAGGGCATATATGCAAGATATTGGTCATAAAAGGTGTATGGGGGTCCGGGTACTGCCCTGGGGGACAGGAAACAATGAAAAACAAATTTTAAAAAAAGTTTTCAACCATTTCACTGCGGAGTGCTGAGCCATTTCACCGCTGTGCTCTGAGCTCATTTTTACCGCTTTTGCTCATGTTTAAACGGGATTTGAAGCCATGGGAAATGTTTGAGTAACAACGAGTAGGAAAAATTACAATCTTAACGCAAATGTTAATGCTCACTTGCGTGAGCATTAACATTTGCTACGGTGTTCACCCCATATTACAATCCAAACGCAAACGGATTAAGTAACCAAATTTGTAAGAAGAATAATTAATGCAGCATATGAATCCGTACACTGCCGGGCAGCACCTCTACAGTATAATTAATGCAGCATATGAATCCTCACACTGCCGGGCAGCACCTCTACAGTATAATTAATGCAGCATATGAATCCTCACACTGCCGGGCAGCACCATTACAATATAATTAATGCAGCATATGAATCCTCACACTGCCGGGCAGCACCTTTATAGTATAATCAATGCAGCATATGAATCCGCACACTGCCAGGCAGCACCTTTACAGTATAATTAATGCCGCATATGAATCCTCACACTGCCAGGCAGCACCTCTACAGTATAATAATGCAGCATTTGATTCCGCACACTGCCGGGCAGCCAGGGCCGGCGCTGCTGTTAGGAAAGCTAGGCGGCCGCCTAGAGCGCAGCACCGCCTAGGGCGCCGCGCCGCCGAGCTCCACAGGCAGGGCCGGCCCGTCCATGCAGCAGGCGGCATGAAGCACCCCTGCCGCAAAACATAGGAACGCAGGCGGCATGAAGCGCCCCTACCGCAAAACATACGAACGCCACCGCCTCATTCAGCAGGCCAGCGCCCGCCCCTACACCTCAGCGGCCCGCCCACACTCCCCCTCCACGCTAGCAACAGGGTCGCCGTGGGTTGCGGCCGCCCCGGAGGCGCCTGCACAGCGCTGGGCCTAGGCTAGCACATTTGCCGCGGGGCCTGGGACGGCACTGAGCGCGGCGCTCCCACGCCGCTCTCCCCCTTGGCACCACCCGGACGGCTCATTGAGGCCTGCGGGCCATCCCCAAAGCCTGGGGAGACCACCAGGCCTGAGGAGACCACCAGGCCTGGGGAGACCACCAGGCTCGAGGCCTGGGGAGACCACCAGGCCCGAGGCCTGGGGAGACCACCAGGCCCGAGGCCTGGGGAGACCACCAGACCCGAGGCCTGGGGAGACCACCAGGCCCGAGGCCTGGGGAGACTACCAGGCCCGAGGTCTGGGGAGACTACCAGGCCCGAGATCTGGGGACACTACCAGGCCCGAGGTCTGGGGAGACTACCAGGCCCGAAGCCTGGGGAGACTACCAGGCCCGAAGCCTGTGGACATCACCAGGCTCGAAGCCTGGGGACATCACCAGGCCCGAAGCCAGGCCTCAACCAGGGCTGTGAGGGTAAGTTTATGTGTGTGTGTGGATTTGTATGTGTGTGTGTGTGTGTGTGTGTGTGTGGATTTGTGCGTGTGTGTGGATTTGTGTGTGTGTGGATTGGTGTGTGTGGATTTGTGTGTGTGTGTGAGACATTGGGTGGGGGTATGTGGACCTCTGTGATACGCTCATATGCACCGCCCGTTACTGTGCGTTTCATTGCTGTGGGGCTCTGTGATAGGCTCATACACATTGCACATTACTTTTGTTTTATTGCTGTGGATTCTAAAATATGCTCATACACACTGCACATTACTGAGTTTTATTGCTGTGGATTCTGTGATACGTTCATACACACCGCCTGTTACTGTGACTTTTATTGCTGTGGATTCTGTGATACGCTCATACACACCGCCTGTTACTGTGAGTTTTATTGCTGTGGATTCTGTGATACGCTCATACACATCGCCTGTTACTGTGAGTTTTATTGCTGTGGAGCTCTGTGTTACGTTTACACATGTCACGTGTTTTTTTTGGGGGGGGGCGTAGGTAGCTGGTCTGGCCTAGGGCGCAAAATAGCCTAGCACCGGCCCTGCGGGCAGCACCTCTACAGTCTGACGCTAGCTTTAACCGGCAAGCTGTGTGCAGCTTCTGAGAAGATACGCTATTAGTGTAGCGGGGTAGCCAGCTCCGCATTTTGCATCGCTCCCTCTACACTAATAGCGTATCTTCTCAGAAGCTGCACATAGGGCGCCGGTGTATGTAGCTTCTAACAGTGTGGGAGACGGGAGGCTGCGCTTGTTGGTGGATCCAGGAATCAGGTGAGTATTAGAAAGAAAAAAAAAATGTTTTATTTTATGTTCCCGGGGACATTTAAAAATGTCCTCGGATTAAATTTTTTTTTTAAAATTCGGGGCCTTACCTTAGCCTGGTGGTCAGTAGGGGCTCCCTAGATCCTGGTTGTGGGGGGGGGGGGGGTCTGCCGTGGCCGTAGACGCAGTGGCTCCCTCCCTGTGCCGCCTCTCTGCCACATGCCCAGCTCACTGGAACTAAGGGGCCAAGCCCAGCTCCTAAAATACAACCCCACACCATAATCCCCCCTCCACCAAACTTTACACTTAGACAAGTACCGTTCTCCTGGCAGCCGCCAAACCCAGACTTGTCCATCAGATTGACAGATGGAGAAGTCATTCCATGCCATAACAAGCAAACATTTCTAAGTTCTGAAGTTTTTTTCTCAATTTACCATGCTCGCAAATCTGTTTAATATTGAGCAAAGAGGAAGTATTAATGTAAGGATAGCCTTAGTTGAACATATAACTAAAACAAGTGAACAAATTAACGTTGTTTTACCAAAAACTCAACAATTTAGCCTGTACACCATTGTGCAATGGATGGCTTCTTTGGTTTTATTTTAACTGCCAAGTTGAAATGATTGTCCTATTTCAGTTAAGACACTTTCATTGAGTCAGCTTTTAAATAGAATGGCTCCTGGCCTATATGAAGATACATTTGCAGCTTGGCTGTTGCACCAGTTTACTGTAAATTAAGACTTCCTATGCGTTGTGTAGGAAGTGCTAATGTGGAGGCAGCCAGAGAATAATGAGCAACTCCAGTGTCACTTGTTTTTGTCACTTGCAGTGGATAATGACAAAAACCTGGAATGATGGATTTTGCTGAAACATAATCCTTATCACACAAAGAAAATCCTTCCATAAATACAATACTCATCTCTGGTTCCACAGTGCGATGAGAACAAATAGTTCCCTGTGTCCACCCACTGGTCCTGCAAGTGTGTACTGGAGGGCTTCCTTCTTGTCTCCATGGAGCCACAGATAAATGATGATCACTACCTCCTCCTAACCACATCTCATGAACAGTTCGTTAAACCCAACCTACATCTGTGCTTGTTAACCAGGAATGAAACCCTTCCATGCCTTATTTTGTACAATGTATGTGGGCTAAGGGTTTAGTAAATCAAGCAGGGGTCACATTATCTTCCCTGTTTCGGACTAAGTGATTTCTAATTAATGGAAGGGAACACGGTGTCCTTTGTCTTTAAGATTGAATACATTGAGAGACTACATAAACACATTGAAATGTGTGTTAAAATTCAGCTTCTGTTAATTTTCTTGAGATCAATTTACTTTATGCAAGGTATTACAAGACAAATCCTTAGGCAATAACATTATACTGTGAGTTTCTTTTTCAGATTAACATGCTGTCTTACTTCTTTCCTGCACAGATGGTTCATTTAGCTGCCAATTAATGTTCTGCCTCCAAATGTGAGAAAAATGATTCGATAAATGACTTACAATTTCCCACTACATCTCCTCTTATTACTACTACTTCTAACAATAAAATACCAATCCTTTTGGAAATTCATTTGAAGTTTCAGATATTTGAAAAATAAAGTGCTTCTGGGTGCCAGAATATAAATTTTAGCATAATTCTCTATTAGATTAGGTTTTATAGTGTGTGTTTGTATAAGTATACATGCATACACAAAAAGTGCTTTATACAATTAGAAATGGCTTAGTAAAAAATGTAAACCTTTAAAAAACATTAATTTGAAAAGAAATGGCTTAGCAGTGGCCTGTGTGCAACAGCAAACTAATTGGAATCACATATTACCAGTGAAGTATTTAAATTATGTGAGCTGCAATTATACTTAATTATTAATTACGTTAGTGGTTAATACTGTTTTAATTTCCTGATTGACATCTGTTACTTTTGACTTTTAAAATCGGTCATAGGAGTGTTTCATATTGAGGTTTGTCTTACATTTCGAGGGTTTTACCTACTTCATTATGTTTATATTTTACATCTTTCTGTCTGCCCTTGTCTTATGTTTTGAAATGGGCAATTTAGCAAATTGGTTTTAGCTGTGGATCACATTTATGTGGAACCCAATCAAGGAATCCTATGCAGTATGCAATACTAGTACTTGTTTAATTCAATTAAGTAGTTTTAATTTAATTGGATTAATTATAAATTGTGAGAAAAAATAACAGAATCATCAATGAGCTCCAAAATATGTCAAGAAATAATTATCTCACAGGGAGCTGTAAGCACTATGGGAAGAAAGCGGGGCAGGTTGATTCTTTAGATAGTTAGAGTGCAAGTTCCACCTCACTCCAGGCATTTGAAGTCATCATGAAGCCTGAGAGATGGCATGTTGAATTGTGCATGCCAGGTGTGTGTGTGCCCTGTGGTGTAGTGTCTACGATGTGGGATCACCATTGGGGGCAGGTGTCTGTAGTAAGGAGCCATGTTTGGCTGGCACATATTCATATCATGAAGGATGCTGCTGGACAGGGTGTTTTCTAAATCACTCGTTGGTATGTGTTAGTAGCATGGAGGACTCTGCTGGATCTGTGTCACATAAATTTCTCCAGCCTTCGAGCGATACAGATCTATTCACTAAAAAGTGAAACTCAGGAGAAGAGCACAATCTAGACCAAATAGCCGATTTGGAAATTGAGATAAATTGGAGAATGTTTCTGGTTTATCTATTTTGACCTAGAATTTTTACTTCTCCTGCCAACTCTCCTGAGTTTCACCTTTAGTGAATATACCTGACAGTCTCTTCAGCTTTCCCTGTCCAGGCCTTCATATCCAAGTATTGGGATTTAGCAATTGTAGAGGTATTAAAGGAACATTGTTGGATCAAAACAGTGGAGGAGAATATTGGTGGGGTTAATTATTAAACCTTATTGTTCCCCACCATTATTTACTTTTCAGCACCATGGTCTCCTTGGCCTTTATGGCTTCTGGAGGAGTGGTGAATGCACAAAAAGTGAGGTTAAATTGGAGCGGTTGAATGTTAATAACATATGCAATTTATGGTGGCTTTGAAGTAGTAGGTCAGAGTGGGTGGATATTGAAGAGAATTTATGTAGTGAATTTATAAGCCTCTCTAACGCAATGGAGATTTTACTCAAGACCTGCACAAGATCGGATGTACACAATCTTGTGGGATTGTGGTTTACAGCAGCATGACACAACGGAAAACAATGTAGAATCCAGGCCGCTATAGCTTTTGCATCTTGGCTTGGAATTCAAGTGAATGAGTTGCTAATGTTAATGGCTCCAGAGGAATAAAGCATGTAGAGTTATAAGAACCAAGTGGTTATCTAATTATGAAGAAGAGGCAGACCGTGCCATGATCTTACAGTGGTACAGAGAGAGCAGGAGACGAGAGGTAAACATGGGTGTCATCGGCATGCACAGGAAATTGAAAAACCAAAGAAAACTATTATATAATGAAGAGTGGTACTACAAATTGAGAACAGAAGACCTGAAACAGAACCTCTAGGTATTCTAGTTTACGATATGTGAGGGGGTAGTGGAGCTGGCAAAGGAGATGCTAAAAGAGCTGTGAAAAAGGGGTAGAAGGAGAACCAGGAGACACAGTGCCACTTAGACCAAGGTTGCAACGTTTGAGAAGAAACCAGTGGTCAACTGTGTCAAATGCTTCTGAAACAAGAATCAGTGAAGAGTAGTGCTCTTAGCAGGTGTGAGTTCTGTATTGTATTATTGTTAAGGCGTATTGCTGTATATATTGCAATGTTATTTCTGGAAATAATCTTTATAATGCATTAATTTCCACTGTTTTTCAATATGCAACATTAATCAACCAGTAAAAAGCCTTCATGTTTTGCTATCCAGTTATTTTTGGTAGTGTTACTAAACATGATGTGCTATTCTGTAAAAGAACACAAAACGGATTTAAAGTGATGTTTGAATAATGAATATTCTACCTAATGTACCTCACAGGCGCTGATGCAGAATGTCTCAGAAATGATGCCTGAGGATATAAAGAAATATTTCATATTTTCTACCATATGGTCTTTTGGAGGATGGCTAGATACCCACGAAAGAACACATTTCAGCATTTGGTGGCACAGAACATTTAAAAGTTACAGCACATTCCCTGTAGATGGACAAGTAAGTATTCATAGAAAACATATCGCTTAGATCATATAAAACAAAATAAACAGTTATGACATTCCTGAGCAACTTAGAAAATCCACTTGATCAAAGCAGTATGTATGCGAAGTTTCTTAATTTGAATTTTTAGATCAGCAATTACTTATTCATTAATCTCTGTTAGAATTTAAATACTTATTAAGCTTTATAAAATCTGAAAAAAAATCAATACATCTCACACACACCCCCAAACAAGTTAAACTTCTCAAATTGTTAATAAAATAAGATAAAGGGATGATACTTTGATTAATATAACCACTCAGTAAGATTCCTTGGATAGGATGGATGCTTTCTTGAGCATCCAGTCTCCTGCAGGTAACATGACATCTTGAGTAAAAGTCACTTCCGATTAGGCACTGAGGGAGCCCAGTGCTGGAAAGAATGTAAGTTTTTAAACAAACCAAAGTGGGGGTCAGCAATCTTGGCCACCCAGATGATGCTCAGCTATGATGCTCAGTTGCTTATTAGATTGGCAGAGCCTCATCGGAAATGCAGTTTCAAACTATCTGACGGCCAACCTTGCTGACCCTCTCACTAAATGGTGAGAATAGGAAGCAGGGTGCGAAGGGGGTCAGGAGAGGTTAATGTTTAACCATTCTGCTCCACCCCCCTCCCATTTTAACCCTTTACTATAACTAAAGTTACTATAACAAAACTGGGGTTGGTGAATAACACATCCACAGGAGAGCTTGTAGCCTCATAGAGTGTGAGTAGTTATATCGTCTTTCCTCTATGCTGTATACACAAGCGTTATTATACTATTGGAGTTTTTTCTGTCTCCCCTTCTCTTTTTGAGATTTTATACCCCAAGGAGGGAAAAACAGATCTGGTTTATCTGTACCATTATTCTGCTACCTGAAGAATCAGGTTTATGTATGTACCACGACACAGTTACCATCTATTACTGTTTGGTCGATAATGTGGTGAATGTGAAGCACTACTCCTGCCAATTTCTATTTTTACTATAACAAAAGTTCAAGATCGGTAAAACCTTGCAATATTGTACTAATGAAATAAAAAAAAATGTATATTATAATAATGTATTAATATATTTTCTTTTGATGACCATATATTCTGAAAGTTCAACAAAATCAGCAAGAAAAGTAAAACAGACGTTGATGGATGCTCGTTATGATGGAGTATAAAACACTTTTACATTTACTATAGCTACAGTATTATATTGTTATGATAGTTATTGTATTATAAGAAATATGCAACCTCGTATCCTAGCTGCTGGCAGCTACATCTTAAGTTTGGCTGAGAAAATGTAACTTGGCACTGACTAACTTGCGGCAAGAAGCGATCATGTTAGAATGATGTGCCCACGAAAGAGTGTCAGAATCTGTCATCACTGCTCAAGAGCATAAATATTTAATCCCAATCGAACGTTTGTTACTGACAATCAACCTTCATTTGTGCTGCAGGTCTGGGATTATCACATTGACACTGATACGCGACAGTTTGTCAGATGGCATGACACACTTTCCTGCTATTTTCTTAGTCATGGACAAAGCTCGGCCTCTGAGGCTTTTGTTCACACAGTACACAGTGAGGTGAGACTATCTGAGCTGCACAAGGTTTAAATATCTAAAAGTGGTATTGTGAACAAGGTAGTGGACCGTGCTCTTTCCCATTATTAAATATGATTATATATGTCATCATATAAATTTATTCTTCTGACATTTACGTATCAAGTTAGAATTTGAATTATTATTATTTCTATATTATTATGAATTGTAAACATATCAATAAGTAATAAAATATACACAAGGCTATACCATACACTTGCAAAACCTATTACAATCTGTGAAATATCTTTTTAAAAAAAAATCTTTATTTAGACTTCACATTAGCTTTTGACATTAGAATATTTAGGGATTGTTTAAATGCTTTAAACGGATTAATTGGTTGCAATACATACATTGCAACATTATAGAAGCACAGTTTGTGATTCACAGAACAGTAAATCTACTGCTAATATTGAAAAACCTTTTGTCAGAGAAACCTTTTTTTAAATCTTGAGTATGTATGAGCTTTTAAATGTAAAAAGTATATTATCAGATTATTTTACATGCAATATGTATTTATTTTGCAGCCTCTCCTGTACTTCTCAACTCTCTTGACTACAGTTTGTTGCCCAGTCATGCTGGCTGGAGAAGCTGGCTGTGGAAAGTCATTGATCGTTCAGGAGGTGCTAAATTCACTCTGTTCAGGAGATGTAGCAGAAATGTTAGAGCTCCGGATTCCTATTAATAAGTGAGTGTGAGAACAGAAGGAGACGTATAGTATAGAATTTCACTTATAAAGGCATTGAGAGATATACCTGGTTGTTCCTTAGGGTTATCATTTGCCCAATAAATCATTGCCCTCTAACTACTTTACACCTTAATATAACTTTTCTTTATTTGATCCCATATTAAAAATCTCCGTCTATTTATCCATATTTGTAAGAGTTTCTGTCAGTCATTGACAGCCAGAGGAATCTTTATTATCAAATGTAACCCTGTGTTCTGTTCTCAATCCCAAAGAAAGTCAGAATTTTTACTCTCTGCTTTTTCTTCTATTGAAGCATTGAGTACCAATGATTTCTTTTTCTTTTTTCTTTATTATTTTTTATTATTATTTTTGTTTTATTATCAAGTAGGTGATGCGTGAAAGGCTGAACTTGATGGACGCATGTCTTTTTTTTCAGCCTATGTAACTATGTACTAAACTGAGCATGTGTTCTATTCATATAATTTTATTCTGTGAATATTTTTAACTTTAATCATGTTTTCTGTTAATAAGGATTGGTAATTTCTTACAAGTCAACATTGTATTCAGTATTATAAACAACAAATGGTGCAGCGCCACACAACATGCATCCACCACCAGGGTGCCCAGATAGCCAATCTCAGGATATAGTGGTTTCCCCTGTACCATTAAACACAATAATGAAATCAATAACCTGGATCGGCGCAGACACTGCTCTCTGGGGTCCCAGAATCTCGTATATATATATATATATACATACAATAGAAGAGAGACAATAATAGTGCAACACGTTTTGTACAATATATTATAAATGTGTGTGGTGAAACACCCCACTTACAAGTGTAGAGCCGTGCACTGGCTCTAAGTGGGTCCAGACTGTGGGTAATTGTCTTCAATTTCTTAGGTGGCCCCCACCTTACAGCAAGTTTTTCCTTTTTTCTTTGTCCGAGTTTAGACAATGGAAAGGAGAACAGGAAGAAAAATCCTTGTGTGGATCCACAAATTAAAATCACAGTGTTATGTACAGTTGGAATTGTACTCACATTTTGTGGAGCTCACATAGCTCATGGATATAGCCCATAGGTTTTTTTTGGTGGAGAAAAAAACCCAGATGAAAAACCACCGATGTTTGCAGAATCAACGAAGCAGGAATCAGGATTGGCGATGAAAAAGTGAGATTTATTTAAATATGATTAAAAATAGCCTCCAGAACGCTTTCGCCGCATCAAATAGCGGCTTCATCAGCTGGAATCCAGCTAAACTTCGGACAAAGAAAAAAGGAAAAACCTTGCTGTAAGGTGGGGGCCACCTAAGAAATTGAAGACAATTACCCACATGTCTGGACCCACTTAGAGCCAGTGCACGGCTCTACACTTGTAAGTGGGGTGTTCACCACACACATTTATAATATATTGTACAAAACGTGTTGCACTATTATTGTCTCTCTTCTATTGTATATATATATATACGAGATTCTGGGACCCCAGAGAGCAGTGTCTGCGCCGATCCAGGTTATTGATTTCATTATTGTATTCAGTATTAACTTAAACGTTTTGTTTAGCAAAATCCGTATCATATTAAATGGACAAATTTCCGTAGGGATTATCGGTTCAGGAAAGATGGCCAGTATAAGCATTGAAAGATGCTGTCTCTTGGTGTCTCTTGGTCTCTGTCTCATGCTGTCTCTTGGTGACTGCAGTGGATGTGCATGTTCTTTGGCATTGCGATCGATAGCTATAATTTGCTTTGATTTGTGGGAGTTTGTGCATTTTATTTCAGTTGCCAATTTGGGCTTATTACAGATTCACTTTCATAATTCTTTTTAAATAATTTATGTATAGTTCTACAGATCCTAGGAAATTATGGGAATGTTTGAAAGATTGTCTAGAATGGCAACATGGAACGTTGCATAGACCTGCAGGAAACAAGAAATTGTTATGCTTACTTGATGACCTCAACCTTGCTAAGGTAATTAGCTACAAGTATAAAAATCATCTGTAATCTAATGATAGTTTAGTAACAATAATTCTGTAAGTGCATTTCTTGGACATGTAAGTATTAATATAACATATGAATGAACAGCAATATTCAAATCCTTCTTTAAATTAGATACTTTGACTTCATTTTTCTTAAATGGGATAACTTGTCATTAGAGCAACACCCGTAAAGCGATATTTTATTGCCACTTCATGTGTCTAATGAGCATTTGTTTAAATCTGGCATTCTGTTTGCAAGGTTAAAATATTCTTGGAGTGATATCTTTTGTTTTGAGACTTGTTCTCCACCTTCTATCTCTGCACCTCAGAAGCCAATGTGAATATTGAGCCCGAAGACATCTGACGTGCCAAGATGACTGATACCTCGTCTAGACATTTATTGACTATAAGTGTTAGAAATAATTAGTTACTTTTCCAAATCGTGTCCTGGTTTGCAGTTTTTAACTTTAATTTGTGCTTTAGTGAGCGTTTTGCAATAGCTGATACAGATATTTTTCTTTTACTGTGTTAAATGTGGTTTTCAAATACTGTTACTCTTTAAAGGGACTTTCTATTCACAGTGACCACTTTATCTTGTTTACTTGGTCAGAGTGAGACGCGCATGTCCCCCCCGATCAGCTCTGACAGTGGTGAAGCGGAGGAGTTTCTTCCAACCACACAGCTGTCACTCAGCAGATGGAATTATGAATATCTCGCCTACTGGGGAGTGGACCGTCTCAGAGACTGATTATGGCATGCTTCATATGTTACTGCCATCTGGGCTTCCATGCATCTCCAATTCGTCCACAGTGGCCAGTTGCTTGGTTGTTAGACTGAGAGTGGCTCATACGCTATTCGCTTGCAAAAGGCTCCAGGAGCTTCAGAAATTTTCGAAAGCGTAGAGAGGAAGATGGGGTAGAGCCATAAAAAAATGCTACAAAAAAGAATGTTTTGTAAAGAAAAACACTAGCGAATTAAGAAAAAAAAGTTGAAAGCAATCAACATCATCTGGCGAATTTATAGAGTACCACAGCATGGGGGCTAATTTTTTAGTAGAGTGTTTCTTTAATCCTCAAGTGATATATCCTCTCAATGTTGTGCATTTTAGATGAATGATAACGGATGTCAACCAGCCTGTGAATTTGTTCGTCAGTTGCTTGACCAAGAAAGAGTATTTGATCCGTCTTCGCTAAAGTGGAAAACTATTAAAGATATAATCTATCTAGCAACATGGAATGCTATAACTGCAGAAAGACTTCCTAAACAGAGATTACGATTACTCAGACATTTCTGCATCTTGTACTGCCAGTACCCAAGGTTTGTTATTCCTGTAAAAGTCTACTAGAACTGTAGGAGATCATTTTTTTGGTTTATTATACCTCGAAATGACATATATCTTGTGTAATTGTATTATAAGTTTACTGGGTTATTGAGATTTTTATTTCTTACATGGAGGATATAGTAGCATATATTATACCGATCAATTGCTTCTCAGGAGAGCAGTTCTAGTTCAAAATGCTAAAGGCGGATCAATCAGCAGTATACCATGCCTGTTGCATGACAGTTGCACAGCAATTAAGTATAATAACAGATCATTGGTGGATCAAAGTGAACGGGATGTACCTGCTATTCAGAGTGGAGATTACGCAGGGGCACAGTTATCAAAAGCTTTGAACTTGAAGACCAATAATTTGAATTGAATTATGTTGGAAATAGGGAGCCAGTGTAGAGATTGACAAAGGAGTGAGGTGCGAGAGGCATGGGTTGTGAGATAGATGAGTCTGGCAGAGGCATTCATTAGACTACAGAGGGGTAATTTGGGATTGTTTCAGGCCAATGAAAAAAGGGTTACAGTAATCAAAGTAGAAAATAATAAAGAGCTTAGATGAGCTTTTTTGTTGAGTACTGCATAAGAAAGGGGTAGGTGAGTGCAATGTTATTTAGTGGAAAGTGCCAAGATTGGTTAGTAACTGTATATGGGGAGTGAAGGAGATAAGAGTCAAAGAAGAAACCAAGACAGCACGCCTGTGAGGTATAGGTAATAATGGTGGCACCATTCCACTATAGGGAAATAGGCGCAGGAGTGTTATATTTACAGGGAGGAAAGACAAGGAGCTAATTTTTTAAGAGACTGAGCTTTAAGAAATGAGCAGTCATCCAGATATGGGCAGCAGACAGACAGTGACACAATATAACACAAGGAAAGAGGTGAGGAGAGAAGAGGTGGAACTGGCTGGCCTGTCATCAGCACAGAGGTGAGATTGGAAACCATAGAAAGAAATTACATCACCAAGATGTGGATCAAGCAGAGAAGGGAACCCAGAACAGAGTAGAGTTCAGGTACTTCAACTGAAAGAGGTACTGGGGGGGGGGGATGTGCCAGGGAAGGAGACCATAAAAGATCAGTGAAAAACATGGAAGAAAACCAAGAGAGAGTGGTGCCGCCGAGACCAATTGGGCAGAGTGTGAGGATTAGAAGCGGGGTTTCAGAAGCAGCAGAAAGGTCAAGCAGAATTAAGTAGGAAGTATTAGCCTTTGGATTGAACAGCAACTAAATGATTAGTTACTTTGGTTAGAGCAATCTAAGAGAGTGCAGAGAGCAAAAGACAGATTTGTGTGGGTCAAATAAAGACAGTATCCAGTAAACTGGGGATAGACCAAACATTCTTGAACAGGGATTGCAAACGCCAGCCTCCCAAAATTTGCTGTCATACAATTTCCATTATACTCTGAATCCATTTGATGGCTAGAGAACATTGAGAGTTGTAGTTCAGTAACATCTGGGGAGCCTGAGTTTGACATCCCTGGTCTAGAAGTTTGGAGGGAAATGGAAGTAGAGCGCTCGGACAGTAGGTAGATAATGAAGTAGGTCGACAGACGGCTTCTTTAGAATTGGGGTAATTAGTACATGTTTGAAGGCAGAGGGAAAGATGCCAGAGAAGATGAACGAGTAGTTGAAAATTTTAGACAAAGGAGGGACATTGATATAAACAATCAACCAAATATTTATAGGGCCCATGTGGAGGCTGGATCACGGGTTTCTCGCTCTGCATATAGGATACTGAGGGTACCAGTCAAGCTGCTCCCCTTCAAACTGACCTATATTATTAGAATAAGGCTCGTGCAATGATCCTTAATCAAGTGTTACACAACATTTGACATTGTTGACAAACTGTAGATGTATTGTTAGTATTTCTAAAAAATCATAATAAACTCAAATTAAAATATTATTTGACTCTTTCCTTCTTCTAGTCGAGACCATCAGCATGGTATATTCAGCGCCATTCTGAACACTCATTTTTTACCACCAGCTACAGAAAACAAGGTATATACATATTTAATGCAAATGTCATTTATCAACACAACTCTTGTGCAATTTTATAACATTTACATCCTGTTTAGTATGTAAATTGCTCCAGTTGACGAATGCCTAGGTTCACAAATTACTCAAAATGATAAAAGGAAAATAATAAAAAGCGTAAAACCATTTGAGTACCATGTGAATACAAATGCCATGGCTGCTGCAAACTCTCTCTGTGATATGTTCGATATCAAAATCTATTCTAAAGTACCTACAGTATGTTTCAGTGTTGGATAACTTTTCACTTAACACATGTTTAGTAGCCAATGAAAATCTTGTGTGACAATGCATTCTACACACATTCCCTTATATGTGGATGCTGGTGACATTCATTAACACAACTCTTGTTTTAACTGCAACATCTATTCTAAACTAGGAGCATTTAAAGGCAAGTACACAATGCACAGAGAAAACAAGCAGATTATTTGACTTTTATATCACAAAATTACACCAACTCTTATATATTTTATTTTCTGTTTCAGTTTAGTGGTCCTTAAACAACATCCTTTAAACTATTATTTATGTTTTCGTTTTTAGATTTTGTATAAGCTGCATCCAGTGTTCATACTATGGTTCCTATGATATCGTAAAATCTGTGTTTTTTGTGTTCTTATTGGAAAGAAAATGAAACACATGCTACTTAAACTCACATTGTAATAACAGACACTATTCACACATACTTAACTCAAACACGTACTGTAACTGCTGAATTCATCCCCACTTTCTTTATTTATGCTTTTAGGCCGATAGCTTAGCTGTTCCATCTACCCATCACCTCCCCAGATTGCTTTCAGCTATTACGACAGTTACCATTGAGTTACAGGAGAGGCTGAGGGTCGTGTTCTTGAAGACGTCTCAGCGCTGTCACTACATATTCACACTTCGAGACCTTGCAAAAATATTCAGGTAATGGAACTGGAAAGATGTTAGATGTTGTCTTGGCTCATTTAAAAGGCTTATACCTTCATTACTTCTAACAGTTATCTCGGTGTCAGCACTTTGTGTAACATGTGAAAACAGTTAAAAAAACTTACAAGAGCTGACATGTCACTGAACACTACAATAGCTAAAGCTTAAACTTGCCAGCATCACTGCAGAAAAAGCATATTCCCATGACAATGAGTGACGGATATTAAAAATGATGGACTTTTTCCTGCAGGTCCCATTATATCGAAATTCAGCGCAATCATCAATTATTAGGATCTTTACTCTAAAACTATTTTTATATTTATTTGTAATGTTGAATAAGAAATTGTATCACTTGCTGCTCTCTTTCTACCATAAAAACCAATGTAAAGATGTTTTATTTGACAGTTATTTGGTAAAAATAAAATATGCACTTATAACATTTGGATACAATACCGACACGTGTTTTCAAACAATGAAAATCCATCTTGTTCAGATTTAAAGAATCTGTTAAAAAGGTGGAATTTAATACAGCTGTTTAAAAATTCTTGAATTTACCAAGCACTTAATAGCCCCACAATTTCAAATTGTCCATTCAAGGATTTTTCTTTTCACAGAATGAACTTTTTATAACTAAGAAATTAAAAGCTTACCATATAAACACCTAACTGTACAAAATATATTAGTCTATCACAATCAGGGTTATTTACTTTTTTTTCCTCCGTGTATAGCAGAAACAAAGTCTTACAAAATGGGGTGTGAATTCTTGAGCACACTAAAGAATCTCAGCATTTGGGTAATTTCACTTAACATGTTCAGACGGTGGTAGAAAGATTTAAAATAATCATCCAGCATCAATTAAAAACTCTCTACGTTTTCCTTTCTCTATCAAGTGGTTTTCTTTAAAGCCACTGCCAGGATCCAGTGGGTTTTTGGAAAACGACTTTACATTAATTACTGTTAAAAATTATAGTAAGTTTGTGCAAGGCATTCTTTTACTGTCAGTAGCCTTTATTGACATACAGTGGTGCCTATTGCAGGGCAAATAGCACTACTTCAAATGTAAATCAGCAGGGGCTGTCAAGGATATGGGTAACCTGTCACGCGGACAGCACCCAGAAAAGCCACAAAGAAACCCAAGTTTGATAGGTAGGTCCTTGAAGTGGATGGATCTACACTAGAAGAAACAGAGAGGACAGAGGCAAGGTTGGTATGCAAGAGCTAGATAAGCCAGGTACGGTACACAGAATATATATATATTTACACACACATACACACAATACACTCACTGGCCACTTTATTAGGTACACCTGTTCAATAGCTTATTAACACAAGTCGCTAATCAGCCAATCATATGGCAGCAACTCAATGCATTTAGGAATCTAGATGTGGTGAAGACGACTTGCTAAAATTCAAATTGAGCATCAGAATGGGGAAGAAAGGGGATTTCATTGACTTTGGCATGGTTGTTGGTTCCCGACGGGTTGGCCTGAGTATTTCAAAATTATTGATCTACTGAGATTTTCAGGCACAACCATCTCTAGGGTTTACAGCCGTGTTCCCCAAACCTGTCCTCGGGACCCTCAAACAGGCCAGATTTTGTAGATCACCTTGGGGAAATACAGACTGAATCCTGCAATCACTGAGCAGCAAATCATATCACCCGTGCTTCAGATATCTGTCAAACCTGGCGAGGAAGAGGGTCCTGAGGCCAGGTTTGGGAAACACTCGTTTACAGAGAATGGTCCACTAAAGAGAAAAAAATCCAGTGAGTGGCTGTTGTGTGGACGAAAATGCCTGGTTGATGTCAGAGGTCAGAAGAGAATGGGTAGACTGGTTCGAGATGATAGAAAGGCAACAATAACTCAAATAACCACTCGTTACAACCAAGATATGCAGAATACCATCTATGAACACACAACGCATCGAGCCTTGCAGCAAATGGGCTAAAGCAGCAGCAGACCACACTGGGTGCCGCTCCTGCCAGCTAAGAGCAGGAAACTGAGGCTACAATTTGCACAGGCTCACCAAAATTGGACAGTAGAAGACTAGAAAAACATTGCCTGGACTGATTAGTCTTGATTTCAGCTGCGACATTCAGATCGAAGTGTCAGAATTTGATGTATACAACATGAAAGTATGGATCCATCCTGCCTTGTATCAACAGTTCAGGCTGCTGGTGGTGGTGGTAGTGTAATGGTGTGGGGGATATTTTCTTGGCACACTTTGGGCCACTTAGTACCAATTGAGCACCGTTTAAACACCACAGCCTACCTGAATATTGCTGCTGACCATGTCCATCCCTTTATGACCACAGTGTACCCATCTTCTGATGGCTACTTCCAGCAGGATAATGCAACATGTCACAAAGCTCGAATCCTTTCAAATTGGTTTCTTGAACATGACAATGAGTTCACTGTACTCCAATGGCCTCCACAGTCAACAGATCTCAATCCAATAGAGCAGCACCTTTGGGGTATTGTGGAAAAGGAGGTTCGCACCATGGATGTTCAGCCAACAAATCTGCAGCAACTGTGTGATTCTATCATGTCAATATGGACCAGAATCTCTGAGGATTGTTTTCAACACCTTGGGGAATCTGTGCCAAGAAAAATTAAGGCAGTTCTGAAGGCATAATGAGGTCCAATCCAGTACTAGCAAGGTGTACCTAATAAAGTGTCCAGTGAGCATAATATATATATATATATATATACAGTCAGGTCCAGAAATATTGGGACATCGACACAATTCTAACATCTTAGGCACTATACACCACCACAATGGAGTTGGAATGAAGCAAACACAATGTGCTTTAATTGCAGACTGTCAGCTTTAATTTGAGGGTATGTACATCCAACTAGGGTGAATGGTGTAGGACTTACAGCAGTTTGCAGACGTGCCTCCCACTTTTTAAGGGACCAAAAGTAATTGGACAATTGGCTTCTCTGCTGTTCCATGGCCAGGTGTGTGATATTCCCTCATTACCCCAATTACAATGTGCAGATAAAAGGCCCAGAGTTCATTTCAAGTGTGCTATTTGCATTTGGAATCTGTTGCTGTCAACTCTCAAGATGAGATCCAAAGAGCTGTCACTATCAGTGAAGCAAGCCATCATTAGGCTGAAGAAACAAAAAAAAAACATCAGAGAGATAGCAAGAACATAAGGCGTGGCCAAAACAACTGTTTGGAACATTCTCAAAAAGAAGGAATGCACTGGTGAGCTCAGCAACACCAAAAGACCCGGGAGACCACGGAAAACAACTGTGGTTGATGACCAAAGGAATTCTTTCCCTGGTGAAGAAAACACCCTTCACAACAGTTGGCCAGATCAAGAACGCTCTCCAGGAGGTAGGTGTATGTGTGTCAAAGTCAACAATCAAGAGAAGACTTCACCAGAGTGACTACAGAGGGTTCACCACAAGACGTAAACCATTGGTGAGCCTCAAAAACAGGAAGGCCAGATTAGAGTTTGCCAAGCAACACCTAACAAAGCCTTCACAGTTCTGGAACAAGATTTTATGGACAGATGAGACCAAGATCAACTTGTACCAGAGTGATGGGAAGAGAAGAGTATGGAGAAGGAAAGGAACTGCTCATGATCCTAAGCATCCCACCTCATCAGTGAAGCATGGTGGTGGTAGTGTCATGGAGTGGGCATGTATGGCTGCCAATGGAACTGGTTCTCTTGTATTTATGGATGATGTGACTGCTGACTAAAGCAGCAGAATGAATTCTGAAGTGTTTTGGGCAATATTATCTGCTCTCATTCAGCCAAATGCTGCAGAACTCATTGGACGGCGCTTCACAGTGCAGATGGACAATGACCCAAAGCATACTGCAAAAGCAACCAAAGAGTTTTTGAAGGGACAGAAGTGGAATGTTATGCAATGGCCAAGTCAATCACCTGACCTGAATCCCATTGAGCATGCATTTCACTTGCTGAAGACAAAACTGAAGGGAAAATGCCCCAAGAACAAGCAGGAACTGAAGACTGTTGGAGTAGAGGCCTGGCAGAGCATCACCAGGGATGAAACCCAGATAATGTGCTAGTGTGAAGCTTCACCTGGGTAATCTGCAGAGCATCCAACCCCGCTTGGGTAACAGTGAATTTTGCTATTATCTATGGATATTATCAATGAAAATGGCAAAAGACAAACATTAAAATGTATTATGGATACAATGAATATACAGAGTAACAGGATATGTTTCTTATATGAATGTGAAAGAGTTACATGATCTTTATTATGTGACGTATGTGCTTATATATCATTTATAAAACATAATAACCATCAGGTTACTCTTTATATAATATCTTTACCTTCATAAATGAATTTTCAGACAATTAATGCACAGAGTAACATGACAGTTATTTAGTGCGGTTTGTGACTGTGGATACAACTTCGTAAAAAATAACAAAAAAACCACAATTTCGTTGTCGGTCAGATAACAGTTTGCAGCTTTATCCGGGTAATCCTCAGAATTCAGTCAACTGTAACCTGCTGAAAACTCAAGAAAAGCGGAGTACCCAGAGGCGTTTGGATACTTTGCAGATTACCCGGATAAAGTCCGATGTTTCGTTGCACATCACACTTTATCGAGCAACACTAGGGTAATGTGCGAATTACCCTGTTAAAACAGAGCAGAAAACCGGACTACCCAGAGGCCTCTGGATACTTTGCAGATTACCCGGGTAAAGTCCAAAATTTAATTTCACTTCGGACTTTTGCTAATGATGCCTGGGTAATGTCAGGATTACCCGGGTAATCCTAGGATTAACCGCACTTCGGGCTTTAACCGTAACATATACACCAATATGATGCATTTTCTTTGAAAAATTAATAATTAGATAATACCCATCTCAGTGGCCTAGAATCCATATATATTGTGATTGGTGTAATGTACCTCCAGTAGTGAATGAGTGGTCAGAGATATTGTCTACTCACCACATTACTATGCCTTCTGATGACATCACAACTGTAAAACACAGCATAAGCTGGCTTTTGTTAGTATACGCTTATTTCCAATTATGTCATTTCCGCATTTTATAAATAAACTATAACTGTAAAAAATGCTTTGGTTATGTTTTTTTATAAACCTGTATATTTATTTATGATTTGCAGCCAAGGGCAAGATTGCTTTTTGGGACAACTTAATATACAGAAAGCGTTGCTGTTATTTCAAATCTAAGAAATATTAAAAGTGGAAATTTGTGTTTAAAATGTTAACTAATCTTTAACTGAGCAATGAAATTGTTTTTGCAAGTCTTAACATGGGGTACACACCTTTTGTATTCTGGTACCAGTTATGGATTTTCTGACACTAACATCACTGGTCTGTTGATATTATTAAGAAATCCCCAAGGGAGTTGTACTGGCCTGCTTTTAAGTCTAAACAGTTCTGAATTTTTAAAACTTATAAATATGGAGTATTCTTACCTGTATATTCACTCTATAATATTGTTTTAATATAGGAAACGTGTCAAATAATAAATAGAAACATAATCCAGGGAAAATTGGGATCAAAGTAATTGACAAAACAAAGCAACATATAGGCTAGTCTAATAAATATTGTTTTTCTACAGAAACCTCTGCCTTTCTCAGGACGGGAGTACAACTGTTGACAAACTCCTGACTTTATGGCGACATGAATGTGACTGGGTGTATGGCCATCGAATGTCTAGTTATGTAGACCATGGCAGATATCTTCTAGAATATACCACAGCAGCAAAAAAAGTATTTACAAATGAAGAAGAGGTACTGTGCACTAAAATGGCTCAATTTCCACATATGTCTTATAAGGGTGTTTCATATGTTTAAGTGAAAATGTCTTATTGCAATATTTCTTATCTGTCTTATACCAGCTAACCACTACTAGTAACAAAATTTATTTCGCTTCTAGTTGTTTTATTCTGGAAAAATATATTACTACTTAACCCCTTCGCTACCATTATTGAGTATACATTATACTTATAAGCATCTGCAGGTGCCTCAAGATCACATATAATTGATCTGGTCTGATTATGGAGAAATGTAAATAAAGATTGTTTATTGTAAACAAAACTAATTTGCAAATGGACCCAAGAACAGTATTTCCCAACTCTGGTCTTCAAGTACCCTTAACAAGCCAGAATTTCAAAATCACCTTGGGGAAATGCAGCCTGAATCCTGCAATCACTGAGCAGCAAATCATATCACTGGGCTGTGCTTCTACAATCACTGAGCAGCAAATCATATCACTGGGCTGTGCTGCTGCAATCACTGAGCAGCAAATCATATCACTGGGCTGTGCTTCTACAATCACTGAGCAGCAAATCATATCACTGGGCTGTGCTGCTGCAATCACTGAGCAGCAAATCATATCACTGGGCTGTGCTTCTACAATCACTGAGCAGCAAATCATATCACTGGGCTGTGCTGCTGCAATCACTGAGCAGCAAATCATATCACTGGGCTGTGCTGCTGCAATCACTGAGCAGCAAATCATATCACTGGGCAGTGCTGCTGCAATCACTGAGCAGCAAATCATATCACTTGGCTGTGCCATAGTTGGGAAACACTGCTCCAGGACATACCCATGACAGCCAATGTGTTGAAATGAAATGGGTGTAGTGTCTGTATGATGCCACTAGATGGCTCTATTGGCATAGGCAGGAAAATAAAAGGAAATGGACTGTATATAAAAAAACTAAAAATAAGTAGGAGGCTCACTGCGTGAGAGGACTGTATTGACCAGAAATAGAATAAAAAAGGATAAAAATTATTATTAAGCAAAAAAATACATATGGAACCACAAAAAAATGTGACATCCGTGAACTTACAAAGGCTGTGACTTAATAGTAAAATGTGTACTGCAAGAAAAAAAAAAGAAAAAAAAAACACCAACAGTAAGATCAAACAGTGTTAAATGTAATGAACTCTGCAAAAATAGATGATTTGTAGGTAGCTCTAAGGCTAAAACACCATAGATATGGGCTGAACACAATCAGTGAGCAAGGTGCTCTATAAAGGGTGTGGTAATTTGTCCAGATGCTGGAAATAAGGCACAGTGCTTGATCCTTGTGCTGCAGTTAAAATACTAAGCAAAATACAATAAATAAGTGAAAAAAAAAACCATTCATTCCTTTAAGTCCATAAAAACGAATAAAACAATTAAAGGTGAAAAAATGAAGTGAACAGAAAAAATTGAATAAAAGATAGTGTGTATAAAAATAGTCCATACATAAAAAGAAAAAAAGCTGTTTATACTGGCCAGATTCGAGATGCAGCAGCCGGGCTGTCCAAACAAACGGCAAATCCCCAAAACCGTTTAGGTATAAAGATGCAGGTTACAGAGCTGGTGTCCGGCGCTAGCACTCACAATCTTCAGTTTCAATAAAAGATATTCAGCCAGGGATCGAGTCCTCAATGAAACAGTTGATGGAGTTTCCTTCCACCTCCATCAACTGTTTCATTGAGGACTCGATCCCTGGCTGAATATCTTTTATTGAAACTGAAGATTGTGAGTGCTAGCGCCGGACACCAGCTCTGTAACCTGCAATGTGTTGAAATGGTTTGAAAAGCTTGCAGTTCCGTTTTTATTTTTCTTCATGGAAACAAGGAGCTCAAGCTGTAATGTGTATATAGTAGCTCTTTTTGGCTTGCAAAGGGAGACCATGCTTGTCAGTAAACATACAGGGCTAAATTACAATCTTCACGCAAACGTTTGCGCCGGCGCAAAAAAAACATTAATGTGTGGGGTAAAACCATTTGCGCCGAATCCTGTATTACATAGTCAATGCAACAACCGCGCGCAATCGTCTACTGCGGGTGAACCTGCGTGAACCCTACGCGAGCTTACTGTACTGTGCGCGTCCTATACTTAACATTGTGAGCGTAAATGCGAATGTGCGCTGGTACACGGATGGTATTACAATCTATTTGCGATAATTACCGCATAGCCTTTGCGCGCATAATTTTAGCAACTCCTGAAAGCTGATGCTAACGGCAAATCTGAACAACCTGACCGAACCCAAAAAAAAAAACCAGCACATAAAAAAGTAATGCAACAATATAATGGATGATGGCAGGTGTGTGTGTATTATTACTGTAGCATATGTGCTCATTTTGCATCATAGACGCAGAACCCGTCTCCGATGCCTCTGGCAGACGCAATTCAGTTGCGTTTGATAGATGTATTTCTTAATTTTCATTGGCTGATTGGGTGCAAAAAACTGCATGCGCAAAGATTTTTGCGCGAGACGGTACTGTACCTGCATTTGTGCACGTCCTGTTTGCGCGCGCAATTGATCGGCGGAAGAAAAAAGCCGTGAGGATTGTAATTACAGCGGTGATTTGCGCGCGCAAAAGTTTAATGCTTGCCGCAAAGATTTTCGCTTTGCGCGAGGCTTTTTGCCTGAAGAATGTAATATAGCCCACGGTCTTTGTTTATTGTATTGGTAATGGAATGGAATTTTCTATAAAACAATTGGGTCCTGTCCGTGGGTTTATGGAAAATCCCCTGGTATTGAAAGGGTAAATGAACACCGACATAGCTATAATTAAAATCATGGCTACATTAATGTTTCCAAAGAGATTTTCTCTCATATTTTGAGTGACTGTGTTTTACAGAAAGTGGTGAATCCAAAAGTACGATCTGTCAGAATTTTAATCAGTTTAAAAATGTGCAAACATATAAATGACTTACAATATAAGAGTTCACTTAAAAACCAAGATCATTAGCACGTACTTAAAAATAGATGTTGTACACATTCAAAAATGTTTGTCTTAATGTTTGGACTTATTTTATCATGTGGCCATAGTCTCATGCATCTATCATCAGCTGTCAATGCTAAAGCATATTATTTTTTTCCAAGTCTTATAAACAAAAAAGATGTGGCAATTATTGTAAATAAACTGACTGGGTATCATTGGAACAAAAAAAAAAGTATTTTCTTTCTATACAATCCTTCCTAAAAGATGTCATTTTCTGACAAGAAATATTTTACAATATAAATGAGAAAAGTCATGTTAGAAATACGCTGTCACAAATCATCCAAATATATTACAGCAGGCTGTGATCAAAGTAGCACTGGCTATATGAACAAAAGCTCTTATGATTCTCACTAGGCATCTTTTAGTGAAAGGTGAAAAGTAGATTTATCTAGCTATGGGCTAGGAATTAAAGAGCTGGTATATCATTCATCACATTACGTAAGGGTAGGACAGCAATATGGCTTATTTCTGGCTTCATAAATATAATAAAATTGTACGTTTAGTGGTAAAGTAAACCTGACACATGCCTAGCACACGAATAGTAGTATGTAGAAATTAAAGAACAAAAAATATTGTTTGTTTGTGGGTTTAAATTACGTCATGGAGTAAAAATTACCTTTTTTTCATGACATTCTAGAGTTACGTATTTGTTGTGAAATGAGTCTCAGAGTCTATGATATAACCCTTGATTCAATTACTGAGTTATCAGTACTGACATTCATAGCAAGTAAAATGTGTTCTTTGATGGTTTCTTTATGTCACAGTGTTATATTGTGAAACAGTAACTGACCCCTTATTTTCCTCCTAGGCATTTATCCAAGTATACGAAATAAAATACACCATCACGTTATAAATGTGTTCTATCCTCATAAAATAGAACTAGCTGGCTGAAGAAACCGAGCAGTACTTGTGTTCAAGCATCTCGCCATGAATTAAATTTACTAACATGGGGGAACCGTTAAAATATCTCACAATTCATAAGCTGTGATACGTTCAGTTCTATAAATGTGATCAAAATACACATTTTTTTACAGAAAAACACTGCTTTTTCAGTTCCCACTTAGTTTATGCGAGCATTAGTGTGATGATGTATTACATATGTAAGTGTCCCAGGTTGACCTTGCATGTGTTTTCTGAGCTCCAGTTACATGGTTCTGTACAGACCTAGTAAGGTGTATTTGAGAAATACTTAATTTGGCCCTAGTTTCCCATCCATACATTATACAGCTACTTTATTTTTCATGTTACGATAGATTTATGGAGTTGTAATGGTTTATTGGTGGTGGTGGGGCCTGTATTAAAACTGCGTTTCAAAAACTATGAAGAGGCTTCATGGTGAGCTCATGAGTTACTGACCCATAAACATTAGTTTGGCTTGGTGAACTTGTTTGTTCCATTCTGATGCAATAATAATTTCTTATTTCTGTGGTCTACTATTTCAACTTCCAGATTCACACAATTTATTTTCTGTGTATTGATCTTGACTTGGATAAATCCAATTTGATATCTGACGTGGTCAAATTACTGATAGTTTGAAAATTCTTAATTCCTTAACTAAACCTCAATCTTAAATTAAGAATTATTTTGTAAGTATTGATTAGGAAGCCCACAGGCTTTAGGGTCAACTTTATCCAGCAGCAATGTCAGACTACGGCCCCAAAGCTGTTGCTGAACTATATCTCCCATGATTTTTTGGCCATCTATTGCATTCCAAGAATTCTGGGAAAACTGTAGGTCATATAATTGGGGGGGGGGGGGTTAACATTCCTGTTCTAAAGGAATTATATGTGTCAGCTAGATTAACCATAATGTCAACTCATATTTTACACACTTGATATTTCACAAGCATCAATTCAATATCACAATTCAATATTAAAAATGATTCTACTATGACAGATTATCAAATGTCTTAGTATGCAGGAAGCAAAAAGTAGGTGAATTATGCATAAGAAATATGTTTACTATGCAGAATAATATAAACCGATACAAAATCTGGGCAGTAATAATGTTTTATTACAGTGTTGAAATGTGCTTGTTAACCTAGGTGAGTGCTTATTTCAGACAAATGTGCAGAAATGACTAAATCTACAAATAACTTCTATCTTTTATTACATTCTTATTTATGTTGATAGTACCCCGTGGCAAAGCTTTGCAGCATAGTATTAGACATGTGCACATGTTTTCTATTTATTGATTCGTTCAAAATAAGAATAGAATAGATGAACGAACACCATGATGAATGAACCAAAGCGTTAATTTCTGTGATTAATTTTGGTTGATGTCAATTCTTTGATGAATACAAATTGTGGGTGCATTGAATTGAAATCAGAGTGGTTTGATTGCTTGTCAACCATCAACCATCCCCACTCCCAACCCGAAAGCCAAGTGGACTGTTCGTCCGTCATAAACACTCACTCACCAATCATGTATGAGGTTATAGAAGGGGAAGCAAATCCCATATACTCATTTATTAGCTTTGCCCCATCCAAAAGTACAGAGGATGTGGGATGGGAGCAAGTTGGCTGCTCTGATTTATCAAGAGCCCCCCTTATCTTGCAGACCATGGGATTCAAGAGTACATTGGATTCCTGGAACCCACCCACTCCTTCTCCTGCTGACAAAGGGTGAGGGTCAATTAAATAACTGATTAGGTCTGCGCTAACAATCCTGTGCTTATGGGGATGTGGACTCAATAAGCAACAACAAACTGATTTTACACAAACCAAAAAATTCATCTGAATTTCAAACGGAAATAATAGTTTTCATGAGAACCATAAGTTGTTGACTTTTTTGCCTCTACATTATTCCATTTCAGAGTGAATGTGTGTCATCACTAGGCATGTTTTGATAACCTACATACACCAGTCCATTTAGGCAATGGCAATGATCTGTTATTCATTAATGTTATAAACTCTCTGGCCACGACTGGTGACTAGCTATTTATAATTCCGACATATTCCAAAGTCGGCTATTGGTCATATGTCATCTGAACCCTAGATTCTAAAGACAATTCAATAAAGGTATCATCCAAAGGCCAACTCTATTTTCAGCCCCTTCTAGATCCCTGCAGAAATGATCTGAAATAGGCACTAAAACACCTGACATTAGCAAATATATAAATATTCCTCATCCAAATGAATAAAATACACTCAATAATAAACGTTCCCCTGACCATATTGACTAAAGGATTCTTGGCAGAGATGGCTTATTAGCCTTTAATGTTGGATGATCTACAGATGTTCCCACCTGTGGTGTGATGGAATAGTAGTTTAATTGTCATTATCTTTGCCAGCTATGTTTAATTGCATTTCTGCGCTACTATTGGATTTTAATTGAATACCAATATCTAACGTCATCCTGTGCATGTAAATGTTTATAAAACATACAGTTTACTTTACATCTTTGTTTCAGTTGCAGATCATTCTTAATGCTCAACAGCCCATGTTTAGTAACATTGTAGAAGATGATGGTGGTGTAATTACCACCATAGCTAAGCAGCAGGACATGATTTTGTTGAGGAAGAGTGACAAGACAAGCCCTAATGTCTTAGACGGATACCAGGAATCACTTAATTTGAGCCACATGGAGAAGTTATTAGTAGAGGCACTGCAAGAATACAACAAAGTCAATCCAAGAATGAACATCACATTTTACAAGGTTTGTTCATGTGATTTGTTTTCCGTCATTCATAGCCTGGTTCATACATTATTGAAGAAACCTTTATGTGCAGACTGGGGAAAATGAACTAACACCAGAAATAAACCTATTGATCTATATCACTCAATAAAAAACTGTCAATTGAATTTTCTGTATAGATGTCCAACTTTATTTCACAGACAACAGAGGCACTACGTGTTTTGAAGCACATGCTACACAATAAATTGTTTATTTTGTTTAAGTCTCCCGAGAAAAGAACATTTTCAGCTCTTTAGGGGTCTCTTTGGTCTTCTTTAGATCAGGAATTTTAGGTTGTTGTCTTCATAAAAGGTACATTTAACATTACATGCTTTAAATGCAAATTTTAAGTTAAGAAATTCAAATGTCTGAATGACTTGAAACTATTTACTAATCTTATGTAAAACAGTAGGACCAAGTATGATTGTTGCAGAATAGTAATAACATTTTAAACATTTAGAAGACATCTGCTGTAGAGTTAGGGGTCAACCTTGGGCCTCCAGACGTTTTCAAACTACTGGTCCTATGATACTCAGGGACTCATTTGATTGGCTGAGCCTCATGGGAAATGTAGTTTCAAAATGTCTGGAGGGCCATGTTTGCTGACCTCTAAGATAGACAAGACAAATGCTCCTGGTATCATCTATCTGAATTTGAACAATTACTTGTAACAGCACCACAAATGTCAGCTTGTACCAAAATAACACTACTTTCCTCATTTATATAAAACTTGGAGGTAACCAAATCAGTACTCTGCATAGACCAGTTGGATGTAAATTCTCCATCCTGTTTCTAACATCCATTTCAAAAATAACTTTTCTTTCCACGACGAATCGTGCTATTTTTTCCAGATTGTTTTGCTGATTATTTAAATGAATTAGCTAAGACAAATGTGAAAACAGGGCGAGTGGAAATAAATATGACATAAGATGATAAATATATTGCCGTTGACAATATGTTGTGTTGTCATTTGATTAATAAAACAGCAATTCAAGGCATCTTGTTACTTCAAGAAAGTATATAAACACTAATATATAAATATTGAGAAAAGTCTAACATCTACTATGGAATAAGTTAATTATTGTAATTATTAGGTAATTATTGTACACTTGATAATTACTTGTAAGAACGAGTAATATACTTTAACCCCTTAGGGACCGGGCGGTTTTACGCAAGTCTGTCCTTTAGTGACCGCTGCTGTTTTTACGTTTCTGCGCTGTTAGTGTTTAGGTAAAATTTTCCTCTTACTCGTTTATTCAACCCACACATATTATATACCGTTTTTCCCGCCATTAAATGGACTTTCTAAAAATACCATTATTTCCATCCTATCGTATAATTTACTATAAAGAAATATGAAATCTGATGAAAAAATTGTAAAAACACATTTGTTCGTAATTTAACCCCCAAAATCTACAACCACCAAAAAAGACCGCGGCTGAATATCTTAAAATTTTTGTCCGAGAATAGAAATATCCAATTTTTTCATGTTTTTGCTTTTTAACCCCTTCACTGCTGAGCCATGTGCTCTGAGCTCATTCTGACTGTTTTATGCTAATTCTTTTTAGATGACAGCCTAGGTACTATTTAAGTAAACCCCCAGATCCTGCCCCCCCAGACCTGTGGGCAGGACGTACATGGTACGTCAGCGGTCGAGAAGGGGTTAACCCCATAACAACGGGCAGGTGTCACCCTACGGGGGTGGCTTAACGCCGGGGAGGATTATAGGTACACCTCGCCGATAGGTGCTGCGCCGGCCGATGATTTCGGCCCGCCCAGGCAGCCGACACGTTGTGCGCGTCATTGGCTGCAGTGGGTTGGCCTGAGTTCAGGCCGTCCCACTGCAGCCAATGGTGCGTGGCGTGCACTGGCTGCGAGGAGGGGCCGAGGCAGCCCATTGAAGACAGTGGACGTACCTGTACGCCCTTTGTCTCCAAAGCCCTCCTGCCAGGAGGACGGCATAGAATGTCCTGTGGCGGTAAGGAGTTAATAAAGAACATCAAGCGATATTTAGTCAATGGAACAAGTTCACCAAAAGGCTGAATGCCGGCAACCACAGTGATACATTTTGCTAATGGTTCAGAGAGCCAAATTTAACTAGAAAATATATAATCAAGACAGAAAGTAAGAATGTAATGAAGAAAGAAGAAAAGAAGAAAACATAACAGCAAGATGGAAAGAGAGACTTCTGTATTAAAGAATGACTGGGAGAAATGCATATATTTTTTTTTCAAAGCAGGTAAAAGAGGAGTTGGCGATGCTTGGCCCCCTCAGGCAGCATGATTTTGTTCCATTATTTTTTTAACCCTTTCGCTACCAAGTGATTTTCTAAAACAACATTGTCAGAAACCAGTGGTTTTTTGAAAGATAATTTTTAATTAAAGAAATATTCTGGAATATTCTCAGTGTATTCCTTACTGTAATAACCTATTTGGCAGGCAGATTTGCCATCTACTGGCCAAATGGAGCTACACTAGTTTCAGCTGCAACTCATGGTTCCTTGCATCGGCTGCTGAAAACTCGACATGTCAAGGCATTCATCAGCCAATTTTAAACAGTTTTAGCACTTTGGGCATTATGCCCACAGGGCTAAAACATTGGGGGCACCTTCTGCAGCCCAAAAGCAAACAACATTTTTTTGCAGCAAACTATTTTTATTTGCTTTTGTCCTTCAGAGCAGCAGATCGAGATAACTCGATATTGGTACCTGATAGTGCCTTTGAAGTCCTGAGTCCGATCTGGACAGAGAAGGGGTTAAACAATTATGGATTATAGAATGTCTGGTTATATGTTTGATTTTAGGGCTGATGGAGCATATCCATTTAAAAAGAATTATCTTACAGGTAGAGGAGTGAATATGAGCAAAGAAATAAAATTATCTCGCTATAGTAATATCTTCTGAAACCCCCAGGATTGTCTTATACATAAATGAACTTAATGTCATGGAATCCTTTGATCCCTACACGCAGACACTGTCTAACTACACTGCCGGTCTCTAGAATAAAAAGATAGCTAAACACAGGACAGACACACAGAATAAACTAGGTCAAAACAAGTTGAAATTAGGAACCAGAGTGGATAATCAGACAAAGCCAGGGGTCAGAAACAGAACGGGTCATCATTCAAAGCCAGGAGTCACAACCAGAACAGACAGTCAAACTGAGCCAGGAGTCAGTACAGTACACAAGGAATTCAAGGAGAGCAAGAGTTAACACTATAGAGTAGTTGGGGACTAAGCCAGAGTCAATACATGGTATACATGGAACAAGAATCGCACTAAACAGGAAAGAACCACGACAGGACAATGAGATTTTCTCACCACTGGGTTTGTAAATCCAGCAGGTGTTGCGTCATCACACTGCGTCCTGCCTGCGCCACTGACCCTCAACCGTGATCGCCGGCCACATCACTCCGAAGCCGGCCAGCAAGCAGCGAGGATGGCTCTGCCGGCCGCCGGCCAGTCAACAAGACCGTGACACCTATTAATCTATATCAGTGTTTCTTAAACCTGTCCTCGTGACCCCCAACCAAGCCAGGTTTTCCAGATATCTGAAGCACAGCACAGGTGATATGATTTGCTGCTCAGTGATTGCAGTATTCAATCTGCATTTCCCCTAAGGTGATCTGCAAAATCTGGCCTGGTTGGGGGTCCCGAGGACAGGTTTAAGAAACACTGATCTATGTCACTATATTTTAAAAAACAGCCTAATTAATTTTCTGTATAAACATCCAACTATTTCACATACAACAGAGTTAATACATGTTTTGAGGCACATGTTACACATATCTCATCATAGCAGTTTCTAATCATGGAAAAATCAACTGAAATCCCTAGAATAGTGTTCTTCATACAAAACAATTTTAACTTTGCATGTGCCTGCTTAATACAATGTAATTCCAAACCCCAGCTATTTTTAATTCTAAGTTCTACGGCCTAGCCCCATATGTGTAACGGATAAGGGTGGCATTATGTCTGGACATGGGTGAAGTTTGGGAGGAATGGAAGTCAGTGGTCTTTTATTTACTCACAGGGTTATTCAGAGAGAGGTAAAACTCAGGAGAATGACTGGAGAATTGAACATTCTAGGTCAAAATAGCCAAAGCAGAAAAATTCTCCCATTTATCTCACTTTCCAAATCAGCTATTTGGTTTAGATTGTTCTCTTCTCCTGCTAATTCTTCTGGTTTTCACCTCTCTCTGAATAACCCTGATAGTTCTGGCCTATTCATTAGCATTGATATAGCAATTATGAGTTGGAAAGGGGATTTGAACTTGACTCCGTTGACCTACCCTTTTGGCATTGCAATTTTCCAGACAGTGTCCTGGTTTGGCCAGGAATTTGTTTAAGCTTGATGTATTGTGTTTGTCTATAATGTGCCACATTGTCTAATAACTCTTTATTATCCTCAGTCGGCAGTGGAATTATTATGTCGATTGACTCGTAATCTTCGGAGCCATCGTGGAAGTGCACATACAATGGTTTGTGGTGAAGGTTGTCTCAGATCTAGCAAATTACTAGCTCGTCTGGCAGCACACATCTCTGGATTCAGTGTGGTTCAACTTGGGTCATACAATAAAGAGGACAAAGAAGAACGCAGAGCTAAACGCTTCAAGTCTCAGATGGCAGATTGTTATGTGACCGCAGGTCTGAAGGTGAGTAATCACCAGAGAATTTATTTCATTTATATTTAGTAGCTATTGTCCATACATTCCTTTTATGCCTTCCATACCTTCAGTGATTTACTTCAGATTCAAAATTGGGTATAAACACTGGATTCATGGCCCATACTAAGAATATTTTACACAATTGCATTCTCATATGAGGGTGTTTATTGGTTCTGCACCCTCAGGCCCTTAATTTTGTGTTTGTTGAAGTCAGACTACAATGGTTAGATATAGGTTCGTCTTATCATCTGTTGTCTGCTTTTTTCATTCAACATCAAAGCAAAATGCATTATTGCTTTTTTCAAACACATTTTATTGTTAATCGCAACCTCTACATAATTTGAAGCTCATGCTGCTGATGGGCTGAAATTATGTATTTCCTGAATACCCGAAACTTAAGTTAATCAACCCACATCTAAATGTGAATACATACCAAAGGTTTGAACTAACTGCTAATTATATGCTGCTTTTTTATTCTTATAGGGCCAAAAAACATTGCTTTTGCTGGCAGAAGAAGAAATTGACTCTACTGCATTGGTGTACATGACAGAGTTTGTTGTTTTTGGATCAGTATCCTATCTTTTCACTTCCGAACAACAAGCAACCATAGCAAATGCCATGAGAAATGAGGTACGGCCTTTCATACAGTGTACTGACAAGAATCTCTTTTGAGATGCAACAACAACCTCAGACCAGAGTGGCCAAAGTGTTAATTTGTGGGTTGCACCCATTGTATTTAAAATGTCATTATCTTTGTGGGTGCTTGTCAAATGAACCCCGAAAAGTGTTCTAATACATTTTGGTTTAGCTTCACAATCAAGGTCGTATCATGATGTCATTAACGGTTTCTGGGATTTGACTTGTTTTCAGTCATATAAGCAAATACTAAAATATGTTTATTGACCAGTATGACTGCAACTGAGATGACTTTGTGGCATACCCAGTCCCAGACCCAATCATAAGAATGAACAATAATGATGATATTTGAATCTACAGCATACTTCCAATGTTCACTAATAATATCTGTAATAATAAATGGGTAGACTTAGATGTCTTAAGCTAGATTTAATGTGACAGCTGTAAGCATTGCGCCTTTTAAGTATAATTATGGTATAATTAATTGCCAGTATGAGTAGGAAAATGCAGTAATTGGCAGAAAAGGCTTTTCGTTTTTGCATTTGGATCTTTCTATGTGTGGGAGATGATCTCTGTAGCACTGCTATTAAGAGTATTCTTCATAAGACCATCATTTCTGCATTGTTTGCAGTTATTAGAGGTTCAAGATATGCTTAAAAAGTTAATTACAGTCTGAATGTAGATTGAAACATCATATTCAGATCTGAGAGGTAACAATTCTATTGAATGTAACCTTATTCCATGATTTGCTTTACATTGTATCACTGTATTATTCTTACAAAGGTAGCGAAATACTGTAGGAACAGGGCCAGGTTTATAACTAGGCAGAGTAGGCATGTGCCTACAGGTGCCTGCCTACCACACGTTGCTGTGTAAAAAAAAATAATTATACATTATTGTTTTTACAATTTACAATCATTTAGACCACTGTATCTCTGGAGCAAGAAGGGCTAGAGGGACATATAAGGTATCATTGGAAAGGCTAGCTTATGGCCTTCCCGGAGATACCAAATATAACCAAGTTAGATTTATGATAAAGTAAAATAACAAATAAGATAATATATTTCTCTTTTTTCTCTCTAATGCAGCATTATTATTCAGTTTACAATTATAAAGTAAACAGTGATGCTGCGCTAACTCACCTTCTCATTTCCCACACTGCCAACAAATGTGGAACTGATGATGCACCACATTGTTTTATTGACAACCTAGACCGTGGCACTGCAGTGCAGAGAGACAGGGGGACTTTGGAACCTGCATGTCTGAATTGTACACCGCACAAGGTTAAGTGAGGTGTCATTGGAAAAGTCAGAGTCTGGTCTTTACAATGATACCAAACATGACCATGTAATGTGTAAAAATAAAAATTTTAAAAAGTAAATGCAAAATATATTTTTTTCTTTGTTCTATGGCAGAGGCAATATATGCTTTTACATATAAAACAAACAATGCACTGCACTAACTCAACAAAGGCAACAGATTCTGCCCTTTGATTTGAGCGCAGAGAGAAACTGGTTTTCTGTTTTTTTTTTAACTTTCTTAGTTTGCCCAAAAAAATAATTTAAAAAGTAATTTTGGCATGTTTCTTTTTTTGGGGTGAGAAGGTGGGGTAGGGGCACTCCAGATTTCTGTGTCTACAGGCTCCTGAGATGCAAATCTGGCCTTGTGTGGGAATAAAATGAAAATAAAGCACAGAGATTCTAGAAACCAATTGTTTTAAACGTGTAAGATTTATGGCCAACGGTGATCTTCCACTTTCTTTTTATGTACTGACATCCTACAGCTACTGAGTTATAGCCATAAGAGCACATAGGAAATCTAGAAAGGGAAAGCATGCAATCTGTATGATAAAAGTAATTTATTAGATGAAAGGAATAAAAAACACCTGAGCCTCCCCCTCACAATTGATACATCCAAGGTTGCAACTAATGCCCTCTTGTACATCAGAAGTTTCTGAATATAGTGTGTCTGTCTACATAACATATACATTGATTGTTTTGATTTTCCTGTATATAGAAATGCAAAAACCTATCTTACAGGGTTATTCAGAGAGCGGTGAAAAGCAGGAGAATGACTGGAGAATGGAAAATTCTAGGTCAAAATAGCCAATTTGGAAAGTGAGATAAATGGGAGAATTTTTCTGGTTTGGCTATTTTGACCTAGAATTTTCCATCCTCCTGCTTTTCACCACTCTTTGAATAACCCTGACAGTCTCATTGATATTTTTCAGGTAACCAATGCAGGGCTGAACTATTCTAAAGAGAAGGCATGGAAACTTTTCTTGGAGGCCGTTCAGCAAAATATCCGCTGGCTTTTCATTAAGAGTGGTGTAGGACCTGATTTTCGCAAGTGGTGTCTTGATTTCTCTTCTCTTATCGGTGCAATAAATTTTTATTTTATCCCTCAGTGGTCACGGTAAGTATTGCTAAAATTGTAGAATTGCATTCTTAAAGGGATACTATAGAATTAAAATGGGAAGGCGAGGAAAAGAGGGTTTAAAGATTAACCCCTCTGCACTTATGCCCCCCCCTAATTTCCTTTAAATCCTCCCCTTAATCTATGGCTGATCCCAGCAGGACTTTAAATGCTGCCAGTCACAGCATGTCACTTGATGGCAGGGGGGTTGGATGCGCCAACCAGTCCAGCAGCTCTGACAGAGACAAGGTCACCCTGATGATATCATAGTCACACTCTGTAGAGTGTCCCATTAATATTACTTTACCCTAGATTCAATAAAGAATACAGTACTGAAATTTTTAAGAACATAAGACATCTGTGTGATACAAGCCTCTCCCCCTTTTATAGAGAATTAACAGAGCAGTCCACTTGCCAAAAAATGCAGGCATGGACATAAAAGCTTGAAATGACAAGAATAGTAAGGATAATGTTTGTATCAATATACATGCTCAATTTGTACATTGCAGCCCACATTATACAAGCAGGTGTTATTCATGAAGATGAACTGCATGACTTTTGTCATTTGCTGCTCCCTATTACCAGCTCAATCAGAAAAGGAACTATTGAATTACACAGACCATATTTTATGCCTGTAAAATAATTATGCATGTTTCATTTGTAATATTATTATACCAATACACTTTAGAATGTCAACCTATACTATTGTGTAGTATAATAATATATTTTGCTGGTGATACCACAACAAAAATAATACAGATGTGTACATACACTTCTTTAATATTGTCATTATTTTGGCAAGCTAATATCACTTTGCTAGAAGATATGCCAAATAATTATATAAAAATACAAACAAGAGATGTCAAAACAGTGAATTTCAAAAACTGCAGTAATGCCTAAAAATAATCACTACCTAGAGCTGTTTAAAATGTCCTTTATTTATTTAACATGAAATATGGTGTGGGGAGTAAATATAGGCATGTAAAAACATTTTCATTGAGATAGTTGTGGTCAGCATTGTGTTACTTCTTTGCAAAGCGTAACAAATTTAATAACAACGTTATTGTGTATTCACTATATACAATACAATATTGTCGAAAACCAAAATGTGAGTAATGTTTGCAGTGGCGAGTACTTTGATAGAGAAAGCAAAGGAGCAAGTAAAAGCGAGACATATGCACAATGAAACCATTTGTTAAGTTTCGGATCGACTCATTACATTTTTTAATTTGTTTTGGTGCTTTCGTGATGTTACTGTGATTAGTATTTCAGATGGATTAGTTATTTCAGAGGTTAGTAATCCGTATTTGGTTTTTAATCGTTATTTTGTTTTGATTCGTTATTTCGGAATGGTTAAACGGATGAATTAATTACCTAGATTAGTGTTAAATGAAAAAGATGTGTAATCCCCCTGTCCTTGGTTCTGAAATATGTTTCATCACCAAGGACAGCAGCACCACATGGCTCTGGAGCAAAAAATCACCCTGTCCTTGGTGCTGAAATAGGTTTCAGCACCAAGGACAGCACCCGCTGAGCCCAGCCAGACTGATGGAAAGAAAAACAAAAAAACACTGTGTTCGGCAAAGAAAACAAGCCTCGACTTTTTAAATAATTGGGAATACAAAAATTTCACCTAAAAAAAATACAAAGAAATACCCAAAAAACTTTATAAACAAAAAGGCTTTTTGCTACAAATTAAAAGAATAAACGGTTGAATAAATACTTGATAGAAACTGGGAAATTTTTTACATTGAAACCTATGGGATTCGCCCATTTAGACCTGGCAAACTAACCAGTGAAAATCAGGGCATTTCACTGACATTTTGGTGCTGTTCAGCATTCGCTGAATAGATTAACCATTACTTGTCTATGGGGAATTCCACTGCCGCCGAATTGCACCGAATGGCACTGTGGCACTGTCCATGGCTTGTGGTGCTGAATACAATAGATTCAGTACCACGGCCAATGGACAGTGACACTGTGCTGAGTCTAAGTGAAACAGTGTAACGAATCAATTCAGAAAAACAGAATCAATTTGTTAAATTCCATTTCCGCTTGTCTAGTTTTCGTTCAATTTCAGACAAAATTGATTTGTTATTTCGGAACTGCTTCCGAAATACGAATCAGTATAATTTCATCCAAATTGCTAGACACAGATAAGAATTATAACACTCTGGGCTTCCTGTATGTGTTGCTGTTCAATGCAAATTTTGTAAAAGTGGAATAGCAAATGTAGTTTTTTGTTATGTATTATGCTCTTCATTTTGGGCTATATTGATTGATAGATAACATGACTTTTACAACAAAGTACTCAAGGATAAGCCTTTAAAGTCCTGCTTATTATGAGCCTAAAGCACACCTGTCATTTACCTGCATCACCTTCTTTGTAATAGCTCTGGCACAGCACTCTAAAGATCAGTCATAGCTGCTGATTTTACCTGTCAGATGAGATCAGACAAGTTGGCCTATAAGAGATAGATGATGGAGGCACCAACAGTGAGCATGACAGGTTGTTATGGTGCTATATGCACTTACTAGGAGATGGAGCTCAGTGGCAACAGTGTCCTGATGGCAACAATACACAGAGGATAGATTCTGCAGGAGGATAGTCAGAGAACAAGCTTTACTCAGGATAACAGAAGTACACAATAACTATGAAACAGCCGAGGGCCAAGCATAAGAAATCTGGGGAGTCAGAGCAAGCCTGGGTACACAATACGTACACAGGAAAGACAATAGCGAACATACAGCGCTGAGAGCAACATAGAATCACAGCAGGCCAATAAGATAACTGCGAAACCTAAACTAAAGACCCTTTGGTTAGCTGCTGTTGGTTGGTGGTGCTAACTGAAGTGAGATGCTGAGAAAGTTTATATACATGTGGTGGCAAATGACGCTCAGCAACATCAACAGTAGCAATCCCAGTGGACTGACACTTGGAAAGGGCATGAGGACTCTGTAAACCACAGGTAAGGCTTTAGGAGCAGGCATGACACTAGAGATACTTGTCGTCAGGGTGGCACCTGGCGTGTGCCATGGTGGGACCCAAGTTCAGGGTTAGGGGGTCTGAGCCCAGTGTGCAGGGACATACTGGGGGCATAGACAGAGGTACCTTTGGTAAACAGACAGACACATGGGGAAAACCAAGTGAAGTACAAGAGGTTATTCCAGAGAGCGTTGTCAGGGGGTATCTGTGTCAGGGGGTATCTGTGGTACTGGGCGGCAATCGGTAGGCAAGCAGGAGGTCTGGTACACTGTAGTTTGCAGGAGCAGAGCAGAGTATAACTCGCTACAGTGAACACAGAACTGACAATGCAGAAGCATTGTGGGAAGGGGGTGGACCTTTATTCATACAGATCGTGGTGTGGTGTATGTGTTACTGTGGTTAACTGTTTCAGGTTCGGTTTACTGGTACTGAACCTGAGGGCAGCACTTTACAGATAGGTGCAGGCACGGATCCTGACACTTGCACACCTTTGCCGAATCACACAAGCTTTTCCAAAACAGAGCAGCCTGATAGAATGATCCAGTGGGATGCAGGCTAGAGAATCTGACTGGAAGTTCTGGGTTTCCAGGTCTCTTAAAGATGTGTTCATGTATGACCTGTGATTCCAACTAGAATCCATTTTTCCGGAATATTCTCAAGGCTTAAAAAATCACATAGTTGACTAAACTGTCACAGTATAATAAGCTTTAATTTTTAAAGAAAATAATATTGTCCTTATCTCTTTGCCTTTCTTTAGTGAGTATCTAGTTGAACATGCCAGTCATTCTATAAAAGAATTAAAAATGCTGACCAAAGAGGAGCGAGAAAATGTGTGTCATCTCTTAACGTCCATGCACCTCTCTGTTGCTAATCATGATAAAGATCCAATGGGAAGACATAGCAATATCACCAACGCAACGTTTGAAAACTTTGTTGGGTGTTTTACTGTACTTGCTAATAAACAGTATGACTTCATTATTAAAAATCACAAATTGGCTAAAGAAGTGCTTGATCACGTTGAAGAGAAAATTAAGTCTCATGCAAAGCTGACAGATGATCTTTTGCATCAGAAAACTGTTCTTGAGGAACATAAAGAGGGAACGCTGAAAATCCTAATTCAAATAGCACAAGACAAGGCTGTGGTTGAACAGAAGATCCATGTTATCCACCAGCAGTTGCAGAAAATAAAAAAATATAAGGCTTTGCTTCCAGAATATCAGTTTGCACATGAGAAAGCCCAATACAAATGTTCTTTCATCTTGGATAACCTCAAGGAGCTAGTGCGTCATATGGATGTAAGAGCCCTAGGTAAGTGTAACCCAGCAACAATGAGAGAAGGTTATTTTAATTATAAAAAAAATCTGACGATCAAAATACAAAATACATAAATGAGAAAGCCAAGATTTAAATTCTTGATTTGACTAACAGGGTTATTCAGAGAAAGGTGAAACTCTGGAGAACTTTTGGAGAAGTGAAAATTATTGGTCAAAATAGCCAAACCAGAGAAATTCTCCCATTTATCTCACTTTCCAAATCGCCCATTTTGACCTAGAATTTTCACTTCTCCAAAACTTCTCCAGAGTTTCACCTTTCTCTGAATAACCCTGTTAATGGTTCACTTAAATATTGTCTTCAAAATGCATAACATGGAGAGAGAGAGATTACTCGATCTCTATATCTATCAGGGGAGGCTCAAATTACATGTCTTGGTTTAAATTATACTAGGTATAGCTTGTTTTTATGCTACAATGTATAATATTTATTTGTGAACAGATAATATGTATAATTTATAGCTGACATTTAATGCCTTACTATGATAACACAGTGTGATATCCTGCTTTGTGACTGTGCACATTGTTATGACAGTGTAATAATGGGACTAGAATCCACACAGGATGATCTCAGGTTTAATAAGAAACCCTGCTGGGTTATAAATTCTACAGGTCTAATTATTAATCTTTGTCAACTTCACTCTATTATTAATTTTTACAACATTTGTAAAAGGCTCAGTTTTGTTATGTCTTCCAGTATTGGCATCCAGACAGCGGATGAAGCCAGTTATTGGTTGTCATACTATATTGTAATACTGTTGTCATACTAAATATTTCTCATAGAGAAGCATTGAAGACAAACGACTAGTATGTACCCCATCCGATAATTGCATCTTTCGTTGTCAACATTATTAATACTTTGTTTTTTTAATGAAAAGTGTTTGATATTTAAAATGTTAATGTACTTCAGAGAATAAATATATATGGATGTAATCCTAGTTTAACCATGTAGGGCCCTATTTCCTAGTGAACGCTAAATGGTAGCGTTCGGGTGAGTAAGCGTTAACGTTATGATAAGTGACGTTAACACTTACTCACCCGATTATGAGTGATTATGCTAACTTGCGTGAGTTTACTGTACTTTGCGCACCCAATACTTGACATGGGGAGCGCAATCAGCAATTAGTAGTTAGGATAAGTAAGGTGTTACAAACTACTAGTGCTAATTACCGCGCGACGGGTTAACAAAAAAATTTAGCTACACCTAAGAAGCTGGTGCTAACTGATTTCGTTTTTGCTGAATTATTTAGCACCAGCTAAACCCCCCCCCAATAAAGCTGGTACCACTCATCCTGCAGTGAGAACAATGGCCCGATCTGCTGCTTTTTGCCGCCAAGAGCAAAGTGAGGCTGGGGACAAAGAGTTCCCAGTCTCCCTCCACGATCACTCCGTGGTGCTGTGAGAGCCAGATTGCGCAGGGCTCCCAGCCCGACTTCACAACCCTCCATGGAGTCCTACGGACTCCAGGAGGTGATACCTGCGGTGGCGTGGAAGCATTACCATGAGTATCTCCGAGGGTAGCCCATGGTGCTGAAGTAGCGCCTGTCCCAGAATGCTAAAATGTGGTCGCTATGGGGAAACCTGCAGGCACAGGTTTTCCCCATTGGCATTCCCATTTTAGCTTTAACAGAATAGTTCCTGTAGATTTTGTTGAGTAGCTACTAGTGGTTATGTTAATACGTTTCAAAATAAATCATTTCTTTAATTCAGAATACATAGGCCAATAATTTCATAGTATTTGAAACCTAATATGCCCACATACATACAAAAATAAGTTCTATATTATGTTCATCGCCCAATTTCTCATTAAACTTAGGTGAACTGCGTGCAATGCAGAAACCTGATGTGGATATTGAAGAGCTTATGGCTTCTGTCATCATAATACTGAAATCCCCTAACACCGATCTGACTTGGGCAAAGGGAGCAAAGAGGCAGATGGCCAATATTGATCGTTTTCTGAATGAACTCATTAACTTCAGTAATACAAAGGTAAGGGAAATGGGATGTATATCAGAGAACAAAAATCTGTGTATAGTGATAAAATGTACTTCAAACTTATTTTTATTTTAACTTTAATTGCTAGTTGCCACAGTCCACATTAGAACTTCTAGAATCAAACTTAAAGAAAGCCCAGTTTACTTCTGAGAACATGGAGAAAAAGTCTGGTGGTAACTTGGCAGCAAGTAATCTTCTTAAATGGCTCCACGGTGCTGTGCGATATTATAGGATATTAACTTCTAAGGTAAGTTATCTATATATAAACAACATGCATGAAAATCACCTCATTTCTTCATTATAACATATTTTCAATACGATACACAAATATTAAGTATATATATATATTCAATATATAAATATTATATTGCTTACCTCATCTTCTGTGACATTTTATAATCCTATTGATCAACACAAATTTTAAATGTTTTCCTTTTTTTTATTAAAGGAGATAAATATGATATTTTTTTTATATCCCTTAGGTGTACACCCACTCAGATCTAATTTGAAGGCTTATTTTACAGTTTGCTCTGTAATAGCACCTTGCTATGAGACCTGACAGCTATGCCATCCTTGGGCCTAAGTAGGCTAAAATGATCATTGGGGTTGCTGTATCTTTCATGTAGAAGGAGCTACCTTGTCATTTCAGCTCTGATTTTTTTGGTGTAAGCTGGTTGATTTGGATATACACTGTTGGCCAAATTTGGGGATACACCTTACATTTTTATACATTTTTACAAACTTTTGCAGTTTAAAATACTTTTTATATAAAACTCTCAAAAAATGTCACAGCACAAGTAAAATTTAATATAGTAAATGAATGCCTTAACAACAAAAAAATCTTTAAATAAGTTACATTTGGGCTGGAAATGTACCATAATGCATCTTGGCTATTATATAGCATAAAAATGATCATTTCACATTTGTCACAATGTGTTTTTTTTAATAACGTGTTGGATAGCCTTTGGCCTTATCTACTGCCTGACCGCTTCTAGGCATTGACTCTACAAGTCTTTTGACATCCTCTCCTGTGACCAAATGATGCTAGGAATTGATTATAGCCTCAATGAGTCCTTGCTTGTTGCTTGGATTCTTGCTCGAGACCATGCGTTTCCATCTTGACCACAGATATTCGATGGGATTCAAGTCAGGGCTATTTCCAGGCCAGGGAAACAGAGGAGTTTTCTTGTCAACCAAAACTGACAAAATCAGAAGGTGTATCCACTATTGTATTATGGTTTAATCTCTAATGGCACAATGTGGCTAAAACCTTCTCATGAGACCTGAGTGGGGACACACAGATAGGCAAACTACTATTGAAATTGTCCATTCTCAGTGTTCTCATAAAATTTCTCTACCCTCATATGTACATCCAGAAATTCACAGAAATTATACAAATTCTGACACTGATAGTGTTTCCATTTCACTGCAACCATAACAGCATGTAACCCTCCTGAGAGCAAAACATGCAAAGAGATTGTTGCTCACACAAGAATACACATGAGCATGGAACCCATTAAAGAGATGAGGGATGGTAGGGCAGTCACACAACAGAGAGGGCGATAAACCCAAACTAATTCCTGAAACACTATGCTAGGTACCCACGATGGAGACCTTCACTAGGCCCAAAGTCCACAGGGGATACCAGGTGACTGTACCAATACAAATAGATTGAATATAACAATTTAAATCAAAATTTTATTGAGAAATATATAAAGAATTAAAAACACAAACCAACACTGTAGACACCTCTTCCCTTTTATGCATTTATTCACTTCAAGGGGTTTCCCTTGTTATTATGATAAGAGTATTAATTGGTATTGAAAATATTGTCTTTCCTTTTGTTGAGTAACGCAAAAATGATAACCACAATATTACATTCCACCTCAAAGAAAGATAAGAAGCTATATACTGCGACTGACCAACAAAATTAGACACCTATAGTAGTGAAACTCTAACCCATATAAGCCAGACAGAAGAGGGAATTCCACAAACAGATGCCCAGTGTCCCTGTGTATCACTCAGGTGTAAACCGGTCTCCTTGTGTAGTATGCCCAAGCTGTATCTGCCCCCAATTGATCCACCTCCTAAGAATAACAGAATCAAACAAAAAGCTGGTCCCACTGACTGGGTCATAATGAACTGATTTATTTGTTAGTTGTCGTACTCCAAATAAATCAACTCCTTATGATCCCCTTAATGTGATCAGCTTTCTGTTCAATTCTGTTGATTTCCTGGATTTTGACTGACCATTGTTATGTGGAACTCGACTGTGATCAACCATAATGGCTTGTGAAAAACATAGTTAGGGGTTAATTTCCAAACTGATGTCATTGCGCATATGCCTGATGGCATCAGTGGGCGGGGGGAGGGTCTGGAGGCTTGGCTGACATCCAAGATGTCAGCCACCTCTGGGAGAAGTCCGCGATCCAGGGCCGAATGGTGCCAGATTGTGGAACGCCGCCTCAGGAGTTAAAGCAGTGTTTCCCAAACCTGTCCTCAGGACCCGCTGACACGCTAGGTTTGACAAATATCTGAAGCACAGCACAGGTGATATAATTTGCTGCTCAGTGATTGCAGGATTCAGTCTGCATTTCCCCAAGGTGATCTGGCCTGTTTGAGAGTCCTGAGGACAGGTTTTGGAAACACTGGGTTAAAGAGCGGCATTGCTGGTAAGGTCATACTGAAAGGTCTCCCATTCAGGCACTCTCTCGACCCTGCCGGGGGGACGCCTGAAACTGACATCATTGCGCCTGGCGTGCGACCCCTCGGGGTCCATAAAAGCAGTGGTCTGACTTCAAGGAAGTCAGGCCACCGCAGGCTTCCAGTTCAGAGAGGTGAGTATCAGGAGGTAGAGTGGTTTAAAGACATGATGTACCAGGTACGTCCTTGGTTGTTATGCAACCATTTTCGGAGGACGTACCTGGTACCTCATTGGTCTTTATGGGACTAAATGATATGATGAAAATAATGGTTATCTTTAGAAAGGCCATTTGATGGCAAGAAAAACAGTGTATAATATGGGTGGGTACAGTAAACGAGTAAGAGGAAAATTAGAGCTAAACACAAGCAGTGAAAAAATTTAAAAACAGCAGTGGGTACTTTCGGACAGACAATTTTCGGACAGACAATGGTAAAACAGTCCAGTCACTAGGGGGTTAATATAAATGCGTGCACTCAACCTAAAAAAAGGCAGTCATATTGTCAGCCTTAGCCATTTCTTGACTGGTCCTTGGGTGAATCTGCATTAACTTACATCAAGCTTTGGGCTGATGTCTGGCCGTAAAGGTGATAACGAGAGAGATTTACAGGGTTATTCAGAGAGCGTGAAAACAGGAGAATGACTGGAGAATGAAAAATTCTAGGTCAAAATAGCCGATTTGGAAAGTGAGATGAAAGGGAGAATTTTTCTGGTTTGGGTATTTTGATCTAGAATTTTTCATTCTCCAGTCATTCTCCTGCTTTTCACGCTCTCTGAATAACCCTGTAAGTGTTCGGCGTAGTGGTGAAAGCTGACTTTAGCAGATATACCCCCTTGTGGTACAGAGGTCTGCTATTGCCAGTTAGAGTGTACTTTACATATACAGGTCTATTCACTACAGGGTGAAGTATGGAGAATTGGCAGGAGAAGAGAACAATCTAGACCAAATAGCCAATTTGGAAAATGAGATAAATGGGAGAATTTTTCTAGTTTGGCTATTTTGACCCATAATTTTCTCTTCTCCTGCTAGTTCTCCTGAGACTCACCCTGAATAGACCTGTTAGTGATTTTAATTCTCATTACTAGAAATACATTTTATATACTTTGTTTTAGTTGTTTCTATACATTAATTAAATGTTATTAAAAAGTGTGCTATAACTGAAGGACCTAATTGCGTTCTTCAACAGAAGCACTAAAGTAGTATTTTTGAAGAATAAACTTCTATGAATGTATATGAATTATTTTCACACTTCCTAAAACTGGGATTAGCAGTGCTCTATAATGAAAAATTAGAAGGTTCAAAACTTGTGATATTAAACCTTATGTGACCTGAGCGGGCACCCACCGTAGAACAGGTCATTAGTGCCATTGCTCGTTCTCACAAACATCTCTTTTTCTCCCTATAAGTATACTGTATAGGGTAATCCAAACGTGGACCCCTTGCTCGATGTGCCTAGAGTGGTGTCAGCTATACCTGCCTGACGGGGCCTAACAATGCTGAAATGATCGTTGAGGGTTGCTGCATCTCTCGTGCAGGGATGGACTTCCTTGGCATTCAGTACCGGCCACCCTTTCTGGGTGTAGCCGTCTGATTTGCATATGGAGCAAATGTCCCTATAATGGCACAATTGAGCTAAAACCTTGTGAGACCTGAGCGGGCCCCAACGTAGAGCAGGCCATTGCTCATTCTCAGGACCCTCTAAAACCTCTCTTTTTCTCACTTAAAGCTAAATAATGTATAGTGCAGTTGATGTATTCTTTTTGACTTCAACTGCTATTTTACTCTCACCTGCAAAGATCTTCTCTCGTCATTTACCATTTCTTTTATTTATTGCATATTTTTCTTTAACGTTATTGTCTTTCCATTTTTCTTGCCAACACCCATGGCTGTCTCAATTTGATTGCCTGTAAGTAAGCAAGGTGCACAGCAGCTTTCAACACCACCCCAGTACCACCATTGACTTGGGTGCTTTGGCATGGTTCACAAGCCTAATGTCTAAATATTTTCACATTATAAGTTATAGTATCAGCTTCAAAGGGAACACTCTCAAAAAAATAATACTCTAATGGAGACAAGTATTGGAATGTATCTGTCTTAGTTTAACACATTCAAACAAACCAATTTAAAGACATTTTTTTGCCAAGGCCAAATGTCAATCATAAGAAAAAATACGTGTGAAATTTTAATTGCAAGATGTTCGGTGCAAGTTTAATGAGTTAAATAAGAGAGGTGAGAATTCCAGCATGCACAGCTCATGCATAATGTTGACTTAAATTGGCTCTCTAGAGTTACAAAGAATTGCATTTGTAGAATTTACACACTGATAGAACAAATGTACTGGGTCCCGTAGGTTAAGGTTATAAATCAGAATCATTTAACTTCCTTTGAGTGACTGCTAGAAAGTATAATGGGGCAGGAACCCGACTTGAGCTTCAAGTGATTATTCTGACTGGATTATTGAAAAGCTGCTCAATATCCACAAATACATGATCATCAATCCCCATGATAGTTCCTGTACACTCCCTGGATATATTTCCTTCCAGTTAATTGAGATTGATAGCGATTTTTTATTAACGGATCTGAGTTAAAACAAATGCTTCTTTTGATGTTAGTTAACACCAAATATTCTAGCTATGTATGCACAGCTTTAATGAATGGTATTCATGGAGATACACCACCCAGCTTTGTTACTCCCTTTAGAATATTTTGCTGGTCGTAGATGCATAGCTGTGCATTGTTACTAATTTAAATCTACTGGGAAGAGTAACCTTGGATACATGCAAATCAGGGCCCTATTCCAGCTAAACTTGTAATAGGGAACTGCTAAAATGAAGAAAACAGCAGTGTTAAATCTTAGAGTCCTACTTGCGTCTCAATTATGATCTCGACAATATATTAGCTTGGCTGGCAGTTGAAGGGAGCTGATAATAAATTTGTGAGACCACTTGGTGTATCATTTGGTGTTGGTGGAAGGACATCAGAGAACTCTTTGTTCTCTGTCGATCACTTTGCAACAAGAGGAGGAGACAGACCACACCCTCATTATAATTGAAAAAACAGAGATAAGGAGGCAAATGAGGGATTTTTAAACACTTTTTTGTGTTAGGTGATTTTGCTATTTTGTGTTAGGTGATTTTGCGTTTGGAAGCCAGTAATTATTTTCTTCTTTGTGGTTGCAAATGAGAATAGTGGGCTTCCCTGGAATGTAGTTTCCACTAGCTGTGTGAAGCTGGCCCTCCTACAATTGCCACAAATAAAAAATCCACTATGTTTGGTTAATGCTACGTTTGTGCTGTTTTGTGCCACAAAAAATTAACATTTGTGCTGCTTTTATTTTTGAGATATTAGAAATAGTTTTTTCCAGACAATGAGACTCAATAAAGGTCACCAAAAGGTCACTCAGCCCTCCTACAACCCCCAAAAGTCACGAAACCGGGCTTGTTGGTTAGTGCTAGGTTTGTGCTGGTTTGTGCCGTTGAAATCTCCTTTCTATCTAGTTTTGTTTTTGAGTTATTAACCACTTAATAAAGGTCACCAAAGGACACGCATTCCCCCTACAACACCCAAAAGTCATGAAACCAGGCTTGTTGGTTAGTGCTGATTTGTGCCGCAGAAATGAACGTTTGTGCCGGTTTGGTTTCCGAGATATTGTGCATTATATTTGATGAAGCCCGCCTACTTTGCACCCCACGTTATCAAATTTTAAAAACAAACATACCATTTAATTGTGATGCGTTTGTGCCGATTTGTGCTGCAAAAATTAACATTTGTGCCGGTTTGGTTTGGAAGATATTGGGCATTGTATTCAATCAAACCCCGCCCACTTTACACCCCACATTATGAAATTTTAAAAACAAACATACTATTTGTTTGTGCTGTGTATGTGCTGATTTGTGCTGCAAAACTGAACATTTGTGACAGTTTGGTTTGGAAGATATTGGGCATTGTATTCAATCAAACTCTGCCCACTTTGCACCCCATGATGTTAAATGTTAAAATTAACAAATGCAGCGCTCACCCCCAAAGGAGCCGCTGAATAACCCCAGGATAGTCTCACCGCACTAACAATTCATTGTACACCAACAAACCTTTATGGATTTTTCTAAGTTATACTTTACTGAAGCAATAAACGCCAATAGATCTACATATACTTTAGGCATGAAATCGATCAGGCTAGAATGACTGATGTAATACGTAGTGCAGATATATGTGGCGAAGAAACGGATAATAAAGCTCTCAGTTCTTTGGCTTAAGTCCTGCTCAAATAGGCTCGTTAATTTGTGTCCTAGGGTACCCGGGTACTAGGTCCACTGGCCAGTGGATGGAGGAAATATCTTTGACTAGTCAACGTTGGGGCCCTGCAATTTGAAGCAATCAATAAGTGCGCACTGTTATTAGAGTTGTAGGCCTAAGGCCTCTCACCCAACCGATGAACAGCTTGACCCGGACCGATGTGCTCTGCCAGAAAGTCCTTCTCTGCCATCTGGAACCCGGTGTTGCCAAAATCCATGCTCCCGAACCGCATCTCCTCAGCCAGGAAACGAATGCCGCCAGCACTCCGCTCCGTCCGCGGCCTCCTTACATGAGGTCCTTCTCCAACACTCTTTTGCCACCGGAACAGCTCAGCGGGACACACTGCAGTTTGATTACATACTCTCCCCGATCTTTCCGGCACAGGATGCTGCCGATTCTCAGCTCCAATCTAGGCTGGATCCCGGACAGTGTATCTCTCGTGACCGAACTTATGCACCCTCGCCTCGTTCTGCACACAATGCTTTCTCTTCCTCCTGCCAGCGTGCTCACTTCCTTCCTCTACCCAGGGGTTTCTGGGGGATGTAGTCCATAGTCCAATACATTACATTGCGCTCTGGCTCCCTCTAGCGGCAATATTGTCTCAGTTCTCAGAGCCAAGTTATATACTGTGCTACACAAACATACCATTTAATTGTGCTGTGTTTGTGCTGCAAAAAATGAATGTTTGTGCCGGTCTGGTTTGGAAGATATTGGGCATTGTATTCAATCAAACCCCGCCCACTTTGCACCGGCTGAAAAAACCCAATGCATCTAATGAAATAATCAGATTATTAGCAGTATATAACATGTTTTCTCTAATTTTCAAAGCTGAAGAAATTCCTGATATTTCAGTGTGGAATCATACTAATATAGAGGTCACACAAGCATTCCCAGTGTCTGTAGTTTCAAGTAACAGCTTTAGATTTCAAGTGCTCATAAAAAGGATAATTATTGTATAAAGCTGTGTAATTTCAAATCACAATCAGATTTTGTTAATAGGAGATCTGTTATTGCTGTATCAGTTAGATGGAGAAAATAAAAAGACTCGTTCTATTCAGACAATGTGTAAAACATACAACACTAGCAGATATCACATACAGAAAGGTCTCTGCTCGAGTGGCCATCATACAATTGTGGTTGACCTTCACTGGCACTTTCTATGATCAAGTTTTGTTTTGTAGGTAAAACCTTTACAGAGTAAAGTAGAAGAGATGACTGTTGCTTTACAAGAAGCAGAACAGAAAATGACTACATTACAGCAGCGAAAAAAGGCACATATTCTCAGATTAAGTGACCTGGAGCGGGGATTTGAAGAAGCTACCATCCATAAAAACAAGCAACAACAAAGGACTGTTGAAATTGCCCACAAGTTTGAACAAGCTGCAAATATAGCACAGGTATGTGCTTTGGCAAAATAAATGATAATCAACAACTTGTGCAAAGAGGCAGTCTGAATTTCTATGAGTCACATTTTCTTGTAAATGTAATGATTTGTATTACATTAAAGTATTGTTCCCCGATAGTCATCTAGAACGTTTACCCAGTTACACATAACCTAGCTGGGTCCTTCGTTTCTCATAGCCAACAAACACCATATGTTCTGCACCTTAGGTGTTCCATCCTGATGCATTGATAAACCTAAAAATATGTTTGTGTTTCTGGCATTACCACGAGTGTAAAATAAACGCCATGGCCCCAAATTGATAAAATCAGTTAAAGGAAAATATTGGCAAGAGACGGTAAACATTAGCCTCCTCCTTATTAAGATCTCTGTTATGACAGAGTCCCTATATTAGCGTCTCAAGACGTAACATGAGAGAGCTGCTATCACAATCTCACCGCGGTATCATGATTGATTTTCGTCACAAAACTCATTGTAATTGCTTCAATATTTCTATGCAATATTTATGTTAGTCCTAAAAGTAACCCTAACTCAAATACTATCCCTAACCTTGCAACCAGTACACATACTAACCCTAACCATAATTCTAACCCTAATAACCTAAATTTCGGGATAGGATACATGTGTCAGGACCGTACCTGTCCGTTCCTGTGTCATTCCATGAAAGTGGCAGCTGCATGAAAGGAGCTGCCCTTCTGCTGTGAACCAGCTAATAAACCGTTAAATCACCATACACACATACCTCAGGTCACGTGACACACCCATGTGGCTAACCAATAAAAGTTCCCTCCTACCTTCCCACAGTGCTTCATTGTTGTTACTTATTCCCAGGAATAAGAGCTGCAAATACCAAGCACCAGAAACCTGCTTTCCCTATCTACTCATCTTGTTTCCCCTGCTCCAAGACCCCCCAATACCCACCGTGCTCTCCCAGGAGCAACTACCCTTCCCACCGTGCTCTCCCAGGAGCAACTACCCTCGTATCTGGACTCAAGAATTGCTTTCCTCATTACCCTCAGCCAACCTGTGAGTTCCAGTGTGCCCTGTCCCACAGCCCTCCTGTGTTGTTCTCCTCTCCCACAAGTGTGTGCATCCCCGAGACCTGCATAATGGCCTCATCACCTGTAAGGTCAGTACCTATAAGGTACCTACCCAAACATACAATGAAGCCAGAAAGGAATGAGACCGCAGTAATGCATGCTGTAATGGAAGTGATTAGGAGAACTTTCCAGGACCTTTTCCAACACCTGTCCACCCTCATGAAAGAGCTGTTACAAATAGTATGGGACTCCTCCACTAAGGTGCGTACTCCTGCTGGAAAGAAACGTGATCCCCTATCACCAGAGGAGCATACCAGAAGGCAGACCCTCAATCTCTGCCTGTACTGTGGGGGTTCCAACCATTTCTTGGTAGACTGCCCAATAAGACTACCCAAGAAAAAAGTCCCTGGGCGAAGACTTGACAAACCTCCTATGCCAAGAAGTACGCCCCTTGTCAAGATCATGCTGCCCCGTCGTGAAGAACCAGGCTTGCACCAGGGCATAAGCCTGCAGCAATTTCCAAGTCTGTTGCAGTGACTAAGCCTGGTAAGATGACCAAGCCTGCACCGCCACCCCAACCAGTGAAAGCTACAGTGCCTGCACCTAAGCCCAGGTCTGCTAAAGCACCAAAGCCTGCACCGGTGCCAGAGCCTGTGAAAGTGCCCAACTCAGCTCCCAGGAAACATCCTGCACCGAAACCTGCCCCCAGACGATCCATAATCATGGTACCCAGAAGTTCGGTGTCCGTGGCTGCTAGCTCTGAGGAGGATGAGGATGAAGTACTGCCCATGGAGACAGAACCCACAGAATTCCTGGAGTCTGAATCTATGGAGCAAGAGTACCCAGTGTCTGAGGAGTCTGATCCTCCCATGGATATGGAGACCGCTCTGACTTCGATCAGCACACCCATCACTCCCAGGCAGCACATTGTGGCCAGTGCTACTACTGCTTCTCAAGAACCCCTACCTCCAGACCGTGTGTACGCTTCTAATGGGACAGTAGTCTGTATAGAAGACCTGGTGAGGTTTGAGGAGGCACTGAACCTCCGGGAAGCTGAACGCCAATCCAGGAGATCAATTATGGCGCTGACCACTGCAACTCCCAGTACTCACATCCAGCGATATCTGTCACCCTGCCACCCGATATATATGTCTGGGACACTGAGGACTCTGACGATGATGAACCACAAACAGCCCGGCGCTCACAGGGACCTCCAGGTCAGCGAGTGGGATATGTGGGATCTACAGTCACTGTTCTACCCCCACGAGACCAAAGGATACCCACCGTGGATGATGTCACCAAGTCGTCCAGATCTCAGACACAGCGCCACCAGAGAAAAAAAGCGTACCCCCAAGATCCCTAAAGAATCTGATGTGGACTTTATTTTTCCTCGTGGTTGCTTTCCCCCCTATCGGGTCCATGGCTACCCTAGAACCCGTCACCCACTGGGGTGACCTTTCTGCGAACCTTTTCCTGACAATCTATGGCTATGCCATCCTGAAGAAGCCAGCGGAAGATGTGTGCCCAGGCTGGAGTTCCGGTCACTTCATCGCCCAGAGTGCGATTCTAAAGAGGGGGGTACTGTCAGGACCGTACCTGTCCGTTCCTGTGTCATTCCATGAAAGTGGCAGCTGCATGAAAGGAGCTGCCCTTCTGCTATGAACCAGCTAATAAACAGTTAAATCACCATACACACATACCTCAGGTCACGTGACACACTCATGTGGCTAACCAATAAAAGTTCCCTCCTACCTTCCCACAGTGCTTCATTGTTGTTACTTATTCCCAGGAATAAGAGCTGCAAATACCAAGCTCCAGAAACCTGCTTTCCCTATCTACTCATCGTGTTTCCCCTGCTCCAAGACCCCCCAATACCCACCGTGCTCTCCCAGGAGCAACTACCCTCGTATCTGACTCAAGGATTGCTTTCCTCATTACCCTCAGCCAACCTGTGAGTTCCAGTGTGCCCTGTCCCACAGCCCTCCTGTGTTGTTCTCCTCTCCCACAAGTGTGTGCATCCCCGAGACCTGCATAACGGCCTCATCACCTGTAAGGTCAGTACCTAATAAGGTACCTACCCTGACAACATGCCACCATTAGAAGACTTCATAAGACACAAACGTGACCTTGCACAAGCTCTTCCAGAGCTACCAACATTTTTCGGCTGAAAATTCCCACTGTTTTACGTTTAAAACCAGTGATAACATGTGAATAGCAGTGATTTACCATTACCACTAGAGGTTTGGAATTCCATGAACCAAGCCCTTTGTACCATTCATTTAAGGTCCTGAATAATATCACAAATTTGAACTTTAATCTGTTTCAAGCTTCTTGAAGATGAAAGAAGAAAATATGCTTCAGTTGTAAATTGTCTCCCAGACCGACTCAGTGGGATACCAGGAAGCACATCCTTGGCAGCAGGATTAGTCTCTTATCTAGGAGCTTATGAGCACCATTTTCGACAACTTATGCTGACCACGGAGTGGCCTAAGGTGCTGAAAGAAAAAGGCTTTCCATTAATGATAGATTCTATTGATCCAGTGAAAGGTAATCAGAATACAAAGAAGAATATATTTCTGTTATTCATTATTTGTTAACGTTTGACTTTCCGATATCTTAACTCAAGGATTTAGTTGAAGCCGTACTCCAGTGGCAGTTTATCACCAATTTCACAGGCTTGTGGTCTTTTTGGGATATTATGGTCATATACGGTATAATGTGATCAACATTGGCCAATGTTTTATAAGTGCCAGTTTCATCAAATTATATGGTGGTTTAAATCATTGTCATTACAGATTCTGATTTTAACTCCGGGAAGATCCATGGAAAAACAAAATACACCTCTCCATCAATTTTTGGTTTAAATTACTGTACTATGATGCACAAGTACTTCCAAAATTGTGGGTCGAGAGACCGACTAGAGCGCCAGCCCCAGATCTATGTCCATGATGTTGTGTAGTGTGTACTGACTGACTGCTGCCATGAACAGGAGGAGGATGATGTCTTCTTTATACATAGTAGATGCGTTTTTAACTAGTTTTTGAATACTCAGGGCTCTATCACCTCCTTCAAGCTAACACTAGCGTCAGCTTTAGTGCTAGCTTAAAGGAGGACATAGCGCTGCGCACAGATAGCCTTCGAATCGCTTACGGGTAAAAAACCCATTAGCGCTCATTAACCCCTTCCCAGCCGCTGACGTACTATGTATGTCCGATCGGGAAGGCCCCATTAGACCCACGGACGTACATAGTACGTCAGGGTCACTTAACCTCCCTCCTGCCCGATACTTACCTCCCTCGCCGGCTCCCATGGAGTTCTTCTGTTCTTCCTTCCGTTTTAGAGGGGCAGGCGGGCACGATGACGTCATCACACTGCGTGATGACGTTATCATACTGTGTGATGACATCATCAGCAGGCGCCTTCCGGCACCTGCAGTAAAATTCTGGAAGGGGAGGGGGGGCTCCTTTGGAGCCATCTATCTCCCCAACCTTTGATGGTACAAATATGCTTTTTGCACCGCTGGAAAGGGGAGAGTCTCCCCTTTTCAGCGTGTACAGCAGTAACTATTTTGCTGCCGTATTGTGATTCAAACTGGAGGTGGCTGACATCTTGGAAAAATACTAAAATAAATAAAAAATAATAATTTGTAGCCAACACTAATTTTTCCCTTAGCGTCCCGCTTTTAGCGAGAGGCGCACAATATTGCCCCCACTATTTAGTGTTTATTCAAAATATGTTATAATGTATGTATTTCTCAAATATAGAAAAATTTTCTTGTTTCGCCTTGTTTAGGAGTTAAATTCACCTTAAAAAACAAGTTGCCATTAATTTTTTTGTAATACTCATGAGTTAGAAAGGAATACAGGATGAGATATGTGACATCAAATATGGTCTCTATTAAAAGCCAGCACCCTAATCCTGTAAACATTTTTTATTCTTTTTTCCTAACATTTAAAGAATTGTTTTCCAGGTCGCTTAATTGAATTCTCTGTAACCTTTAATTCGGATTCTCCAGTTGAAAGTCAGAAGAAGGATTTGAACAATATATCAAAACAAAGAGAAACTATTGGTATGTAGTTTAATGTCCTTACTGCAACCATCGTTTTGTGTTGTGTGATATTTTGTAGGTTTCAGATTAATGATTTGTAAAAAAGTAACAGAACCATTTTTTAATCTTAAAATAATTCTTTGGTTTAAAGTCAAAAGCATAATATCCTTGTAGATAACATACTGTATATACGTGATAAAATAATTAGGAAAAGGCCTCACTTGGAGTACTGTGCGCAGTACTGGAGACCGTATCTCCAGAAGGATATAGACATCTTAGAGAGAGTTCAGAGAAGGGCTACTAAAATGGTGTACGGCTTGAAGGAGAAAAGTTACCAGGAAAGGCTTAATGATCTTAACATGTACAGCTTGGAAAAAAGACGAGACAGAGGAGATATGATAGAAACATTTAAATACGTAAAGGGAATCCACAAGGTAGAGGAAGGGAGTATATTTAAACAAAGTAGCAAAACAAGAGGATATAGTCTTCGATTAGAGGGGTAAAGGTTTAAAAAGTAACATCAGAAAGCATTATTTTACTGAGAGGGTGGTGGATACATGGAACAGCCTTCCAGTTGAAGTGGTAGGGGCCAAAACAGTAATTGAATTTAAGCAGGCATGGGATAGGCATAAGGCTATCCTAAACAAAAGATAAATCCAGGTAAAGTATCCATGTAATTGGGCAGACTAGATGGGCCGAAAGGTTCTTATCTGCCCACATTTTTCTATGTTTCTATATTATTTCGGTCATAGGGAGGCCAATACAATAATATGATGATAGATAAATTACACGAGCACTGCCACTGCTGGTATTATGTCCTGGTGTTCATAGGACACCAGAGAGAGTTGCACAAGCCCAGTGTGAGATTGCATGAACATGATCTCAATGTATTGTTCAGGACCAGCGGACAGACACTGAAGAACTATTTGTTCTTTTTGTCCTTCACTATACAAACAGAGGAGGCATTGCATCAGTCATCCTCATCACGGGATATGGGGTAAGTTATGGATTGGGGGTGTTTTGTGGTAAGTGATTTTTTTGATGTAAAATCACTTAACCACAGGTTTTAGCAGCCAGTTTTTTTTCATTAGCTGCAACAGATGAAAAAAAATGAGAGAACTTAGCATTGTGTGTTATCCTGCAACTGCCTCAACATTAATTCTACATGCACAAAGTATAGGAACCAATAAAGTACAGTAGAGAATATTCAGCTGTAATAGTCATGCTGCAGAGTGTGTGCGGCTTGGCTGGAAAAGAACAGAAGCTGTTAATGTTAACTAGTGGGGCTAATGGCTTGAGTGGAATTGAGCCTTGTTGTTAATTTCTCAGACTATCTTCATTGCAACTTGAAAAGTTAGCTGGTTATTCTTTTTATCCCTTCACTACCAAGACTGACTTTGCTCAATCTGCAGGGCACCTCACGGTAGTCCAGGCATGTACTGGCCATAGGGACTACAGGGAGATTCCCGGTGGGCCGATGGCTCAGTGGGCCAGAGTGAATTCTGTTTCACCGCAGGGCCCTTAACGGGGGAAGTGAGAACTTCCTCACCATCTGTAGAACAGACACAGTCTGCCACAGTCTCATTTTGGGGCCATTGTGTCGGAGAGACCTGCTGCACATCTGCCTCACCTGAAGACATGGTGCACACTCAACCTCAATGCCGCTGCGTTGCATTACCCAATCGCTCTGCAGCAACTCCGGGAATTTGTAGAGCAATTGGTTGAGCAATCCGGTTGGTTCATAGACTATTTTTGTGAGAGTTTGCAAAATGAAAGTGGGCCGGATTGGATGAAGTCCAGGGCTGAATTTTTGTCCCAGTCCAGCTCTGCGGTAGTCCGATATTGATTATAGTCCATATGGTGTTCTCCTGGGGCAATGCAAAGGAATTTTAATTATTGGGAACAAGATTAGTTTTTGATTGCACCCCAGAACATGCTGCTAAAGTCTTAGCAACTCGGGCATTGCTGATAAAGTCTTAGCACCTCGGGCATGATACTGTACTATAGGTGCTGTTTTTAAAACTAGCAGGGACTATCCCCAGCTGGTCCAGCATGGACCTCAGTGCTCCAGTAGCTCCTTTTGGCCAGCAGATGGCAACCTCCTCCTCCCAAATAGGTTACTACAGTAAGGAATACATTTGAACTATCTCCAAATATTTCTTACTGTGTAATACAGTAAAACAGATTGTACCACAAATCACTTATTCCTGAGAGTGTAGTGTAGTGAAGGAATTAATGATCAAGCGAGCCACTCCTGGGCAAGTGCTTCTGGGCTATAATGGTTGAGATGTGCTAACTCAAGTTATTTCTTAAAGAAACTTGATGTATAGTAGATGGCCTTACAGAATAGTTTTTCTTAGCTCACCTAGATTGTATTTAACAGATTCAAACCTAACAAATACAATATACGAAATGTTCAGAAACGCTGGTGTATTCCTATTCCTCTTTGCATTTTAAAACCATATACTGCATATAAAAACAAGAACTAGTTACATAAACACTAATTACCATGAATACTGAACTTATCACATCTAAATAAAAATATTATGTCTGTTCACATAGTAAAGTAAATAAAAATCATATAAAACACCACATGCACATGCATAAAAACATTGTAACTGTACACCTCTGCCATTATTAAAGATTAGGGCTGGTACTGATTAAAATTTTCGGGTTTGATTAATCGATTTTTTTAAATCGCTGTTGGAATATAGTATCAGTAAATAAGATGTATTGTTGTGAGAGCTATTAACATGTTTACAATTGTTCTTTTCCCCCCGTCACACTTTCCATATTTATCACTAGCAAAAATTTGTTTGCCCATCTTTCGCTCTAAGTTTTTGTCTTGTGATATAGCCACTGGACAGACCATTCACTGTTTGATGTTTTACTTTATTTTCCAGCTACAGTACAGGCAGAGTGACAAAATAAACAAGCAAATAAAACAAGCATAAATCAAAAAACGTCTCCTTATTCGGAGACTAAATAAACATTTTATCCCCATGCTCAGGAATACTGAGCACTGGGCAGCTAACCCGCTTACCAGTAAAATCAACAGAATAAAGAGTTTGTACTTCCCTTCAGGAATTCAGGGCTTGTCTCCTCCTCTGCTGCTCCCAGCAAAAAAAAACTGCTCTCCAAGAGGGAACCACAGTACTTCTAAAGGCAGGGCCGTTTTAATCAGCAGTCAGCTGAGAATTAACCCTATAAGGGAAAAGGGCTTTCTCCATCAGCCAGCTGACAAAACAGTGGTCTGTAACCTGCCCCTGTTCACACTGTCACAGTATTTACTTGATTTTGTTCTGATTTCAAAGGCTGTGAACCTACTGTACTGGATAGAACTGTATATTTTGCCCTGTGCTGAATTAGTAATACCACTTTTAACGTAAAATTTGACAGTGAAACAAAGCACTAAACCTGAGAAACTATTGCATTCATAGTAACAGTTTTGGTAACTTAATTTGCTTCTCCTAGAAGACCTGTTCAATGATGATGACAAGCAGTATCCTGCCCAAAGTGAAACACAACTGCATGAGTTTTACTCGCACCAACATTTTCTGCCAATTATAACCGAAGAGTTTTATGGGGATTTCATAAAAGCTTTGTTAACTACAATTGTGAAAAAATCTGAGGTGCAAACGTGGACAGCAAAGGGTAAGTGAAACAAAGAATTCTTGACCTTGAGTAAGAATTCTATCGAAATGGACATGTAGAAAGCCATGCAATGACTGAGGTCTTAAGGTTCTAGAATGAGGCTAGAGCATATACTCACAGTACACATACACTGTCACAATTTGATTTTGATATATTCTGCAGCAATCTAAGCCAAGAGTTTGAAGAGGAAAAGGATGATTGCTCCATCATCCATCTGTTCATTACTTTTATATCCAGTATTACTCCAAGAAATAGGAGTCTGAAATTGATCATTTCTCAAAACTGAAGTTTTTTCAAGACAAGGGAAAACTTTCTCATTCTAAGGTTTAATATATTCTCAATAACCCAAAAAATACACAAAACCAAACTCGTTGCCCTATTATTTTGCCAATCCTTGTATTTTCAAATTAGATATAAGATAATTGATATACGTAGCAAAAGCCTGTGGTATAACTCTGCTCATGCTGTGTCCCGATGCATTAGTTGGATCCCTGTGTAAGAGATGGTAGTAGGCAATCAGTCCAAAGTTAGAAGTCAAGTAGAGAGGTTAGGAATACAAAGAACAGGCTGACGGTGGGTAAACTGGAGGCTTTTACAGCTATGTTGAAACACGGAGTCTAGGTTCTCCAAAGTATATCTAGGTAGATGCACAGAATCCACCCCACAGAGAGGTGGACACAGGAATGTATAGAACAGATAACATAGAGGTGATAAATAAGTGAAGTAGTAACATGACAGGGGAGTGTAGAAATAGTGAGGACATTCCAGCAATATGCCAATCATTGGAGCCCCAGTGTGAGAGAGGTAGAGACAGCAGGAGAGGAATAGGTAATATGTGAAAGTATATTTTGCAAGGATGGAAGCATCCACCATATTTTTGCATCCTATATTGTTTGTAGGCAACAAATTCAGTAAAATACATATATAAACATCTCACTCGCAAACCCAGACTTTTTCCAAGGTACTTAAAAAAAACTGAACATGAAATATATCAACACATGATAGGTTGTTAGTTAAAAAACGTTTTTAGAGGTGTTTGTGGATACTTTGTAACCTACCTCCTACTTCTGACAGCAATTCTTTTTTTTCTAAATCAATTGTCTTGAAAATGCAGTGTATTCTTTTGAAAGAACAATGAATTGAATCCGTCATATGGATTTGATTAAATTAGAAGTGTCCTACGGTCTTTGTATCATTAGTATGCTTGGCTGCCCTTGTTATTGCACAGGTGGTGACCTTGATGTGAGCTCAGAGTATGGGCAACAGAACAGTAATTCAGCTATGGTTCAATGAAAATATAATTTTATCTTTCTGCAGATTGGACTCCTCAGCAGATGGAGAATGCAGCAATACTTTTATTTTCTTGGCAACGTCCCGCGCTATTGATAGACCCATGTTTTGAAGGAGAGAAATGGGTTGTAGAGATTCTGGAGGCATCTTTTGGAAAGCCATTCTCTTCTATAAATCTCCAGGCAAGGTCAGTTAAAATAACATTTAATATGTATTATATAATATTGTATGTAAGTGTATGCTGTTTACATCTTCATAAAAAAAAAATCGGAAATTGAAAATTATTTATGCCAAATAAATTATTTGTATCTTGATTATAAATTTTGCACCTTTCCCCACATCTAATGCAAAATATATGTTCTACTTTTGTAGACTGTAAGCTCGTCTGTGCCGGGACCTTAGCTATCCTTTTTTCCTGTTTCTTTGTAACCTCAATTCACCACACATTATCATGAAGGACTGTGGAAATGATCGCCCTTAATAAATATGGCTAATAATCATAGTATTTATTTTTTATTTTTAGGCAGGAGAGCAGTGTTTTGGCTCCAGTTGAAAAGGCTATTTCGTCTGGGCGTCCATTGATTCTCAACAACTACGGCAGCAAATGGGATGATTTACTCATGCCGCTTATTGATCACTGTGGTGCTACAGTTGAAAAAGACAATCATCACAGTATGTCTCCAGCATTTCTGATACTAAATTGATTTCATTGTTGAATAACAGTAAATAACCAAATTTTAATTATTTTTTCTATTATTATTATTTATCTGTACTATTGTAACAACTTATAAGCGATAAGGTGCTTTTATAAAAAAAATTGTTATGGGAAATGTGTATGACCGCTCCTGAGAACCACCACCACGTAGTGCAGTATAGCAAATAATAAGGAATATATTAACAATACAAATACAAAATATTTCTGTCTCTTCCAATTTAATCAGTTTTTAAAAATCCTCAATATAAAAGGGTATTTCAACCTTTCAAAACAAAGTGATTTTACATAAAACTACCGGTAGTATCCAGTGGTTTCATGGGAAATGATTTTCCATTACCCACACAGTAAATATTTACAGAGGCGTTCCTCTGTATATGTACACTGAAGGAAGGTACTTTTTAACCGAGGGCACCCTCTGCTGGCCAAAAAGTGCTTCTACATTATCAAAAGTAAGCAAAAATAAGGTTTGTAAGGGTCCTGAGAACGAGCAACAGCAACCGTGGTCTACAGTATGGTGACTCCCTGCTCAGGTCTCATAAGGTTTTAGCTCATTAGTGCCATTACAGAGATGACTATCCCATATGTAAATCAGACGGCTATCACCAGAAAGAGTGGCCAGTACTGAAATGCCAAGGAAGTCATCTCTGCTGGAGTGGTTCAGCAGCCACCGTTGAACATTTTGGCTTTATTTGGCCTCATCAGGTGGAGCTGACACCCCTCTAGGCAGCTCGAGCAAGGGGTTCACATCTGGATTACTCTGTAAACTATATTTACATTATAGCTTGAGCTTTGTGGTTCTGTGCAGGAACTCAAAATATTTCACATAATTTCAAGATAACAACTGTCATGTCTGATGTGTTGAAATTTCAGGAGCATTTTCTGGAGACCATTTGTAAATGAATATTGTTTGCAATAAATTATATTTCTTTGCATTGATCCAGAATTACAGCAAATCGAGTATACTCAATATTGGGGCATCAGCAGGGTTTGAAGATCGAACAAACACACCTAATCTTGGTAGTGAAGGGGTTAAAAAGGCCAAACAATTCGTTAGCAGTAGTATAGTTAATACTGTGTGTTGCGGACTCTAGTACCCAAGCTCGATACTTCGTCCTGACTACCGCACCTTCCGCTGAACTAGGAGGTGAGAGAGTAGGTGATCGTAGCTTTACAGACTAGACGATCTGTAGTACTGTGACAAAAGGTTGAAGGCGATCCTTGCAGTGTGCAACCCAAACTCGCAGTGCCTTTTTTATTATGGGTTTTCAGTACAGACATTCAGAAGTAAAAGCACAACCCAGTGTTTCCATGCTGCAAATCCTCCCAATAGCACCCCCACACACACATGCCCTGTTCTACTAACAAAGGCTGTGATATCCAGTCCAAACCAGTTACTGGGGAGTTGGGTAGAAGCAGAGTCCAGAGTCACTGGTCCTGCTGGTCTCTTCGGCAGGTGGAAAGAGGTCCCCTCTCTGGCAGCATCTTGGTTGGAAGGGATGGAGCACTGGGGGATCTCCATCTTCCTCAATGACCCGGCACACTGTAAAGCCAGCATAGCGTCAGTCTCCAGCAGCACTGGGTAGACTCACCACTTGGGAGCGAGGCTGACTGCCTCCCCTCCCTGACACTCACTCTGCTCTGCTGCTGGCTCCTCACCTGGGGCTGTGTTAAGCTCCGCTGGTGATGTGAGGCTGTTCTCCTCATTTCCCAGCTACTCTGTCCAATGTAACTCTACACCGACGGCCTGCTGCCTGACGATTTTGGCATCCAGCTGTACCTCTAGCTGTTCAGTCCTTGCCTCCAGTTCAGCAACTGACGCCTGCAGCTCAACCTGTATCTGCTGAAGCAGCACGTTCGGGAGCCTCTCGTTTTCCAACTGTTGGTGGGCATTGTACAGCATACTCTCGGATTGTCGCAGCTGCTCACAAATACTGTAGCGATGCTGGGTCTCTGCATCTGGAAATTGTGGTCATGATACAGAGGAATAGAGGAAGAAAAGCAGATCTGCTGTCAAGTGTAAAGAAACATCAGATGTATACCTATTTTTACAGTTTTCGTGTCATCACAAATGTTAAATATTTTTTGACTGAGTCATTTTTGAGGCATTTCTTTTTATTTAATAGATACGTCATCAATACTTTCTTTCAATGGACATAGACTTCTGTGCTCAAATGAGTTCAAACTCTTCTTGGCGGCAGCTGAGCTGGAGCCACTGTTTAATATTGAGATAAGTTCAGGAACTACAATGATTAACTACAATTATTCTGAATGTAGTCTGAGAGAATTGCTGCTGAGAAGAGCTTTCGAAAAGCTTCACCCTGATCTTCACAGCCAGTTAATGGTGAGTCAAATTAACTTAATCCATACAGTGAGGTGTAAAAGAACAATAATATGTTATTAAATAGACTAGTTATATACGTGAAAAACTAATGATAGCAAAAATAGCGCTTTTTAATAATCCCAAAAACATAATCCAATTTTATCTGTTTGAAATCTGTGAATCAGGTGTGATCTGCAGCACCCATTGACTATTTTCCATTCAACTGAAAACCCATCTACTTAACCTTCCTACCATTGTTCTGTATATTTTTTTATTGTATTACTTGGTGGAAAGCCTGCCCAGAGGGCAGGCTATTGTTGTTGTCGGCAGCTCAGAATTCATGTCCACATATTTGTTTTTCAATGTCCTATCCAAGAGTATCTCTCTATATAAATGCGTTTGTAACGCGTCCGTCGCCGTCCCATCTGCAACAGGAGGGCCAACTAAGCAGCTCTGATGCGTGCGCGCACAGCTGACAGTGCATAACAAAGGCATTTATATATTAGAGCAGGTTCCTCTTCCCTCTTAAATTGTAAGTTCACGGGAACAGGACCCTCAAATTGTAAACTCACGGGAACAGGACCCTCTGGGCTCCGGCAGGAAGATGAACAGGAACTGGAACCGGAGGCTTGATGGAGGGAGCCGGTGAGGGGCCGAATAGACAGCTTCCGTGGGAGACTCAGGGCAGGGGGGATCCGTGAGGGACAAAAAAAATCTGATCCATTGGAGAGGCGCTGTGTGCCTCTCCAATGGATCAGATTTTTTTTTGTCCCTCGCGCACGCCGGCTGTGCACTTGCCGCAGCCGTTGGATGTGCGCACGTAGCCAGCAGTACACGGTTTGCATGCACATGCGCAGACGGCAGCGTTGTGACGGCGATGGAGGGAGCCGGTGAGGGGCTGAATAGACAGTAAGGTTGCCACCTGTCAGGGCTACGGGTTCCGGGACGGCTGGTCCAGCGGCCCCCTCCACATCGGGCTGGTGCTCGATGTGCGGGGTTGCGGCCGGCGCGTTGGCCTGGCGTTACCCGGAGACCCGGCTTACCTCCATTGTGGGTCCATGACTCCCGGGGGGGACGACGAGTGGGTCCCCGGGTGCCTGCCACAGGCCTGCGTCGCAGCCCAAGGCTGCTGGCCCAGCACGTGCCCCAGAATGGTAGACTTGCCATTCAGTCCTCGCTCCGCTATTGTAGCAGTTCCCTCAGTATTGGCTCTTCCTATTCAGTATTTGGTACTTTTCCTGTGTATGACCCAGAACATGACCCCGACCTCCGTGTACCGCTGTGATCCTGACCTGGCTTGTGACCCCGACCTCCGTGTACCGCTGTGACCCTGACTTGGCTTGTGACCCCGACCTCCGTGTACCGCTGTGATCCTGACCTGGCTAGTGACCTCGAACCTGTCTTTCCGCCAACTCCTTCAGCACCCTGCTTCCGGGATCCCTGACACCACCTTTTCTTCAAGCCAAACCCGAACATTCTAGTATTGGGCTTTGGCGGCCATTTTTTTGTAGCATATACATTATGCGTATATTTACTTTATGCGTATATATAATGGAACGTGGTATGAATGGCATGTCAGGCTGGTATTTAGGCACACTGGTATTATGACACACTGGTATTATGCATGGCAGAATGGTATTATGGCTGGTAGACTGGTATGTGCATTGCAGACTGGTAATATGGCTGTCAGACTGTTATTGTGCATGGCAGACTGGTAATATGGCTGACAGACTGGTTTTGTGCATGACAGACTGGTATTATGGCTGGCAGACTGGTATTTGTCACGTCTCGGCCTTGCCCCCTGGTGATGAAGGGTCTTCATGTTTGTTTTTCCCCTATGGTGTGTCTGGCTGTGCTGTTTAGTGCTGATCTGGGGCTCTGTTGTGATCTCCTGGTCTGGGGTCACATGGCCCAATCACACAGACCCACTCCCTATATATTCCCAGCAGCACAGAGCCTCATTGACTGTTTGTGGAGTTTGATGGTGGTTCTGTCTGGTTCGTGTTTCCTGAGTTGCTGCAAAGCATTCCTGTTCAAGTGTTTTCTGGTTCTGACCTCGGCTTTATTTTTGACTATCCCTTCTACTCCCCCCTGGTACCGTATATTTCTGATCTGTTGCCAACCTCTGCCTGATTGACGATTCTTGTATGTTTCATGTTTTATGTACCTTGTCTGTCTTAGTTTAGTATATTATTCAGAGGCCGCTTATAAGGACCTCTTTTAGTATAGTCTGTTTTGTTTACTGTCCTTCAGCCTGCTCACTTCACGGATGGTCAAGTGTATCTTTGTGTTTCTCTGACTGCCCTGCAGCCTGCTCAATTCACGGATTGGCAGGCGTATCATTGTGTTTCTGAGTGTCCTAAGTTGTCTGTCGGTCTTGAAGCCTTCGGCGCTTAGTGGCAATTCTGTTCTGTTTTTTGGTGCTCCTTGGTTTTGGAGAAATCCGTCTGTCCTTGTGTCCAGTCAGTTACTCACCTGCCTTAAGGGCTTCATCTCCTGTTCCAAGCCACCACGATGGCCCAAGCAGGGTCTAACCGTTACATTACAAACAGTCCATTAATGCCTGCAGGTGAGCTTACTGTGTTAAATTCTGTGCTTCAGATGGTTTTTGATCTGCTGACAGAGCTGAAGAGGTTAATGCTGTCTCTCAGTGTGCTTAATTATGCGGTTCCTCCCAGCAGAGTCTCTGGGGAACCTCCCATTAGTGAAAGAGAGAGACGTAGAATTCTTAATCTGTTATTATTGCAGTTCACCCCAGCATAAAATCTTTTGCTGTCCATTAAAGCCCAAACCCAGAATGTCATGTTCTCAGGGTGAGACGCTGGTATCCACGTCATGTAGCCATAGCGCTGACCCTACTGCTGGGACCTCTGTTTCTGTGCAATCCAGGGGTGTTGCAAATTCCATGTGTGGTAATAAAGCCAAAATTGCTCCACCTCAAGGCACACTACCTGCTTCCATGTTATGCAGTTTATCACTGTTTCTCAGTTCTTGTCATGGGTCTAGGGCCCAGGGTGTCGCTGTTGCCACAAGGGCCCAGGGTGGCGCTGATGCCACAAGGGCCCAGGGTGGCGCTGATGCCACAAGGGCCCAGGGTGGCGCTGATGCCACAAGGGCCCAGGGTGGCGCTGATGCCACAAGGGTCCAGGGTGGCGCTGATGCCACAAGGGTCCAGGGTGGCGCTGTTGTTACAGGTACACAGCATAAAGAAAAACCTGTCTGTTCTGCACATTGTATTGTGTCTATGTTAGGCTTGTGCACCGATTTTTTTTTTTTTTTTTTTCGGTTCGATTCGGTTCGATTTTTTTGGATTTTTAAAATTTTCGATTCGGTTCGACCTGTTTTTCGGGTACATTTTTTTTCGGAATTTCGACCATTTTTCGTATTTTCGTGTCACTGTGCTCGGTTTTTGTATCGACTTTTCGTTTTTCCGAAAATTTTCGTTTTTACAAAATCTTCGTTTTTACTAAATTTTCGTTTTTCGGAAAATTTTCGTTTTTCGGAATTGCACATTTTTCGGCATATCTACTTTTTTTTGTATTTTTAGTGTCATTTTGCCCGTTTTTTGTATCGACTTTTCGTTTTTTCGAAAAATTTTCGTTTTTCAGAAAATGTTCGTTTTTACAAAATTTTCGTTTTTTGGAAAATTTTCGTTTTTTGGAAAATTTTCGTTTTTCGGAAAATTTTCGTTTTTCGGAAAATCTGTTCTCCTCGTTTGCCACATTTCAAGCCCATTCGAAAAATCCGAAAATATTTCGTTTCGGCTCGGAAAACATTTCGGATCTGAACTTTTCGGATCTAAAATTTTTCGGAAATTCGGCCGCATCCGAAAACACGAATCGGGAAATTTCGTGAAAATTCCGAAACCCGAAACGCACATCCCTACTTCTCATTTCCCGCGTCGTGAGCAGGTGTGGAGGGGATGGTGCAATGAGCTATTACACATTGATTTATCTAAAACACAAGCTCTGCTGCGAGAGCAGGGGTCCTTTGGACACCATCATCTCCATTCTTTACACCCCAAATGTTCACACCCCATCTGGTCAAGTTCAGTGTCCTTTGACAGGTCAGAGCCTGGCCTTTCTAATGACACCAAACATGAGCATGTAAAAAACAAAACAAAAAGTCCCTTTTTATAGGAACAAAAGGTACATCTTGAAAAAGACCCTTAGACGTAAAGTATGTTGATGCCCAGAACTTTAGTGGCAACGGGCTGAAATGGAACGTTATTTTACATATCTAGGGTTAGAAATTGGGGTTTGGCTTAATAACCTAACCCTTACCTTAATTTCTATGTCGGCTTATTTTAGGGTTAAACCCCAAGCCCTAACAATCTGCTCTACTTTTGCTTTGTTTTAAGGCAACAGATTCTGCCCTTTATTTTGATATGAGCACGGAGAGACACTGCTTTTCAGTTTTTTAAAATATTCCTTTTTTTTTAGTTTGCCCCAAAACGAGAATTGAAAAAGCCATTTTGGCACTTTTTTTGGGCGGGGGGGGGGTGCTCTGCTTTTCTGTGCCTACAGGCTCCTAAGATGTATATCCGGCCCTGCCTATGGACTCCACCAGCCGATACTCTCGGCGACACGTGGCACCGCTGCTACTATCTGGCAGTCTTCCGCTTTGTTCCGTGGCTAGGCATTACCAGAGAGCCTACCTCAGAATAGGTACAGTAAAATGGAGACGGTAAGGAAAATCTGCAGGCTCAGATTTTCTTACCATCTACGTTTTACCAGAAACCATGGAATAGGGGCCATAGACTATGGAAATACTAAGTTTACAACAGCTCAGGTAACGTTTACACCAGGGTTGCGATAGGGCTCAAAATGTTTTAGTTAACTGGTAATGGAGCTCTTTAAAGTACCCTTACAGATCATCTATACTAATATAAATTAACATGTATTATTAGTAAATATAATAGATTACCAAATTTGAATATGGATAGTAATTTTAAATTGTATAAACTATATAAACACTAGAACCAGAACAGTTTTATAATATTATAGTACAACTTTATATATGAAACAATAATCTGAAATCTCTCAAAACCCATCTCTTCAGATTAGCGTACCACATCATTGATGCAACTCATCCCTCTGCTCACCTACTCACTCATGATTGAAGCTGCTTCTATGACCCCACCATTCCCAAACCACTGGCACTCATGCTCATGCTATTTTTTAAAATTCCTCTTGTCCTCTGTCCTCAACCCCAATCCCTCTAGATTGTAAACTCCTATGAGCAGGGCCCTCGACACCTCTTGTTTCCTTCATATGTCTGTTTATCTTGTTCCCTTTGGTTATTGTAAAGCGCTGCAGAAACTGTTTGCGTTATATAAATGATGACAACAATAATAATAATATGCCTGTATATAACTGCGATCTTTGCTCATGCCATAATCTAGATCAGTAGTTCCCAGCCCTGGTCCTCAATACCCCTATAAGGCGAGGTTTGCAGATACCTGAAGAACAACGAATGTGATAAGATTTGCTGCTTAGTGATTGCAAAATTCAATCTGCACTAGACTTGTGCACCGATTTTTTTTTTTTCGGTTCGATTCGGTTCGGTTCGTTCGTATTTTGTAAATTTTTCGTTTTTCGTATCGGCTTTTTCCGTAATTTCGGAACGTCTGTTCTCCTCGTTTCAAAGTGTCTATTCGTTTTGATGTAAACTAATGGTTTTTCAGATCCGATATTTCTGTCGATACGATAATTCTGCCATTGAGATTTCTCATGTTTTACAAGAAGGATACATTGAGATTTCTCTGGTTTCCCGGGAAGGATACATTGAGATTTCTCTGGTTTTCCAGGAAGGATACATTGAGATTTCTCTGGTTTTACAAGAAGGATACATTGAGATTTCTCTGGTTTCACAAGAAGGATACATTGAGATTTCTCTGGTTTTCCAGGAAGGATACATTGAGATTTCTCTGGTTTTACAAGAAGGATACATTGAGATGGGAATGATACAAAATTACAGAATCAGCGATATAACCAAAAAATATGTTGTCCGAAATTACTGAAATGGAACCGAAATCAGGAATGGAGCCGAAATTACGAATGGAACGAAAATGATTTTCGATTTTACACATTTCTAGTCCATTCGAAAATTCCGAACAAATTTTCGTTTCGTTTCGTAAATTTTTCGGATCTGCCGTTTTCGGATCTGAAAATTTTCGGAAAATCGGCCGAATCCGAATGCACGAATCGGGAAATTTCGTGAAAATTCCGAAATTCCGAAACGCACATCCCTAGCCTATGTCCGTTCCTGGCGGGAGGCCAGTTTTGTTTCTGTCTGACAAGGTGTCAGCGGTGCCAGAACCTGGCACATTGCCGGTAACACTCCCAAGCTGTGTGTCAGCGGTAACACTCCCAAGCTGTGTGTCAGCGGTAACACTCCCAAGCTGTGTGTCAGCGGTAACACTCCCAAGCTGTGTGTCAGCGGTAACACTCCCAAGCTGTGTGTCAGCGGTAACACTCCCAAGCTGTGTGTCAGCGGTAACACTCCCAAGCTGTGTGTCAGCGGTAACACTCCCAAGCTGTGTGTCAGCGGTAACACTCCCAAGCTGTGTGTCAGCGGTAACACTTCCAAGCTGTGTGTCAGCGGCACCCCTCCCAAGCTGTGTGTCAGCGGTTTTGTCCCAGGTGGGCCTAGAGCCCTTCACGCCTGTCATGGGCCCAGAGCCCTTCCTGCCTGCTGACGAGTCAGTTGTGCCGATGTTGAGCTACGAGGTAGCCGTGCCTATGCTTTGTTATGAGGCCGAAGTGCCTGTATCTAAACCTGAAACCTTCATGCCTGGTTCTACTAGTGAGCTGCTAGTCATGCCGATTCCGATCCACGAGACAGTTGTGCCCGTGTTGTGCGAGGCAGCGGTGCCCATGTTCTGCTGCGAGGCAGCGGTGCCCATGTTCTGCTGCGAGGCAGCGGTGCCCATGTTCTGCTGCGAGGCAGCGGTGCCCATGTTCTGCTGCGAGGCAGCGGTGCCCATGTTCTGCTGCGAGGCAGCGGTGCCCATGTTCTGCTGCGAGGCAGCGGTGCCCATGTTCTGCTGCGAGGCAGCGGTGCCCATGTTCTGCTGCGAGGCAGCGGTGGCCATGTTCTGCTGCGAGGCAGCAGTGGCCATGTCTTTCTGCGAGGCAGCAGTGCCCATGTCTTTCTGCGAGGCAGCAGTGCCCATGTCCTGCTGCGAGACTGCTGAGGCCTCGTTAGGTTATGAGACCAATGTGCTTACATTAACACATGAGACCACTGTGCCCTTGTCCCACAGTGGGTCCATTGTTGTTTCTACCGTTGTCTTGCCAAGTGTGGGTCCCAAGCCCTTCATGTGTAATTCGGGCAATGTGCCCCTAATGCCTGTTTCTGGCGATATGCCAATTTTGTCCAGGTGGGTACTAAGTCCTTCATGTCTGGTTTGGGCCAAGAGCCCCTCATGTCAGTCCCTGATGGCACGCTGCCAGGTATGTCTGTTTCTGGTTATTTGCCAGTCCTGCCAGTTAATGGAGTGACATCCAAACTGACTGGTGCTACAAATTCTAGCCCTGTACCCGAGGGTTATATACGATCCCCATGCGGGATGTTGTTCCGTGAGGCACACTGGGCCATGATCAAGAAAGACCCTAATGCTCTCAGGTGTTTTGAGGAGGATTCCGATGACTCGGAGGGTCCACAGTGCACTCCTCCAGGTGAAATCTGTAACAATGGTGAGGTGCCAGTTGTATCATATCCTGGCAATGTCCTCTGTTCCAATGGTGTGCCAGTTAAAGGCGAGTTGTCAAGTCTGTCCAAGTCGCGCTGCAAGGCAGTCGTATCCAAGTCAAGTCACGTGACCACTGTGCCCACGTCTCGCAGTGGGTCCATTGCTGTCAAAACCACTTGTGGGGTCGAGAGGTCTCAATCGTGTGGTGTTAAACAGATAACCAAGTCTGCCCCTACTATTGCCGTGTCGTTTGGGGTGGTCACCAGTTCTAGATCTCGTTCAAGGAGAAGACGTAAAAAGGTGACTAACCCTAGTCCAACTGATTCCATGTCCAGTCTGACTGATGCCGAGATCCCCCAACCCCGTCATGTCCCTGAGGGCTATGTGCAGTCGCCCTTTGGACTGGTGTTCAGAAAGGACCACTGGGATGCCATTCAAAGGAACCCTCATAGACGGAAGCGTCTTGGGGAGGAGGATGACGACTCTGAGTGGGACCTCAATGGATTTTGGTGACTGGTGTTCGTGATCTGGTTTCATGATTCTGTCTGCCATGTTTTTTGTTTTGGGTGCCCAGGAGGTCACCTGTAAGGGAGGGGGTTATGTCACGTCTCGGCCTTGCCCCCTGGTGATGAAGGGTCTTCATGTTTGTTTTTCCCCTATGGTGTGTCTGACTGTGCTGTTTAGTGCTGATCTGGGGCTCTGTTGTGATCTCCTGGTCTGGGGTCACATGGCCCAATCACACAGACCCACTCCCTATATATTCCCAGCAGCACAGAGCCTCATTGACTGTTTGTGGAGTTTGATGGTGGTTCTGTCTGGTTCGTGTTTCCTGAGTTGCTGCAAAGCATTCCTGTTCAAGTGTTTTCTGGTTCTGACCTCGGCTTTATTTTTGACTATCCCTTCTACTCCCCCCTGGTACCGTATATTTCTGATCTGTTGCCAACCTCTGCCTGATTGACGATTCTTGTATGTTTCATGTTTTATGTACCTTGTCTGTCTTAGTTTAGTATATTATTCAGAGGCCGCTTATAAGGACCTCTTTTAGTATAGTCTGTTTTGTTTACTGTCCTTCAGCCTGCTCACTTCACGGATTGTCAAGTGTATCTTTGTGTTTCTCTGACTGCCCTGCAGCCTGCTCAATTCACGGAATTGCAGGCGTATCATTGTGTTTCTGAGTGTCCTAAGTTGTCTGTCGGCCTTGAAGCCTTCGGAGCTTAGTGGCAATTCTGTTCTGTTTTTTGGTGCTCCTTGGTTTTGGAGAAATCCGTCTGTCCTTGTGTCCAGTCAGTTACTCACCTGCCTTAAGGGCTTCATCTCCTGTTCCAAGCCACCACGATGGCCCAAGCAGGGTCTAACCGTTACAGTATTGTGCATTGCAGACGGGTAATATGGCTGGCAGACTGGTATTGTGAATGGCAGACTGGTAATAAGGCTGGCAGACTGGAAATGTGCATTTCAGACTGGTATTGTGAATGGCAGACTGGTACTATGGCTGGCAGACTGGTACTATGGCTGGCAGACTGGTAATAAGGCTGGCAGACTGGTACTATGGCTGGCAGACTGGTATTGTGCATGGCAGACTGTTAATATGGCTGGCAGACTGGTATTGTGCATGGCAGACTGGTAACATGGCTGGCAGACTGGTATTGTGCATGGCAGACTGGTATTGTGCATGATAGACTGGTAATATGGCTGGCAGACTGGTATTGTGCATGATAGACTGGTAATATGGCTGGCAGATCGGAGTAGATAACAGAGAAAGGGCGGCACTCACTCTCTCCCTCCCTGTGTGACTGGTGAGGTGGGCGGAGCGAGCTTACCCCTCCCAGCGGATACAGGGTTAGCGACGTGAGGAGAAGCGATTCTCTGCTTCACCCTGCGGCGCTGCTGGCGGTCTCCGTCACGCATTGGTAGATGCTTCTGTGGGTGCGTCTATTCCATAGAGCCGCCCTCTCCCACTGAGCCAACTGCCGCGGCACGCGCACAGCCGGCACGTGCCACGGCAGTTGCATGCGCGTGCAGCCAACCGCCGCTGGTTGCACAGAAGGGTTTTTTTGGTGACGGACACGCCGGCCCTTACTGTTTTATAGTAGAGATTTATTACATTTTCCCTTTTTGTATGCATAATTACAACAAAGAGAGGTGTGTTGTTTTCATTATCCACATCATTCATCCATTTTCTATGCTCATTAAGCAAGTGAAGCATTTATTTCCCTCATAGCTACAAGACACCCTGTACCCTGTTCGAGATCACTATTTAGTAGAGATGTGCAATTTGTTTTTCATTCCAAATCCCAATTCGGATGAAAAACATAATTTTCGTATTTTGGGAGCATTTCGGAAAACAAAATATTGGCCATCTGAAAATTTCGGATCGATCCTAAATTCCGGCGCTATCTGGATCGCCGATTCGGTGATTCGGATCGATTCGGTGATTTGGATCGATACGCGATTTGGATCAGTTCGTTTTTCTTTTTTTATGAGCTATTTCATTTTTTTATTGCTTATTTAAGAATGGGAAGTAGATTACTACGAATAAAATGAAAGTTTCTTTTTTTTTTTTTAGGATTTTTTTAGGCATTTTTTGGGTGGAATTTTAGGTTTTCTAACTTTTTTGAAAGAAACAAGGCTTTTTAACACATACGTTACATTTACATTATAATTTGTCCCTAAAATTAGAACTATGTAAACAGACTTTAAGTTCTGTCTAAGGAACATGAATGTACAAAATCTTTATATATTTATCTTGTAATGTTCTCTAGAGACCAATCTTTTCTTCTAAGGAGCTAGGACCACCCTGAGACGAGATATTGAGGTTTCAATAAACACCTGTTTAACCAAAATTTGTCATGTGCAACAGAGAAATTAAAAATGGTCATTGGTCAAAGAACCCAGATTCAGTAAATATTGATTTATGTTTTGAAATTTAATTGCAGAAAACATTGAGTATAATTCTGGAACATCAGCAGAGCTTAAATGAAGTGGAGATTAGAACAAGACAATGTTTTACTTTCTCCACATTAAGTGACTTGTATGACACAGAAAATATAACTGCAATTTTCCAAGAGCGAAGCACAGTAAGTACAAAACATGTATTAGAATTGGATATTCTATCTACTACCCAGTCACTCTCTTTTCTTTTTTTTGTGTGAGTAAAATCTTTTTATTGAACCACCTTCAGCAGTACTTAACATATCAGACAACGGTAAGAAGAATAGCAGTCTATCAAGGAACAATAAGCACATCTGTGAAGTCCCAAAATTAGAACCATTGTCCATTGGATTCCGCATGGTACCATTTTGTTTCTATTCATATTTATCAAGCATAATAAAACAATCTTAGGTTTCATAAACAGTCATAAACAATAAACAATCAATATACAAAAAACATACAAACAATCCCACACATATAGATTCCACTCAGATAGATGCAGTCACTCATAACTAGCATCACATACATAGAATGGTTCTCCAAACTAACGTATTCCTACATCCATATACTCTTGTCTACCAGGAGAGTTGTGTGAATCTTGAGAAAATATTGTCGAATTTCTGCTTTTGTTGTTTTTTAATCATAACATGCCCTCATTTTTGAGTTTTGTGTAAAGACTCACTAACTATAGACCATTATTTATAATACAAAATGTATGTGTCTATGCAGTTAAATATTACATTAATATTTCAAGCTTTCTATATGCATGTGCTTCGTATAACACTTTCATACATGGATAAAAGTAAATGTTTAGAAGGGTGAAAGTGTCTGGTTTTGTTTATTGATATGTTTTAACATTTACACAGGTTTGTGACGAGCTTGACAAAGCTAAGATAACATACGCCACTTTGTTGGAATTAAGAGACAAATTGTATCCACTAGCACACCAAGGAGCTATGTTTTATGCAATGCTAAAGTCCCTTCGGGTCCTTGCCGCTGAATATTATTTGTCTATAGAGTTTTTCTTTAGCCTATTTGACAATGCAATTGAAGGAAAAGTGGAACCACTCCAGGTATGACGCAGGATCTAACTATCTCAATCTTTCTCTGTATCTATATGTCGATTTATCTTCAGATACGAATTGCTAGTGTGCGTTTGATATGTGCTAACTGATAAGGAAAGTAAAATATAGAAAGTGGGGGAAATTTTATATATTTTTTGCTGGATGAAAAGTTGCCTTAAGTTTAGTATTCATTTTGGAAATCAATGGATTGTACCTGCTGATTCCAATGATGACATAACAAAGCTGAAAGTCCTGTTGCAATGTCCTTGCGGATACTGATTTCAATGATATTGCTTCTGTGCATTTTTCTAATTTGCTGGTACAAAATATATATATATATATATGTATGAAACGATAGGAGCTGCACACGATCATTCGCTTTCTGCAACGCATTATCTAAACATTCCGAGGTATAACCTCTCTCTAAGAAGCGCCGATACATTTCCTTCACTTGTTGATCCCGACGTGCTTCTTCACTATTGTAGCGGAGGACACGGAGAAATTGCGAAATTGGAAGAGAATTGATAAGCTGTGTGGGGTGATGACTGTCCGCTCTTAAAGTAGAATTTCTGTCAGTTTCTTTTTTAAAGAGAGTGTAACCCACTTTGTCGCCCGTGCGAAATAATAAAACATCCAAGAATGGAATTTCAGCTCGGCTGTGGGCAGCTGTCAGTTTAATTGGCGTGTCTAATGCATTGATTTTGTCCACCATGGACAAGAATTCTACTTCATCTCCCTGCCAGATAATCAGGTCTGATTTTAAGATGCCTTAAATAAAGATTTTTTATTTTTAACCAGTTCACACGTGTGCAGCTCCTATCGTTTCATATCTATCCTGTCCATGTCATTGGGCGTGCACCGTGGATTTCAGTTTGGTAGTGTGAAGATTGGGAGTAGCGGGAGTCCTAAGAGAACTATCTATATATATATGTATGTATATTTATATATAATTAGTGTGTACCTGTGTGTGTGTGTGACAAACTAGGAAGAGAGCACACCAACTCATACATTTAAAGATTTTAACAGATTTTAAGCCTTTAAAGATTCTAGCAACTCTTAACCCTTTCAAGATTTTAACAATTTCTGAGCAATTAAAGTGTTCTTTGCAAATTTTTAACCCTAAGCTCTGTTAACAAATGATGGGAATTTAGTTTGCAAAATAAGGCCATATCTTGAAAGGTTTAAAATCTGTTAAAATCTTTAAATGTATGCGTTAGTGTGCTCTCTTCCTGGTTTGTTATATTTTTCTGTCTTGAGAAGCACCCGTCTGTTATGCTTATTCAAGGTTGAGTGCTGCCCTCCTGGTATATTTTATATGTTGTTACGGTTAAAGTCCGAAGTGCGGTTAATTTTAGGATTACCCAGGTAACCCTGACATTACCCAGGCGTCATTAGCAAAAGTCCGAAATTAAATTTTGGACTTTATCCGAGTAATCTGCAAAGTATCCAAAGGCCTCTGGGTACTCCGGTTTTCTGCTGTGTTTTACCTGGGTAAAACACACATTACCCTAGTGTTGTTGCATAAAGTGCGATGTGCATTGAAACATCAGACTTTATCTGGGTAAACTGCAAAGTATCCAAACGCCTCTGGGTGCTCTGCCTTTCTTGTGTTTTCAGCAGGTTACAGTTGACTGAATTCCGAAGGATTACCCAGGTAAAGCTGCAAACTGTTATCTGAGCGATAACAAAATTGTGTTTTTAGTTATTTTTAACCAATTTGGATCCAGTCGCAAACCACACTTAATAACCATCATGTAACTCTGTCAGGGTTATTCAAAGAGAATCGAAAAGTCACCGCACGTTCGGTGACTTTTTGTTCTCTTCAATTCGGTGTGATATGGCGATCCCATTTCAGGCGACCCTGCGGTGTATTCAGCAAGCACCACAGGGCCGTCATAGTGCAGGGAAAAGCCGAACACTCACCGCAAAACCCGGCGAACGTACACCTAAACCCGCAAAAACATCTGGATTAAACCCGCCGAACACGCTGGAGAAACCCTAGCAGCCGCCGATCATAGCACAGAGCAGCCGCCGGAAAAAGCCGACACCGCAGACGAATGGAGTGAAAAAAATAAAAAACAGCACGCTTGGATGTTTGAAAAGTGAAACGCTGTTTGCAAAGAAACTACAGAACGAAAATGGCTGAAATTTACATATAAGATCCAACGAATGATAATAAAAAGGACTGTTAGAGAAAAAAGAAAAAACGATTTAAAAAAAATGAAAAAGAAATTAAGCTAAAAAAATCCCGAAAAATGCCTAAAAGATCCTAAAAAGTCTGTACATATAGAGACTTTTTACTGCAGAATATTATAATCAACGGTTTATTCGATATTGAATTAAAACGGGAATATTTTTAACATTGAAACCTATGGGAATCGCCTGAATAAATCTACCTCATGAAACCACAGAACAGCAGGGCAATTTGGCAACTTTTCACTTCCTGGTTTTTGTTCTCTGAATAGACTAAGCATTGCTTCACTATGGGGGTTTTACTGCCTTCGAACAGGCACCGTATGTGCAGGCAATTCGCCAGGATTTGGCAAATTGACTGCTCTCTGACTAACCGAATGGCCAGGAAAGGTAACCGTACGCTGAATTTCACTGTTCGGTTACCTTTCGGCCTCGATTCGGATCACTTTGAATAACCCTGTCTGTCCGATTAATTAATTAATTTCTAAGCATATTATATATAGTATAACCTAATGGTTATGTTTTATAAATGATATATAAGCACATATGACACATAATAAAGATCATGTAACTCTTTCACATTCATATAAGAAACATATCCTGTTACTCTGTGTATTCATTCTATCTGCAATACATTTTAATGTTTGTCTTATGCCATTTTTATTGATAATATCCATAAATAGCAAAATGCACTTTTACCCAGGCGGGGTTGGATGCTCTGCAGATTACCCAGGTGAAGCTGTGGATATTCCTTAGATTACCCGGGTGAAGCTTCAGATTTTTATCTGATCGATAACAAAATTTGATTTTAAACAAACGGGGTTGGATAGTCTGCAGATTATCTGGGTAAAGTGCAACTTTTTTCAGCTCTTCCAGACTGTTACCCAAGGGCAGTTGGTTAGTCCTAAAACTACCCGACTAAAGTCCGAATTTTTCATTTTTTGCACCTTTACCCGGCGGTTTTGGGTAATTTGGGTCAGGATTTCCCGGCTAATTTTAGGATTAACCGCACTTCGGGCTTTAACCGTAACATATATAATTCTTTATCATACATATGTCACTGATTTGAACTATTAAGTATAACTTTGTTACACAAGCTCTGATTACTTAAAGATTGTAAACAGGTTTTTATGCTAGACATCGCTTTGTAGTCCTCCTAGGACAAGAGGAGAAATTTGTGCATTTTGCTTCTCTTGAAGATGTCTTAAATGTCTTGCAACAGAAAAAAATTAACAATATTATGGTGTGTTCCTTAGTATAGCTAGTTTGACTTTCTATAAACTACGTATAGAAGAAGCAGGTGATATCTCCAAAATTTTTTGTAATAGCACAATATTGAAATACAGCAAATCAAATGTATTTTTGTTCGCTGGCTGTAACAGTTCAGTCTATTATATTCTACAACCTATCCATCACAATTAGTTTTTCAAGGATTATGTGTATCTTTAGTAGACTAATCCCTCTCGTCGATAATTCTTTCCCGGAAGACGGTGGATGTGTTTCTCTTTCAATCTCAAACACAAGAGTGTGCATTTTTGACACAGGACGGAATTGTTATTGGTTGACACTTTTGAAGCCCAAAGAGTATAACATGGAAAGAAATAAACTGGTAGCGGACTCTAAGGAATATTATGTTAGCTGTGAATTATGTGACCTGTGTGCTAACCTGGACCTTGAAAATGTTGTCCCTTGTTCTTTTTCTGCCCCTTTTGCACTGCAGATTATTGATTTTATTCTGATATGTTACTTGGGCCTTTGCAATACATCTAGTTGTTTTGTCTTCAAAAGCCCAAAGAAAAGCCTTTCTTATATTATTTTAGATAAGAAGCCTTTTTCAGAACTGTTTGTAAAACTATGTTTGCTGCAGGTCTTTGTAACGTTTCCTGGACTGAATTTATTTTAAATATTAGACCAGCCGGTGGGTCTCAGATTTATAAATGTAAACTGTAAGATCGCCACTACACCCCCCCAAAAAACCTGAAATAAAATTCATAGAGCAATATAGGTAGAACAGCATTCACCACAGTTTACACACCTGCTAGACAAATTCTCATTAGCTGAATAGATATTACTGTATGTGCATATCAAATAGCAATACATAGCATCTCATCTTTGTCCTCCCTGTTGGATATGACCTTCTCTTGCATAGAACCCACTGGAACTGGCCACCTACAGAAGCTGGAAATGGCAGGAAACTGCTGGAGTTAATAGATGTGAGGGCTGGGGCTGTGGAGAGACGTATAGGGTGAACACCAATAGACTAAAACAAAATAGTTTTATTGTCTTGCTAACAGTAAAATATAAATAAAATAAACCGTGAGCATATTAAAGTCATCCAGTGTGTTTCCCGCTATAAAGTAGCTTCGTCAAGGACGTACTATATGTATGTATTTAATTATTTATAAAGTATTTTACCAGAAAAGATACATTGAGATTTCTCTCATTTTCAAGTATGTCCTGGGTATATATAAGAGACCAGTGTCTGTCCTTCATAATCATCAAATAAAAGTAATCATTTAATACTAGATGCTAGATTTCATGCTTTTTTTGTGATGTGTCAGATACAGTATATGTCAAGTACACTTGTAAAAATGACTGTGTGTGTAGCGGAAATCAGTGCCCAAGGAGGATATCTCTGTGCGGAAAGGCTCCCTCTTACCAGCAGTGCCCCAAATAAGTACTGATTCCTGCCGATCCCACCTAGTCAATAGCTAGAGTTCATTGTAGGGTGAAGACCAAACAGACTGACTTTGAGTTTTCAGTTGGTCAACACACACAGGGGGTGGGCAGACCGACAAAGGTAAAACATGCCCTGATATTACAATACTGAATAGCCACCCCCTTCCAATACAACACACCTGGTATAACAGACAGAGGAAGGAACTCTACTTCTCAGCATGACAGGGAGGAGATGGGTACGGTTACAGAATTGGTTTCCACCAGTTCCTAGGGGAAATGGCACAGAAATGGTTTAACTCAACGCTTGGAGGTTAGATAGAAGCATGGAGAAACATTTTAGGACAACAAAGGAACCATTACATACACAATAGAAATCAGGGAAACACCACAGCATTTACTAAATGACACTCTACATTGAAAACATCAGGGAATAATGCAACACAGACATCAGGGGATAGGGCACCAAGAACACAAACAACCTGTACCTATAAGTGGCAGGGCGTGACCTTGACATAGGTGAGGTCTGGCGAACAGTATAAAATATTTGACTCACCAGCCCCACAGTTCTCAAAAGTAATTTAGGTTCAGGTGCCTGTAGTGTGACTACCATCATGGACTGCTCAAACTCTATCATTAGGGTTACAAGCTGCAAAGAGAGTTTTTATTTTGCAAGTAATTCACAGGATATTTTCAAGGTAGCATACAGTATGTGTAAATATTCATCTCATCTGAACAATAACTACTGGATAGGATAAACACATAAAGCAGAGATTTCTGTGTTCTCCATATTTTTTTCTTTGGTTTTTCAGTGAGTTGTACAGTGTGTGATTAACCAGCTAACAAAGATGAGGATAGATATATGTATTTGCTTGCTTGTCCATCTTATAGTCTCCACTTTAGCTGAATTCTCTTAATCATGTATGCATATATATATAGAAATGGGGAAGAAGATGACTGTTTCTTTTTAAGGGCAATGTAGAAGTTCTTCCCAAGTAAAATTCTGTATTGTAGATTGACTTTTCAAATTGAAACTGAGTCCTGAAAATGCAAATATATAAATCTCAATTTATATTACAGTTTTACATATACCATAACAAAAATGCAATTTTCCTAAATATGTCCTTTTATATAGGTGGAGAAAGTAGGGTTTCAAACAGTTTCCCCAGTATTAGTTGACTGTCCAGACAAGAAACCGGGCCCACAACCCCAAGCAACAGCAACAAATGTGCATGAAAAAGAAGGTAACAGTAACAACATCATTAGTAATATTATCAGAAGGAGCAATAGTAAAGTTCAATTTCAGAATATATTGGTGTTTGTATTGAAACTGACCATAAATATGTATGGCAGACTATTGTAAGCCTTTTATTATTTATGTGCCAAACCAATCTATCCGCTTCCTCTCTGAGAACACTTGCTATCACGGGCGGACACAGAACAGACTCTGTGTGCTGATGTCACTAGTAACCAATCTGGTGACTGGTAGCTGGGAAATTCTTAATCCCGACTGCTGGTCACACTTTGTGAGTGCAGGAAACTCCTCCACTTCACCCAGCGGTTTAACCAGAATGGGCCTGCAGACAGGGAGGGGGGGGGGGCTATAAACATCCTGGCCACTTTAAAAACACAACATTGTCAGGATGGCTAGAGTGTTCCCTCAAAAAAATTTTTCACTTATTCTTTGCATGCAAAATTAAAGACCTTCGCAACAACACAGTGCCAAACGAACTCTAGTGTTTGTTTTAGGGTTAGGGTTACTTTTAGAGCTAGGTTTAAAAGAAGGAGCAGAATCTGTTTCCGGGAAATGAAGTAAGCGTGACAGAATTGTGGTGATCATTACATAGAAAAATTGAGCAGACTATGTTGGAACACTAACACTAGTTTTCTTTTCACACCGTACCCATGTCATAATGCAAGTATGGTCTTCTTAACATGCCTGCAAGAATTTACTCGATTACGTTGATTGATCAGACCAAAAACAACTTTTTTATTATGGCTGTCATTGTACTACATTATCTAACCAGCATAATTTTTAAACCCCTTCAAGGGATTTTCCAAAAAAACATTGTCAGTAGACATGTGCACAGCACAAAATTTCGTTTTGAACTAATGGATTAGTACTAAAATGCAATTTATTTAGTTGCTAAAGAAATTCGTTTTCAGTTCTTTAGTATGAAAACTAATTTCATTCATCCGAAAACCAGTGGATACAATTACTATTGTAGTGGTGGCTCCTCAGAGGGCTGAGATCGCTGCTTGTTACAGTATCTCTCACTCTCAGCACAATGTGGGCCATATTACATAGTTGGTGCCAACTTAACCAGAGCTGTTGTAAACTTCCCAGAGCCATTATAGCCTATGGAGGTTTTCAGTTTATAACAGCTCTGGTTAAGTTAGCACCAACATTGTAATACTGCCCTGTCAGGCAAAGCTGTTACAGTAACTGACTGCTGCTCATCACAGCGCTCAGAGTTTCAGTAAAACTAGTAAATAATATTTATATATAAGAGGTTAGAACAATATTATTCTTTGTTTTACTGAAACTCTAACAGCTGAGCCTGATACATTCACGGTTATTCAGAGAGCGTGAAAAGCAGGAGAATGAAAAATTCTAGGTCAAAATAGCCGATTTGGAAAGTGAGATGAAAGGGAGAATTTTTCTGGTTGGCTATTTTGACTAGAATTTTTCATTCTCCAGTCATTCTCCTGCTTTTCACGTTCTCTGTATAACCCTGATTGCACTGAGAGATAATTTAACAAGCAGACGATCTCAGCGCTCACAGACACTGGATTTAAAGGGCTAAAAAAAAAAAAAGGCTCCTCTCTGTATAATGTTTCGAACATCCTCCTGCATTAATTAATACCCCTCCTGTATTATAATGTATACAACATCCACCTGCATAATTAATACCCCTCTCTGTATAATATATAGAACATCCTCCTGAATTAATTAATGTCCCTCTCTGTATAGAACATCTCCTCAATTTATACCTTTCTCTGTATAATGTATAGAACATCCTCCTGCATTAATTAATGCCCCTCTCTGTATAGAACATCCTACTGCATTGGCATGTGGAGGGTGCAGAACTTTGGATGTTGCGATGTTGCGCTCTTCATTGCTGGTCTCCTTCACTCATCAATGTAATATCACAAAAAGGACTGAAACTAAAATGTAGTGCATTTTATTTTAGTTTCTTTCGTTTTTTTGTACTGAGCAGTTTCGTTTCTCTTGAGTCATACGAAAACTAAATTATCCCAAAATTCGGACTAAATCGTTTTAGTACTAATACGAATGCACATGTCTAATTGTCAGTGGTTTTTTGAAAAATAATTTTGAATTAATAATACAATAAGAAATATTTGGGCATATTCCCATTGTATTTCATACTGTAATTAACCTATTTGGCCAGGGGATGGTGCTATCTACTGCGATATTGAATTACAGCTGCAACTCAATTTTATTTATTTATTTCCCTGTATCGGCTTGCTGAATGTCCGATTTCGGGCATTCTTAAGCCAATTTTACAGTTTTAGCTCTTTGAGCATTATGCCCACAGGGCTAAAACTTTGGGGGCACCTTCTGCAGCACAAAAACAAATAAATTCAGTTTGCTTTTGGGCTGCAGATTGAGATATCGCTATCGAGCATCGGATAGTGCCTTCGAATCCTGAGATATCTTGGTCTTGGTAGTGAAGGGGTTAATGCTCCTATTTTCTATGTGTTGATAGTAGACTACTGCCACTATTATCTACTTGTTGTGGAAATCAAAAGCAGCCAATGTTTATTCAGCCTTTCAGTTTTCGTAATTGTGTGCCTCATTTATTCTCATCATCTCTGATCATAGCAGAAAGTCGATTAAATGTTACATAGTTACATGTCTGGACGTTATGTAGGCCGGACATGAGCAGCATCTGACGTCTCCTAATCACGCACACACGCCGCTATGCGGACGCAGCGCACTCTGTACGTCAGTACTAGTGGTTTGACGTTCTTGCAAAAATGTGTTCGTTTGCAGCTTGCGTTGTGCGGCTGAACTTTCGTTCGGCCGTACTTCGTGTGTGGGCCTGAGTTGGACGTCATTTGCTGCTACCACGGCTGTCATCAAGTGCAGGTAAACGCACTGCGTTCGTCTGACCCCAGCCTTAAACTCCGTTTATGAGGAAACATTCGGTGGGCGTGAAGGTTCACGCAGCAAATGTAACCAGCCAAAAACACCAGACAAATTTATTTATTTATAAAGTATTTTACCAGTAAGGATACACTGAGATTTCTCTTATTTTCAAGTATGCAATGCTAGTGCACTGATGTGTATATCACTATTTTATTCAAGACTACAAGAAGGTATATGCAAAGAGAATGATTATACAAAGTGACACAACCTGCAGCAAACAAACCTGTGGCACCATGATAACTGTGTTGTGAGAGATGAAAGCTGGAGAATGGGATTGGAACTATTATATCTGCCAATTGGGGCTTCCTGGAATCATGATATAAAACAGGACATATCTACCAAATAATTTTATTAGAATGCTTCCTTTAAATTGTTAGGGGGATATCTGTGTCTTTACTATAATTTCAGTTTTACACAAAAAGCTTCCACCACATGCGGGTTTGTATTTTATTACTGGCTCACCCATCTCTTTTTCACACAGTGAATCCATTCAGTTCTAAGTAACTCAAAGAGACATCTTGGATGTAATTATATATTTTTTGAGAGAATGCTGTTATAAGACCAAGCTCTAACTGTGTTAATTGTGTGCAGCTGCTGACCACTTCACGATTCAATGTAATGTGCCATTGTATTTGCCCTGGAGACACTCTGCACAGTGTTTAGGAATAAGCTAGCTGAGAAAATACTAGGACGCATACTGAACAAAAGACGCTTTGGCGAGAAGCAAAGTGAGACGAGTGTCTGTTAGATTTCCAGGCCCAAATAACGACGACTGCCAGATACTCACTGAGAACAGCTTGCTTGTAATTATAATATATATTTATATATATATGTTAACTGCATGTATGTTGTGTTCAGATCACATGTTTGTATTACAGTAGATTAAAATGGTAATCGCAAAACAGCAATGACTCAGGCCATATAGCTTTGTTCTCACAAATTGCTGCGAAAGCAGTCCTTGATGTATTGTAGTCACAAGCTACAACAGGGGATACATTTAAATAATCACTGTGTTTCAGCGGTGTACAATTACGGTAACTTAACATGCAGTTTTCATTATCAACATCTATGGCTTCACGTCGAGCTTGGCAGTTATCCATTTACTGTATTTATGACTTTTATATAGGCCTCGTGTGTACAACTCACTTTACTATTGCTATTCTTTATGTGTTGCGGTTGTTGTTTGTATGGCTCTAAATCTATGGACGTTCTATAGCAATTTAAATTTTTTTTAAATACGTCAATGATTGGCTCGACTCCCGAGACCCATTGTGTTGCAGAGCGATCCTTTAATGACACACCAGGCTAATGAAAGGATGACGTTACAGTACTAATAAGTGTCTATTCACAGGTGCAGAGGTTAAAATATTCTATGTGATACAAGAGCCACACTCTGCCCTCATAAGAACTATAAACATCGGAAGCTTGTTTAGATTCTCCGTTTTGTTTTTGAGTGTTTTTTGTTGTTGTGTCCCCTTGCTACTGCTTCAGATATGTGAAATGAGACCCACATAGAATATTTTGACCTTAAACTGGAAGCTGTAACACACATTTTTCTGCCTATGAGTCTGTGATTGTAAAGATCAAGCACCGAAGGATGGTGCAACGGATACAAAAGGTGTGATGCGGCAGAATACATCGAAGTATGGGGTGAATACACATTCAAAGATTATGCATAATGAGCTCTGAGAAATCCCAATGGAGGTTGTTAAAACAGACAGACAGCCTGCGGTAAACAAGGAAGGTATTTTTTTTATAGCCGATACCTTTGAATTCCTGACAAAGTGCTGTTTTGTACCTAAAAATCTGTGATATAAGGACAAGATTCACACTTTCACCACTTCCTCCTTCGTTGGCATATTTTAAACCTGCATCTATTCTTTCTAATTGAAAGTGAGTTATAGAGCTGAATGTAAACATCTAGAAGTAAACATATTAACGCTATAAACAGTTTACGTAGTTTGCATGTTATGAAACAAACATGAGGTTAAGATGGTTACAGAAATTTTAATAGCTACAAATGCTTAACAAGTGAGTGCCAAGTAAACATTTTGAAAAGCCTGTGATTTCGTAACTGGTTGAGTGACAGCAACTTGTTGTATGTTATACATCAGTCACAGGAAGTATAAGGTGCTGGAAACACAACCTTGCTTCTCAAAAATGTGTGTTTGGAAACTGCTGTACTTTTCAGTCAACAGATGACAATTTATTTCCAGTGATGGATTACCTATATTCTCCTCATTCATAAATAATCATATTAACAGACAAGAAGGAAGTTACTAGATTCAAGGAAAAGTAGCAGCCGGAAAGGATCTAGCTAACTGCTCAATCTCTAACCCTTGCTAATACCAGATCAATCTTGACTTTAATTGAAATAGGCGCCATTAATACATTCTGCTTTTACTCTAAATCCTACCTAATTCCCTTGGTCTCTAATGTATTTAATCTGCTATTGTGTTTTGCCCTGATTAACCTGTTTCCTGCTAAGTACCCTCCAGCAGATCCTCACATAAGTCCTCTGTCTTGTATTTTGTTAATGGTCAACACCCAATTGAGGGTGCATTCTTGTATCCGCTGTCTTGTGTTTGTTTCATGTTGATGACAATGTAGCACATCTTTCTGCCTGCCGTTGCATTACTTGGCTCCTGCTGAGCAAAAAATACTTTCACATGGTGTTCTGCAGCATACCCATCTTCAAAATGACTCAGTAAACCCTTAATGTGACGCAACATTACCCCTTGATACTGTTGCAGAAACATTCTCCATGTGTAGTCTATTAGACGCATCTATCAAGTGCTATAATGGCAATGCTGGAGCAAGTGTTTCGTTCCCCATGCCCGTGTTTTGGTGCACAAGGATGATGCCAGCAAGAGCATTAAAGGAATACCTTTTCCACTTAAATAATTCGGAAGTCCTTGAAGCTTTCTAACACAACTTCAGGCCCACGCATTGGAGCTGCAAATTGCACAGCATAACAGGACTTGCGTGCCTTACATATGCAAGTTCCGTAGCGCCTGTGGAGAACGTTGGATAAAAGCTGCATGCATACACAGATTTAATCCATCGACTGCCTCTCAGAGATCAATCGTTACTGTAACCGGTCTCAGAGTGAGTGACTGGTGACCAGCAGCCGAGAAATTGAAAGATACCGGCTGCTGGTGATGCTAGTTGGGGTAGAGACAACTCCTCCACTTCATCCAGTGTTTTCACTAGATTGGTGGAGATGGAGGGGCACTCCTCATATGAGTAGAGTATCCCTTTTAGCATCCCCTGTATAAACTGCTTTCTGCACTTCCTCCTGGCCCTGTTGTGGTGTCTGTGCAGTACCCAATGGCACGTTATATTGATTGTCTCTCATGGTTTTCTGACTCGGATTGTCTATTGACTATTCTACTCTCTGTACTCCTGCCCTGCCTTTGTTTATTTATTATTATATTTCTTGGAAACCTCAACCTAGGCCACATGTTCATACTATTTTTTTCTCTGTATGCCCAGTAACATCTAAGGACCAGTGTTAGGATTATCGTGATTAGACTTTACCAACCTGGGTTACTAAGGACCTATATTAGAATATCTACTATTGTCTCACCTGCATACTGAGGTCACGTTTGCCATGATAGTTTGCCAATATGTAGAGGAGGACCAAAATAACAACTGTCTGGCAATTGCTCATAGTGTTAATAAAAAATAGATCACCCTAAAGAGGACGGGTCACTACCACCAAAAAATGAAATGTCCTTACTGTGTTTACTTTATGTTGCTGATATCTTACATGTGCTTTGTTTTTATCTTGTATGTTTACTTAAGAAAATGTTTTACTCTATAGGGGTTATTCAAAGAGCTCCGAATTGGCCTTGAGAAAGGCTCTTGGGCAGCCTGTTACAGGACTTTTAAGATGCATATTCAATAAACAACAATTTTTAATCCTTTTTTTTTTTGCCCAAGTCCTCAAGTGCACCCTTTTCCTTCTTCTATATATATATATATATATATATAATATATATATATATATATATATATATATATATATATATATATATATATAAACAAAACAGGAGGAGAGCACACCAAACAATACCTGCCAGGGGTGGAATACATTGTCGCTGTTGGCAGGCTTACGCAATCCATGGCCATCCATTGCAAACTAAACTTCCACCATTGTTCAACAGAGCTCAGCATTGAATCTGTGTAAGGGTTAAGAACTGCAGTGTTTTTGAAGGGGTTAAGAAAATGTTTGTAAGCATTTAAGGGGGGTTAAATCTGGTAAATCTATGTCTAAATGAATTTAGCTGCTGTTGTGGTTTCTTCTGTATTGTTTGAATATGTTTGGTGTGTTCTCCTCCTGTTTTGTTGTATATCATGTCTTGAGATGCACCCTCACTGAAAGCGTAGTTAAGGTTGAGTGTTGCCCCTCTCGTGTATTATATATATATAATATATATATATATATATATTAGTGCCATTTACGTTAAATAGAAAACAATATTGTTTAATAAAATATTTCTTATGGAGCCTTTAGATATAAAACATTTCTATAGAAGTTCATAAACTAAATAGTGTGTCATTTATTGTGATTGGCATTTGGCCTGTGGTGTTTGTGTGTATATGATTTTTTAGTATATTTAAAATAAACTTAAGTTTTATTTTAAAGACCCAAAGTGCTGGCTTCACTACAAGATCTAAATTATTAGTGTATATACTGTGAATACTAGTAATTTAATTTTAAAGGCAGCCCAGATGGGTCTAACAGTGCCTAGGAGATGCAAAAGCAGTGATTTTAAGGCTCTTCACCCTTCTTTCAGTGAAGGAAAATGAATAGGATCGTGTTCACTTTCTTCAAGACAGAGCTAGCAGTAGTAGCCTGTTACTGGAAGCCACTTACTTGTGAAATATGCTACAAGAGTGGTAACAGAAGGGAGGGCACACACACCCTTATCCTACTCATCACTCCCATTCCTATCACACAGCTAACCACACATTTACACCCATCCCGATCAGCCACATCCACCCATCTTACCTAGCCTCACTCTCTTCCATGCTAAACAGACAAGCACACATATCCTACAGACATTTTACTTGCAAAGTATTTTACCGGGAAGGATACATCTCGTTTTCAAGTATGTTGTGGGTGACATCCACACACTTGTACACAAGAACCACTATGCAAACCCTCCAAAAATATACAGGGTTTTTCAGAGAGAGGCGAAAACCAGGAGAATGACTGGAGAACTGAAAATTCTAGGTCAAAATAGCTGATTTGGAAAGTGAGATAAATGGCTGAATTTGTCTGGTTTGGCTATTTTAACCTAGAATTTTCACTTCTCCAGTCATTCTCCTGGTTTTCACCTCTCTCTGAATAACCCTGATATAAAGTAGATTAAAGGTAAGGGTTCACAAAATAGGTCTTCGCCTGGTCTCCCCTATATCCTCAGACCTGTTAGTGAGATAACAGGTCAATAGCAAATATTTCAAATTGTGCATTAGCAGACCGAAGTAGGAGCAATCAATTAATAATGAAGCTGGGAATTTACTTTGCAACACCTATAGTAAATTACTCATATTAGATATTCTTTTTGTAAAATGATATCAGCCAAATTTAGAAATTGTGTTCTGTCTCTTTTGTGAAATGTACATTTTCCATGCGTCTTAGGGAAGAGGTTCTACGTTTCACTTTTTGTTTTTGATTCTTCTGCCTCTGTGTAACTGTAAACACCCCATTGATCCCCCCTGTATAAGTGAGTTCTAGAACTTGTGTTCCCAGAAACAGACCACTCATTTAAAAGAACAAGACCTCACCATTTTTTCAGCAATACTGATTGCTGTGTTTATTCTATTGAATGTAAGTAAAAAGTCATCAAATGGTTATACTTTTGCTCACTAGAGGGCAGTAGCATCTCACCGCTATGCGTATGCTTCATCAACATGTTCTAGATTAATGGCTGTAGATTGTTTTCCATTAGGAAGATGCCACATTTGACACCAATTGACAAGACATCACTTACAACATTACAGACTGGCATAGATTAATAGGTTTGAACATATGTGGGATTTCCTTTGTGAGTCTCTAACATATTGCGCTTTCTATTTGATCTGCTATTTACATTTTAGCTTAATTTTAGGCTAGACTCGTTTTGATTGCCACCCAGAAAGAATGTAATGTAGTTTGGCAATCACAGCAATTGTTTTTGCCACTACATAATACAATAGAGGATAATTAGACGTAGTATTACATTTGTTAAATTTGTTGTTACATTTGCCAGTTAGCATTTAGGTAAAGATAATTTTTGGTAATACGGGGATGCAATTTTGGGAAAATTTTGATTTAATATAGGGTTGTAATAATTTTTTAATAAAAAAAATCTACCTTTCAGCCCGTAATACTATTATAAGCAAAATAGTGGTTGTTGTAGATTTGTAGAAAACACTGAAAAATGTATATCTGACCCTCAAATGCAATAATAAAAATTAATTCTACACTGGCTTTTCTGGTTTTACAAACTTTGTTGTTCATTTATGACCCGGAGTCTGACTTGTTTATCTTTATTGCTGCTATTTATTGGAAATTCCTCTAATACAGAAAGCAGGTCTTTGCTTTTTATTATTATATGAATAATTGGGGGGAAAGTGTTTTATCCCATTTAATGTAAACTGCACCTTTCATAAAACATATTTCTCTACTAGTCTTTTTAAAATAGAAGACAATTACATTAATTATTACATGAATACAAAATAGATATTTTCTTGCTTTATCTAGTGTATTTGCATGTATAACACCCCATATAAACTTCAAGTAGCATTTATAATAATACGATTATTTGTGACTGGAAGAGTATACCTTGTCAAGAAGAAAACGCTATACTATACAGGAACGTCTGGTATACAATCCGAAGTCAGGGATAGTAGATGGGCATGTAAATTAAGAGACGAGCTGAAGTCGGTAATGAAGGCCTGAAGCACCTAAGGCGTAGGGCCCTTAACCCTTTCACTGCTGAGGCATTTCACCGCTGTGTGCTGAGCTAATTTTTACCGCTTTCGTTCATCATGTTTAAACGCGATTTGAAGCCACATTTTATTATACGACCCAGACATATTATATATCGTTCTTTCCGGCAGACTCGGCATATTCATAATATATAATTTTTATGTGTATACGTCATGTCCTGCCTGTATATTCTAACAAGAAATGCAATAAAATTTGAATTTTAAATCATCTGCAGTGTGTGAAGTGTTTTTTTTCACCTTTTATCACATGAACACTTGCGGTTATATTTTGTATGGGGTGCGCTTGTACAAAAATTAGAAATGGGGTCTTATTACATTTTTTGGGGGGAATTATGTGATTTTTAGCAAACGCACCCCATAGAAAAAAATCATTAGTGCAGAATCATTGTTCATATTATAATTGAAATGTGAACAATATTGCTGCATTAATAAAAACAACACACAAAAAAAAATACAGGTTTTTATTTTTATTCTTTTAAATTTTATTTTTACTTTATACCTGGTCATGTTGGGTATCATTCGAAAGGCCATGCTCAGGCCTTTCGAATGACACCCTCCATGACCCCTAGCTGCCACAGTTCTGGAGATATCAAACAAACCCCCTATCTCTACCAGGGGATTTCCTTGGGAAATCCCCGGGCAGGTAAGGATTCCCCGGCTATCGGACATCATCACGCTATGCGTGAGGATGTCAGGCAGCGAGGGGGGACCCAGGGGTAGAGCCGCCATCCAAGATGGCAGCCCCCACCGGACCTAGGCCGCACTTCGGTCCCGCAAGGCGCCGAAGTGCGACCCGGTACCTACGGGGTTAAAGCCAGGCACCGCTTAAAAGGGGAGACTCTCCCCTTTTAAGCGGTGCCTGGCTTTTCTTTGTCGGACCTCCCAATTGGGAGGGAGAGGCATCCGAACGGAATTCCCTCCCCTCCCTTCCAGGCAATCTGCCGGTATTGCCGGGTGTCGACTGGAAATGACGTCATCGCGCATGGTGCAATGACGTCATTGACGTCGGGCGGGTCTTAACTTCAGCGTCTGAGGATGCTGAAGTCAGACCACCGCGGGACCCCAGACAGAGAGGTGAGTATCTCCGCCGGGGGTCCCGCAAAGCTGATGACGCGTGGGACACATCCTCAGCATACAGCGGGAGTAACTGAGGACGTGTCCCACACGTCGTCAGCAGTGAAGGGGTTAAGTTGCCTCTGATGCCAGGACGCAGAGAGGATTTTTCTAGAAGTGTTACAGCGCATGTGGAGTTTTGAGCGGGAGAGGTGTGGGAGGAGTTCCCAGGAGGGTACTTAAGGCGCGTGTGGAGAGTCTCTGTGTGCCTTTTTCTCCTGAGGTAGCACTGGATAAATCTTGAGCTGCATCAGAGAGCGGTGTTTTTGGCTTTTCTGCTTTAAAATGGTCTTTAAGTATGGCAGAAGGCGGTGAGCTGGAGTCACTGTTGGAGGAAGTGCGGGAGGCGGCTCGGCATTGTGGTGTGGAGTGGGCGAGAAGAAGTTTGTCAGAGGTTCTGGCAGCAGAGTCGGAAGTGGGAGCTCGGCCTGTTAGGGTTTCTAGGCCTCCGGAGCGGTTCAGTCAGGGAGGAGAATCCAGCGGTGGATCAGCATCTGAGAAGTTGAGGTTGGAGGCAGTGAGAGGTCGTGGACGGTTGGTACGGCGGATGTTGGCTGGAGGTGACGCAGTTGGGACTGAGGCTGGCGTGAGCATTTCCAGAAGTGTGGAAGGTAGGAGCTCGAGGCCGATATCGGGGCCTAAGGATCCTTCTGGTCGGAGGGGTGGTGTGGTGAGCGCTACCTGGAGAGAAGGAATGCGGAGGTCGAGGAGTTCCTCGGGTAGAAGAAGAGTTCGGATGTCCGCCAGGGGTCCCAGAGGTGGAGCGAGGTCTGTCTTGGGGACGGATGTTTTGGCGGTAAGGCAGTTGGTGGATGGGGGTGTGGATGGTGGTGTGGCACAAGGTGGTGTTGTGTGGGATGAGGTCACTCGGGAGCTCGATGTAAATTGGTGTTCTGAAGGTGAAGTGGCTCCGGATTTTGGTGTGGTGGAGCGGGATAATGGTTATGGTACTTCGGGTTGTGAGGCTCATCGCACAAATGTTTTTTCGTCCACAGTTCCGATGGTTCGGGAGCGGAGTCCGCAGCCGGTTGGTGGTTTCCAGGCTGGTGGAGTCGTGGAGTTGGAGTGAGGGGTACGAAGAGTGTGGCGCAGGAGGTTCCAGGAAGTTTGGCTGGACCTTCTGTGGCGACTGTCAGGGTCTGCCACAAGGGTGGCAGCGCCAGTACAGGGGGCCTGAGCCCAGTATGCAGGGGTGCAGCTGATCTGGCATAGATGGGTCTGAGGAAAGGTTCACAAGCCGGTCCAGACCAGGAGGAATAGAGCAGGTTGATGGGAGTAGTTGATGGAGGAAGCAGAAGACAAGGTAGGAGAACTGGGACTGGTATCTGGATAGGGATCAGGGTATAACGTGGGTTCAGAGCAGGGTGGAGTACCTCTCTTTCTCATGGAATGAGCTACAATAATGGAGCGTGGAGCAGAAGGGGTGTGGAACCTTTATTCTGAAAGAGGGGTGTGGTGTTTGTGTTTCAGGTGTTTAACTGTTTGAGTACTGATACTCAGCACAAGGGCAGCACCATTCATGTAGCTGCCATTTGCACGAAATGATGCAGGGATGGATCCTGACAACTGGCAACCGTGGGCATGACAGTGACAGGTAATGGAAGTGGAGGTGATATGAATTCTTTCATGTCTTTTTTACAGGGGGTCTTTGAAGCTTGGTTGCGTTCAAAAGGGGGTGTGAGCCAGTGAGTTGATTTGGGTAAAGCATGGAAGGGTGCAGGTGGGCCAGTTGGGAGAGTTGGTGGAGCTCTTGGTGGTGAAGCACTGGCTTCAATAGGACCGAGTGGTGTGTAGGGTTCACTCGGTGAGTCCTCAGGGGTGGCAGATGTGGCCAGGAGGAATGCATATATGTCATTTTCTGGTCCTTTGAGGTTTCATTTGAACCAGGAGGTTAAAGAAGGTATCTGGCGGGGTGAGTATGTGGAGCTTTTTTCCCTGCTTCCTTTGGATGAGGTGGCAGGGGTTAAGGATGATTTGTCTAAGGAAGCTTTAAAGGAGGAAGAGGAAAGGAAAATGAGGTATCGGAGGATTCCTAAGTCGTTTGGGAATTGGCTCCAGGCTTTTTGTATTTTGGCAAGTGTGGTTGGGGAGAAGAATCCACAGCACTGTTCGGCTCTTTTTTGTTATGTGGATGGGATTTGGGAGGCTTATCGGATTTATGGTGGTTGGGCGTGGTGGAAATACGATGAGCAGTTTAGGCAACGTTTGGCGGCTCACCCAGGGATGGGGTGGGATCAGATGGACATTACGCTGTGGTTGCGTCTGATGGGGGCCCAGAAGGCTTTGCCTTTTCCAGGGGGCGCCGGTGGGGGAGGGGTTAGTTCTCCAACGGCAGGTGTTAAAAAGGGATCTTGCTGGCAGTTTAACGAGGGTCAGTGCAAGTTTGGTAATGGGTGCAGGTTCAAGCACGAATGTTCAAATTGTGGAGGATTGCATTCATTGTTCAGATGTTTAAAGAGGGTGAGACAGGGAGGTCTGCCTTTTGGAGGGTCTGGAGATGGGGCTTCCCCAGTGAAACTCGACGCGATGTTACCGTGGCTAAGGCTTTACGGAAGACGTAGGGATGCGGAGTTTCTGCAGGACGGTTTTAGTGATGGTTTTCGGATTCCTTTTTTTGTAAGGCCAGGGGGTGGCAAGTTTAGGAATTTAAAGTCGGCTAGAGTTTATCCAGAGGTAGTTCAGGAGAATGTGTTTATTTCGGCTCTTACCTATTCCTTCTTCGTGTCATCATCTTCTGGGGTTTTGGTTTGAAGGGGAATTTTATGTGGATCTGTGTTTGCCTATGGGTTGTTCCATTTCCTGTTTCTTTTTTGAGTGTTTTAGTACATTTTTGGAATGGGTGGGTCGTGAAGTGGCAGGGTCGGCTAATTTGACACATTATTTGTATGATTTTCTGTGGGTGGGTGGGTAGGGAAGGGACAGGAGAGTGTCTGCACATTCTTCAGTCTTTTCAGTGGGTGGCACACCGATTTGGTGTTCCTTTGGCTTCTGATAAAACAGAAGGTCCGGCGTCAGTCATCACTTTCTTGGGGATTTAGATTGATTTGGATAAGGGTGAGTGTCGTCTACCTTTTGGGGAAAGTGGTAGAAGCTTTGAGGCAAGTGGAAGGGGCCCTGTCAGTTAGGAAATTGCAGTTGAGAGAGCTACAATCGCTGATTGGTCGTTCGAATGTTGCGCAGGGTCATTCCGGTTGGAAGAGTCTTTTTGCGAGGTTTGGCTTTGGCGACACGGGGTATTCGGGAAGGTCATCATTTTGTTAGAATATCTGGTGCCATGAAGGAAGATTTGGAAGTGTGGACATCCTTTTTGGTTTTGTTTTATGGGGTGGCCATATTCCTATCGAAAGAAGTTTTGGCGAAGGAACTGGAATTTTTTCACGGACGCCTCAGGAGGTGTTGGTTTTGGGGTGTACTTTGGGGTGCGTTGGTGTGCTTCTCGTTGGCCTGATCATTGGTTAGCATCTGCATTGGTGCAGAATTTGGCATTTTTGGAATTGTTTCCATTAGTGGTGGCCTTGGAGCTGTGGGGAGGTGTTCTGGAGGGGAGAAGGATTCTGTTCCGTTCTGACAACATGGCGGTGGTGTTTGCAGTTAATTCTTTGTCGGCTTTGTTCTGCTTATGGCTAGGGTCAGATGAGCGCATTTTGTACGGACGTACTTACTGACTGACAACAAGGTAGTGGCCACACAGTCCCTTTTTTTCACTGACGTATTTTTTGATGTAGCAGGGAAAATAAATTACAATGAAAAAACATTCTGTCCGTCAAAAATGCTGGACGTATAAATGCAGTCCATCTGACCTCGTTTCATCACTCACACACAAAGCTACATGGACATTGCAGATGTGGCGCACTCCGCACGTCCGTTCTAGCAGTATTACATTCTTGCCTAACCTGCGTCCGTTTGCCACTTCCGCCATGCATCCGTACTTCCGTGCGGACGTACTTCGTGTGTGGGGCTCCATTGGTCAGAATGCTATGCTGCCACAGTCATACAAATGTGCGGCAACACGGATGTGATAACTGCGCTCGCCTGACCCCAGCCTATGAGGGAGGCTTTTTGTTTGGGGCTTTTTGGGGCATTTCGAGTGGGTGAGTTGGTGTGCAATTCTAGGAGAGGAGGTGGTGGTTTGGGAGCTGATGCGGTTTGGTTGGGAGTTGAGGAAATTGTTATTTGGGTTTCTAACTCCAAGACTGATCAGTTGGGTAGGGGGCGTAGTGTTGGTTTATCCAGTGTGGATAACTGCGTGGTTTGTCCAGTGAAGAACGTTAAGGAATTTTTGGAGGTACGAGTGGAGTCTGGAGTGGCCTTTTTATGTCACGCGGACGGATCGGCTTTATCGAGGTATCAGTTTGTTTCCTTTTTTAAGAAGGGTTTGTTGAGTTTAGGGAGAAATCCGGAGGAATTTAATTCTCACTCCTTTTGTATTGGGGCAGCAACAGAAGCTTCGAGGTTGGGTTTGTCGGCAGCGGAAATTCAAGAATTGAGAAGATGGAATCGAGGGCTTTTCAGTCCTACGTGCGGCCAGGTTCGGTGGTATGAATTTTGGAAACACTTGTTAATGCTGGGAGGTTATGTCGAGAAAAGTTTGCTGTATGATCTGTTCTGTTTTTTTTTTTTTTTAAAGTGAAAAACATAAGAAATTCAAACTTATACATGGAATATGAATTTATACCTTTTATATGGAATATATACATTTATTCTATTTTATCTTTGTATATTTGTTTGTTGTTTGTGGAGGAGTGTGGGGGTTGGAGGATTTGGAGGCGAGGAGTATGGTCATTGTTTGTTATGTTTTCTTTGCAGGTATGGACATCATTTATTTGGCGGGGAGTTTTTTCTTTTTTCGGAGTATTTTGTGTGGTGGAGATGTTGGTAATCCATTTTTGCAGATCCGTCGAGAGTTGTATGGATCGTTGGAGACTTGTTGGTTTTTTGGGCGAGGAGAAGGGCGTTTGGTGCGAACATCTGGAGTACAGATGGGTTTGCATGGGTCGGCAACACGGGTACAGTGGTTCGGAATCCGTGGACTCCTATGGGAGGAGTTTAAGCCGACGGTTTTGGGTGCCCTTAGGCACGGGGAAGTTCCCCATGTGCTGGTGGTACACATGGGAGGAAACGATTTTAGGTGTGGTCCCTCTTGGTGTTCTGCTGGAGCAGATGCAGGTGGATCTGCGGCAGTTGAGGGATTTGGGAGTGGTCCCTCATGGAAAGCTGCTGGAGCAGATGAGAGCGGATCTGCTGCAGCTGAGGGATTTGGGAGTGGTCCCTCACGGAAAGTTGCTGGAGCAGATGAAGGCGGATCTGCTTCAGCTGTGGGATTTGGGAGTGGTCCCTCATGGAAAGCTGCTGGAGCAGATGAGAGCGGATCTGCGGGAGCTGAGGGAGTGGTCGCCATGGATGGTGGTGGTGTGGTCGGAGATGTTGCCAAGGATGGTGTGGAGGCAGGCGGAGAATGAGGAGGCGGTGCGGCTTTGCCGGATCAAGGTGAATCGCTGTATGGGAAGGTTTGTGAGGCAGATGGATGGTGTGGTGGTGCGGCATCTACCCTTTGAAGAGGGGGATGCGGCGTGTTATTTTATGGAGGATGGCGTTCACCTGAATGATGTGCGCAAGGATCTGTTCATCCTGGGACTCAAGGAGGGGATTGAACAAGTCCTGTTTTTCTTTGGTGGGGGAGCTCTCCCATAAGGGGGTTATGTGAGGATCTTTTGGCGGGGGCTTGTAGGAAGTGCTGGGTTGGGGTTCCTTTTATTTAGGCTTATTTTGGTCAGATGGTTGGGAGTTGGGAGGTTTTTGTGGTTGGTTGGTTGGTTTGGAGGTGTGTGGTAGTTGTGTGGAGTCCTCTTTCAGCACTGGGTTGTTGTACTATTTTGTTATGGATATTTTTATGTCGTGTGGTGGATATATTGTGTGGAGTTTTAGCTGTGGCCTGTATATATAATAAATATATATATTATTCCACAGTTATGTGTCGTGTATTTTTGAGTATTTATTGTCTCCCTGCGTACGACTCGGTCATCAGTGGGTGACTTATGCATAGAACAGGTACTCCAACGAGTCATGGTCAAGGAGCGGAGAGCGCAACAAAATCCAAAAAGCAAAGCCTCCTCTCCTGCCCTTCTTGTAGAAAACATAATGCTACAGTTCTGGTGGACACACATACACTGTGTGGACACACACACAGTGTGGGGATAGAAATTCACGCTGTGTAGGGGACACACACAAACACTGTGCAAAGATACACACACTGTGCAAAGATACACACACACTGTGCACGGACACAAACACATTGTGCAGGGACACACACACTGTGCAGGGACACACACAAACTGTGCAGAGACATATACACTGAGCGGGGACATACACACACACTGCGGGGACATACACACACTGCGGGGACGCACACTGTGCGGACACACACATACACACTGTGCAGGACACACACACTGTGCGAGGACACACACACTGTGGAGGGGACACACACACACTGTGCAGGGACACACACTCTGTATGATCCACACACACACTGTGGAGGGGACACACACACTGTGCAGGGGGCCGCGCACGGTTGGTCGGTGCCCACCTTACCCCCTCCGCTGGTCAGGCCCGGGATCGGTCTGTGCCTCTTTCTTTCTCTTTTTCTTTTCTGTGCCTCTTTTCTTTCATCTGCCTCTTTCTTTTCTTTCCTCTGCTCTTCCTTTTGCTTTCCTTCTGCCGCTTTTCTTTCGTCTGCCTCTTGCTTTTCTTTAATCTGCTTCTGTTCTGCCTCTTTTTCTTTCTTCTCTCCCTGCATGCCACGCATCATCAGATGGTGCTCACGCATGTGGTCACGAGCTGGGCAATGAAGAAACCGGGTCGGGGCCAGCTGCGTCTTAGGTGGTTGCCTAGCTCACCTAGCAGGAGCGCTGGCCCTGCTCATAGGTCAGCTCTAGCCCCTTGTGGGTTTTGCTTCCTTAACATTTAATACAACCCTACTGAGGGCCCTATTACCTTAACGCTAGTGCTAGCGCTAACATACAGTTGTGTTCAAAATTATTCAACCCCCACTGAAATTGAGTGTTTTGGCCAGTTTGACATTGATTTTGATCATTCAGTCATCTTGCTTACAATTAAATCAAAGAGGCACGTGTAGGTCAGACAAATATAACATAACATTTATAATGAAATAACCACAAATGTCTTTTCTGTGCTCACATCATTATCAGTTTTATTCAACCCCCAAGTGACATTCAATCTTAGTACTTAGTACAACATCCTTTTACAGATATAACAGCTTTTAAACGTGAAGCATAGCTTGACACAAGTGTCTTGCAGCGATCTACGGGTATCTTCGCCCATTCGTCATGGGCAAAAGCCTCCAGTTCAGTCACATTCTTAGGCTTGCGCACTGCAACTGCTTTCTTTAAGTCCCACCAGAGGTTCTCAATCGGATTTAAGTCAGGTGACTGCGATGGCCACTCCAAAATGTTCCAGCCTTTAATCTGCAACCATGCTCTAGTGGACTTGGAGGTATGCTTGGGATCATTGTCCTGTTGAAAGGTCCAACGTCTCCCAAGCCTCAGGTTTGTGACGGACTGTATCACATTGTCATCCAATATCTCCTGGTACTGAAGAGAATTCATGGTACCTTACACACGCTGAAGCTTCCCTGTACCTGCAGAAGCAAAACAGCCCCAAAGCATGATTGACCCCCCCGCCATGCTTCACAGTAGGCAAGGTGTTCTTTTCTTCATAGGCCTTATTCTTCCTCCTCCAAACATAGCGTTTATCCATGGGCCCAAACAGTTCTAATTTTGTTTCATCAGTCCACAGAACACTATCCCAAAACTTCTGTGGTTTGTCCATATGACTTTTGGCATACTGCAGTCGACTCTTCTTATTCTTTGGAGACAGCAAGGGGGTGCGCCTGGGAGTTCTGGCATGGAGGCCTTCATTACGCAGTGTGCGCCGTATTGTCTGAGCTGAAACTTCAGTACCCACATCTGACAAATCTTTTCTCAGTTCCTCAGCAGTCACACGGGGACTTTTCTCCACTCTACGCTTCAGGTAGCGCACAGCAGTCGAAGTCAGCATCGTCTTTCTGCCACGACCAGGTAGTGTTTCAACAGTGCCCTTTGCCTTGAATTTGCGAATGATGCTTCCTATGGTCTCTCTTGGTATGTTTAACATATTTGCAATCTTCTTATAGCCATTGCCCTTCCTGTGAAGAGTAATCACCTCTTCTCTTGTCTTCCTGGACCATTCTCTTGACTTCACCATGTTTGTAACCACACCAGTAAATGTCTAGAAGGAGCTGAGTATCACAGTCATTTTAAAGCTGCCTAATTGGTGCTTATTATGCTTTATTGCTGCTCCGTGACATCCACAGGTGTTTTCAATACCTGATTGAAAACACTTGAATGAACCTCTGTTCTTCAGAGTGGTAGTCTTTAAGGGGTTGAATAATTGTGTCAATGAAGAATTCACAAAAGAAACATTTACTACTGTATTACAAAACCAATTGATGTCATTTTAGTTGCATATGGTTCTTTAAAAAGTCCTTGTAGGATTTCATTCTGAATACAATTACAAATGTACACAAAATTCCCTAAAACCCTTTACAGCATTGGGGGTTGAATAATTTTGAACACAACTGTACGTGAGCATTAGCACTAGGTTAAATGAGTCTAATGCATGCCGCCCATATTACATTCCGGTTAAAAAACCCGTTACCACATTAGTGATTATTGTGAAAACCCAGGGTCATATGCTATAAGTGAATGTCACATGCAGGATATAATTGAAGTTAGATAGCTTTCACCTATCCCCTTTTGAAAGCACACAAATATCTTTATATTTTCTTCACTTTATTGGGAAAGTAACAGCAAATAAAAGGTGTCTTGAAGGAAGAGAGGTCTTCTCAGTTGTACCTTGTTATGGGAGGACAGTAAAAACAGGATGCAATCACCCGGTACAGACAGATGCTTGCTGACTGCCTCTGTGGTAAGACTGGGGGATAGGCTGCTTGCTGTATCAGGAAATGGGACTGGACTAAACTAACTATGTGAGGTAGAGAGTGAGAGTGGAATAATCAATTTAAAGTAAAAACATAGGGGGAAAACAAATGAGGAATCTGTTTCTTGATAGTGATAACGTTTTATACCGCAAGCTTACTGTACTTTGCGCGCCTTATACTTAACATGGGGAGTACAAAGAGTAATTCGCATTAGGATTACAAACTCCTAAAGCTAATTACTGCACTGCTATGGTTAACTAAAAAGTTAGCCAGAGCTAGAAGCTGGTGCTACCTCATTTGCTTCTGCGGAATCGGTTATCACAGCTGAAACCCCCCCAAAAAAATCGGATACTCACCTCTCATCCCATATGGCGGAAATGGCAGCCCTATCCACCACTTCTGGCTACTGGGACAGATTGAGACTGGAAAAAAGGTCCCTAGTCTCTCTCCGCACCAGTGAGCTTGTGAAGGTTACATGGCCGGCAGCACAAGCCTCCATTGAGTCCTATGCTGAATTCATGCCTGCCTCGGAACAGTGCAGTAAAATGGGGACTCTACGGGAAAACCTGCAGACAGGTTTTCCCTGTTAGTGTCCTCGTTTTAGCGAGAGGCACAGAATAGAACCCTGAGTCGTCTCAACTTGTTGTGACTTTTAAAGGTTACCCACATCAAATTAAGTGTGGACTCTCAGCTCTCATGGTTTTACTATCCAAGGAATAGTGAATGTGTGCCTGAGACCTCAGCAAATGCATTTTCTAATTCGTGGCAATCGATTTTTTTCAATATCTCCAATATTTACAGAACAATGTATTTTTATCACGGTTTGCTTGCAATTGAAAGGAAATTCCATGTCACTTCAGCTATTTATATCTTGCCAATTGAATTAATTTTCAAGTAAAATGAATCCTTTGGTTTGTGGTTGACCATTTGAAAAAGTATAAAAAAGCCTTATCCAGTCCCTTAGCAACACACTCATACACCTGGCAGAGTCGTGTGCTGGTCAAAGAGTAATATGTTTAATTTATTCACAAGTAAACCTGAATTCTTTTTTTAAAACTAAATAACAATGCGCTGTAAGGAAATGATTAACTGTGTCACACCACGGTTTATTCATCAAACAATACGGCTATTTGTTTATGGATGGGCAAACACAATACAACTTAATGTTTCTTAGATTTTTCATTGTAAATGATTTATTGCCGCTCTGTATTTGCTTTTTAATTACCATATGAATATAAAGTGACATTAGGTAATTAGCTGTACTATAATTGTAAGCTGAGAAAACATTCATCTAAATAGCTACAAGCGCTCTGGGGGGCGTCTGTTAGTGAAGACCTGTAATATGAAAAAAGAGAACGGCTTTTAAGAAACTATCAGATAAAAAAATCACAAGTTTCCCTGTCTTGTGTTCTGCAAAATAATAGTCTGCCTAACTGACTGCTCCTTGGAATATAACCTTATTGATTTTTGTTACCGCTCATTTCATTTTATATACGATAGTCAAATTTTTAATATCAAATTCAGTAAGCATTGTAAGTCTCAGATTACCTGACCATTAAAATAAAATATCAATCTCAAATCTTGTGAAAATAGCATCTATCTATGATATTACTTCAGTTTTCAGCTTCACTTTTCAAATATATAATACAACGCATATTAGAACAGCTCAGAATGTACTATAAGATAAGAATTCTCTAATATTAATTTTTATTGCTCCCCCTTTCTACATCCTTCTGTGATGTTAATTTTTTTTGTTTTAAAATGGTTTTATTGCAGTCACTATCGGTCATCGTACAGAAGCACAGCATAAACATACAATACACATCCTATAACATTTGAAAGGTTATTCACTAACCTCTGAATTGCACCAGACTGTGAATTTCATCGTTTTTATACAAGATTTTTGGTTTTCTTATTTTATATATATGTATTTTATATTTTTTTATTCTCTTTTAAAGGACTTCATTACATGGATACATTTTATTGATTTATACTCCTTTTAGCAGAAGTTTTCCTTTTATTTTTTATCAGTTCGCTGGAATTCACCGATTCTAATTCTAATTCGGCACAATTTGTTGGTCAGTGCAAATTTGGCGGTTTTCGCCGACATCTGATAACTGATTTGACAATTCCAATTTTGCCAAAATACAGTGACCATTCATTAAATAGTGAATTCACCGTATTTTCTGTGAAATGATATCACCGAAATAAGGCAAATTTCAGCAAAACGCAAAGTACTGAAATTGCACACAATTTCGGTGCTTTGTGAATAGACCCTTAAGTCTGGTTCAGTGCACATTATAGAGAAACACAAGATGAATCTAAGAAGCAAAAATGGCCACAGTATTAACAGACCACGGGCCCTATTACATTCTTCACGCATACGTTTGTGCCCACGCAAAATTGCATTAACGTGAGGGGCAAAACCCTTTGCGCTGAACGTGGTATTACAATGTCAGCGCAACAAACGCGCGTATACGCCTACCGCGGGTGAACCTGCGCGAACGCTGCGCGAGTTTACTGTACTTTGCACGTCCTATACTTAACATTGTGAGCGCAAATGCGTTTGTGCGCTGGTACACGGATGGTATTACAATCTATGCACAGTTTGTAACGCACAGCCTTTGCGCGCTTAATTTTAGCAACTCCTAAAAGCTGGTGTTAATGGCAAATTCTATCAACCTGGCCGAAACCAAATACACCAGCCCAAAAAAAAAAAATGCCGCAAAGTATAGTTACACATTCTACACATACCAAACCAATAAAATGGAGAAATTGAGTATGCTTATTTTATTGATGCAGCATATATGCGCAGATTGACTTTGACAGGTGCAAAAACTTAACGTGAGACAATTGTGTCTTTTAATTCTGATTGGCTGAATCGCGTGAAAAAACAGTCCGCACACTGATTTCTGCACGCAACGTTGCTGCGCACGCGTTTGTGCGCGTCCGTTTTACACTCAGTATTTTTTAACGGATGAAAAAATGCGCGAGGATTGTAATACCAGCGTTGTTTTATGCACGTTAACGTTTAACACTTCAAGCAAAAATTCACGTGTTGCGCGTGCGTTTTTGCGTGAAGAATGGAACAGGGCCCTATATGTTTAATAGTTATCAATATAACGACAGGCTGTAGTGAAATAAAACATGAAAGAACAGGGGGCGGAGAATGGTGTAAACACAGGTAATACGGTGTCCATGGGGAATACAACGTGAACAGCTGGTGTGCACAGTACAAGGTTTTTGGCTGTGCAGTGTAGAGGGACCCTTTGCAAACCAGGGATCAAACCTTGAGCATCCATCCATAATGAGGAGTCAGGAGAGCAGCAATGTTAGTGTATGGAAGTTTAGGAAATGTACTGATAAAATACTTAACCTTTTAGACAGCCCCTGGCATGTAAGAAAGTTGGACCAGCAGTAGTAGGTAGTAAAATATTTGTCATGGATTATATACATTTTGCCATTTTTTTATGAGACCTTGAACAAGGTCATAATCCCCACTGTATATTTCTTGCTCCATCTTCTCACACAGCCCGCATGCATCCCAATACTTCACATACTCAGCTATTTACCCTCACCTCTTAGATTGTAAACTCCTGTTTAAAGTCCTTTCTCCTACAGTTCTGTGCGTTTAACTTGTATATATTTGTTGTTCCATCTCTCCCATTGTACAGCGTTACGGACCTTGTTGGCACTTTATAAATACTTGTAACTGTAACAGTATTCCAGATAAATCAAGACCCGATTAACCTAATCCTGCTATTTGTTGTACTCGCTACAGATAACACATCATCCAATGGGCAGGCGTTCACCAGTACTCATGAAGTACAAACCCACCACACCCAGTCTTCTGGTCAGGTTAGGAATCTGATGGATGAATTAACCAAAGCTGTTTATCAAATTTTGATTCAGTGAGTATTCTTATCTGCAATTTATTAACATGCATAAATACACACAAGTGTCAGTGAGGACTGAAATGACCTGCTGTGACCTAATATAGAATGAGATGAATTGGCTTCACAAGACCTTGATTACAGTATTTATACATATATACATACAACAACTTGAACTTTGCATGCTGTCTAGGAGATAATGCTTGCACTTGCGTTGTCTCACTTATAAAATTCGATGTATACACAGCAGCTACTGTCAGGTACTGATGCTGGTCCGTGTAGGGTAGTGAAACGTCGAATTTAAAGCAATGATATTGTAGCTGTGTGCTGATTGAGTATGTGCACTTTAAACAAGTCTTAAGAGTGATTATATACAATGCTTTGCCAGAAAAAAGTCACCACCTGGATTTAACTGAGCAAATGGGTAAGAGCCTTCCATTGGTTAATTACTGCAGTGATTAATATGTTTCAGCTGGCCAAAAAAGAGTTCAGCTGACTACCTGAATATGAAAAAACAATAAGGTGGAAAAAATGGTGCAGATAATGTGTAGATGGTCGGTCTTGGGTAGCAGCAAGGGCACAAACGCACACTCCCAAGTGCGAATAGTCAATGGATAAAATAATGGGTAGAGTCCTCGCGCTTACGCCAAGTGTCCAGTGAGTAATACTTCAAGATAATCTAGAAAACATAATAGGAGACATACATTGCGCAGTACATCCTTATGACACCTGGTTTCCAGAGAGAAAGTATTCAACTCACTTTTTTCTGAGCCCCATAAAGTCGGCTCTGGACTATATAGGCATATATCTGTGGATATGATCTCACCAGCCCGTCCTACCAGCAACCATCCGTGGTGATAACCTGGTCCATAGATGAAATATTGGATCCCCGGGATATGTCACAGACGAAAAGTCGGCAGGATAAAATAAAGTAAAATTTATTGCAGCACTAACGCGTTTCGACCTAATTGGTCTTTATCAAAGTGCAAAAAAATATACATAATACAATGCAGTGTACAACGTTCATTTATACAAAAAAGATAAGGGAAATAGGCGGTGTCAAGCCACAACCTCATTAATTTAATTGGTACTAACACACCCTACTTCCAATCATTTAGAGGCGCAGCACCAGCAAACATTCAATATACAAACGGGCGCATAATGATTACGTCCATCTACCTCGACCCCGCCCCTCTGAGCCATCGATCGCCATTTTGGAAGAGGGAAAATGGTGTCCACAATATAGCTTGCCATCGCAACATTGATGGGCATTTAAAACAAGCGTATTTCCGGACGTTTTGGGGTCCCGAACCAGCGGGCTCCCACCGTCCATGAGGTGATATCTTTCCCAGGTGTTCGTAGGCATAGCAGCGGCAGACATCCGGCATGTAGACAGGCGCATGGTGATTACATCACCATGTTCCAACTTCCGCCAGTCTGAACCGTCGAGCGCCATTTTTGAAGAGGGAAAGTGTTGTTGAAAGTACATCCTACCCTCACAATATCGCAGCTTATTAATTTCGATGGACGTTTAGCAATCTTGCTTGCGGCCGTTTTGAGTGCCAAGTCAGCAGGTCCCTACCGTCCGACAGACGCACAGGGACCATATCGACACGCATGCTCCCACATGAACTTCACTCTTCCGGGCGATATATCAAAAAAGGAGGAAAAAGAAAAATATATTAAAAATAAAAAATAAATTAAAAAAAACAAAAAAAAAAAACACAAAATTACAGCATATATGCCGCACGGGACATAATTTCCGCACACGGACCTTAACTCCAGACCTTAACTCCATGGAGAATCTTTGGGATGTACTGTCCGACTCTCCCATCTTCAATACAACAAGATCTTGGAGACAAATTAATGCAACTCTGGATTGAAATAAATGTTGTGACATTGCATTAGCTTCTCAAAACAATGCCACTGCTGAGTGCTGTAATCAAAGCAAAAGACAGTTCAACTAATTATTATAGTGTGTGGCCTTTTTTGACCAGGTAGTGCATACTTTCTATAATAAAGTATTACTTCACTTTCTTATAATCAGAGTAGCCCTTAATGAGTCCATTCACAATTAAAATGGTAAACCGTTTTGCAACATTTTGTGCTTGTTATATTAATGATGTTCATTATTATCAATGAAATTATTAACATGGCATTCAAGATAACTATTAGTATTTAGCCCTACAAAAAACTTCTTATTTTGCAAATTAATTAACACACACACACACACTCTCTCTTACCTACTTACATACACTCACTAGCCACTTTATTAGTCACCCCTTGCCACTACCAGGTTGGACGCCTTTTATCTTAATTTTTCGTGGCTTAGATTCAACAAGATAATGATCCATATTGACAGGATAGCATCGGCTGCACATCCATTATGCAAATCTCCCCTTATACCACATCCCAAAGGTGCTTTATTGGGTGAGATCTGGTGACTGTGGAGGCCATTGGAGTACAGAGAACTCATTGTCATGTTAAAGAAACCAGTTTAAGATGATTTGAGCTTTGTGACTTATCTTGATGGAAGTAGCCATCAGAACATGAGTACACTGTGGTCATAAAGGGTTGGACATGGCCAGCAACATGTAAGAGTGTTTAAACGATGCTCAATTGGTACTAAAGGGGCCCAAAGTGTGCTAAGAATTATCCTCCACACCATTACACCACCACCACCAACCTGAACAGTTGATAGAAGGCAGGATGGATCCATGCTTTCGTGTTGTTTACAAAACAATATTGTGAGGAAGCACATTCCATAGCGATGGCGCTGCACGAGAAAAGTCCTGCAGTCTGGCATGTGAAGCAGTAATGATGGAGGATGCCAGGAGCAGGTCATTGTTGGATCCTAGGGGGCGGGCTCGGATGTATTTGACTACCTGAGGACAGGTAGTGAGGAGCGGCGTTAGTGAGGGTTTTGTAAGTCAGAGTGAGTAGTTTGAATTTGATTCTGCTGTGGTTGGGAAGTCCGTGTAGGGATTCACAGAGAGGAGCAGCAGAGACAGTGACGGGAAAGGTGGATAAGCCAAGATGATGTGTTTAGGATGGACTGCAGGGCGGAGAGGCGGGAAACAGGAAGGCCAGTCAAGAGGTTGTTGCAGTAGTCCAGGCGGAAGATAACAAGAGAGTGGATAAGTTGCTTGGTGGTGTTAGCAGTCAGAAATGGATGAATTTTGGCAATATTGCGGAGGTGAGTGCAGCAGTACAAACCTACATATCGTAGCACCCATTTTTCTTAGTTGAGTCATTGACTTCAAATGGAAGCTGACCACTGCTATTATTAAAACATCAGTAAAGTTAGTATTCCAGTGTTATGACTACAGAAAGGGTTACCTACGATAAATTAAATGCATTATTTACCAATTGAGAAGTGTACAATGTTTTCAAGTTTCACAAAACATATATCATCCATCACTGTAACTACATCAGTAATTATTATAGTTGGCTGTAGTGTAACATAGAAATTCTGCTTCAACCATACTTCGTTTTTTTTCCCGTAATGCGTGCAATCATTTTCCATTACCCATAAAATATGACAGCACATGAAACAGCCAATTACTTATCACCGTAATTTCAAGCATGAAAATACATAAGTACTTCCCATAAAACTCATCATTTACTGAGTATTTTTTCAATGAACAGTGTATCTAAAACTATCCAAAAAAAGTAATTTCTCATCTTGCGAAGAAAAGGTAGTTATTACTTTGTTCACTTGAAGAGATTTTTGTAGTTATAGAAATCCATGGATAAGAACACTGCTTAAGAATGTCTGCAATTATGCCATTAAATTGAGTTTCCTTCACTCTGCTCTTATTTGCTTTAAGAAGACTTGCAGTGAACCCAGTAAACTATGTTATCTAATGGAGTTATTTTTAAGCTCTTTTTCTTTATAGTTCTAATCAAGACAAGGTTAAAAAAAAAATAAGTTCTGTTTCTTTTATCTATGCAATAAGGAACGATAGAGTGTAAGATCGAGTGGAGAGTTCTTTCGAACTGTCTAAGTCAATTACAGACACTGAGCTATACCATCTGACAGTTGTTTGTTTAGCAAAGGATGTGAAACCTGGATAAGTTGACAACTGAAATCTGATTATTTTGTTTTTACAATTTTTTTAGGCCAAACTGGCTGAGCATGACAAAAGAAGTAGATGGATTTTTTTTTCTGTTTATTCCTTTTTTTTTTAGTCCAGATGGTACAATTCCCAGATCAATTCTCGACTTTTTCTGGTTTAGTGAATAATATTGCATTCTATCCAGTACTAAGTGAACTGTGATGCAATGACATAGCTGCAAAATTAAGCAACAAAAATTCGAGTTTGAATGAAAAATAGGGTTTTCAAGAATTACCTGTCTTGCCCATATTTTCCTACAATACACAGCTACTTTTGAGATATCTGTAAAAGAGTTTTTGTAACTTTGTATAAAGTTTAAAATCATGATATTTCTGCAAACTGAAGGTATACAAAATCCATTGGACAGCCTTTTTTTATGCATGAAAGAAAGCTGAACCAAAGTGAACACAATCATTGTCTGATTCATGCTGTCTATTTTTTTTAGGAGTTTACTTCCAGAGCATAGTATCCAGGCCTGTGCCATGTTATTCCTCATCACACAGCAACTAGACAATGAGAATGCCTTCACAGAAGAGGAATTTGCATTTTTTGCTCAAGGTACAAAGTGTTATGACTGTAATGGCACCCAAAATTTTAATTAACTCCAATGATTTAATCTGAATTGCATCAAAGCATTTAATTTGTAATAAATGCCATGTTTGCTACTTTCTCTAATTGCTGATTGACTTATGGTTAGGTGGTTCTCCACATGCCTTTCTTGATTGAAGACAATAATTTAAAGGGATTCAGTAGGGTACAACTGGGAGGCAGGAGGTTGAACATTAACCAATCCTGATCCCCTCTGTACTTCCCTATCCTGTTTTATCCTGTTAGTTTACTTTAAATTATTACCTTTATCCAGTGTTGGACTCCCTTTCAGCTCTGCCGGATATGACACACTCTCAGCCAATCCAGAGGCTCTCAATGCCAAAAAGCATTGAGAGCCATTAGTAGGAATGCCTTAATTGAAATATTAATAGAAAAATAATTATGGGCGTTGCCTCATACCTTTATAATTCCATTTATATGTAAACACCAAGTCCAACATTAACTCATACACATTCACAGGTTAATGCCAGCCATAACATACATTTACACATACATATCTTGATATAGTTTTAGTATGGAATTAAATGCTGGTTTATCTATCCAGGTGTCCTCCAACTCTGGTTCTGTAAGTCTAGCAGGACATTTTAGAGAGCAGATGCAAAGATTTGATTATAAAAAGACCCACATGCATACAAATAGCTAAAGCGGTACCAAAGGACACTGCTACAATTTAGTGTCTCAAGATTTCAGGAAATTCCATTTCTCCTGGTGGCTTGGCTGCGCCCGGGTGACAGTGAGGGGTTTTGTAAATAATTGAAATTCAAGAGTCATCCCTGACACGCATCCAAAAGAATTATAGAGAATTTTGTTGAGCATTTTCATTTGGGTACTAATTGTTAGTACTAGAATGGATCCTATCGATTACTATTATCTTCAAAATCAACAAGTGCAGGCAGAATCTGGTAATGTGTCTTGCAATTAATACTTTAATACTTCAAGTTACCTTTGCTTATTTCTTTACTCTTTGGGAGCAATACTAAAGATTACCCTCCATCCCCAAATCAACACTTGGAACTAACAATGTTTTTATGGGGAGAATTAATGACATGCAGGCATACTGGCCATTGGGACTACAGGGAGATTTGCAATGGGCTGATGGCTCAGTGAGCCAGTGTGGATTCTGGTTCACCGCTTCCTCACTGTCTGTAAAACAGATGCAGTCTCATATTTGTGCCATCGTGCCAGTGAGACCCGCTGCACATCCACCTCTCCTTAAGACATGGTGCGCGTTCAACCTCAGCCGCTGCATTGCTTTACCCAATCTCTCTAGAGCAGCTCCAGTTTCTGCAGCGCGATTGGTTGAATTGGTGCAATCCCACTTTGCCCATTTTTTGTTGTTGTTATTTTATCCCAATATCCTTTCACTGTAAATATACTGAAGGTTTATTTGCCAATATATGACATCATCTACAGTTCAGAGCAAACTTAAAAAAATAAAACTGAAATCATATTTAGTTGCTTTTTCATGCAATACTTATGGTTTATATACTATTTTTGTGCGAGTCTGCATAATTAAAGTGGGCCAGTCTGGATGAAGTCCAGGGCCAATTTTTTGTCCCAGTCCAGCCCTGATGACCTGTTACGGTTAAATATATTTTTGTCAATATGCATGGTATCAATTTGTTACGGTTGTCTGAACTTGACTGGCAAAAAACTTCCCACGGTTTTAATGCACTGCAAATGATGTCTGTCTGCATTCTTTATTTTTAACAGTTGCTTCATTCCATCTTAATCTATCCTAATTTACAGGAGGTTGCTCATTTGATCTAACCGAACGGGGAACGCATAATTCTAATCTAAATCCACCACTGTGGATGCCTTCAGATATATGGAGCAATTTATTAACATTATCAGTTATTTCAGACCCATTAAGTCAGCTGTGTATGCAGGTAAACCTAATTTATTATCATATATTACAGACATGAACAATGCAGATTATAGTGTATATGGAAATATTTCTATGTATGTGGAGGGAGTGCTCGTTCCAAACGAGTCTTTTCAATGCACAGTGATTTTTGTTAAGCTGTGCTAAGTGGAATAAGGTATTATGTTTAACTTGGCTTATTTCTTTTAAATATTGGAAATCTATTTGGAAATTGTGGCTAGAGTGCAGGATGTTTTTAACCAGGTACTATAGGTATGATATTATTTTGTTCATAAACATTGAATTTACACAATTATTTTTACGATTGCAATTTACGGAAATAAAAATAGGAATTTAGATCCAATACATATCATATTGTATTCATGAATTACACTTGTATAAAATATAATATGCGATATTACCTAAACAATTCTGGGGACTCTATGGGCATTATTACAAAGTTGGTGCCAACTTAACCAGAGCTGTTGTAAACTTACCAGAGCCATTATAGTCTATGGGGTTGTTAAGTTTACAACAGCTCTGGTTAGGTTAGCACCAACTTTGTAAGACTGCCCTATAACGGGTACCTCAAACTCAGAATCCCCCCAGATGTTCATTAACCACAAAGTCCATGATTCTCTACCTATTGCATTCAGAGAATTCTAGGAGTTGTAGGCAAGCAACATCTGTGGGCCAGAGAGTGAGATCCCTGCTCTAAAAAAATCTCAAATTGTATTGTTTAGTTAAAACCATTAAAGGTATGCCTACAGTCAGCACATATTGTCTAACTCTTCATTTACATAAAAGGCTTGTTTTACCCAACCAACCCATTATTTTGCATGCAGGGAGCAATGTGTGATTGTTGTTAAGCAGTAACTGGAATGTAAATTCTGATCCACAGATGTTATTGGAGTGCATATTTTCTACTTTTGAATTTCCCAGTTTCGAAAAAGTGGCTGTTGTTAGTTGGGTTACATTGACTGTTTGAAACTGGCTTATTTTTTAAGTGTGATAGACCTTAACAACAAACATTAACCATAACCAACCTAAACTGACTTGGGAAAAAAATACTTTTTAAGTTGTTGCAGAGCAACCCTAATATCCCTATTGAAAAACCATAAGTAATGATACTTGACCGCCAGAAAAGGTGACTGTTAAGGAGAAGCTAGAGCTTGGCTTGGCAAAAATCAAAGACTGTGCTTTCAAAACAAGAGCTCATGTCAATATCCTTTCACCGAGAATGTTAGTAGACAGAAAACCTTGTCTAGGAGTAGAGATGCCATTTAACCATATACTCATACATCCATTACAGATCACAGAAAACTCATTGATTTGGGAAAACTGGTACAACACTGACTGTCAAGGTGATGGAAATAGAGGTACAGTTTTACTTTTCATCACTTTGTCATTTAATATACATGTGTTGGTGTCCTCGGCCTCTGGCTGTGCACTTGTCTATAAAATCCTGTTTCCCACCCAATACGCAATAACGTCACTAACGCGTTTCACCTCACAAGGAGGCGTTGTCAAAGTGTGCGTAAATTGTCATAGAGCTTATCAAGAACTTAAAATGCCAAAAAGTATGGAAATAAGGACATACATCCTTGGGTAGCTATGAGTGCACATAAAGCCCAAGCAGTCAACCTCTATATATACATATATATATCTCCCATGACAGGAGAACAGTGCAAATATTTACAGTTCAATACAAATGTCAAAAACTCACAGGATACTGAAAATTGGAGATAAATAAATAATAATGAGCAAAAAATTAGCTACTGCCCCTAACCAGTGTCAACTTCATAAATTAAGTGATTGTGAGTGATGGCAATAAAATAAGGACTCTTGATATAGAGTCAAGCCAGTTCTTATTCCTGAAAATAGCAAAATGGTAGATTAATGTGGGACGTGTTTGCTTTGCATAAGGATCTTAATTTCTATCTGCTCCAAAGCAAAACCAGCAAAAATACTGAGAATTTAAGTTTTTTGTTTAATAACCCTTTAGGAACCAATGACGGAATCAGTTTGTCATTAAAATGAAGTGTTAAAATGTTCTCAGAATAGAACATCTCATTCACTTTGAGGTAGCCTGTCGGCATTCACCTGCTGTTGCCAAAATATTCAGGGCACTATTCCATAGTTGGGGCTAATGTAGGCAGCGCCTCGATATGTAATCGCTAGCGCTAGGATAAGTTTAACAACTGGCATCGATATTACGATCTTGATACTACAGTTGGGTTAAAAAGTTTTGCGCCTCGCAGCTTGCGTGAGTTTATTGTGCTTAATCATTTCCTATCCTTAACATGGGGAACGCAATCTATTTTTAGCGTCTCAACAAGTTAGGCATTCTAAAGTGCTGGTGCAATTTACCATTGGGATGGCAAGCAAAACTTTTAACGCCTAAAAGCTGATGTTAAATGATTTTGCAAATGCAAAAAAATCATTTAGCACAGTCTAAAACCCCTTCCTATTAAATTCCATACTCACCTCTCATCCTGTGGCGAAAAGGATGGCCTATCTGCCTCTTCATATCCCAGGGAGAAGCGTGAGATGGGGACCAAATAGTTCCTAGCCTCCTTCCATAATCACTTCACGCCACTGCAAGATCTCGCAAGAGCGAGCTCACGCAAAGCTTTGCGGCCCGGAAGTGCAAGCCTCCATGGTGTCCTATGGACTCCAGGAGCAGATATTTGCAGTGGCAAGGAAGAGCTACTACAAGTATCAGGGAGATTAGCGCTGTGTTCTGAGGCGAGGTACTGAGATAGCACCTTCTTCCAAACATGACGTTAACATGGATATGGTAAGGGAAAAGCTGCAAGTGCAGAGATTACTGCGTACCATCTCCATGTTAGCATTAATATTGGAAAAGGGCCCTCAGAATTTTCCCTTATGGCAGTGTGACGTTACAGGTTATGATAAAAGAAATCATCAACCCTAAGGGGTTACTTATTTGCTTAGACTTAACAAGCATATACTGTATACTAAAAAACGTTCAGTCATAATCATGTCAGTACATATAGAGATCATCACCGATTTAAAAAAGCACAGGTAGTACCCTAGGTCACTGAATCTTACTGTATCTTCCTCTGTCCACTTTGCAGTTCTAATGGATTCATTTATCATGTATCCCTAGAGCTGTTTAAGTGGCATCCTTCAGGATGGAAGTACAGGATGGATGGGGTCAACTGTGTTTGAAGGTCTCTGTTCTTTCAGGCATAAATGCACATGGGTTTTGTTACCAGGTTAATTAACTCATCCATTGCTACAATGAGAGGTACATCATTATATTCAGTTTCCGCAATCATTAAAAAGACGCATCAAGAGTAGAAAATGGACAATTACGTATTAGATAATACGAGAAAATAGAGGTATAGTGCTAAATATTTAATTCTCCACTAACCTTGGCATGCAAAATAATATCATGAGGATTTATTTTATGGTATGAAGGAAAACGCAAATAATTTTTGGTGGATGATATACACTAATTCATAACTACAGTAACTATTTTATGCAAGTGGTCCTGTAGAATATTTATGAGGATTATATGTTTCAAGCAATATTATGAATTAAAAGAACTGTTGTTAATTCTCTGTTGAATACAAATTGTCTCCATTGTCACACATCGTTAAGGGACTAATTACACCCATTGAGACAATAAAACAAAAGCCTTTTTTTTTCCAAAGCTAGAGTTAATGTACCATATGGTATGTAACAGAAAACAGCTCTATATCACACTAATGCCAGTTGTAGGGCATTAAAGGAGTTGTTAACATGTTTCTCATCTTCATCCCTCTTGCTATATATTTGGCTATGTATGTTTTTTAAAGACATATATTATTCATACCTAGGGCTGTCAAATGCTGGAACGTTGCAGTGATTATTATGAAATATAGTTGTATATGCAGTTGTTCCCTATGCTACGGTGCTCTATTTTTTTATTTTTTTTACATACTAATTTATTTTTACCATTGCTATACTTTAACTGCACGCTATTATGTTTTGCTGTATAGTTCTTTATGGGAATTTGACATACAGAACATAGCCATGTATGAAATAATAAAAGTAATCGTACTAACAAAGGACATTATGAAAATTATCAACAAGTGAGAAAACGTTCAGCACATGGGATAGGAAGGTTTCAGAATTCAATAATAGCACAGAGAACATCTTCAACAGGAGAGGAGTGTGTGCAGTATAGGAAAAAAAGGGGCAGAGTGAATAAGAAGGGGAAGGCCTCTATTAGAACGTTTTTTTCTCAAGCTCCCACAGGGAATCAGAACGGTGGAGTTGGCCACATGGCCTGGTCTGCCTTGTAGCCAAGCAAGGTAGCCAAAACCAAGGTGACCTCCTGCATTGTGCACCCGAGGCAGGTATGTGCCCCACATTGTCTCCCTGTCAGGAGTAGACCCCTGCCTCTTAAACAAAATCCCCTCGCACTAGTCTCTCCTTCATGGGAATAACAAAAAGCTCTGTTCTCTGCATGATGGGTCACAAACAAAAAATAGAGTGATCCATTCATCAACAACAATAATCTGGAAAAGTCAAAATGAGGGAGGAAGGGAAGGGCATAACTTCAATACTTTCATCACTGCGTCTGCATGGATAAACAATATGAAGATAGAGAAAAACTATGGAAAAATGCTGACTTACAATATAGAAAAGTCCACAGTTCTGTCTAAATAATTTAAAAAGGACAGGCAGGGAGAGGAAAAAGAGAGTATGGGAGAATATGGTAGGCATCACAGTTTAGCCAAAGTCAGGCAGTCCACAAACTTCTCAGATGGAATAAATGGTGCCACAATGCAGGCCACAGATGGGCTAATAATCCCTTCAATATTCCTGAGCAGGGCAAGCAAAGGCACAGCAGGTAGCTGTAGCAAACAAAGAGCTCTATCACCTCCTTAATGCTAACGCTAACACTCACATAAATGAGTGTCAGCACTATCTTAAAAGAGGTTATAGTGCTGTAAGCAGAGAGTAATTGGCGTTAGTATCACAATGTCCTTACTAGGGATGAGCTGTTCAGTTCGATATGTTCGGAGTTCATATCGAACATCGGCCGTTCGACAGTTCGCGAACTTCGAACATTTCCGCGTGTTTGGTTCGAGTTCGAAAAAAACATTTTTTTTGAAAAAAGTATAAAAAATGCTTAAAAAATACAAAAAAATCTTGAAATAAAGAGACTCTTTACTGCAGAATATTATAAGCAATGGTTTATTAGATATTGAATTAAAATAGGAATATTTTTAACATTGAAGCCTATGGGATAAAACATTCTTGTTACTAAAACATCAGGCAGACACGGCCCTCTAATCAGGCACTGTAGAGGGCAGCCTGCAGGGGCCTCCCAAGGATCAACTTGAGGAGCATAGAGGAGCATGCGGCCGCCAGATGACAGAGCTGCGACTGTGCGGGCTAGCCGCCTGGTGCATGTGGCAGAGACAGGCAGCGCAGGGAGGGAGCCACTGCACCTGCGGCCACGGCAGACCCCCCCAGCCCCCACAACCAGGATCCAGGGAGTCCCCACTGACCACCAGACTAAGGTAAGGCGACACATTTCTAAAAAAATAAAAATCCGAGGACATTTTTAAATGTACCCGGGAATATAAAATAAAACCTTTTTTTTTCTTTCTCTACCTGGCTGAATGTATTTAATTATATATATTAGCTACATTCTGCCAGGTAGATGGGGGTGGCATGTGGGCTGCGCGGGGTCTCAGGCAGTGGTTTGTTTTTTTGTGTGTGTATATTTTTAGCAAATTTATAGGGGAAGGTAAGGGCAGGTATGATATATATATATATCCTTATAAATATATATATCCAGACTTGTATTACACACACATTTTGGCAACTAATTGCCGCCCCCCCCCCATTTGGCTGATCCCTCCAGAAGAAATGTTGAACCCAATAGAGCAGAGAATAATATATATATTTATACATTTAGTTGAGTTTGTCAACATGCCACCCCCCCATGTGCGTATGTGTAGATATGATCTGAGGTCTGTGGGTGAGTGTATATATATATCTGCGTCTTGATGTATATGTATATATAGGTCTGCGTGTTGATATATACGTATATGTCTGTGTGTGGTATCCAGGGCCGTGCAAGCATTTTTGTTTACTCAGGCGAAGTTGCGTTTTGGTGCCCCCCTCCACCCAATCCGTGCCATGCCAATCGGAGTGTTTGGTGTCCTTACGCATTGCCAATCTATGCTGTGCCTGGTGCCCCTCCTGTGCCACAGGGCCAATCTATAGAGTGTTTGGTCCTCTTCTTTGGCAATGTGGCATAGGAGGGGCACCAGGCACTGCACAAATTTGCAATGTGGCCTGGTGGTGCCCCCTGGTCTTGCTGTGTCAATATACCCACATATTTCAAACTGCCTGCCACTCCCAGTGTTTCCCTGTGATCCTGCTACCTACCACTCTCACTCTGTTGCTGTGGTCCACTGTCTGACTCCAGGTCTCCAGAAGCAGACTGGCAGCAGGGTCCTCGTCCTCTAATTCAATTCACTCCCCCTTAACCACTTGAATGCTAAGGACGCGCTCAGCGCGTCCTCAGCATTCCCGCTGGTGTACTGAGGACGCGCTGAGCGCGTCCTCACATTGGGGTCAGCGTTCGGCCGGGTTCCGGCCGATCGCTGGCCCCTCCGGTGCGGGCTGACATCCTGGATGTCAGCCGCGCATCCGGACCACCAGCCGCCAGAATTAGGTGTCATCGCGGGGGCGCGATGACACCTAATTCAGGCGCCCCCCCGCATGTGCGGAGGAGGCGCCTGAAAGGGAGGGGGGGAGGTCCTTCGGACCTCTCTCCCTCCCGATCGGTGGCTCTGCGGGGCTTAACCCAGGCATCATTTGGAAGGGCACAGCCTGCCCTTCCAAATGATGCCTGGCATTAACCCCTGGGGAGCTGGATCGCGAATCGGCGCTGAAAAGCGCCGGTTCGCGATCCTTTCCCGGAGCTGGCCGACATCTTGGATGTCGGCCAAGCCTCCGGGAACTCCCCCAGAGGACTGGCGTCATCGTGCGTAGCACGATGACGCCAGTCCTAGACTTAACCCCTAACTGCCACCAACTGTGGAGATAGGGAGTTCCAATGAACTCCCTATCTCCCGATCCGTGGCAGTTAGGGGTTAAATTTTGGTATGGTTGGATCGGCCAGAGCATGGCCGTTCCAACGATACCAAACATGAAAGTGTAAAATTTTGTAAAAAAAAAAAAAAAAAACGAAAAAATAAAAATAAAAAAAAATTTAAAAAAAAAAAAAAAAAAAACACTTTTTTTTTTTTTTTTGGGTTTGTTAATGCAGCAATATTGTTCCCATTTCAATTATAATGTGAACAATGATGCTGCACTAACGATTTTTGTATGCGGTGCGTTTGTTAAAAATAGTGTCATTTTCCCCAAAAAAAAATGTAACGAGACCCCATCTCTAATTTTTTTAACAAGCGCACCCCATACAAAATATAACCGCAATTGCTCGCATGTTAAAATGTGAAAAAAACACTTTACACGTTGTAAATTATTGAAAATACATATTTTATTGCATTTTTTGTTATAATATACAGACATGACATAACGTATACATATAATAATGACATATTATGAATCTACTGAGTCTGACGGAAAGAACGATATATAATATGTCTGGTCATATACTAAAATAAGCCTTCAAAACACGTTTAAACATGATGCGCAAAACAGGTAAAAATGACCTCAGCACAGGGGCGGGAAAAGCCTCAGCAGCGAAAGGGTTAATTAATTTTTCCCCTTTAATTACTTTCATCCCCTCCCCCCTTAAATTAATTTCATATAGCGTATGACAGAACTCCACAGCAATAAAACTCACAGTAATGTGTGGGGTGTATGAGCGTATGACAGAGCTCCACAGCAATAAACCTCACAGTAATGTATCGATGTCGGTTTACTCAAACCCCCCAGCAGAACATTACACACACACACACACACACACACACACACACACACACACACACACACACACACACACACACACACACACACACACACACACACACAGCAGAACATTAAACAAACACACCCCAGCAGAACAATACACACACACACACCCCCAGCAGAACATTACACACACCCCCAGCAGAACATTACACACACACCTCCCCAGCAGAACATTACACCCCCCAGCAAAACATTAACCCCCCCCGAGCAGAACATTGCACACACACACACACACACACACACCCTCCCCTTCCTTATTTTATTCAAACCTTTTAAAAATCTTCTCTTGGCCTCTCTGCCCAGTCCTCCTTCACACTACAGTGGAAGCACGCAGGCACCCTAAGCTTTGGGGTTTTCTCCTCCAGGCTTTTCTGCTGCTGCGTGCCCTGGCTATGCGTGTCACGTGAGGGGGGCGGTGCCAAATTATGCAGTGTGCCTGCTCATGTTTAGAATGTGGGACTGAGGCAGGCACACTGCATCGGTTTGAGAGTGCGCGGCTGGGCCCCTGGTTGATGTCTGAAGATCATTCATAGCTCCGCTTCCGGTATTTTAAAAACAGAATTTTTCCGCCCCTCACACTGAAAGCAAGCCATGACAGTAAGGCGTCCGCCTGTGCCGCCTTACACTAGCGCCGGCCCTGGTGGTATTAATGCATCCCTACTCTATACACAGCGCTCCGTGTTCCTTATAATATAAAAAAAGGTAACCCCTTATCATATATATTTTTATACTATTCCTATTAAATTAACAGTAATTTTTTATGTATTTTATTAAACTTTTTTTGCCTATATTACATGTGCTTTGTGAAAATAAAATGGTTTTGGGTGTACATTTTAATTTAGTTAGTGGATTCCTGTCCAGTGCGGTGAGAAGCAATCGTAATGCAGTGTAGACATGCTGCGAGGCGGAGCGGAGTGGAGTGAAGTGAAGCCTGCAAATTGTTTGCTTCTCTTCGCTTCACTACACTGTGCGTCGCTACACGCTCAGTGTGTCTCAGCCTTTATTCCCGCATCGCTAGCTTACCGAATCAGTTTGTATACTTGTTACTGACCCTGCTTGTTCTGAGGACCCGATCTGTTGCCGACTTTGCCTGCCATTTGACTATCCTCTCTGTGTATTCCCTGCCTGTTCTGTTTGCTTCCTGTTGCTACTGGTGTCCAACCCTGTACTCTTCCACAATACCACAGAGGGGTTACGGTGTGACGGCACTGTTGCCGACACTAAAGGCCCAATTTTAAAGCACCTATTGTTACTTTCATCCAAAGCCTGCATAAGTTATAGCCAAAATAAAATCACTAAACTTGTTCCGCGTTTCCAAAAACATCTCTTTTCATACAGGATGCCGCCCCAAGCATTTGTTTATGAATAGATTAAAGGAAAACCATTTACCGTCATTTGAAACGTAATTTTTTTGTTTTTAAAGGTTGTGAATGTGAACCGAACATGGGGGTGTTCGGCTCATCACTAAAGCCTTCTTGATCCACGATACAAGTGTAAAGTTGCAGAGCTCATCCTGCCCTCACAGAGGGAGGACAGGATGAAAAAACTTGAGGATGCTCTAAAGCGACGCTTGTGTAACACCTTTCCAGGCACTGGTAGGTTACCAAGTGATGACACAGATGCTTCTGAGGCTGCGGTTGATCAGAGGAAGAGCGGTGAAAGGGGCCACTTGACTGATGCCTTTTCCAATTTTTTTAGTCCACGACGCCCAGTGACGTCAAATGTAGGCACCCATTGCCAGCGTCTTCACCATATGGTGCAGGACTACCTAGGGGCAAGGGCAGACCTGGATACCTTTACAGCAGATGATCCACTGGCTTACTGGGTGTTTAGATTGGATCACTGGCCAGAACTTAGCCAATATGCTATGCAGCCACTAAGTTGCCCTTCATCCAGCATGCTTTCTGAAAGGACGTTCAGTGCCGCTGGAGGTTTTGTCACAGACAAAAGAGTGTGTCTGTCCACCGACTCTGTAGACCGGCTGACATTTATAAAAATGAATCAGTCCTGGATCAGCAGCTATCAATCCCCTGGTGCTGACATAACTGAATAGATCGGCATCTCTTCTGCATTCACAAAACCTCCACCACTGCACTCTCCCACAATACCACAAAGGGGTTACGGTGTGAAGGCACTTGCTGCCACCAAAGGCACAATATTTGGATGCACTGCCACTGATGCCTATATTACCAGATTCATATCATTTTAGTATTTGACTGCAGGGTCCAACCCTGCACTCTTCCACAATACCACAGAGGGGTTCCGGTGTGACGGCACTGTTGCCGACACTAAAGGCCCAATTTTAAAGCACCTATTGTTACTTTCATCCAAAGCCTGCATAAGTTTCACCATAATTTAGCCAAAAAAATCACTAAACTTGTTCTGCGTGTCCTAAAATGTCTCCTCTTTTCATACAGACTGCCGCCCCAAGCAGTTGTTTATGAATAGATTAAAGGAAAACCGTTTACCATCATTTGAAATGTCATTTTTTTGTTTTTAAATGTTTCTATACATCCTAGAAATCCACCACTTCACGGGCAGGTTATGGGGACCTCCTAGGCATGATATTTGAAGGAATTTTTCGTTTTTATTTTTAACCCTTATTTCATGGAAAACTCACTGTTCCTTTAAAAACTTATTTTTTTTAACTTTTTGTCCTTCACCCCCATACACCTTTTATGGCAAATATCTTGCATATATGCCCTCTTGGAGGGCACTCTAAAATTCGAACTTTCGAGTTCCATGACTTGCATTGAACTCGGTTTGTGTTCGTGTTCAAACTCGAACTTTTGAAATTGTTCGAGTTCGAATGCGAACACGGGGTTGTTCGGCTCATCCCTACTCCTTACGCTAAATACAAAGAGCTGTTGCTAACTGAAAAAGTTAACACTAGCTTTGAGCTGCTACTAGCTGATTCCACTGCTGCAGAATCAGCAGCAGCTGAAAACCCTCCCAAAAAAAATCACATACTCACTTCTCATCCCGTGGCGAGAACGGTGGCCCAAACAGAGTGAGCCTGGGGGAAAAAAGTCACCAGTCTCCTCGATCACTCCACCGAACTGCAGGATCTCGCGAGAGGCAAGAATCTTACAGTCATGTGACCCAGCAGCAGAAGCCTCCATGGGGCTCTATCACCTCCTTAAAGCTAACGCTAGCGCTCATATAATTGAGTGTTGGTGCTAGCTTAAAAGATGTGATACGTGCCGCACAGATAACCTCCAAATCGCTAATGGATATAAAAACCCAACTAAGCTTAGTTTACTTTGTGCTCCTATACTTAACATGGGGAGCACAAAGTGTAAGCACAGAGTAGTAGGCATTAGGATCACAAGGTGCTAACACTAATTACAAAGAGCTGTCACTAACTAAAAAAGTTAACACTTCTGAGTTGCTGCTAACTGATTCTGCTGCTGAAACCCCCCAAAAAATCAAATACTTGTCTCATCCTGCTTCTGGCCACCAGGAGCTGAGTGAGACAGGGAAAAAAATGTCCCGATCACTCCGCTAACCAGTAGAATCTATCGAGAGATGAGATCCTGCTGGTCATGTGACCTCGCAGCAGAAGTCTCCATGGAGTCCTATTGACTCCATCAAGGGGATGCTCAGGACGGCGCTTTAGCGGCCACTTTCGGGAAGGCTGCTGGACTCAACACCTGCGCCATAATCCACAGGGAAAAAGAGGGCACTAGGGGGAGGTTAGCAAATGCAAATTTTTCATCTTAGCATCCCTGTTTTAGCGAGGCTCAAGTGATGAGGTCCATCGAGTCCTATGGACTCCAGGGAGGGGATGCTTGGAACCAGCGGTGTGCAGAGGGGGGCCAGCGAGGCGGTGGCCCCAGGCATCCACTTCGGGGGGGCATCCAAGCGCTCCCCCCGAGAAGATTATGCCGACGGCCACTTGCTTTTCCCTCCTACATACGGCCGCCAGCATGAATATCTGCCGCTAGCCTGGGGTTCTATACACCAGCCTGCCGCGATCTCGCTAGATCGCGGCTGACTGGTGTATAGAACCCCAGGCGAGCGGCAGATAATCATGCTGGCGGCCGCACGTAGGAGGGAAAAGCACGCTGCCGCCGGCAGGACCTAATCGGAGCAGACAGGAGGTGAGAGCTGGGGGGCAAATATACGCATATGAGCTGGGGGGCAAATATACCCATATGAGCTGGGGGCAAATATACCCATATGAGCTGGGGCAAATATACCCATATGAGCTGGGGCAAATATACCCATATGAGCTGGGGGCAGATATAACCATGTGTGAGCTGGGGGCCAAATATAACCATATGAGCTGGGGCAAATATACCCATATGAGCTGGGGCAATATGTCCATGTGTGAGCTGCTGGGGCAATATATCCATGTGTGAGCTGGTCTGGGGGCAATATATCCATGTGTGAGCTGTTCTGGGGGCATATATCCATTTGTGAGCCTGTCTGGGGTCATATATCCATGTGTGAGCTGGTCTGGGGGCATATATCCATGTGTGAGCTGGTCTGGGGGCATATATCCATGTGTGAGCTGGTCTGGGGCAATATATTCCATGTGTGAGCTGGTCTGGGGCAATATATTCCATGTGTGAGCTGGTCTGGGGCAATATATCCATGTGTGAGCTGGTCTGGGGGCATATATCCATGTGTGAGCTGGTCTGGGGCAATATATCCATGTGTGAGCTGGTCTGGGGTCAATATATCCATGTGTGAGCTTGTCTGGGGGCATATATCCATGTGTGAGCTGGTCTGGGGCAATATATCCATGTGTCAGCTGGTCTGGGCAATATATCCATGTGTGAGCTAATCTGGGGGCAATATATCCATGTGTGAGCTAATCTGGGGGCAATATATCCATGTGTGAGCTGGTCTGGGGCAATATATCCATGTGTGAGCTGGTCTGGGGGCATATATCCATGTGTGAGCTGGTCTGGGGGCATATATCCATGTGTGAGCTGGGGGCAAATATACCCATATGAGCTGGGGGCAAATATAACCATGTGTGAGCTGGGCCAAATATAACCATATGAGCTGGGGGGGCAAATATACCCATATGAGCTGGGGGAGCAAATATACCCATATGAGCTGGGGGAGCAAATATACCCATATGAGCTGGGGGAGCAAATATAACCATGTGTGAGCTGGGCCAAATATACCCATATGAGCTGGGGGGCAAATATACCCATATGAGCTGGGGGGCAAATATAACCATGTGTGAGCTGGGGCAAATATACTCATATGAGCTGGGGGCAAATATACCCATATGAGCTGGGGCAAATATACCCATATGAGCTGGGGGCAATTATACCCATATGAGCTGGGCGCAAATATACCCATATGAGCTGGGGCAAATATACCCATATGAGCTGGGGGCAAATATACCCATATGAGCTTGGGGGCAATATGTCCATGTGTGAGCTGGTCTGGGGCAATATATCCATGTGTGAGCTGGTCTGGGGCAATATATCCATGTGTGAGCTGGTCTGGGGCAATATACTGTATCTATGTGTGAGCTGGTCTGGGGGCAATATATCCATGTGTGAGCTGGTCTGGGGGCATATATCCATTTGTGAGCTTGTCTGGGGGCATATATCCATGTGTGAGCTGGTCTGGGGCATATATCCATGTGTGAGCTGGTCTGGGGCAATATATTCCATGTGAGTTGGTCTGAGGCAATATATTCCATGTGTGAGCTGGTCTGGGGCAATATATCCATGTGTGAGCTGGTCTGGGGGCATAAATCCATGTGTGAGCTGGTCTGAGGCAATATATCCATGTGTGAGCTGGTCTGGGGGCAATATATCCATGTGTCAGCTGGTCTGGGGGCATATATCCATGTGTGAGCTTGTCTGGGGGCATATATCCATGTATGAGCTGGTCTGGGGGCATATATCCATGTGTGAGCTGGTCTGGGGCAATATATCCATGTGTGAGCTGGTCTGGGCAATATATCCATGTGTGAGCTAATCTGGGGGCAATATATCCATGTGTGAGCTGGTCTGGGGCAATATATCCATGTGTGAGCTGGTCTGGGGCAATATATCCATGTGTGAGCTGGTCTGGGGCAATATATCCATGTGTGAGCTGCTGGGGCAATATATTAATGTGAGCTGGGAGGTGGGTACCCTGGGCCCATGGTATGGAAAGGGTTCGCAGAGCTTTTCTCACTTGTCTTACTACTAGATCTTGTACTTGATTTGGGGGTGGCATGCAATCAAAGGCTTGGCCCCAGGCATCAAAAGCCCTCTGCACACCACTGCTCGGAACCCTAGTGGCCGCTATGGGGCAGGCTGCTGGACTCAGTACCTGGCTGGTAATCCACTGGAAAAACACAGGCACCAAGGGGAATGTTAGCGAATGCAAATTTTGGCGAATTGCCAGCAAAATAAAGTGCTGTCCGGCAGCAGTGAAAGTCCCCATAGAGAAGCAATGGTTAATCTATTCAGAGACACTGAACAATAGAGAAATGTCAGTGAAATGCCCTGATTTTCAGTGGTTTCATTCGGCAGGTTTAATCAGGCGAATCCCATAGGTTGCAATGTTAAAAAATATTCCCGTCTTTATGCAGTATCTATTAAACCGTTTATTCTTTTAATCTGCAGCAAAAAGTCTCATTATTTTAGGATTCTATTGTCATTTTACAGCAAAAAATGTTTTTCAGATTTCTCTTAAATAGCGTCTTTTTTCTGTAACATACATTTTTATTATTATTCATAGGACTTCATATGTTAATTACAGACAGTCCAGCAGTACTTTTGCAAACAGCGTTTAAAATATGAAACGTTCAATCTTTTTTTTTTTTTTCTATCTTTTTTTTTTTTACCCTGTTCTTTGGTTTGTCAGCTTTTTTTCTTGGTCAGTGCTGAGTTCGGCCTTTTTTTTTTCTCCCAGCGGTTTTGCGGCCTTTTTTTTTGTGCGATGCGGTCGGCGAATTTCCTTGCACTTCAGGGACCCTGAGGTAAAGGCAGGCCCGTCTTTAATATTGATTGGACCCTGGGCAAACATTTTTTTGGGGCCCCCCCTCCCGAAAGCTGGGGACGCATTGACGGCTGTAAACTTCATCCAACAGCTATATACAATATATTGCCAAAAGTTTTCGCTCACCTGCCCAGCTCCTGATTTGGATGGGTGAGCGAATACTTTTGGCATTGGCAATATAGTGTATATCTAATCAACCATGATGAATGCTAGCCTCCTGCATTTATCCTGAATTTTAACCTTTCTTTGAACTAGCACAGACTGTTAACCTATGTATTGACATATATAAACTGTGATATCACATTGGGTTATGTTCATCACATGCGCTCTCAGTGAACGTCTCTTCCTACTGATGTCTCGCTACATAATAAAAATGAAATTAATGTAAGTTCCCAAGTACATACATACACTGAGGGTGTTATACTATAGAGCGACTAGGTTAGCACTAAGCAGATGGTAATATATATTTATTTAGTGCACAGCACTGCACAGACTGATTAAAAATCGTACCAATGCACTCACACAATTCACAATACAATTATACAATGTGTAGTAGCAGACTGTGACATATAAAGGTTTCTTTCGTGTCTGAAATTCGTACCAGTCCAGTTCACTCACAGAATGCTAGAGGATGCAGACACATAAAGGTTTGCCTGCATCCTCTTCCTCTAGACTAGTATTCTGTGAGTGTGTGTGAACTGAACTGGCTAAATAAATATATATTATTATTACCAGCTGCTGCTTAGTGCTAGCCTGCCTAGTCGCTCAGCTGCTCTATTGTATAATACACCCCCTCAGAGCGTCATCATCAGTGACAGTGTGTGTATGTTAAGTTAAGTAGGTACTACTTGTAAGTTAACTACTTGCCACACACCACGTTCACAGTGTGCTGCTGGGCTCCTGGCCTGGACTGGTTCGCTCCGACCGGCTCGGCTCAGCGGCTCTGGACCTGGACCCTGGGCTGGGGTGGTAATGGAGGATTGGAGCTGGAGGTAAATAATGGTGGTGACTGGTGTCGTCACGTCAGCTCAGCGAGCGAGTCTCATCACAGACAGTGAGACTACCATGCGGCGACGGTCTGAGCATGCGCGCCGCATCACGTCACGTGATACGCCAAGAGGGCGGAGCCAACAACATGAGTGCCGTTCCCAGCCTTGTGTCGGCTGTAAGGAAGGCACGCACGCTGTCGCTGGACGCTGCCGGTGCTGCAGCGGCTGAGCGGCTCTGTGTGCGTGGCAGGCTCAGGCTGGCTACCAGATTCGGCTCCGCTCCAGTGCCTGCCTGCCTGCTGCCAGCCCGGGCTTCCGGACCGCACTGAGTCTGTCTGCATTCAGAGAGCGTGAGGCACGCACGCAGTCGCTGGACGCTGGTGCTGCAGCAGCTCTGTGTGCGTGTGGCTGGCTAGTGGCAGGCTCAGGCTGGCTACCAGACTCGGCTCCAGTGCCTGCCTGCTGCTGCCAGCCCGGGCCTCCGCACTGAGTCTCTCTGCAGTCAGAGAGTGATACTGGGCTGGCTCTGGCTGTCAGCTGCAGTCAGATGAGATGGATCATGGCGGCGCCACCGGCAGCTGGGCTTCATGCGGAGGCGGAGCCGGCCCGGGACTGTACAACAAATAGGAGTCACTGGTTAAGACAGTACACACAATACACAGGGACATTTCGGTGCTCTCTGAATAATCCCTATAGAGTTGAAAGGGGAGTGAGAGTGTAGAGGTCTGCCTAATGCTTAAACCCTTCATCCTTCCCCTCCCAGTTTATCTCTAGTATCCCTTTTATTATTTACTCCTCTAAATAGAGTCACATAAGATATATTCCCCACTAGCATTCATATAGGGTTAAATAGCAGCATCCATGTAATAGTCTGATATTTAAAAATGGAACAATGATATGGCTATATGCGCTTCGGATTCTATTAAAGGACTAGGCTTTTAAGTCTGCTGTGCACTCGTTACACTCAGTCAAGGTTTTTTGTTTTCACATGAAATGCAATATTTTTCCAATGTTCTGTTTTTTTAAATCTATTTTTGTAGTACAGGCTGATGTCATCCTTCTGATTGATATCAATAATTAAATACCATTAGAAGATGTGTAACTCATGTTGTAGGCATTCTTACCTTTTTTTTTCTTCATTTCCTTGCCTCAAGCATTTTTGGTGTTTTCTGAATGTAACAAAGCTTTTTAATTTTAATTAGCATATATGAATAACATAATTAAAGATTTATCAATTTTACTCTCTCTATATAACAGCCATTCAGATTGTAAATATGTCAATATTAGTATCACTTCTGAAGGATTAATAAACTTTTTAGAACAATATATTCCTGACTAGATAGTCCAATACGTTGTTTGTTGAAAAGATTAACCTCTAATCAATCCTGACTATTTTCAGAACATTTTATTAATTTATTTTCCTTTTAATTCAGCTAATTTTGTATATTTCTTTTGTCTTCTCGTCAAATATGCAACAGGCAGTATACATGATGTTGGTAAAGGTTCCATTGCATACCTTCCTGAATGTGGAGATGCCAAATTAAGGCTTACTGATTTTCAAGAACTTTTACTGCTTCGTGCTGTTTGTCCTGACAGATTTCCAGATGCTGTATCTCGCTATGTCACAAAATTATCAAGTGACTTGGTCTTTGAGAATCTCCTACCAGGCATCGAGGAATTGGCAAGTAGGTATACACATTTCTAACAGTAAGAAGCTTTTATTATAGCATAACTTCTCGAGTGATATGCCTATTTTTTACTCATCCTATTCCTCGAGGCACAAGCTGAACTTGCGTCTTGGAAGTTGCACCAGGTGGCTTGGTCATAATACAGATGTTATAGGTTAGATCAAATGAAAGATGGCACACAAATATTTTCCATTTGTGTCTCCTCTTTAACCCCTTCACTGTGGAAGATGTGTGGAGAACGTCATGGAGATTCCCCGCTATATGTGGAGGATGTTCAGCACACGTCATCTACTGCGGGGGCCCTCACTCGGAATGCTTACCTCTCCCACCGGGGTCCCATGGTGGTCTGACTTCAAGGACCCCTCTCCCTCCCGAATGGGAGGAGATTAAACTAAAAGAGAGTAACCGCTGGAAAGGGAAGAGTCTACCTTTTCCAGTGATGCCTCTCTTTTACCCCTTAGGTGCCGGTCCACGATCTGGCACCATTTGGCACTGGATCAAGGACCTCTTCCGGAGCTGGCTGACATCTTGGATGTCAGCAAAGCCTCCAGGGCCTCTTCCCACCCATGATGATGCCAGTGTGAGAATTAACCCCTAGCTGATGAGGGGTTTCCTTATGGCAATGCTATGGTGGAGATAGGGGGGTTCTTTGGACCCCAGTATCTCCCGATCTGTGGCAGATAGAGGTTAATGTTTGGTATCATTGGAAAGAGCATGGCCAGAGCATGACCTTTCCTGTGATACCAAACATGACCATATTAAAAAGTATAAAATAATAATAAATAATAATAAAATAAAAAAAATTAAACGTGTAATAGAGCACTATTGTTCACATTTCATTTATAATGTAAACAATGATGCTGCACGAAAGTCTTTTTGAGTAGGTTTAGCTAAAATCACGTAATTTCTCAGAAAAACACATTAAGGATTTCCCATTTCTATTTTTTTTAACAAGCTTACCCCATATAATATTTAACCGCAAAAGCTTGGATGATAAAATTTGAAAAAAACATTACTTTACATGTTTACTGGAGATAATTGAAATTTTACTGGAAATTCTCTTTTTTTTTTTTTTACAATTTTTGTTATAGCACTCTGGCAGGGCACGACATATACGTATAATAATGATATATTATGAATCTGCAGAGTCTGCCAAAAAAAGGATATATAATTTGTCTGGGTTGTATAGTAAAATGTGACTTCAAATTGCGTTTAAACATGATAAGCAAAAACTGTAAAAATGAGCTCAGCACATGGGGGTGAAATGGCTCAGCAGTGAAGGGGTTAACGTCCAGTTTGAGATCAGGCCCATGATCAGCAACAATTTTTCACTTCAGATTTATGACACTTCACAGTTAATTGAAAGAAACCTTGAAATTAAATGGAGTCTCTAAATAAATATATTTTACAGGAATTACAGGAATCCTTTAACCCCTTAGTGACCGGGCGGTTTTACACAAATCCGTCCGTTCGTGACCGCAGCTGTTTTTATGTTCTGCGCTCTTAGTGTTTACGTCAAATTTTCCTCTTACTCGTTTATGTAACCCACACATATTTTACACTGTTTTTCTCGTCACTAAATGGACTTTATAAAGATACCATTTTTTTCATCATTTCATATAATTTACTATAAAAAATATTGTGAAATATGACACAAAAATTGAAAAAACACCACTTTTTCGAACTTTGACCCCAAAATTTCTTATGTATCAACAACCGTCAAAAAAAATTTATTCCTTAGTAGTTTCTAAATTTAGTACTGAGTTTAGCAATACCCAATGTTTACATATTCCTCGCTTTTTTCCTTATTTTATGCAACAATAAGTGCAAGTAGCACTTTGCCATTTCCAAAGAGTTTATTTTCAAAACTAGTGATAGTGACATTGTAACACTGATATCTGTCACTAATTCCTGAATAACCCTCCACATATACATATTTTTTTAAAGTACACAAATCAAGGTATTAAACTTGGGGTATTTTGACTCTTTCCATGCAAACCATTTTACCACAAATCTATGCCAAAGTTTGAAAAAAAAAAAAATTTTGGTGATTTTTTTTTTTTGAACGCAATTTAAGAATACATGTACTGTGAACGTTAAGGTTTACTGCCAAAAAGCACCCCAAAATATGTTCAGCAACATCTTCTGAGTAAATTGATACCACCCAAGTATAGGTATGTCGGGTCATTTGGGGGCTAAAAGGCCTTATTTGGGGGGTGCGCATTTCAGTTTTCCAACTTGGAATTTTCACATTTCGTCATCATGCACCCATGTCCTATTTGGGACATTTTTGAAGCCGGCCAAAGTAATTTACCCCCATCAAACCATATATTTTTAGAAAGGGCACACCCTAGGGTGCTTCAAAGAGTTGTATTTTAACACTTTCCATGCACTAGCTCTTTGTCAACTTTCAGGTAGTCACTTTTTGTGTTATTTTTTCACACACATTGTACTTTAGGCATGAATTGTCAAATCCAGTTATGGGTTACTGCAAAAAACACCCCAAAATATGTTCAGCAACATCTTCTGAGTAAATTGATACCACCCATGTATAGGTATGTCGGGTCATTTGGGGCTAAAAGGCCTTATTTGGGGGGTGCGCATTTCAGTTTTCCATTGGAATTTTCACATTTCGTCATCATGCACCCATGTCCTATTTGGGACATTTTTGAAGCCGGCCAAAGTAATTTACCCCATCAAACCATATATTTTTAGAAAGGGCACACCCTAGGGTGCTTCAAAGAGTTGTATTTTAACACTTTCCATGCACTAGCTCTTTGTCAATCTTTCAGGTAGTCACTTTTTGTGTTATTTTTTCACACACATTGTACTTTAGGCATGAATTGTCAAATCCAGTTATGGTTACTGCCAAAAAACACCCAAAATATGTTCAGCAACATCTTCTGAGTAAATTGATACCACCCATGTATAGGTATGTCGGGTCATTTGGGGGCTAAAAGGCCTTATTTGGGGGGTGCGCATTTCAGTTTTCCAACTTGGAATTTTCACATTTCGTCATCATGCACCCATGTCCTATTTGGGACATTTTTGAAGCCGCCAAAGTAATTTACCCCCATCAAACCATATATTTTTAGAAAGGGCACACCCTAGGGTGCTTCAAAGAGTTGTATTTTAACACTTTCCATGCACTAGCTCTTTGTCAATCTTTCAGGTAGTCACTTTTTGTGTTATTTTTTCACACACATTGTACTTTAGGCATGAATTGTCAAATCCAGTTATGGGTTACTGCCAAAAAACACTCCAAAATATGTTCAGCAACATCTTCTGAGTAAATTGATACCACCCATGTATAGGTATGTCGGGTCATTTGGGGCTAAAAGGCCTTATTTGGGGGTGCGCATTTCAGTTTTCCAACTTGGAATTTTCACATTTCGTCATCATGCACCCATGTCCTATTTGGGACATTTTTGAAGCCGGCCAAAGTAATTTACCCCCATCAAACCATATATTTTTAGAAAGGGCACACCCTAGGGTGCTTCAAAGAGTTGTATTTTAACACTTTCCATGCACTAGCTCTTTGTCAATCTTTCAGGTAGTCACTTTTTGTGTTATTTTTTCACACACATTGTACTTTAGGCATGAATTGTCAAATCCAGTTATGGGTTACTGCCAAAAACACCCCAAAATATGTTCAGCAACATCTTCTGAGTAAATTGATACCACCCATGTATAGGTATGTCGGGTCATTTGGGGGCTAAAAGGCCTTATTTGGGGGTGCGCATTTCAGTTTTCCAACTTGGAATTTTCACATTTCGTCATCATGCACCCATGTCCTATTTGGGACATTTTTGAAGCCGGCCAAAGTAATTTACCCCCATCAAACCATATATTTTTAGAAAGGGCACACCCTAGGGTGCTTCAAAGAGTTGTATTTTAACACTTTCCATGCACTAGCTCTTTGTCAATCTTTCAGGTAGTCACTTTTTGTGTATTTTTTCACACACATTGTACTTTAGGCATGAATTGTCAAATCCAGTTATGGGTTACTGCCAAAAAACACCCCAAAATATGTTCAGCAACATCTTCTGAGTAAATTGATACCACCCATGTATAGGTATGTCGGGTCATTTGGGGGCTAAAAGGCCTTATTTGGGGGGTGCGCATTTCAGTTTTCCAACTTGGAATTTTCACATTTCGTCATCATGCACCCATGTCCTATTTGGGACATTTTTGAAGCCGGCCAAAGTAATTTACCCCCATCAACCATATATTTTTTAGAAAGGGCACACCTAGGGTGCTTCAAAGAGTTGTATTTTAACACTTTCCATGCACTAGCTCTTTGTCAATCTTTCAGGTAGTCACTTTTTGTGTTATTTTTTCACACACATTGTACTTTAGGCATGAATTGTCAAATCCAGTTATGGGTTACTGCCAAAAACACCCCAAAATATGTTCAGCAACATCTTCTGAGTAAATTGATACCACCCATATATAGATTTGTTTCTGTTGTTTTTGGGGTGCTACGCCAATCCTTTGACATGTGCTTGTCAATTTTCTAATTTGACATACAGTATCTTCTTTGCTTATCTTCTTTTTAGGGGCTTTTTACATACCCCAGTTTTATGAACGTGCATATATTTGGTAAGCTAACACCCCAAAGTATTGTAAATGGAGTGTTTTTTATGCTATGGATGCATCCGTTTGCTCCAAACAAATTAGATACTGTTTGGTGGTCATTTTTCATTTTCACACCCACATCAGTTTTGGATGTGATTTAGGAGACACTGTTGTTTTTTACTGCATGAAAACTCTCCAGGTTGTTTCTGCAAGGTCTCCTGAGTACACCCATGCCCCCATGCATAGGTTTGCCAGGATTTTGGGAAGGTTCAAATACAATTTTTTGACTTTGTCATTGGATTGAAATTGAGATTATTTTTCAGCTAGGCCTAGCTTTGTTTTGGGTCTACCGCATACCCAGTTTGAATTATTGCCAAGAATTGTTTATATTTGTTATGTTGACCCCCAAGGTATTGCATATGGAGTGCTTTGATGCCATGGATGCAACGGTTTTAGCCCAAAACATTGAGAAGGTGTGTGGCGGTAATTTTTCAATTTTCAGATTTTTACGCCCACAGTAGTTTTGGACTGTGATTTAGCAGACACTGTTGTTTGTTACTGCATGAAAACTCTCCAGGTTGTTTTCTGCAAGATCTCCTGAGTACACCCATGCCCCCCATGCCTAGGTTTGCCAGGATTTTGGGAAGGTTCAAATACAATTTTTATGACTTTGTCATTAGAGTTGAAATTGAGATTATTTCTTCAGCTAGGCCTAGCTTTGGTTTTGGGTCTACCGCATACCCCAGTTTGAATTATTGCCAGAAAATTGTTTATATTTGTTATGTTGACACCCCAAGGTATTGCATATGGAGTGCTTTGATGCCATGGATGCAACGGTTTTAGCCAAAAACATTTGAGAGGTGTGTGGCGGTAATTTTTCAATTTTCAGATTTTTACGCCCACAGTAGTTTTGGACTGTGATTTAGCAGACACTGTTGTTTGTTACTGCATGAAAACTCTCCAGGTTGTTTTCTGCAAGATCTCCTGAGTACACCCATGCCCCCCATGCCTAGGTTTGCCAGGATTTTGGGAAGGTTCAAATACAATTTTTATGACTTTGTCATTAGAGTTGAAATTGAGATTATTTCTTCAGCTAGGCCTAGCTTTGGTTTTGGGTCTACCGCATACCCCAGTTTGAATTATTGCCAGAAAATTGTTTATATTTGTTATGTTGACACCCCAAGGTATTGCATATGGAGTGCTTTGATGCCATGGATGCAACGGTTTTAGCCCAAAACATTTGAGAAGGTGTGTGGCGGTAATTTTTCAATTTTCAGATTTTTACGCCCACAGTAGTTTTGGACTGTGATTAGCAGACACTGTTGTTTGTTACTGCATGAAAACTCCAGGTTGTTTTCTGCAAGATCTCCTGAGTACACCCATGCCCCCATGCCTAGGTTTGCCAGGATTTTGGGAAGGTTCAAATACAATTTTTATGACTTGTCATTAGAGTTGAAATTGAGATTATTTCTTCAGCTAGGCCTATCTTTGGTTTTGGGTCTACCGCATACCCCAGTTTGAATTATTGCCAGAAAATTGTTTATATTTGTTATGTTGACACCCCAAGGTATTGCATATGGAGTGCTTTGATGCCATGGATGCAACGGTTTTAGCCCAAAACATTTGGCAACAAGGTGTGTGGCGGTAATTTTTCAAATTTCAGATTTTTACGCCCACAGTAGTTTTGGACTGTGATTTAGGCTAGGGTCAGACGAGCGTAGTGTTCACGTCCGTGATCGCGCCTAAAAGTACGTCCGTGATAGCATGACATAAAGTCCAATGGAGCCCGACACACGAAGTACGTCCGCACTGAACTGCGGACGCACAACGGCCGCGGCCCACGGACGCAAGGCAGGCAAGAACGTAGAACCGCTAGAACGGCCGCACAAGTGCGCTGCGTCCGCAACGTCTGCATAGCTTTGTGTGTGAGTGATGGAACGTGGTCAGACGGACTGCATTTATACGTCTGCATTTTTCACGGACAAAATGGTTTTGCAATTGAATTTATTGTCCCTCCTACATCTGTCAAAAATAAATGTCAGTGAAAAAACGGACTGTGTGACCACTACTTTCGTCTTCCGTACTGACGATGTCCGTACTGCACGGACGTACAGTCCGTAGAAATCACGCTCGTCTGACCCTAGCCTTAGCAGACACTGTTGTTTGTTACTGCATGAAAACTCTCCAGGTTGTTTTCTGCAAGATCTCCTGAGTACACCCATGCCCCCCATGCATAGGTGTGCAAAGATTTTGGCAAAATACAGCACCAATTGTAGAACATAAAAATGTACGAATAAAATGTAAAAGTCTGGTGCCTGTCAAACTGGGGATGCTCTCTAGGGGAGCACAGGCTGTTGTCACTGAAGTGCATGAAACGCAAAATGTTTTCATACCTTCTACGTGACATTGATTGGAGGTAAATGGGGTAGAGCAGATGGGGCTACTGCTCCAGCAGGAGCGAATTGAGGGCTTTTTATGATGCCTCAGCATAGTAAGTGCCCAGAATTTCAGAAATTCTGGCACATCTAGCGGGTCCATTGCTGCCTTGCCAAGTAGGAGTCTGGCTTCGCAGCACAATGCTGATGGGCATACAGATTTGATTGGGCCACGATGTGGCCCAACAAATCATCCCCATAAACACCTGCAAAAACTGTGTGGCGGTAAATCCTGCAACATCAATATTGATGCCAGGATTTGCCGTGAAAGGAGGGATATCTGGCCTCTGGCGATGAGGCACTACCCACTCCTCAGCTGGAGCTGTGCGTCTCCTGCTGGCAGGTGGTGACCCAGGATCTGCATCAGAAACATCACTAGATACATCAGCCAGCATAGATAATGTATCTAGCGACGCCTCTGAGCAGTTTAGCGGGGTCGAAATGAGGGTCTGAGTCTGACGCAGATGCCTCAGATTCTGACGCCAGGATGGCATATGCCTCCTCGGCGCTGTACACCCTCTCAGACATTATATATAATAGATTATAAAATTTTATAATTATTATATATAAGCGGATTGTTGGTTCTTAGAAGAACCGTTGGGTTTCACAAGAAAATACAAATAAACACCTAAATCTCTCTAAATCCCTCTAAACCTGCCTCAATTCTTCTAAATCTCCCTAAAATCTCTCTAAATCTGCCTCAATTTTTCTAATCTCACTAATTCTCACTAAAATCTCTAACCTGTCAAATCTGATCTCTCTCTCTCGCTCACCAAAACACAAGTGAGGAGAGGGAGGGAGAATCACAGAGGTCAGAGCCATATTTACAAAATATTGGCCTGACCTGACAAATTAGAAATTTTATTTTGATTTTTTTCTAACTTCTGATTGGATGTTGCTAGCCTGCCTCTCTGATGAGGCAGGCTAGGAACATCCCACTCAGCCCCAAGATGACCCTGCCCTTAGAACCCTAACCTACCCTAACCCTACCCTACCCCTAACCCTACCCTACCCTAACCCTACCCTACCCCTAACCCTACCCTAACCCTAACCCTACCCTAAAACCCTAACCCTACCCCTAACCCTAACCCTAACCCTAACCCTAACCCTACCTAACCTAACCCTACCCTAACCCTAACCCTAACCTAACCCTACCCTAACTAACCCTACCCCTAACCTAACCCTAACCTAACCTCTAACCCCTACCCCTAACCCTAACCCTACCCCTAACCTAACCCTAACCTAACCCTACCCCTAACTGTCAGTTTATTTTATTTATTTTTCTTTTTTTACACTTTTTTTACACACTTTTTTTTACTTTTTTTTTACACTTTTTTTTTACACTTTTTTTTTCTCTGCTGGGTGCCTTGATCCCTCGAGGCACCCAGCAGAGCACTGATCACTGAAGTGATCGATTTTGTACTGAGTGCCACGATACCTCGTGGCACTCAGTACTTCCTGCGCTAACGGAAGTGATCGCTCGGGGGAGCGATCACGGACGGACCGGCGGCAGGTAAGTATATTACAAGGATGCCTCGATGTCGAGGCATCCTTGTAATATGCTCAGAGCAGCTGGAAGCGATCCGATCGCTCCAGCGCTCTGTAGAAGTGCCGGGCACTCTCCGGTGCAACCGGATGTAGATCGCTCCCGGGGCGATCACATGGTGCCCCGGCACTTCTAACGGCCATTGCACGGATGCCTGGACTCCCAGGCATCCTGCAATGGCGTTTGAGCTGCTGGAAGCGATCCGATCGCTTCCAGCAGCTCAAAAACGGCAGGACGTACCATGTACGTCAGCGGGTCTAAGAGAGACCCGCTGCAATGACGTACATGGTACGTCCTCGGTCGGGAAGGGGTTAACCCCTTCCCTACCAAGTGATTTTTTTTAAAAAAACATTGTCAGAAACCAGTGTTTTTTTTTTTAAATATCATTTTTAATAAATTGTACAGTAATACCTATTTGGCCAATAGATGGCACCATCTACTGCCAAATTGAGTTACAGATGTTTTAACAGAAAATCTGTATTCTTCTATTTCTCCTGCCTCGGCTACTGAAAGCGCCTGAAAGCTTGATATTTCAGAGCCTTCAGCTGCCAATTTTACAGTTTTAGCTCTTTGGGCATTATGCCCACAAGGCTAAAACTTTGGGGACAACTTCTGCAGCCCAGAAGCTAACGAAATTCGTTGGCAGCAAACACATTTCATTTTATTTTGGGCTGCAGAACAACACATCGAGATATCTCGATATCGGGGCACCAGATGATGCCTTTGAAACCTGAGATATCTCGATATTGTTAGTGATAGGTTTAAATACATTTTTTAACTCTCTTTTTCTTGTTTAAATTATTTTATGCAGCATTTTTGTTCCTTTTTTAACAAGTTTTTACCATGTATATATTTCTAGGGCTGGATGAAAACCTATTTGGAGTACTTATTTTACTACCTCCTGCAAAAAGCAACATATCTTCATATAGTGGTGCTGTCATGAGTCATAAACCCCTAATAGTCATCTCCAAAGCAGCTAAGGTAATGCCTGTACTTTTTTTTAAGGTGTTGGGATTTGTATAATGTGTTCTATAATGGCTGCAGTAAAAGGTAATCTTTCCATCCACTAGCCTAGTTTTGGACAGGAGGATTTTTAAGTATCTTAAGAATTGTATTCTTATGCATTTGCGAATATTAGACATACTATCTGCTGCTCCACAAGTCCAATTTAATTTCAAGTCCGTTAAATATAAATACAATTGTTATAGTCTCCTACAGATCCAATAGTGTTTATTCTAACCACTCAATCTATTAAAATGGTTTACAGAGTTATAACAGCTATATAATATCTTATTTATTGGATGATCACTACATTGTTTTTTCATTGTAGTGTTCTAATTTGATATGAATTACCTTTGTGTGAGTTGTTGCAAGGCAAATAGATTATATATCAATATTTTAGATGACAAAATCAGAAAAAGCAGCATGTGATAAACATTCCTGCTTATCTCCCAAGACATGTAAGACGCTAAATTTATATTGCTACAATCTTCACACAATAGAGATAACAGCAAAATCCAGAACAATTTATGTAGAAAAAGGTTTCTTATCAGTATTTTCAGAAAAGCAAGGCAATATTAAAACTCTCTATTTGGGGATGTATTGATAAGAAGCCAAGGAAACAACTTGAACATTTCTTTGTAAAACAAACTCCACTATAAAATGCAATTCAAAATTTACACTAAGAACACTTTCTTCCTGAGATAAAACAAACACACTACCTATCATAAAATGCATGCTGATGTGATATATTATTATCATCCTTTATTTACGTATATAGCGCCACATATTCTGCAGCGCTTTACAAGATCGGTGTACAAGGGGTTGATACATTAGAATACCACACATGGATGATACGGCCTGATTCAGGGGGACCCTGTTCCCAAGGGAACTTATAATCAATGAGATGTACAAGTATTTTGTGAGGTAGGCGCATCCATATCGTTAGGTGTTTTGCCCAAGGACACTCGCTGGTGGCATCTTCTGAGTGGGATCGAGTCGTCTTTCCATGATTGTAGCGATGATCAGCTACCTGGTGGTTAGGTTGAACCCGCTTCTCGTAAAGTCGAGACTTCTCCACAGTTGTACCGGAGGGATGTGCCGAACGGGACCTTGACTTGCTTCTCCATGGTCAAAGGGTAGAGATGTTACCACTGAACTCCACAGCTGATGTTGTGTGGTAGGCAAGTGTGTACCATTAGGTGTCTTATCCAAGGACACTTACTGGAGAGGTGCTCTAGCCAGGATTTGAACCTGTGACTCTACAGTTATAGAGCAGTGATGTTACCTCTACTCCATCCAGCCAGTATACTATATGGTACATGTGTGTGTGGATATAATACAGTTCCTGATCAATGCAAAAATAAGGTAATGTTGTGACTATAATGTTTAGCAGTACGCATATTTTTTTCTGTGAATGGTGATATGGTTTCAGGGGTTCGACAATTAACAGTTAAAATAGATGCTGCAGTACTTTCATATTATTTGTACATAAGGTGAGAATGCCAACAACACGATAAATTATTCCTTATTATTTTCATGTTGGTGTTAATTGTTTCCACCTTTTCTACCTGTAGGAAAAAGATATTCCACTATTTCATGTAAGTGTGAAGAAAAGCTGTGAAGAGGAAGAGGTGAAAACAGTTTTAAGTGATGCAATGAATCAAAATGGCTGGCTTGTAATTGAAAACCTACATCTGGCATCAAAGCCTTTTTTAAAGAACCTTCACAGAAGCCTGACTTATGCCGCAAAAATGCAAGGTACAGCCATATGTATTCCATTTATGAATAAATATTGAGTATAATAAGCTGATTTACAATATAAAAATCTTGAGTGTCGATCTTAGTCATCCAAGACCAAAATACACTGACCAAAAAATATCTCCATCTGAATTGAACTAAGCACCTTCCATTGGATAATTAGGGCAGTAATAAATATGTTTCAGCTGGCTAAAAATGAGGTCAGTTGACTACCTGAATATACTGAATGAGGTTTTTCCATCAATGGGATTTTTTCTTCGCTGATAGAAGTGGCGTAGTTCAATGAAAATGCCCTGATTCATCTGGTACAAATTGTGCAAGAGTTGTTCAGGGAGCATCAGGCATCATCTTCAAACATGGATTGGCCACCAGAGTCGGGACCTTAAACCTATTGAGAATCTTTGGGATGGTGGAGAAGACTTGGTCGCCAAGATTGTGTATTGCTGATGCGAGAATCGGACCTCTGAATAAAGAAATTCAACTCTGGGTGAAAATAAATGTTGTGACATTGCGTAGGCTTGTTATGGCGATTGCATGCAGTAATCAAAGCAAAATGTGGTCTAACGAAATATTCAAGTGTGTGTGACTTTTATTGGCCGGTCAGTGTATGTCTGCCATATTGGGTATTCCCATATTAATGACATGTAAGGGATTATCCTGTTGTATCAACAATCAATTTATAGGGAATGTGTTAGAATAATACCTTATATAGTGTATCCAAAGCAATTATGCAAGCTACATAGCTATGAGAGAGCAGAAATGAAGAAAGTGGTAGTCCATGATCCTGCACTCCATTGCCCAGGTAATTTGCAACAAATAGGATGCCAAGGCTTATTTCATTTGCTTGTGATTAACCCTCATGCTCTGTGGGAGAAACTCTTCCATATGCAATCTCACCCGCCAGCTGTAAAATGGTTCCTCCACACAAGCCATTCTGTCTGTTTAAACACAGCGGTGTGAGGAGGACATGATAGGGCTGTTAGAGGACATCTTCCCTCCTGACTGACCGGCATCAGTCAGACATACAGGGTTATTCTAAGAGAATTGATCTTGCCTTGAAATGTAACTGGACACTGATATTCAGCGAACGGTTACATTTCGGTGACATTCAACTATTCTGAGAGCAGGCAGATCGCCAAATGTTGGTGAATTGCCTGCACATACGGTGCCTGTTCGAGGGCAGTGAAATCCCCCATAGAGAAGCAATGCTTCGTCTATTCAGAGAACGCCGAACAGCAGTGAAAAGTTGCTGAATGGCCCTGCTGTTCAGTGGTTTCATTCGACAGGTTTATTCAGGAGAATCCCATAGGCTTCAATGTTAAAAATATTCCCGTTTTAATTCAATATCTAATAAACTGTTTATCATTTTATTCTGCAGTAAAAAGTCTCTTTATTTTTAGATTTTTTTTGGATCTTTTAGGCATTTTTTGGGATTTTTTGTCAAAAAACAATTCTGTTTTTTTTTTTAAAATACCTTTTTCATTTTTCTGTAACAAACCTTTTTATTATTCATTGAATCTTATATGTAAATATCAGACATTTTCGTGCAGTAGTTTTTTTTGCAAACAGCGTTTCAAATTTCAAACTTTCAAGCAAACTATCAGGGTAATTCAAAGAGATCCGAATTGCTTGAGAAAGGTAACTGAACGCTGAAAATCAGCGTTCGGTTACCTTTCCTGGCCATTCGGCTATCCAGAGAGCAGGCAGTTCGCCAAATCCCGGCGAATTGCCTGCACATATGGTGCCTGTTCGAGGGCAGTGAAATCCCCATGAAAAAGCACTGCTTCAGCTATTCATAGAACAAAAACCAGCAGTGAAAGGTTACCCTAATGCCCTGCCATTCGGTGGTTTAATTCGGCAAGTTTATTCAGGAGAATCTCATAGGTTTCAATGTTAAAAATATTCCCATTTTAATTCAATATCTAATAAACCGTTCATTATAAAATTATGCAGTAAAGAGTCTCTTTATTTATAGATTTTTTAGGATATTTCAAGCATTTTTCTTGATTTTTTTAAAAGTTTGATTTTTTTTTAAGTTTACTTATTTTTTCTGTAACAGCCCTTTTTATTATCATTCATTGGACCTCATATGCAAATTACAGACATTTTCGCTCAGTAGTTTCTTTGCAAACAGCGTTTCACTTTTCAAACATTCATGCAAACTGTTTTCCTAATTTATTCACTGCCTCTTCTGCGGTGTCGGCTTTTTCCGGAGGCTGCGATCGGCTCCTGCTCGGGTTTTTCCGTGGTTTTCGGCAGGTTAATCCAGATGTTTTTGCGGGTTTTCGGCGTGCATTCGCTGGGTTTTGCGGCAATTTTTCGGCAGGTTTTCAGCAGCTTTTCCCTGCAATTTGGGGACCCTGTCGTGCTTGCTGAATTCACCGCAGGGTCACCGAAATAGGATTGGCAAATTGAAGAGAACGAAAAGTCACCGAACGTGCAGTGACTTTTCGAATCTCTTTGAATTACCCTGTAAAGTTTTTTTTCACCCCGTTCGTATGCGTGTCGGCTTTTATCGGCGGCTGCTCTGCACTGTGATCGACGGCTGCTCGGATTTTTCCGGCGTGTTCAGCTTGGTTTTTGCTGTGATTTCTGCGGGTTTTTGGTGAGTGCTCGGCGAAAGTACGGCGACTGTTCTGCAGGTTTGTGGCAAGTATTCCCTGCACTATGGGGGTCCTGCAGTGCTTGGAATCTAGGAATCGCCAACTCACCCCAAAGTGCAGGGAACGAAAAGTCACCTAATGTGCGGTGACGTTTCGGCAGAAGCCCTGTTCCATCATCTCTTATGTCCTCACAACTTTGTGCTTGAACAAATTTGTGAGAAGTAGGCATTTTTCAGCTGGTAGGGGGAGGGGTTTGCTTTGGGCTATATAGACTATTATGCTTAGTCAGCAGGCAGAACTGCCTGCAGACATTCTTTCACTTTAAAATGCAGGTCATGGAAGAAAGCATTTCAGAGTAAATTAGAAATCTCTTATTTGAAGCAAAATATATGAATATTAGGCATTTAATACACTTGTGTATAGATGTCTCAGATGCCATAATATCATTTTTTAGTCAGTATCCTTTGTGCTATTCTGTTGAGAGTTTGACTGAGTCAAACTAACACTTTTTTAATTTACCTTTCAGTTTATTTCAAAGAATCAATTCTATAGTGGTGGCTAAGATAGTGAACTTGGACCAAGGGACTGTTCTTTAGATCCATAAGGGGGTTTATCTAAGTACTGTGTTTCACTGGCCTTCACTGTAGTTGCTGTAAATGACAGTAAAGTTCTCCACTGTAGCTACTATGGTGAGCTTTGGATATCCAGAGAAGCAAAATTCGGTTGAGGCAGGCATTGTTGCTTCAAACAGTGTACAACGAAAGATAAACATTATTCCTCCATACAAGAAGTTAACTTTGGTTATTCTCTAACTTCGTTGCACCATTGTTTGCAACAGTGTTTCCCAAACCTGTCCTCTGGATTCTCAACCAGGCCAGATTTTGCAGATCACCTTAGGGAAATGCAGACTAAGGCTGGGGTCAGACGATCGCAGTGCGAATGCGCGTGCTGCCGCACTTTATTACGGCCGTAGTAGCAGCAAATGACGTCCAATGATGGCCAATATACGAAGTACGGCCGCACGAAGGTTCGGCCGTGCAACGCAAGCGGCAAAGGAATGCATTTTTTTGAGAATGTAGAACCGCTAGTACTGACGTACAGAGTGCACTGTGTCCGCTTAGCGGCGTGCGTGCATGATTAGGAGACGTCAGACACTGCTCATGTCCGGCCAACATCACATCCAGACACCCAAAGTTTCCTGTTTTGGATCCGCAAAAAAATCACGGCCGAAATTGTGCAACGTATGACCGCTATCGCGTCTTCCGTGAAAAAATTGCGTTCGGACACATCAACGCACTTTTTGACTGTAGACGTGAAAAATGCATTCGTCTGACCCTAGCCTAAATCCTATCACTGAGCAGCAAATCATATCACCTGTGCTGTTCTTCAGAAATCTGGCAAACCTGGCCTGTTAGGGGGTCCTGAGGACAGGTTTGGGAAATACCAGCTTGCAACAACAGTGAATATACTTCAGCAATTTTAAAAACTACCCTGAAAATTATGCTGGAAAGCTTGGACAGAAACAATGGTGAAAACTTCTGGGAACTCTGGAACTTCGCACAGTGGATCTACTGCTGTTCTCCTTTTCATTCAGTAATAGTATATTTCTGATGTGTAGTTGGCAATCAAGCACCAATTGATTGGTGACACCCTGAAGATAGGTTGATATAGGTATAATAATGGCAACATGCAGAAAGCTATACTATCAGGGTTATTCAGAGAGAGGTGAAAACCAGGAAAATTGGCAGGAGAAGAGAACACTCTAGACCAAATAGCCGATTTGGAAAGTGAGATAAATGGTAGAATTTTGACTATTGGTTTGACTATTTTGACCTAGAATTTTCACTTCTCCAGTCATTCTTTTGAGCTTCACCTCTCTCTGAATAACCCTGTATGATTCATATTCATACAGCTCTTGTGTTTGGCATTTAATGTATAATTTAGGCCAAGAAAATTAATTAGATCTAATCATTCATTCGGGGGAAAAGTGTTTGCTATGTAATCATTCTTGTTACATTTTCATTCTCAAATGAACAGCTTCACAGAAGGCTGAGAGACAGTTCTGTGTCTGGTTAATATCTGAGCCCGGTGCATCAATTCCTCAGACTCTTATAGCACAACTAAAGAAGGTGAGTACATCAAATAATTTAGCGTTTACGTTCTATTTTTGTTATGATTTTTCTGACATATTTCCATTAGCATTTTAGTTGTTGTTGGTTTTGGTTAATATTCTTTGGTATCTTCAAGTAGCTGTTCTGAAAATTGTACATGCTATGCAAAGATTTACACTGAAGAAATAAAGATTTTTTTTCCTTTTGAATATATTTTATTTTGTTCATCGATCCATTAGTTTTTTTAAAAAATTGACTTATGAAATTGACAGATTTTCTTTCCTAATCTTCTAAATTTTTGTGTAAAGTTTTTCATTATTTGTACATAATAATGGCTACACCTACAAGATTTTCAAATCTATTTTGACCTAGAATTTTCACTTCTCCAGCCATTCTCCTGGTTTTCACCTTTCCCTGAATAACCCTGTATATTTCTGTGGTTACTGATGGAACCCTGTATGATCTTGAAACAAACCATCATTACTATAAGCAACATTCTCTAGGTGGTTAGTTTTATGCTTCAAGAACAACATTTATAATGTTAAATAAAAGTGTTTATATCAGCATTCTAGTCTGAGTAATATGATAATCATTCCATCTCCCGAATGCTACAATCACTTCACAGAACTCACTCAAATCCCCCTTGTACCTTTACAACTTTTATTATGCAACCTTCCAGTCTTTCTCATTTATCATCATAATAATCTCAGTTCCTACCCTTACCATCCATCCATTTGAAGTCAAATGGAAATGTTATCTCTAAACCTACTTTGATGGTTTTAGAGAATGAGTCTCTTGATATATTGTATATTGTAAAATACAAAGAGGATTGTATCTGCGTCACTGTCACTTAATATATCATTGTATCACCCTATTCCAATATTTTTGTTCAGTTATTCTGTGGTTCAGTAAAATATTAGATCCTTTCAGGAGCTCACATTCCACTGGAGATTGTAACACATTAAACGTATCCATTTTCTACAGAGGAGTAAACATACACACTTTAAATTTGCAACCTGCATATAGAAACGTGTTGATGTGATGATTGCCAAGATTTTAATTGCATTTTAAATATTTTCTTTAAAAGATAAAGTACACCCAGTTCTAAATCCTCTGTTTCTTGTATCTTGAAACATCCCATTGACGTCTAATATTTCATAATTATAATTTAAAAATTACATTTTTTTTTAGATATTATTCTTTGTTGACTTTGGTTGACCATTTGATATTGTAGTTTATACACTTGTTGGAAACTAATACCGGAATGTCTAAAAGATTAATAATAATTAGGTAAAAATCTATTTCTCCACCATGATTGCTCCATAATAGATGTATGCATTACACATTTCAAAGTGCTAAGCATTCCATTGCATATTTCCTATGCTGGTCTTTGGTACACAGCATGAGAAAATAAATTGAAATGTATGAATCAGACAACAGTTTTTTTTCCCCCACATAGAAAACCGTGAAAGTGACAGAAATTTCACTCCCTAAATGTACAGATGGGACGTCATTCACATCATAGATCCCCTGTACTCCACCATTCCACCTGTTCTTAAATCACATATTTGAAAATAACGTTGACTGTTAAAAAAAAAACAACTTGCTATTTTTTCTTATTCTATAACTAGTCCATATATGTGCAAAAGTCAATCCAACAAACAGTCGTTAATATTTTTAAAATATTGAAGGTCATGATACTGATTTAACTAGTATGAGTTTTTTTTTTGTTTCTTTCCATAAATGTTTATTAATTCAATTTATAGTTGTTGTGACTGCACTTTGTTATTTTGGAAGATAATCAATTTTTTATTTCTCAAAGTATGTAAAAATTTTATTTTTTTACTTAAATCAGGTGGATGATTTAATTTTGTTTGCACTTATTATTTTTAAAACTGTCAGTGATGATATTATTGTGGTTAGTTTGTAAGTGCTGGTGTTTGCCGGCATTGCAAATAGCAGCAAAAAATTGAGGCTACTGCAGTGCCGACATTTCTCGATACTATAATCTAAACATCAGAAGGAGAAGCTGCATTTTAAGGATTCCTCTTTTACTGCTTGAACTGTAGTGTTGATAAATGCCGGCATTTGACGGTACTGCAGTAGAGTCGATTTGTGCCGCGGTATTCGCAATTGCAGAAAACATCGTTGATTTGCGTATAACACCTTATGTTTATCACTGTGGCAACGATGCGTAACTAGTGGAATAGTCTATCAGGTCTATTCAAAGAATGGTGAAACTCAGGAGAATGACTGGAGAAGTGAAAATTCTAGCAGGGTTATTCAGAGAAAGGTGACAACTAGGAGAACTGGCAGGAGAAGAGAACAATCTAGACCAAATAGCCGATTTGGAAAGTGAGATAAAAGAGAGAATTTTTCTGGTTCGGCTATTTTGACCTAGAAGTTTCACATCTTTGAATTTCACCTTTCTTTGAATAGACCTGTAGGTCAAATAGCCAAACCAAAAAATTCTCCCATTTATCTCACTTTCCATATTTGTTTAGATTGTTCTCTTCTCATGCCACTTCTCCTGCTTTTCACCTTTCTTTGAATAGACCTGTATATTTCAATGCATCACTTTTGAAATACAGCCCCCGTCTAAGAATAAGTTTTTTCATTGCATTATACTTAACTATCATGCGTTTCCCCAGTATTACTTTAATCAAGTAAGATTAAAGTGCTATTTAATATCTGCAAAATGATTTAATCCCTTGCCTTAGCTTTCTTGTTACTAATATATTCATAAAAATGTAAATCACCAATATGCAGTTATATGTGAAATCTCTAGTGAATACTGGAAAATGAGAGTGCTGGGGTTTTCCTATCACTCTTTTTAATTGCAACTAATGCCTACTCAACCAGAAGTATTAGTGTTAATGCCTCATTCAGCATGTAATTGTGGGTCTTATATCCAAGTTATCATCTGTTAATAACAACACAAAACAACTTCAAACATTAAAATAGCGTGCCTACACCGCAATACATGCTATGTGTCAATTATGCCGCCTGATAATCTCTAAATTTACTTGTAGTTAATTAAATATGAGAACCACCAGTAAGTGGGAGAAGCTTAATTGCTGTTTATTACATTTTAATGATGTCTGTCATGAAGAGCTTTCAAATTTCAATTAGCATGGTGATGCCTCATATAAATTATGAATGAAGTATGCAATGACAATCGTCTTTGTTCGTTAATGGATTATATATCATAAACCCTACTGACCTCTGCACAAATGCATATATATTTTTCATACGTTCAAACTAAAAAAAATAGTTTCATTCTATAAAATGTATTTTCCGCATTATTATAAATAAAGATTAACTAACTATAATAGGAGTAATAGTCTTTTTCTCTTCTCGAAATTGTAACACCACTATTAGGTGAAGTGAGCATTAAAAAGGAACTAACCCCAAGACATCTTAGGTCCATGTATAAGGGCATTATTAAAATGAGGAATAGCTTAACGTAGGTAACCAGTGGCGTCACTAGGGTTGGTGTCACCCGGTGCGGTAACTTATGGTGTCACCCCCCCGAGTTATACAGATTTTTACTCCTAAATCAGTACTCCCATATAACACTGAATGCTCATACACACAGCGCACATTACTGTGAGGTTTATTGCTGTGGAGCTCTCTCATATGCTCACACAACTTTTTGCCAACTGCCAGCAAGTACGTTGCCTGTTCGAAGGCAGTGAAAGCACACATGGATATATATTGCCCCCAGCAGCTCTGGATATATTGCCCCCAGCAGCTCTGGATATATATTGCCCCCAGCAGCTCTGGATATATATTGCCCCCAGCAGCTCACATATGGATATATTGCCCCAGTTCACAGTTATATATTGCCCCCAGCAGCTCACCCATGGATATATATTGCCCCAGCTCACATATGGATATATTGCGCCTCAGCTCACACATGGATATATTGCGCCAGACCAGCTCACACATGGATATATTGCCCCAGACCAGCTCACACATGGATATTGCCCCAGCTCTCATGGATACTGCCCCCAGCACACATGGATATGCCCCAGCTCCTCTCATGGATATTGCCCCAGCTCCTCTCATGGATATATTGCCCTAGCTCCTGTCATGGATATACTGCCCCAGCTCCTCTCATGGATATACTGCCCCAGCTCCTCTAATGGATATACTGCCCGAGCTCCTCTCATGGATATACTGCCCCAGCTGCTCTCATGCATATACTGCCCCAGCTCCTCTCATGGATATTGCCCCAGCTCATGGATATGCCCCAGCACATGGATATGCCCCAGCTCATGGATACTGCCCCAGCTCATGGATATACTGCCCCAGCTCATGGATATGCTGCCCCAGCTCATGTATATACTGCCCCAGCTCAAGGATATACTGCCCCAGCTCATGGATATACTGCCCCAGCACATGGATATACTGCCCCAGCACATGGATATACTGACCCAGCACATGGATATACTGACCCAGCACATGGATATACTGCCCCAGCACATGGAAATACTGCCCCAGCTCATGGATATTGCCCCAGCTCATGGATATACTGCCCCAGCTCATGGATATACTGCCCCAGCACATGGATATACTGACCCAGCACATGGATATACTGACCCAGCATATGGATATACTGCCCCAGCACATGGAAATACTGCCCCAGCTCATGGATATTGCCCCAGCTCATGGATATACTGCCCCAGCTCAAGGATATACTGCCCCAGCTGCTCTAATTGATAATGCCCCAGCTCATGGATACTGCCCCAGCACATGGATATACTGCCCCAACACATGGATATACTGCCCCAACACATGGATATACTGCCCCAGCACATGGATATACTGCCCCAGCACATGGAAATACTGCCCCAGCACATGGAAATACTGCCCCAGCACATGGATATACGGCCCCAGCACATGGATATACTGCCCCAGCACATGCATACTGCCCCAGCACATGGATATACTGCCCCAGCACATGGATATACTGCCCCAGCACATGGATATACTGCCCCAGCACATGGATACTGCCCCAGCACATGGATATTGCCCCAGCACATGGATATTGCCCCAGCTCATGGATATGCCCCAGCACCTCATGGACATGCCACAACACCTCATGGACTTGCCCCAGCAGCTCATGGACTTGCCCCAGCACATGGATATGCCCCAGCTCCCCTCCGCCACATGTTCACTCCCTCTGAGCGTCCGGCGGCACGCAGCTTGGGCGCTCGCCTGGGGGAGCCACGTGACCAGCCACGATTGGCTGGTGACGTGTTTCCTCCAGGCGAGCGCCAAAGCTGCATGCTTCGGACGCTCGCAGGGAGCGAATACGTGACGGAGGGTGAGACACCCGCCCTTAGGGTGACGGTGTCACCCTAAAGGCGGGTGTCACCTTGTGTGGGCCACACCCCCCCACCCCCACGTAGCGACGCCAGTGTAGGTAACCATGGCTGAGTAAAATGATTAAAAAAAAGACATAACCTGGGTAAGAAAGAGTTCCTTGTGTATTTGTCACCATACATATAGGCTGAGAAGGGGTACAGTTGTGTTCAAAAATATTCAACCCCCAATGCTGTAAAGGGTTTTAGGGAATTTAGTGTACATTTGTAATTGTATTCAGAATGAAATCCTACAAGGACTTTTTAAAGAACCATATGCAACTAAAATGACATCAATTGGTTTTGTAATACAGTAGTAAATGTTTCTTTTGTGAATTCTTCATTGACACAATTATTCAACCCTTAAAGACTACCACTCTGAAGAACAGAGGTTCATTCAAGTGTTTTCAATCAGGTATTGAAAACACCTGTGGATGTCACGGAGCAGCAATAAAGCATAATAAGCACCAATTAGGCAGCTTTAAAATGACTGTGATACTCAGCTCCTTCTAGACATTTACTGGTGTGGTTACAAACATGGTGAAGTCAAGAGAATGGTCCAGGAAGACAAGAGAAGAGGTGATTACTCTTCACAGGAAGGGCAATGGCTATAAGAAGATTGCAAAGATGTTAAACATACCAAGAGAGACCATAGGAAGCATCATTTGCAAATTCAAGGCAAAGGGCACTGTTGAAACGCTACCTGGTCGTGGCAGAAAGAAGATGCTGACTTCGACTGCTGTGCGCTACCTGAAGCGTAGAGTGGAGAAAAGTCTCTGTGTGACTGCTGAGGAACTGAGAAAAGATTTGTCAGATGTGGGTACTGAAGTTTCAGCTCAGACAATACGGCGCACACTGCGTAATGAAGGCCTCCATGCCAGAACTCCCAGGCGCACCCCCTTGCTGTCTCCAAAGAATAAGAAGAGTCGACTGCAGTATGCCAAAAGTCATGTGGACAAACCACAGAAGTTTTGGGATAGTGTTCTGTGGACTGATGAAACAAAATTAGAACTGTTTGGGCCCATGGATCAACGCTATGTTTGGAGGAGGAAGAACAAGGCCTATGAAGAAAAGAACACCTTGCCTACTGTGAAGCATGTCGGGGGGTCAATCATGCTTTGGGGCTGTTTTGCTTCTGCAGGTACAGGGAAGCTTCAGCGTGTGCAAGGTACCATGAATTCTCTTCAGTACCAGGAGATATTGGATGACAATGTGTGTGCAGTCCGTCACAAACCTGAGGCTTGGGAGACGTTGGACCTTTCAACAGGACAATGATCCCAAGCATACCTCCAAGTCCACTAGAGCATGGTTGCAGATTAAAGGCTGGAACATTTTGGAGTGGCCATAGCAGTCACCTGACTTAAATCCAATTGAGAACCTCTTGTGGGACTTAAAGAAAGCAGTTGCAGTGCGCAAGCCTAAGAAAGTGACTGAACTGGAGGCTTTTGCCCATGACGAATGGGCGAAGATACCCGTAGATCGCTGCAAGACACTTGTGTCAAGCTATGCTTCACGTTTAAAAGCTGTTATAACTGTAAAAGGATGTTGTACCAAGTACTAAGATTGAATGTCACTTGGGGGTTGAATAAAACTGATAATGATGTGAGCACAAAAAAGACATTTGTGGTTATTTCATTATAAATGTTATGTTATATTTGTCTGACCTACACGTGCCTCTTTGATTTAATTGTAAGCAAGATGACTGAATGATCAAAATCAATGTCAAACTGGCCAAAACACTCAATTTCAGTGGGGGTTGAATAATTTTGAACACAACTGTATCTGCTTGGAGTATGGTCCTTTTCCCCACTATTTATTATATCCTTCTGTCTATCTCCCTGTTTCTGCTTTTGAGTTTCCTTTTAGTCATGTATCTGGCATTAACATACAGGGTTATTCAGAGAGCGGTGAAAAGCAGAAGAATGACTGGAGAATGGAAAATTCTAGGTCAAAATAGCTGATTTGGAAAGTGAGATGAATGGGAGAATTTTTCTGGTTTTGCTATTTTGACCTCGAATTTTCCATTCTCCAGTCATTCTCCTGCTTTTCACCGCTCTCTGAATAACCCTTATTATTATTATTATTGTCATCATTTATATAGCGCCAACAGTTTCAACTGCGCTTTACTATAACCAAAGGGAACGAAATACATATAAATGGACATAAGAAGGAAACAAGAGGTGTAGAGGGCCCTGCTCATAGGAGCTTACAGTCTAGAGGGATTGGGGTTGAGGAAGACCAGAGGAATTTTACTCGATAGCAGGATCATTAGTGCCAGTGGTTTTGGAATGATGGGGCCATAGAAGCAGCTTCAATCAAGTGGGAGTAGGTGAGCAGGGGGATTAATTGCATCGGTGATGTGGTACGCTAATCTGAAGAGTTGGGTCTTGAGGGATTTCTTGAAGGCTTGAAGATTAGGGGAGAGTTTGATAGGGCGAGGCAAGTCATTCCACAGGACTGGTGCTGCCCTTGAGAAGTCATGGAGGCGAGAGTTGGCTGTGCGTGTGTAGACTGATGACAGGTTGAGATCACCTGCTGAACGAAGTTGTCTAGATGGGACGTGCTTGCGGAGTAACAAAGACATGTAGGGAGGGGTTGAGTTATTTATTGATTTGAACGCGAGAATCAGTATTTTAAACTGTATCCTGAAACGTACAGGAAGCCAATGGAGGGACCAGCAGTGTGGGGAAGTACGCGAGGTGCGTTAAGTGAGAAAAATAAGGCTGGCCCCTGCATTCATTACAGATTGCAAAGGGGCAATACAGGAGTTGGGGAGGCCAATATGAGCGAGTTTCTGTAGTCAAGTCGTGAAATGACAAGATCATGAATCAACACATTTGCGGTATCTTGTGTGAGAAAGGGGCGGAAACGGGCAATGTTTTTGAGTTGAAAGTAACAGGATTTGGTCACTGTCTGGATGTGGGAAGAGAACGTTAGGTCAGAGTCAAGTGACACCAAGGCAGCGAGCTTGGGGTGTTGGGCTAATGAGTGTTCCATTTACTCGTAGAGAGATAGGAGGTATTGGGTTCTTCTTGGAGGGAGGAATGACGAGAATTTCAGTTTTGGCAAGAATGAGTTTAAGGAAACGGGAAGCCATCCAATTTGAGACAGCGGAGAGACGGTCAGTGACTCGATACAGGAGGCCTGGAGAGAGATCAGGGGAGGAGAGGTATATTTGAGTGTCATCAGCGTGTAGGTGGTACTGGAATCCAAAGTCATCACAAACAGCAACCATTTAGTACAGTTTAGAAAACCAAATACATATTCCTTATGTCAAACAGTCACCTGCACCTAGTTTCTCCCCGATCACCTCTTCTCATGATAGACTGCAGATTTTCTCCCGCGCAACCCCCATCCTCTGGAATGCTCTCCCTCCTTCTGTCAGACTTCCCCCTAGTTTCCCTTTCTTCAAACACTCCCTTAAGACATTCCTATTTAGGGAAACCTACCACCCGACTCACTGATACACCTCACTGCACTAACCGGTCCATCACTCTCACCTTGCAGTCATCTCCTCCTGTTTCCACCCCCAACCCTTCTAGATTGTAAATTCCCATGGAAATAGAGCCTTTGTTTCCTCCTGTACTGGTTTATCAAAATGTTGTTCAATGTATTGTAACCCTGTCTATATTATGCCTATTTTTCAGCGCTGCGGAATACAGTATGCTGGCGCTTTATAAATAAATAACAATAATAATAATATTTCCTTACAGTAGGGTTCAGCAACCTTGGCCCTCCAGATGTTTTGGAACTACATTTTTCATGATGCGCAGCAACTCATTAGATTGGCTGACCCTCATGGAAGATGTAGTTCCAGAGCATCTGTGGGGCCAAGGTTCTTGACCCCCTGCCTTAGAGTATATTTGCTTTCATAGTTTTAAACATGTTGTTTACATTTTTGATACACATTTTTACATAATTACAGTCAATCATAAAGAAACACTAAACACAACCGTTTGTAAAGAGTGTTTTGTGTTCCTCTTTTACAGGTTTCTTGGCATTACTTAGTACTGAATCAGAAAACCAGGGATGTATCGACTAAGGATGTCACGTATATTGATTCTTTGCCACAGTTGCTATCTTCAGGTAATAATCCATATGATGCATGCGAGCATAGATTTCTACTTACAGCAAAGAATGAAGTTCTGATTTCCTCAATAGCCTTCCAAACTCTATGCATAACAATAATACTGATAAGTATGATAATCATGAATCAATACATCACATTATTTCTATTGTAGTATAATTTATTGTTAAGCAATAAATCCTACTATTACGTTTGTTTTCTGAAACGGAAATTTGTTTACTATGAAAACCTGTAAAAATATGTTGGCTTCTCTTCAGAGCTTCTTCCTTGGAGACTATAACATTTGTTAGCTTATGTTTTTGAGCTGCATATTCAAAAGATTTGAATACTTTTTCTACACAAACAGGGAGATTCAAGTGCTCCTAAGTAAACTAGTGAAAAACACTCATTCTATATTTAAAAAACCTGTAGTACAATGGCCAAAGTGGCATTGAAGAATTACTGTAATGCATTAATGTCAATGGCTAGGTTGTGCCCTTGTTCCTGTTTTACCACATTCTACATTACTGTCAATGAGTTTAAATGTTTTAAATGCATTGGTCTAATCAAGATACTTGAAATCAATTTTTTTTACATTGATAAAAAGTTTTTATAAAATAAAATGCCCATTTATATGGACTAGAATTACACGAAATACAAAATTACTGTGAAGATTTCAATTTGGTTACTAAAAAAATAATTAATATTGCAATTTATCACAAGGATGAATAATTACACTAAAAATGTAGACTTTTTTTTACAATAATTAACTTCACCCCTTCACTACAGATACCCAAGATTGAGTTAACTCAATCTGTTCTTATTGTGGAGCAACGCAAATAATATTATTTTATTGCAAGCTAATTTCATTTGCAAATATGTTCTTCTGCCCAGTCTTATACTTGCATGTACAGTGAGATCAGCTGCTTCTGTGGGCAGGCTCTTCACTGTATGTGCTTAGTGCTCAAAGCAGGGGCATGGCAGCCTGTGTCTGTGTATATGTAATATATGTGTTTGTCTTTGTGTCTAGGAGTATGTTTGTGTTTTGCTTCATTTTAGATTTTAGATTAAATGTGTTTCTATCTAGAGATACAGATGTGGTGAGGGGGAAAAGAGGCACTGTTGTGAAAAATTAGATTGTGGGAACAATAGGGGGCAGTGGTTGGGATTAGGGATGAGCTGTTCGGTTCGGAGTTCGATTTGAACATCGCCTGTTCGCGAACTACGAACATTTCCGCGTGTTCGCCGCATGTTCGCCCACAATGCACCACAATGGACCACAATGCACTTTTCCACTGGCCTGAAGCTTGTAATTGGCTACAGCGTTCAGACAGGTTCAAGAGTATGCCAATCACGGCTCAGAGTCCTGATTGGGCAAATTTTGCCCAATCATGGGCTCACAGAGCTAAGTCCCGCAGCACACTATATAAGGCTTCACACAGCCTTCAGCACATGTTTTTTGAGAGGAGATTGTTGTGTTAGTGTGTGTTCTCACTGCCGGTCTGCCACCAGATATTGGGGGGGGTCTCATTTCTACAAAATATCTGGGAATTGTTCTAATCTGTGTGTTCTCACTGGCACCAAAAATTTTGGGGGTCTCAATTCTACAAAATATCTGGGAATTGTTGTAATCTTTGTGTTCTCACTGCCACCAGCAGTTTTGGGGGTCAGTCATTTCTACAAAATATCTGGGAATTGTTGTAATCTTTGTGTTATCACTGTCACCAACTATTTTGGGGGTCAGTCATTTCTACAAAATATCTGGGAATTGTTCTAATCTTTGTGTTCTCACTGCCAGCAACTATTGTGGGGGTCTCATTTCTACAAAATATCTGGGAATTGTTGTAATCTTTGTGTTCTCACTGCCACCAGCAGTTTTGGGGGTCAGTCATTTATACAAAATATCTGGGAATTGTTGTAATCTTATGTGTTCTCACTGCCAGCAACTATTTTGGGGGGTCAGTCATTTCTACAAAATATCTGGGAATTGTTCTAATCTTTGTGTTCTCACTGCCAGCAACTATTGTGGGGGTCTCATTTCTACAAAATATCTGGGAATTGTTCTAATCTTTGTGCTCACTGCCACCAGCAGTTTTTGGGGTCAGTCATTTATACAAAATATCTGGGAATTGTTGTAATCTTTGTGTTCTCACTGCCAGCAACTATTGTGGGGGTCAGTCATTTCTATAAAATATCTGGGAATTGTTCTAATCTGTGTGTTCTCACTGCCAACTATCAGGGGGTCCCACATACTAATAGCAGATTTCTGCAAATTGTAATCTGTGTCTTGTCACTGTTGCCAGCTATCAGGGTGTCTCACTGAGTTATACCAGAGTTCTGGAAATCTTTAATCTTTATACCAGAGTTGAATCAGAGTTCTGCAGCATATCTCCAATTTTTATAACGGAGTTGAATCAGAGTTCTATATATCTTTAATCTATATATCCCTCACCATGTCAGAAAGACCAAAAGGGACAGGCAGATGCCCCCAGGCACAGATAAGAGGGCAAGCAGCCTCTGTGTCAGGAGGCTGTGCCTCTTGTCGTCGTGGACGTGGTGCATCCTCTGCAGGGGCACGCTTGTCCTTTCTAACTGGTGCTGGCCATCTTAAGCAGCAGCAACATACAGAGGATTTGGTGGATTGGCTAACCAGGCCATCCTCATCCTCCCAGTCCTCTGCCAGCCAGGCTTGTAGTGATTTACAGTCCACCTCAGCTGCCAAAGCATCTAATGCAGCCTCCTTGTCCACAGCTACTCCTCCGTAGCCTAACTATCACCCACGGAGGAGTCAGCTGAATTGTTTGACTACAATGACAGTGACATGTTGCTTGAGGATGCGCAGCAACTACAGTGCTCTGATTCAATCTCTGAGGTTGAAGAAGGGAGTATAATCAACCTAGAGGAAGGGGGTGCCAGTGACACACAAATAACTGGCACTCATGTTGCCCCAGCAACTGCAGCATACTGCCATGTTGGCTCCAGTGACGAGGAGATAGGGGGTGATGACAATGATGATGAGGTCACGGACTCCACCTGGGTGCCTGATCGAACAGAGGAGTCAAGTGAAGAGGAGGAGGCATAACAAACACGAGGCACAACGTGCTCTATGACCAACCGTAGCACTATCCAGTCCAAGGCATCAGATATCAGAGCTGCTCAGGTGCAGAGCGCTGTTGTCTCAAAGCACACATCCAGGAACTCTGCTGTCTGGGAGTTCTTTAAGAAATGTACAGCAGACCACACCGTTGCTATTTGTATTCTGTGTCAGATGAGGCTCAAGCGTGGGAAAGACACCAGACGCTTGGGTACCACGTGCTTGAGGCGACATATGACCACCTGCCATGCATCCCGTTGGCGCAAAACATTGCATAGGTCCTCCTCACCTGTCTCTACCCCACTATATGTCCTGCCATGTCATTGACTCCAACCTCCATTGACAGGGATGATGCTACAGTAATGGATGTACCAGGTCCTTCCTCACAATGTGACAGCATACCATCAGTTGAAGATTTACACAGTCAGATTACGTTGCCCCAGCTGCTGCAGCATAAGAAAAAATATAGTCCCAACCATCCCCAAGCACAGCGTCTAAATGCCAGCTTAGCAAAATTACTCGCATTACAGCTGCTGCCTTTCCAGCTGGTGGACTCTGCTTCCTTCCGTGAATTTGCTGAATGTGCTGTACCACAGTGGCAGGTTCCAAAATGCCATTACTTTACCCGGAAGGCCATTCCAGCACTATACCAGCACGTGGAAGACAATGTTATCGAGTCATTGGGAAAGGCAGTCAGCAGCAAGGTGCATGTGACTTTAGACACGTAGTCCAGCAAGCATGGACAGGGCCGTTACATTTCCTTCACGGCACACTGGGTAACTCTGATTGCAGCTGGGAGGGATCCAAGACGGGACTCTGTGCTGGAGCTTGTTCATCCACCACACCTCCAGAAAGCTGCTTGTATGAGGTCTGTCTGCTCCACCACCACCTCTCCCTCTTCCTCCTCCTACTCCTTCTGTGTCTCTGGCGAAGTGGCAGTTAAACCGACGCGTGACAGGGGCTACGCAATGGCTCAAGCAAAAAGATGCCATACTGTGCTTGAGCTGGTTTGTTTAGGGGACAGGAGCCACACCAGGCCAGAAATTCTGTCAGCTCTGCAGGGGCAGGTGCAGAGATGGTTAACACCACGCCAGCTTCAGCTGGGAATGGTCGTCTGTGATAATGGCAGCAACCTTCTCTCCGCCCTACGCCTGGGTAAGTTGACGCATGTACCATGCCTAGCACACGTCCTAAATCTGGTGGTACAGCGTTTCCTAACCAGGTACCCAGGGCTGGCAGAGCTTCTCAGCCAGGCCAGAAAAGTCTGCAGCCACTTCAGACGGTCATTCCCAGCAAGTGTTCGCCTGGCAGAAATTCAAAGAGAATTCCACCTTCCCACAAACCGTTTGATCTGTGACATGCCCACCAGGTGGAACTCGACATTAGCAATGCTGGAGCATCTGCACAAGCAGCAGAGGGCCATCAATGAGTACCTGTGTGAGTATGGCACAAGGACAGGTTCAGGTCAACTTGGTTCCCCCCCCCCGCAGTGGCTGATGATCAAGGATACATGCACTGTACTGTCACCATTTGAGGAGGCAACGAGGATGGTGAGCAGGGACAGTGCATGCATCAGTGAGACAATTCCTTTAGTGTTCCTGCTGGAGCACTCTCTGTGGGGAATTATAGATGTGTCTCTAGAGGCAGAGCAGCGGGGGGGGGGAAGAGGAGGCCTTCCCTAGCACTCAAGGCCACAGTCTTTCCGCAGACAGCATTCCAGCGGGTACTCCTCAGATCAGACAGGAGGAGGATGAGGAGGAATATTTAAGTTGTGGGGGCATTTGAAGGTGGGGATTCCTCAAGGCAAGGTTTTGTGTGCCCAGAAACCCAAGGACTAGTACGTGGCTGGGAGGAGGAAGTGCACGATGGGGTCATCCTCATTGACCAGGAAAACTCGGAAGCTAATGCCACCTCCAACCTACGCTGCATGGGCTCCCTTATCCTGCAAAGCCTGGTAAAGGACCCCAGGATTCGTGCTATCAAGGAGAGGGATCATTACTGGTTGGCAAGCCTTCTTGATCCACGATACAAGGGTAAAGTTGCAGAGCTCATCCTGCCCGCAGAGAGGGAGCACAGGATGAAAAAACTTGAGGACGCTCTAAAGCGACACTTGTGTAACACCTTTCCAGGCACTGGTAGGTTACCAAGTGATGACACATGTGCTTCTGAGGCTGCGGATGATCAGAGGAATAGTGGTGAAGCCCGGGGCCGCTTGACTGATGCCTTTTTAAAAAAAATTTAGTCCACGCGCCCAGGGACGTCACCCATTGCCAGCGTCTTCACCGTATGGTGCAGGACTACCTAGGTGCAAGGGCAGACCTGGATACCTTTCCAGCAGATGATCCACTGGCTTACTGGGTGTTGAGATTGGATCACTGGCCAGAATTTAGCCAATATGCTATGCAGCTACTAGATTGCCCTTCATCCAGCGTGCTTTCTGAAAGGACGTTCAGTGCCGCTAGAGGTTTTGTCACGGACAAAAGAGTGTCTGTCCACCGACTCTGTAGACCGGCTGACATTTATAAAAATGAATCAGTCCTGGCTCAGCAGCTATCAATCCCCTGATGCTGACGTAACGGAATAGATCGGGGATGTCTTCTGCATTCACAAAACCTCCACCACTGAACTCTTCCACAATACCACAAAGGGGTTACGGTGTGAAGGCACTTGCTGCCACCAAAGGCACAATATTTGGGTACTCTGACGCCTGTACCAGATTTATATAATTTTAATTTTTTAGACCGCAGGGTCCAACCCTGCACTCTTCCACAATACCACAAAAGGGTTACGGTGTGAAAGCACTTGCTGCCACCAAAGGCACAATATTTGGCTGCACTGACACTGACTCCTATATTACCAGATTTATATCAATTTAATTTTTTGGAACGCAGGGTCCAACCCTGCACTCTTCCACAATACCACAGAGGGGTTACGTTGTGACGGCACTGTTGCTGACACTAAAGGCCCAATTTTAAAGCACCTATTGTTACTTTCATCCAAAGCCTGCATAAGTTTCAACATAATTTAGCCACAAAATCACTAAACTTGTTCTGCGTGTACTAAAAGGTCTCCTCTTTTAATACAGACTTTCGCCCCAAGCAGTTGTTTATGAATAGATTAAAGGAAAACCGTTTACCGTCAATTGAAACGTCATTTTTTGGTTTTTAAATGTTTCTATACATCCTACAAATCCGCCACTTCACGGGCAGGTTATGGGGACCTCCTAGGCACGATATTTGAATGAATTTTTCGTTTTTATTTTTAATCCTTATTTCATGGAAAACTCACGGTCCCTTTAAATAATTTTTTTAACTTTTTGTCCTTGTTTCCTGTCCTCTAGGGCACTACTCGGACCCCCATAAACCTTTTATGGCAAATATCTTGCATATATGTCCTCTTGCAGGGCACTCTAAAATCCAAACTTAGGAGTCCCATTGACTTGCATTGAGTTTGGTTCGTATTCGAACTCGAACTTTTGAAATTGTTCAAGTTCGAATGCGAACCGAACACGGGGGTGTCCGGCTCATCCCCATTTGGGATAAGATGGAGTGAGCAACAGGGGCTGCTATGTGATTTGAATGGATAAACCAAGCAGTTTTCCCCAAAACATAGCATTGGGCACATGTAATGCAATCATCTGTAAATCTATATCCAAATCTGCATATATCATGGCAGTAGCATACCAAGGGGAGGCTAGCCAGAAGGTCGAGCATTGCTAGCAGCAAACCAGGATCAGCGGCAGCAGGCACTTGACACACTGCTTATGCGACGTGACATTGACATGTGGTGCACATGCGCAGTGACATCCGTGCTGCACATGCGCAGTGACATAAACACATTGCCGGTGGTCATATTGGGTACGGTCTCTGGAAAATTATAAGCAGCACGGTGGCTGTTGCTCTGAGTGGCAAAAGGGCATGGTATGCCCCTGTGTCCGAGGACCCGGTTTCTGGGGGATCTTTTGTACTGAAGAGGTTAAAATGCCTAACCTTTTATAAACTACCTATCCTCAAAGTCTTAGACAAACAAAATTGTCCACCATGTTTTGCTTTAATGCATAAAAAGCAGATTATTGTAAAAGGAAATAGCCGTCTATAATCACCTTAACTTTGAGCAATGACCCAATGCATATTATGTATGGCAAATACACATTTTGTTTTTCTTTTTTTCCTACTGTCTTTTGGACCATTGCTGCTCTCCATAAATGTGTAAATAAATGCAACAGCAAAAGCAGAGCTCACACACTTTACGATTTGCCTTTCGTGCTTCATGAAATTAGGAGCAGTATACACAGTGGTGACTGAGTAATAGTGGTGTAGTATTTGTGGATGAATTCCCAAATGATTCATCACTACTGGCATTAAAAGAGAAAGCTTTTAAATCACATTCCCCCTGGTATTCACTCATGACAAAGCTTTATAAAATACTCCCAGCAGCTGGGGAACGATGATAGTTACTCGCTGTGCTGTAATGTATAACACTGCGTGTGTCTGATATTTATGAGCTTATAGACACTTGGCAAAAATAATCCTCTGCTTATTCTTCACACACATATATATATATTCAACAACTGTAAGGCTAGGGACAGATGAGCGCATTTTCTGCGGCCACCGTCAAAATGTACGTCGATGCGTGCGCACGCATTTTTTCACGGAATACGCTTAAGTGGTCAGACGATGCGCAATTCTGGACGTATTTCATGACGATGGGGTGAAAAGAAGTCTAGGGAAATCCGGCTGTTTGAACGTTATGTTGGCCGCACACTAGCAGCGTCTGACATCTCCTAATCACGCACACACGCTGCTATGCGGCCGCAGCGCACTCTGTACGTCAGTACCAGCGGTTTAACGTTCTCGAAAAAATGCGTTCATTTTCCACTTGCGTTGCGCGGCCGGACTTTTGTGCGACCGTACTTCGTATATTGGCTGTCATTGCCCGGCATCTGCTGCTAGTGCGGCCGTGATTATGTGCGCCAGAACGCGCGTTCGCACTGCCTCAGTCTGACCCTAGCCTAATAGTTCTGCTTTGAAATATGGCCTTATTGATAGTACATTAACTATTAACATTGTGATATTATATGCATATCATTCGGAACAGTAAAAATAATAGTGTGTGTTACTATCATCCATGCTCCCATTATGGAGTTCCTCGTGCATGGTGAATACCTGAGATATTGTGAAATTATTTAAGAGAAACCTGGTGTAAAATTAGTCAGAATAATGCCTATGTTTCTGCTATGCTTTTTCTTAAAAATACTGTAATTTGGCACATCTTCTACTTTGTACTAGAGGTAGAATGACAAGTGATTCCACATCACTCATTTTTTCAATAGCATATCATAAAAACTAGTGCTTTCAAAAAGTCATAATAATGTAAACTTGCGAATGTAAAACATGAATCAGGAGTGATTCCCCAACATCTATACCCACCCATTAAGTTCCCTCCATTGTGATTTTCAGCAGTGCTGATGCCATCACTCAATACTGCGAGAATAACATTATGTTCATAACCCATGTGGCTCTTCCCGTGGTAGTTTGCACGGACGTCAGTTTTGTGGACCAAGAGGAGTCCTTTGGAGAGGATATTGTTGGCACTTCATGTGAAAATACCAGTGCTTTTCTCAGATTTTAATAATATCTAGCCGAGGATATATTTATAATGGAGTTTTAGCCAAACAACCGAATGCCTGCTCATATGAGATTAACCGCTTAAGGACCTGAACAATTTTACAACTTCGGCGCAATTTGGGAAGTAGAAGTTTGCTGAGCTCATTTTGACCATTTTTAAATGCGGTTTTAAGTCACGTATTATTATACCACCCAGACAAATTATATATCGTTCTTTCCGGCAGACTCGGCAGATTAATAATATATCATTATTATATGTATACGTCATGCCCTGCCAGAATGCTATAACAAAAAAAATGTAAAAAAATGTGAATTTTCAATCATCCACAATGTGTAAAGTATTTTTTTTTTTTTTTTTTGAGAAAGGATTTTACCAGGAAGGATACATTGAGATTTCTCTCGTTTTCAAGTATGTCCTGGGTGGCGAGTATGTACCGTTAGGTGTCTTGCCAAGGACACTTACTGGAGAGGTTGCTCGCTGGGATCAAACCCATGACTCCACAGGCTCTCTCCATACAGAGCAGTGACATTACCTCTACTCCACCCAGCCGGTGCCTTTGCGGTTATATTCTATGGGGTAGACTTGGTAAAACAATATGAACGGAGAACCCATTTTTTTTTCTTTTTTGGGAGAAATTACATGAACTTAGCTAAACCCCCCAAAAAAAATCATTAGTGCAGCATCATTGTTCACATTATAATTGAAATGTGAACAATAGTGCTGCATTAAAAAAATAAAAAAAGCACATCTTTATTTTTTTATTATTTTTTACACTTTAAATTTACTTGTAACATGGTCATGTTTGAGATCATTCGAAAGGCCATGATCAGGCCTTTCAAACGATACCCTACATGACCCCCTAGATGCCAGCTATCAGGGGGGTTCTTTGAACCCCTTTATCTCCACAATGGGATTTCCTTAGGAAATCCCTTGGCAGCTAGGGGTTCCCTGGTTAACTGACATCATCGTGCCACACCCGATGACATCAGTGGACATGGGGAGTCCCGGAGGTGAGGCTGCCATCCAAGATGGCAGCCCCCACCGGAAAAAAGACTGGGATCTGGAACTGATTGGTTCTGGATCACAGCCTACCACTGTTGCCCTTTTCAGGGATGCCTGACATTTACGGCTAGCCCCCAGCTATGGGGAGATAGAGGGATCCAAAGGATCCCCCCTCCCCTTCAGGCGCTGCCTCTGCTCCGGCGGGGGGGGGGGACGCCTGAAACTGACGTCATCGTGCCCGGCCAAAACCTCAGATCCGCCGGAGGAGGTAAGTGGCGGGAGGGGGCTGCAGATGTGCCATTACGTCATGCGGCGTTAAAGCCCGCCTAATGCAGGACGTAATGGTACGTCCTGCGGTGTTAAGGGGTTAATCCACTTACTTTGCACCAATGGAAATTTACAATTTTTATAAAATGTTTGTTATAGTATTCTGACGGGACATGACAAATAGACATAATAATGATATATTTTGAATCTGCTGATTGTGCTGAAAAAAGAATATATAATTTGTCTAGGTTCTATAATAAAACATGACTTCAAAACACATTTGAACATGATGCGCACAAAACGGTTTGAAGGTGCTCAGTGGGTGAATTGGCTTAGCAGAGAAGCGGTTAAACTTACGTAGGTGTGACAAATATTTTGAAAGCTTATTATTGATAATGTATCACCATTTACCTCACTTGCCTATTTAAATTGGGATCAAAGTATTGAATGTTAAACAAATTTCTCTTTTGCTTCTAGCAATCCTGTCAGCACTAGAGTGGCTGAAAGAAGGGATTTGTGAAAAGATGAAGGGGAGCCCTGCTATAGTTCATGACATAAGTTTTGGAGTTTGTATTATACACGGAATTCTTCAAGCACAGAAGGTATATCCCTTGGCAGGGCTCAGCAACATGATGGATATCAGTCATGTACAACTCAATGAGGTAAAAGAGCTGCTTTGACATTTTTTTTTATTGCTAACACCAGAATGTTGACTTGAATATGTTATCAGCCGAGTCCAAAATGGCCCCATTGCACCTTCACTGATCCATCTCCCATGCATCTCATTAGTCATTACTTCTCTCACATGGTTATTCAAAGAGAATCGAAAAGTCACCGTACATTCGGTGACTTTTTGTTCCCCACACTTCGGTGCGATCCGGCGATCCTAGTTCGCGACCCTGCGGTGTAGTCAGCAGGCACCACAGGGCCCCCGTAGTGCAGGGATAACCGCCGCAAATCCGATGAACTCTCACTGCAAAACCCATCAAACACTCCCCGAACACTCACCGAAACCCACAGAAACCGCTGGATTAACCACGCCGAACACGCCGGAGAAACCTGACTAGCCGCCGATCACAGCGCAGAACAGCCACCGGAAAAACCCGACAGGCAGACGAACGAGGTGAAAAAAACAAAAAACAGTACGCTTGAAAGTTTGAAAATTGAAACGCTGTTTGCAAAAAAATACTGACCAAAAATGTCTGAAATTTACATATAAGATCCAATGAATGATAATAAAAAGTTCTGTTACAGAAAAAAAAGATTTAGAAAAAACATTTTGCCAAAAAAATCCCCAAAAATGCCTGAAAGATCCTAAAAAACTCTATCAGGGTTATCCAAAGAGATTCGAAAAGTCACCGCACGTTCGGTGACTTTTCATTCTCTTCAATTCGGTTCCTTTTGCCGATTGCATTTCGGTGACCCTGCGGTGTATTCAGCAAACACCACAAGGTCCCCGAATTGCAGGGAAAAGCTGCCGCAAACCTGACGAAAACTAACCGAATGCACGCTGAAAACAAGCAAAAACATCTGGATTAACCTTCGAAAAAGCCGAACAGGAGCCGAATCACACAGAGCCGAAGCAGCTGTGACGTAGAGGAGGCAGTGAATAAATTAGAAAAACCATTTGTATGAATCTGGGAAAAAGAAACGCTGTTTGCAAAGAAACTACTGAGCGAAAATGTCTGAAATTTTCACAGGAGGTCCAGGGAATGATAATAAAGAGGGCTGTTACAAAAAAAATAAGTAAACTGAAAAAAAAAATCAAAAAAAATCGGACTTTTAAAAAAAAAATAAAAAAATCTGAAAAATGCTTAAAGTATCCTAAAAAATCTATAAATAAAGAGACTCTTTGCTGCAGAATTTTATAATGAACGGTTTATTAGATATTGAATTAAAACGGGAATATTTTTAACATTGAAGCCTATGGGATTCTCCTGAATAAATTTGACGAATTAAACCACCGAATGGCAGGGCATTAGGGGAACCTTTCACTGCTGGTTTGTGTTCTCTGAATAGCCGAAGCATTGCTTCTCTATGGGGATTTCACTGCCCTCGAACAGGCACCGAACAGGCACCGTATGTTCAGGCAATTCGCCAGGATTTGGCGAATTGCCTGCTCTCTGGATAGCCGAATGGCCAGGAAAGGTAACCGAACGCTGATTTTCAGTGTTCGGTTACCTTTCTCAAGCAATTCGGATCTCTTTGGATAACCCTGTATGAATAAAGAGACATTTTACTGCAGAATATAATAATAAACGGTTTATTAGACATTGAATTAAAACGGGAATATTTTTAACATTGAAGCCTATGGGAATCGTCTGAATAAATCTGTTGAATGAAACCACCGAACAGCAAGGCATTTCGGCAACTTTTCCCTGCTGTTTTGTGTTCTCTGAAAAGACGAAGCATTGCTTCTCTATGGGGATTTCACTGCCCTCGAACAGTCACTGTATGTGCAGGCAATTCGCCAACATTTGGCGAACTGCCTGCTCTCAGAATAGCCGAATGGCCAGGAACGGTAACCGTATGCTGAATTTCAGTGTTTGGTTTCATTTCGGGGCCAGATCGGCTCTATGAATAACCCTGATAATCTGCACTCAATTTACCCTCACCTCTGTCACTTCTCTCCTTTTGCATTATAAGCTCATCAGCAGTATTCTCTTTTCCTATCATTCTCTAACAGGGTTATTCAAAGAGAATCGAAAAGTCACCACACGTTCGGTGACTTTTCGTTCTCTTCAGTTCGGCTTGATTTGCCAATACCATTTCGGTGACCCTGAGGTGTATTCAGCAAGCACCACAGGGCCGACGTAGTGCAGGGAAAAGCTGCCGAACACTCACTGCAAAACCCAGGCGAATGCACACCGAAACCGGCAAAAAACATCTGGATTAACCCCGCCGAACATGCCGTAGAAACCCAAGCAGGAGCCGATCAGAGCGCAGAGCAGTACGCTTGAATGTTTGAAAAGTGAAACGCCGTTTGCAAAGAAACTACAGAACGAAAATGTCTGAAATTTACATATAAGATCCAATGAATGATAATAAAAAGGGCTGTTACAGAAAAAAAAGTTTTTAAAAAAAAAGTAAATAGGAAAAAAAATTTGCCAAAAAATCCCGAAAAATGCTTAAACGATCCTAACAAAATCTATAAATAAAGAGACTTTTTACTGCAGAATATTATAATAAACGGTTTATTAGATATTGGATTAAAACGGGAATATTTTTGACATTGAAGCCTATAGGATTCACCTGAATGAACCTGTCGAATGAAGCCACCGAATGGCAGGGCATTTCGGCAACTTTTCACTGCTGGTTTTTGTTCTCTGAATAGACGAAGCTATGGAGATTTCACAGCACTCGAACAGGCACCGTATGTGCAGGCAATTCGCCAACATTTGGCGAACTGCCTGCTCTCTGGATAGCCGAATGGCCAGGAAAGGTAACCGTACGCTGAATTTCAGCGTTCGGTTACCTTTCGCCAGCAATTCGGAGCTCTTTGAATAACCCTGATTTGTTCATGTCATGGTTGATTAATCCTACCAATTTTACACCACTATTTGAATGGTGCTTCATAAATAATTGTAATTTTTTTTTTCGAGAAAGGATTTTACCAGGAAGGACACATTGAGATTTCTCTCGTTTTCAAGTATGTCCTGGGTGGCGACTATGTACCGTTAGGTGTCTTGCCCAAGGACACTTGCTGGAGAGGTGCTCTTGCCGGGATCGAACCTGTGTCTCCACAGTCTCTCGCCACAGTTATAGAGCAGTAATGTTACCCTCTACTCCACCCAGCCGGTAATTGTTACAAACAGCGATTATGCACTGTGCATTCAAGAGCTAGTCTTATCCAGAATAGCTGTTAGCAGAAAATCTCTGGAATATCATTGGTATCAGCTAGACATGCAAAAGAACAACAAAATACTGCCTGCCACAAAAAGTGCAAAACCCAATTTGTTTTCCAATTTAAATTAAAAAACACATAAGCATTTGTGTACATAAATTATCAACATATACAGTCAGGTCCAGAAATATTGGGACATCGACACACTTTTACCATCTTTGGCTCTATACACCACCACAATGGAGTTGGAATGAAACAAACACAATGTGCTTTAACTGCAGCCTGTCAGCTTTAATTTGAGGGTATGTACATCCAACTCAGGTGAACGGTGTAGGACTTACAGCAGTTTGCAGATGTGCCTCCCACTTGTTAAGGGATCAAAAGGTAATGGGACAGAATAATAACCATAAATCAAACTTTCCCTTCTTAATACTTGGTTGCAAATCCTTTGCAGTCAATCACTTTGCAGTTAATCACAGCCTTAAGTCTGGAACGTATAGACTAGACTTGTGCACCGATTTTTTTTTTTCCGTTCGATTCGTTCGGATGTTTAAAATTTTCGATTCGGCTCGTTTCGGCCGATTTCTGTTTCGATTCGGCTCGTTTTTCGTATACATTTTTTTCTCGGAATATCGACCATTTTTCGTGTTTTCGGGTGACTTTGCTCATTTTTTGTATCGACTTTTCGTGATTTCTGAAATTTTCGTTTTTTTCGGAACGTCTGTTCTCCTCATTTCAAAGTGTCTAACTCTATTCGTTTTGACATACACTACTATGGAAATCACGAATGGAACCGAAATCATGAATAGAGCGAAAATAAATTTCGATTTGACACATTTCAAGTCCATTCGAAAACTCCGAAAATTTTTCATTTCAGCTCGGAAAACTTTTCGGATCTATCGGTTTTCGGATCCAATCCGATTCGGAAATTCGGCCGAATCCGAAGACACGAATCGGGAAATTTCGTGGAAATTCCGAAATTCCGAAACCCGAAACGCACATCCCTAGTATAGACAACACCAGACACTGGGTTTTATCCCTGGTGATGCTCTGCCAGGCATCTACTGCAACGGTCTTCAGTTCCTGCTTGTTCTTGGGGCATTTTCCCTTCAGTTTTGTCTTCAACAAGTGAAATGCATGCTCAATTGGATTCAGGTCAGGTATTTGACTTGGCCATTGCATAACATTCCACTTCTGTCTCTTCAAAAACTCTTTGGTTGCTTTTGCAGTATGCTTTGGGTCATTGTCCATCTGCACTGTGAAGCGCCATCCAATGAGTTCTGCAGCATTTGGCTGAATGTGAGCAGATAATATTGCCTGAAACACTTCAGAATTCATCCTGCTGCTTTTGACAGCAGTCACATCATCAATAAATACAAGAGAACCAGTTCCATTGGCAGCCATACATGCCCACGCCATGACACTATCACCACCATGCTTCACTGATGAGGTGGTATCCTGTTTTTGAGGCTCACCAATGGTTTACATCTTGTAGTGAACCCTCTGTATTCACTCTAGTGAAGTCTTCTCTTGATTGTTGACTTTGACACACATACACCTACCTCCTGGAGAGTGTTCTTGATCTGGCCAACTGTTGTGAAGGGTGTTTTCTTCACCAGGGAAAGAATTCTTCGGTCATCCACCACAGAAAGTCCAGATTAGAGTTTGCCAAACACCTAACAAAGCCTTCACAGTTCTGGAACAAGATCCTATGGACAGATGAGACCAAGATCAACTTGTACCAGAGTGATGAGAAGAGAAGAGTATGGAGAAGGAAAGGAACTGCTCATGATCCTAAGCTCACCGGTGCGTTCCTTCTTTTTGAGAATGTTCCAAACAGTTGTTTTGGCCACGCCTAATGTTCTTGCTATTTCTCTGATGGGTTTGTTTTGTTTCTTCAGCCTAATGATGGCTTGCTTCACTGATAGTGACAGCTCTTTGGATCTCATCTTGAGAGTTGACAGCAACAGATTCCAAATGCAAATAGCACACTTGAAATTAACTCTGGGCCTTTTTTCTGCACACTGTAATTGAGGTAATGAGGGAATATCACACACCTGGCCATGACAGCTGAGAAGCCAACTGTCCCATTACCTTTGGCCCTTAACAAGTGGGAGGCTCATCTGCAAACTGCTGTAAGTCCTACACCGTTCACCTGAGTTGGATGTACATACCCTCAAATGAAAGCTGACAGTCTGCAGTTAAAGCACATTGTGTTTGTTTCATTCCAACTCCATTGTGGTGGTGTATAGAGCCAAAGATGTTAGAATTATGTCGATGTCCCAATATTTCTGGACCTGACTGTAGCTTGAAGTAGACCTGTGCACAAGATGAAAATTTGTTTAGTTTCGGAGGTATTCGTTAATTTTGTTAATTCATTTCATTGCGTTCACTATGTGTAACGGTGGGCTATAGCACTCACCTCAAAAAGCGTATGAGGATCCTTTAGGACAGATTTCTAAGACTCAAAGAGCAATAACGGCTGTAACCTGATCTCCCAAGCCAGGGAGTTACTGGACAGACCTGAAATGGCAACTAAGCTCAATTGGCTTCAAGGCCAAAAGACCGCTTAGTGCAAAACACAAATACTCAAAGTGAACAGATACAGAGATGTGATCCTTGAACAAAAACATAAACGTGATACATGAACAGAATGGACAAGATAGTCGTGGACAGACCTAACAAAGCAACTAAGCTCAATTGGTTTCTGGACCAAAATACTGCTTAGTGCAACACACTAAGACACTAGATAGAACATACTGTGTAGGAATATATGTGTTATTCAGCCTACAGGGAAGGCCTTCAGTCAGTGACTGGACTCTGTATTATCCAGTCATACGGAGTGGGAACACAATTCAATAGCCTGCAAGACAGGCCTACAAGCAGAGCTTGGATACTGTATCTCTACGAGGTTAGCACAGATTCTAGACGGACAACCAGACAAAGGATATATTCTACAAGAAGCAGGACAGGACTTCAACTAGAAGCACGCAGAACTGGATGCCTTGTGATTAGGACTCACTACCAGTTAAACGAACATCAGACATGAACCATAAGGCAAAGCATAAACATGAACAAGACAGACATGAACCATAAAGGCAAAACATAAACAAGAACAAGAAGTACTTAGGCAAAAGTACACAAGGGATAAGCAAGAGAGTGGTCAGTAGGGATAGCCATGTCAAAACGAAATCAGGGTCCTCGAACAGAAACAGATCAGCAACAGATCAATCAGAATTCTATCAGGAACAAGACTCTACTAGACTAGACACCACAACAGTCCAAGGAGCACCTTCTCTCAGCCTCTTTTAAAGGCTGATGGCTCCTTGGACTTATGCTTGGCTCCGCCCCCTCAGATGCCATTTTGCCAGCCCTTACTACTGGCAACAGGCTAGCCAGCGATGCCACCTGGTGCCCTGACCCCCCCCGGGAAGCGCTGCGGGGACCAAAGATGTAACACTATGTTAACGTATTTCATATTTCAGATTGCTTCGTTATTTCAGATGATTAGTTATTCGTTATTTCGTATCGATTTGCTATTTAGTTTTGATTCGTTATTTTGTTTTGATTTGTTATTTCGTTCCGATTCGTTATTTCGGAATGGTGAAACGGATGAATCTGAAGAGATTTATGACTGATTTACTGGTTTCACCCCACAAGCAAAGTCTGCCCTTGTGTTTAGACTAGCGTGATTGTCCTCCCACTAAGATCGGCAATGCCCTAGCAATTTTACCGAAGTCGCACTGCAGTTCATGATCAAAATTTGTTACAGGTTGTAAAACAAGTCAATCAAAATAAGAAGGAAACAGGCCTTAGGGGGTTTGCGATAATAGGATAGGAAGGATAGTCTGCAGAGTAAAAGTAGCGGGTCTAGAGATGGGTAAAACCGATACACAAAATAATGTAAAAGTCGCAAGCTGCAAGCAGTCACATCCTTGTCTATTTTGTGTATCAGTTTTACCCATCTTTAGACCTACTACTTTTACTGTGCAGACTACCCGTCCTTCCCTATTATCGCAGACCCTCGAAGATCAGTTTCCTTCTTTCTGGGTAGAATTCAGTATAGCAAGCCTAGCACCTTTCATGAGATAAGCGAGGGAAGGGGTAGAGACATATAAAGGGTTATTCAGAGAAAGGTGAAACTCAGGAGAATTGGCAGGAGAAGAGAACAATCTAGACCAAATAGACAATTTGGAAAGTGAGATAAATGGGAGAATTTTTCTGGTTTTGCTATTTTACCTAGAATTTTCACTTCTCCAGCCATTCTCCTGGTTTTCACCTGTCTCTGAATAACCCTGACACTTTCTGGGAACCCTATGCATTTAGAACCAGGTGTGTCACAAGCAGTTTATCATACATAGCTACTGCTCAATTTAAATATTGTGGTATTTTTCCCAATCAGGACTTCCAGCTGAATCCCACTGTGCTTGGCACCTGTGGTTCTTGACTTTTTTGGTTTTTGAGCCTGTTTTTTGTACGGTGCATCGTATGGGCACCTTTTATTCTTAAACAATAAAAGTTATATTTTATTGTTGCTTTGTTCCTAAACTCAGCCTGAGTACCCCATAGAATATGTAACTGCAAAGGCTCAGATGATAAAATGCAAAAAAAATCATTTTACATGCTGTAAATAGATTGAAATTTGAATAAAATTTCCCTTTTTTTTTTTTTTTGGTTCTAGCATTCTGGCAGGACATGACGGATACATATAAATATGATATATTCTGAATCTGCCGAGTCTGCCGTTAAAAAGATAGATATGCAATCTGTCTGGGTCGTATAATAAAACATGAAGTGAAATCGCGTTTAAACATGATGAGCACAAAATGAGTTCAGCACATCGAGGTGAAATGGCTCAGTAGTGAAGGGGTTAAAATGGCTCTGATTAGCTGCACTGAAGACAGATGCAGGACAGTAATTGGGCAAACACTGTTAACCTTTTCAAGCAAAGTAATGCAGTGATTGGTTCAGGCTACTGTCAATCATCCAACAGAGTGAAAAGTCATAACGAATCAATTCGTTTTAACAAATTAAAACAAATCAACTCGTTATACGTTATTTTGTTCCATTTCACTCACATTGCAATTTGTTCAAAAATAATTCATTTTTCGGAATTACTTCCGAATAACGAATTAACAGAATTTCTGACGAAGTGATTTGTTACAAAATGAATTGCACATATCTAGCATCAGGTAATATATAAAACCAATATAAATGCTCATAGGTGTTTATACTGTATTAGAAGCATGCATGACAACATTTTAGTAGTAAGCATTGAAATGGCCATTATTGACTGTTACCCAAGTGAAACACATTTTAAGCAAAGCCAGTGTCCTTCTGTCTGGGGAAATAGATGTCCTTAAAAATTATTAAAACAAATAAAAGCATGCAAGATATATACTCACCAGCCACTTTATAAAGGTACACCTTGCTAGTACCGGGGTTGGACACATTTTACCCCTTCAGACCTGCCTTAATTCTTCGTGGCATATATTCAACAAGGTGTTGGAAACATACCTCAGAGATTTTGGTCCATATTGACATGATAGAATCAAGTAGGTGCTACAGATTTGTCAGCTGCACATCCATGATGCAAATCTCCCGTTCACCACATTCCAAAGGTGCTCTATTGGATTGAGATCTGACGACTGTGTAGGCCATTAGAGTACAGTGAACTCATTGTCATTTTCAAGAAACCAGTTTGAGATGATTGATCATTTGACCTTTGTGACAAGGTGCAAAAGGAACTCAGGTAGGCCGTGGCATTTAAACAATGCTCAAATGATATTAAGGGGCCCAAAGTGTGCCAAAAGAAATATCCCCCATGCCATTACACCACCACCAGCCTGAACCGTTGATACAAGGCAGGATGGATCCATGCTTTCATGTTGTTTATGCCAAATTCTGACCTTACCATCTGAATGTCGCAGCCGAAATCTAGACTCATCAGACCAGGCAATGTTTTTCCAATCTTCTATTGTCCAATTTTGTTGATTCTGTAGGAATTGTAGCTTCAGTTTCCTGTTCTTAGCTGTCAGGAGTGGCACCCATTGTGGTCTGCTGCTGCTGTTACCCATCTGCTTCAAGGTTCGATGTGTTGTGCATTCAGAAATGGTATTCTGCATACCTTGATTGTAACGAGTGGTTATTTGAGTTACTGTTACCGTTCTATCATCTGAAACCAGTCTGCCATTCCCCTCTGATCTCTGATATCAACAAAAGCATTTTCCTCCACACAACAGCCACTCACTAAATATTTTCTTTTTTTTGGGCCATTCTCTGTAAACCCTAGAGATGATGGTGCATGAATATCCCAGTAGATCACCAGTTTTTGAAATACTCAGACCAGCCCATCTGGCACCAACAACCACGTTAAAAGTCACTTAAATCCCCTTTCTTCCACATTCTGAGGCTCGGTTTGAAGTTCAGCAAGTCGTCTTCACCACGTCTAGATGCCTAAATGCATTAAGTTGCTGCCATATGATTGCCTGATTATCAAATTGTGTTAACAAGCAATTGAAAAGGTGTGGATTTGGGAAAGTGGTAAGCGCCCACACTATCCACATCCGAACACCCAGCAAACCAGATGGTAGTGGTTTCCCCCAAACCAATAGATACAAATAATAGCAATACGTATCTGGTCTGCGCGAAAGGACGCTAGGGAATTCAGATAGGTTTCTCACAGGACGTCTCCATCATATTCACATGTGGAAATAAAAACACAAAATAGCAACTCTAAGTGCAGTGGTTATATACAGAAACTGAATTTGTATAGTCTTGTAGTTGTTCAACTCACAGACATAGAGCCCGTACACTGGCTCTAAGTGGATCGTGGCTTTTGGGTTAGTTGTCTTCACTCAGTTTCTCAGGAAACCCACTCCTTTTTGTTGGTAACTCGTCCCATCCAAGTGGTATGGAAGAGAAGGAAAAGACACTTCCTTGTGCAGATCTAACATGCAGCAATATAGTAGTAAATAAAGGTGAAAAAACTCACATTTGTGAGAGCTATTCCCAGCTCTGATACGAAGGCATATGGGTTTAGTGGGTCAAACCCAATGAAAGACCAAAACATGCAGCAACGGTTCTTCTTAAAAAATTTAATATAAAATAAAATCAAGAAATAAAGCCAGGACGCGTTTCACCGTCGACACACAGCTTCATCAGCTGGTCTATTTGATAGACCAGCTGATGAAGCCGTGTGTCGACGGTGAAACGCGTCCTGGCTTTATTTCTTTATTTTATTTCATATTAAATTTTTTAAGAAGAACCGTTGCTGCATGTTTTGGTCTTTCATTGGGTTTGACCCACTAAACCCATATGCCTTCGTATCAGAGCTGGAATAGCTCTCACAAATGTGAGTTTTTTCACCTTTATTTACTACTATATTGCTGCATGTTAGATCTGCACAAGGAAGTGTCTTTTCCTTCTCTTCCATACCACTTGGATGGGACGAGTTACCAACAAAAAGGAGTGGGTTTCCTGAGAAACTGAGTGAAGACAACTAACCCAAAAGCCACGATCCACTTAGAGCCAGTGTACGGGCTCTATGTCTGTGAGTTGAACAACTACAAGACTATACAAATTCAGTTTCTGTATATAACCACTGCACTTAGAGTTGCTATTTTGTGTTTTTATTTCCACATGTGAATATGATGGAGACGTCCTGTGAGAAACCTATCTGAATTCCCTAGCGTCCTTTCGCGCAGACCAGATACGTATTGCTATTAATTGAAAAGGTGTACCTAATAAACTGGCCGAAGAGTGTATATATGATATTACACATTAGAAATTAAAATCCTAATGGCTGTGTCAGAAATGAATTTGCTGCTTTAGGATTGGGAATCTATATCACCTGTGACATAAATTGAGGATCAATATGGCCATTTCATAACTTGTCACATTTAATAGAGGTCATACTGGCATATCAATGACAGTTTCTGATATAAAAAAACAAATTGCCTCAGTTATCCGCGCTTGCGCTTATACTCTCTTATGGCAATTTCAGCTTTAGAGATTTATCAGAAATTTATCAGAAATGTAAATATGAAGAAAAAAGTGCTGAAAAGGGTTCAAAAATTGCTCGTTGGGCAGGGAAACATTTTTTGTTTTAGACTCCTGTAAGATTTATTATTTATTTATTTGCAAAGTATTTTACCAGGAAGGATACATTGAGATTTCTCTTGTTTTCAAGTATGTCCTGGGTTCAACAGCATTGAAATTGTTACTGTTGTTACAGAAATACAAAGTAATAAAATGCAAGATAGTAAAAAACACCACAAATATACAGATTATTACAGAAATAAATATGTAGGAAATAAAGTCACTATGTTATATGTTTACACTACAGGTGCATTCTGTATCCAGGTATTTTAATAGGGAGCTCTTGAGGGTCTTAAGACTGGGGCAAGATTTGATTGTGTCTGGGAATTTATTCCATAATTGCGGTGCTCTGTAGGAAAATGAGGATTGAGCCACTTTCTTTTTGTATTCTAGTATTGCAAGTAAGGTGCTGGTCCTGGATCGGAGGTTATAGGAGGAGGGAACTGCTAGGGGAAGCAGTCTATTCAGGTAGGGTGGGAGCTTCCCAGAAAACCTCTTAAACACCAGTTTGGAAAGGTGAAGAGTGCGTCTGGATTCCAGTGACTGCTAGTTTAGCTCTTTTACCCTGTCACAATGGTGGGTCATGTTTTTACATTGTAGCACAAAGTGGCAGACTGAGTTATACAATGTAGTAAGTTTATGAAGGTGCGTTTGCGGGGCAACTGCATACACTACATCCAGGGCCGGATTAAGAGTGTCATGGGCCTGGTGCTGAGGATTTCGGTGGGCCTTTTTTATAAATACTGAGGCACGCACACACTCAGCTATATACAGAGCACACACAGACCTACCTATACACAGAGAACACGCACTCACGCATTAACACGCACCTACAAACAGAGCACACACACGCACGCACGCACACACACCTATATACAGAGCACGCACACACACCTATATACAGAGCACGCGCACACAGATACAGAGCACGCGCACACAGATACAGAGCACGCGCACACAGATACAGAGCACGCGCACACATACACAGAACGCACACATACACAGAACGCACACATACACAGAGCACACACATACACAGAGCACAAACACACATACACAGCACAAACACACATACACAGCACAAACACACATACACAGCACAAACACACATACACAGCACAAACACACATACACACAGCACAAACACACATACAGAGCACAAACACACATACACAGAGCACACAGATACAGGGCACAAACACAGATACAGAGCACAAAACACAGAGAGCAGACATATACAGAGCACACATACCCACACATACAGCGCACACAGAGTACAAAAACATATACAGAGCACAGACACATATACAGAGCACACCACCCAGAGACACATGTATACATCAGACACATATGTGTACACCACACATGTTTGTGTGTGTGTTATATATATATATATATATATATATATATATATTACACACCTCACAGACACTTGTATAAACACCACACACACACAAAAATATTGGCATATCTTTAGAGCAGCAGGAGGACTAGTATTTTTTTTTTTAAAAAAATCACTTTAAGCAGTGTTTACACTTAATCAGGCTGCTTTGCACGTAAGATGTAGCTGCACTTTCAGCAGCCTGGGTGACTTAGCTAGGCTCCCCCCCCATCCCATCCTGGCGCTAGTGGAACATAATTAAGGGGGACATATTTACATAGCAACAGCAGTGTCCTTATCCAGTCTCCTTATCTTATCTCTTGGCAGGAGCAAGCAGTTCTCAAAAGCTTCACTTCTCTCCTCTCTCAAACGTGCAGGGAAAGGAGATGCACGTGGCTTCAAAGTGCAGCTCCGCCTCTTAGCCTCGGTCCATAGATAATATCGCAGCGTTTACCAAGTGCTGGGGTCAGCTGCAGGGCTGATCAAAGAGCACTCGGCAATCACTATCAGCTGGCCTGCCAGTTCCTGCTGCTCTGGGCCTATTTCAGAACGGGGCCTGGAGCGGCCGCTCCGTCCGTCCCTATGTTAATCCAGCCCTGACTACATCTCTGTATTCAATAGCTGGAATAAGCATTTGTTGTACAATCTGCTTTCTTACCGCGGGGCTCAGGCAGGATTTGTTTCTGTACAGGGCACCTAGTTTGGGGTAAAGTTTAGATGAGAGTTTTTCGATGTGGGGGCCAAATGATAGATTTGGGTCTAACCACATACCTAGATATTTGAGAGAAGTGACTGTGGTCAGCGTGCCATTTGATTTTGTTGTGACCCATAGATGGGGAGTTGCAATTTATGCAGTTTAGGGACTGTTCCAAAGAGCATCGTGACAGTTTTGTCAGTATTTAGAAAAAGTTTGTTATCTTCGATCCACTTTTCTGCCTCTGTGAATTGTTCTTGCAGCACTGTCTCCAGCTGTGGGAGATTTGTTTGCTAGTATAGATTACTGTGTCGTCTGCGTCCATGTGTACAGTTGAAGCTTTGCAGACGTTGGGCAGATCATTTATGAATATTATGAATAGCAGGGGGCCGAGTATCGAGCCTTGGGGTACACAGCAAGTGACTGGGAGGGGGAGGTAGGAGCTGCCAGAAATGGACACATATTGCGATTGGTTGGATACATATGAATGAAACCATTTTAGTGTGTGATCGCCAATACAGGAGTTTTTAAGTTTTCGTACTAGAATGCCATGGTTTACTGTGTCAAAGGCCTTGGCAAAATCAAGGAAAATAGCTCCAGTTAGGTTTCCTTGTTCCATGCCAGCGTGGAGATCATTGTAAACTTTTAAGAAGGGCAGTTGTAGTTGAGTAATTTGGATAGAAGCCAGATTGATCTGGGGTTAAATAGTTTGAGCATTGATAATAATCATGTAATTGCGTGTACACACATTTTTCCAAATTTTTTGACATTACAGAGAGCAATGATATTGCATGGTAGTTGGATACTGAAGTGTTGTCTTCACTTTTATGGATAGGTACCACTCTCGCAGTCTTCCAGAGTTTGGGTATGTATCCAGTCGCCAGTGATTCATTGATTAGGGTTGTGACAGGTTTTGCAATTGACAGTGCACTGATTTTCAGCAGCATTGCTGGTATTTGATCAGGTCCCAACTGGAATCTCATTTTTTGATCACGGAGAAGTTTAGTAACAATACTGACAGGCACTGGTCTAAAACTGAATTTCTCTGCGATACAGGGTCTTTGCACAGTTGGAGGGGACTGACCTGCGTGCAGCCTCTCTGGATGCGTGTCATTTTCTAGATTAGCAATCAGGGTGGTGGAGCATTCAACAAAATAGTTATTAAAGGCATTTTGCTACATCTAGGGGGTGTTGCAGGGTTTTGTTGTTTATTTTAACAGCAGCCGGTTGGGAGTGGACAGGGGGTGAGTGTATGTTACTTATAATTTTCCAAAAATTTCTAGGGTTTGATGTTATTGTTTAGATTTTCATTGAAGTATTGGGCTTTAGCCATTTTTGTTTGCTTTGTGCATGCATTCCAGCATTCTCTGTATTCACAGTGATCGTTCGTGGAACCAGTAGTCTTGAATTTTGACCACAGTGAATCTCTAAGATGGTACATTTGTGTAAGATCAGTTGTAACCCAGGGGAGATGGGCCCCTTTTACTCGCACTTTACTTAGCGGGGCATGGGAATTCCAGACTTGTAGGAGCTCAGACTGAAAGTATTCAATTGCAGAGTCAAGGTCTGGGATTAGATTTAGTCTGTACCATGGGAGCTGTTTGAGACCACTTAGGAATGATTCAAGATTAAATTTCTCGAGACCTGGTGATTATTACCTTTGGGGGAGATTTTGTGGCCTTTATTTTACGCACACAGTACACTAGGCAGTGGTCACTGAAGCTATTAGCAAGAACGCCTGCCTCCTGTATTTTATCATGACATGATGAGAGAATCCAGTGCAGCAAGGTATGGTTAGGGGTTTTTGTAATAATGCGTGTGGGGAGGAGATTAATTGTGTTAGCTGCAGGGCCTTAAACAGTGAGCAGTGTTTATTGTTTTTAGGATTCAGCCAATCTATATTAAAATCTCTGAGGACCAGTGTCACGACCACTACAAGCACTGCCGTGAAAGACGCCGGGTTAAGCCGCTCACTATCTGTCTATCCTAGACCCAGATAATGACTGCATGGACCACAATCCACGCGCACGCTTATCTAACTGTCCCTAGCCACACTTTCTCTTGTAAAAGGTACGTAGAGCATGATACAATGGTCCTAGGAGTGTAACGCAGTACTAGTCTTCTCTTGAATCGGGTAGTGACTACGTCTCCCACAATCCCGGGGCTCACCTCCCTATTCTATTAGTTATGCTGCCACCAGTCCTCATGGACACTGCGAGAGATGCAGGATTAAGCAACCCACTGTCTGTCTATCCTAGACCCAGATAATGACTGCGTAGACAACAATCCCTGCCGTCCCCAGCGACCGCATCTCACAATTTCGTAGCTACTCGAGCTTAAAACAACAAGCAAGGGGGGGCGTGGCCGGACGTTGCAGCGCGTGGTCGCATGTGCGGAGAGCTCCTGTGACCGGCGCTAAACTTTTAATTCCTGCGGCTGATTTACAGCAACCCAGGGGCTGAAACTTCACCCACAGCTGGGTGACATCTCCTGGCCCCCAGATGGTGCCCCCTAAGGCGCAACGAGTGTTGGAACCGGCAAAATCGGCAAAAAAAGACCGGGTTCGTGAGGCCCAAGATGGCGGATCTCCCTCCTCGGTTTCCTCTTTCACCATGGAAGCGGCTGTAGCAGGCCCACCCTGCATGTCTGACATCTTACCACCTTCAGAAAGCAGACTACATGCCATGCTGCAAGAACTTAGATCTACTATTCAAACGGATCTTAAAGAGGTGCTGCAGGAGCTGAGGCGCGATGTACAAGATCTGGGTGAGAGGACAGACTCCTTGGAGGCTAAGACAGACGACCTATGTTTGGCCCATAACGATTTAGTGGACCGACATATAGCTTTGCAGACTGCACATGACGCCATGGCAACGAAACTGGCCAATTTGGAAGATCGTTCGCGGCGTAACAATGTACGGATCCGGGGTATTCCAGAAGCAGTAACCCCTGCTGATCTTCAGCCCTATATATTGGAACTTTTCCAGATCCTAGTCCCAACATACTCGCCACAGGATTTCCTGATGGATCGGGCACACAGATTACCACGCGCCAAGAATCTGCCGCCCTCAGCTTCTAGAGATGTTCTAGTCCGGGTGCACTTTTTCCATGTTAAAGAAGCGTTAATGAGAGCAGCATGGAAATCTATGCCTCTGCCTTCTCCGTTTGCCAAAATTTCTTTTTATGCAGACCTGTCAACAGCTACCATGTCTAAAAGGAGGGAATTTTCATCTTTCACGAAAATTCTACGTGATCACAGCATGGCGTATCGTTGGGGATTTCCCACAAAGATCTTGTTATGGCGGGAGGGAGTCTTGCATGTTATCCCTGATCCCCTCACTGGCATGCGTCTGTTGACGGAATGGAAAGTCGTGTCTGAGTTTACTCCCCCCCGGGAGAAATCATCTTCGCCGCTGAAAGTTTCTCCGGAGTGGCATCGGGTCCGACCGAAATGAGGCTCTGGCCCTGTGCTATCCAACACTGGGGCGTGCTTCTACTACCTTGCCATGCTGCTTCCCGTCTTCTTGGGTGTCAGAACTCTTCCACGGATGCTGGACTGACCCCTTTTTTGATCTACCTTAACTGGGCGCTCATGGGGGCCTGTTCTGGTCTCTTAATCGGCAAGCCCCGAGGCCTTCCAATGGCCTGTAAATTGGCGCGGTCCTTCTCAGGTAGAGTTGGGACTGTTGTTTCCCCTACTGGAGTTTTTCTTGACAGGTTTTTTTTCCCCTACTTATATTAATCTGCTGTGCTGATTGACTCCATTCAGCTGCGCTCATGGAGTGCAGTTTTTTGTTTTTCTCTGAAGTTTGGTCGGATTTTTTCTTTTTTCTTTTTTCCTTTCTTTTTCTTTTCTCTTTTTCCTTTTGTTTCCTTTTGGTTCGACCTATGTATGTAATGTATGTATTGTTTGTTTGGTAAGCACTATGATATACGGTTCCAGGGAGAGTCCCTCCATTCCCCCGAGGAGGTTGTTTTCACTGTCCGCTGTGAGATCTAGAGGGCTGGGAGTAACCACAAATGATTAAACCTCAATTCCAGATTTATTCCTTAAATGTTAGGGGTTTGAACACTCCGTACAAACGCCATGCTTTATTTCGTGACCTGCATAAATCTCAACCGGCTATTGTTTGTTTGCAAGAGACTCATTTTTGTAAGAGGCGTCCTCTGTTTTTGAAATCGCGCATGTACACTGAGGCCTACCATTCCACTGCTCCGACAAAGTCCAAAGGTGTCTCGATTATGTTTCATAGAGATTGGACTTTTGTGTGTTCGGCTCAGTATGTGGATCCGTTGGGCCGCCTTGTGATTCTTGTGGGTACGCTGAACGAATTACCAATCACTATTGCTAACTTATACCTCCCTAATGATAATCTGGTTTCTTATCTGCAGAAAGCTTTTTGTAGAGTGAAAAAAATGTCTAGTGGTACGATGTTTCTATGTGGGGATTTTAATTGCACTCCTGACCCCGAAGTTGACACTCAGACGAGCCAATCCCGCCCCCATTCCCACGCCCCCCGCCCTCTAGTAAATAACTACGGGAATTCATGCACTCATTTGACCTATATGATACCTGGAGGATATGTCACCCCAACACACGTGACTACACATATTTCTCTCCTGTCCACTCCTCATATAGTAGAATTGACTTGTGTTTGATACATAGCTCAGCTTTGTCTCGCCTCCTGGAGGCGACCATTGGTATCATTACGTGGTCTGATCATGCTCCGCTTACGCTCACTTTTGAGGCTGCTTTTCCACCGAGGGGGATGGGGAATTGGAGACTTAATGACTCACTCATTGTAGACAGAGAGGACGTGACAACAACGCTACAACTACTCCAGGAGTATTTCATGACGAACGTAACTGGGGACGTTGCAACAGCGTCGGTTTGGCTATGCCCACAAAGCTGTGATGCGAGGACATTTTATACAGAAAGGAGCGCAGCGTAAAAGACGTCTTAATGCTCAGATGACTGCTCTTACACGACGCATCACTGACCTAGAAACCCAGAATAAAGCCTCGCCTACCCCTCATATTACCGCTCAATTGACTGCGCAGCGCCGCGAGTTGGAGCACCTGATGCTCCAAGTCACGGCACGCTCAATTAGACGGCTTAACTATGATCATTATACCCAGGGGAATAAACCGGGGAAATTGCTGGTGTCTAAATTGAAAGGGAAAAGACTGCAAACCAACATACCGTACCTATTGGATGCTAATAATGTAAAAATTTATAACCCGGCCCTCATTACTGATGAATTTGCACGTTATTATGCTTCCCTGTACAATCTAGGATTGGACCACACCGTACCGTCCCCTACCCAGGCCGACATAGATCTCTTTCTCCATGCGGCGAACCTTCCCTCCCTCTCTCCCCCTCAGGCTACAGATTTGCTTGCTGCGTTTACGGAGGAGGAGGTACTTAAGGCTATTAAGGCGCTTCCAAAAAATAAAGCTCCTGGTCCCGACGGTTTTACGAATCTGTATTATCAGGTATTTGCATCCTCACTAGTTCTGACTCTTACCCTGTTTTTTAATGACATTAAGAACACTGGCATCATCCCCCCGGAGATGTTGCAAGCAACAGTAGTGACCCTGCCTAAGCCTGGTAAAGCCCCGACGCACTGTGCCAACTTCCGCCCTATATCCCTGTTGAATGTAGACGCCAAATTGTATGCTAAACTACTAGCTACTAGGCTGGGGCCCCTACTCCCATCATTGATCGCGACTGAACAAACCGGCTTTGTTCCGGGCCAAACGTGTGCCAATACTCGACGATTTTATGATATAATTGATTTGGCCCATAGGACTAATACCTCCGGACTCCTGCTGGCATTGGACGCCGAAAAGGCATTCGATCGCCTACACTGGGGGTATATGCGGTTGGTGCTACTAAAGTTTGGTCTACCAGCACAATTTGTACACAGCATTATGGCCCTCTACTCCGCTCCATCGGCGAAAGTTTTGGCATCGGGGTTTTTATCCTCCTCTTTCCACATAACCAATGGCACCCGACAGGGTTGTCCGTTATCCCCGCTAATATTTATTCTGGCCCTAGAACCCTTAGCGCTGCAGATTAAGATTTCCCAGGCGATAAAAGGTATGCCGACCCCGCATGGGGAGCACAAGCTGGCACTTTTCGCAGATGACATATTGCTCTTTTTGACCACCCCGGAGATATCGCTCCCTCCCCTGTTTTGCCTCCTTGACAGCTTTGGCGTGTTATCCTACTATAAAAATAATGTGAGTAAAACACAGGCTCTCCCTATAAATGTTGCTGCTTCATCCCTTAACTTTTTGCGTAGTAAGTACCCTTTTGATTGGCGTTCTACCTCTATAAAATACCTGGGAATCTCCCTTACTAAATCACGAGGTACCATCCTAAAGGAAAACTTCATGCCACTTTTGAACTCCATCGAGAAGCAGCTCTATACATGGAGCACAAATGAATCCTCCTGGCTGGGACGTATGGCGGCCATAAGGATGTGTATTTTACCCCAAATTTTATATTATTTCAGAAACATTCCAGTTTTCATACCGGCGCATTTATTGCTCCGGCTGCAAAAACTGCTGCATGCGCATATTTGGAAAGGGAAGCCCCCTCGAGTATCGGCCTCTACAGTCATTGCGCCGCGACGTGACGGAGGGTTGGGTTTTTTGGATTTACAATCGTATTACAAAGCAGCCTTGCTAGCCCAACTGTTGTCGTCGATGCATCTCAAAGAACCACCTCTATGGTTACAGTTGGAGAATGCCATGATTTTCCCATACAAACTTCATGACCTGTTGTGGCTTCCACTCCTTCCTAGGAATAGCACCATGGGTCTGTTACCCGCCTCGATGCTTTCCCTCACGTCCTGGCGCCAGTGGGGTCGTCCGTTGGTACGGCCTTATGACTTATTATATCTCGCCCCGCTCAGGGTTCTGTGTCGCTATATCCCAGACTTAAATTTAGATTCTTGGTTTTTGCGCGGCTTGACGCAGGTGTGGCAGCTCTTTACATCCCACTCCCTGAAACCCTTTCCAGACTTGGTACAGGAGTTTTCCATCCCATTGAGTGACTGTTTTACTTACCTACGTGTGAAACACGCTCTACACCAGAAGGGCCTGACCTCTTTCACACCTACGAACCTTTCAGCTTTTCACAAATTGTGTATGGGGAAGAAATGTCAAATGAAACCGCTATCTCTCTGTTACAAAAGCCTCCTAACTCCGAACCCACCTAAAAAATTACCCTATATGGTTAAATGGGAAAAAGATTTAGCCTTCACGCTCTCCATAGATGACTGGTCATACGCCATGGACACTATATACAAATATTCTAGAAGCACCAATCTCCGTGAGGCCCATATTAAATTACTGTGTAGATGGTATTTAACACCAACCCGATTGGCCCATATCTCGGGGGCTACCGACTTCTGTTGGAGATGCCTTACCGGCCTCGGTTCCTTACTGCATACCTTTTGGTTATGTCCCACACTGGGGGGTTATTGGGTTAAAATAAGTAGACTGATTTCTCACTGCACTTCACTTAGACTCCCACTATGCCCGAAAATGTACCTCTTACATATTATACCCACTACTATTCAGATCCGTCATAGGAGGTTTATATCTATGGTACTGGGGACAGCAAAAACGGTTATTGCAAGACATTGGCGTTCCTCATTATGCCCATCTATGAAAGAAGTTATGATGGCCCTTGAAAGTGTTTTTAAATATGAAGAAATGTTCCACACCGCGAATAACTCAATGTGCCAGTTTGATGATACATGGGAGGGGTGGAGGGTGTTTATCGAGTCTGGAACCTTGATATAAGATACTTCATACTTCACTGTGTACGACCGTAGTGCTGCCGTGTTTTGTGTTTCATGTTAGTTTAGGATTATATCTTTTTGTGGAAAATGGAGACCGCACTAATGACCCTATATCAGATAACATTGATACTTCATTTGAATTGCCTATTGTCAATGATAGGAATTTATGTCTTTTATCTCTGAAGTTTCATCATTTTTGCAATGTTGTACCATTTTATGTGTGAACTCCAATAAAAACTTTTACATTAAAAAAAAAAAACAACAAGCAATACTCCAGTCTCTTTAGTTAGCATGGATCGAATATCAGGCAGAAAGGAGATCTTAATAAGGAATATTTATTATGATATAGAAAAAAATTATCACAGTGCATTTGTTCTAAAAAAGATGGATAGGATAAATCAATTAATTACACATTACACACAAACAGCAAACAAATAAAAGGGAGCTAACAGCAGATCCTAGTTACTTACAATATACGCTAGACGATCAGCCATAGGGAGGTTCTATTAGGAGCTGGCAATATTCCCTCAATTCTCGATTGACCTCCGAGGAAATAGCCCCGAGCCAGGCTTGATTCAGAATATATATATAGGACTGCCTTTTTTCTAAGTCCAGCCTCCTAGCTGGCAGAGCCTTTGCCTACAATATCCAGAATTCCCCTCTACTGAGCATGCTCAGTACGCTCCGTCATTAATCTTAATTCCCTGGTCCATAAATCATCTCCCAGAGAACACCTCCAGTGATCCAAGGATGTGATTGCTTCTTTGATATGCGGTTGGGGTGCCGCTCCAGCTGTGTCTTCTCCCTGCCATGAGCAATTGCCCCTCCTGCCTGCTGGGTAGAACCCAAAGGGTGTTATCTTTAATTCACACCTGTGATGACTTCAGAGAAAATTGTCACGGACCATGTTTAATTGCTTCCTTCCAGCAGGCTGGAAACATAGATATTGATTTCTTAGGCCAGCTGCGCCAAATGGCCTGCTATCTATAGATAGCCATAGATATAAATATGCCTATATAATACATATCGCGGTAGATATACCGGTCTAATCTGTCACATCTCCCATCTCTAATCTGCTACAACCAGCAGTTCACTTTTTTGGTTTTGTGCAAGCCAAGCAAGTTATTAAGGGTTTGAGTTATGTCAGAGAGCGAGTGCACTGGAGAGCTCGGTGGGCGATATAATCCAGCAACAATAATCGATTTACCGAACGGTATCTCAATTACACCAGAGAAGAAATCAAAGGTGGTCGGGGAGCTAGAATTCTGCAAAGGGGTGAACTTTATGTACTCGTCAACATAAATAACTTACAATGATGATAATAGCTTTGACATACAGTGATATTGATGACCTGAATATTCTTATGTTCAGGAAACTTAAATTTTTGCCAGAAGTACAACATTTTAAATGTTAACACATTTTTTCCACATATGCTTATTGTCAGGCTCTCGAAACGGTCTTGTCTGCATATGAGAAAATGAAAGCTCCAAGTGACTTTGCTGCAGCCGTGGAGGAAGGAGTCAGCTTTGTATATATTAACCTCACCCTGAGACCTGAAGATGCCGCTTATGTTCAAGCACTTGTGCATGAAATCGTTTCCTGTATTCTTCAACGAAAGGGTAACGCAGTTTTCTCATTTAGAATTGTTAACATGCCAGTGGGTTTGTTAAGTCAAACATTTGACCTTATAGAACATCTCTACTGAACATAATGCTATTCCTGTATAATACTTGCAATAAAGCACATATTCAATGATATTACCATTCAAATTACAATCATCGTATGCATTTTCGGGGAAAAATGTAATATTTATGCTTTGAAAAGTCACTCATATCATAACAATAGTAAATGACAATGCCGTGCACGATACTGCTCACTATTTAGCATAAATACTAATACTAGGTTTTCTAAATAAAATACACTGTGGTTGTCTGTGTATTTATATGTTCATCCCTTTTCAAATCACTTCTTTTCATGTTTTTAAAAAAAGAATTGGCAATATTACAAATCATTGAATTGGTACTCCATTGTAGTGGTTTAGCCAGGGACCAAAGGAATAAATGTACTTGGCTGCATCATAGTACTTATACAGCATTCAATCAGTTCTCTTTTCTCCAAAATTTCATAAACTGTTAATGTACAGCATGAAATGTCTACCATTCTGTCTTTTCATCTACCCTATCCTGCTTGCTTTATTTACAATCACTCCCTTGTCCTTACTTTACTCCTGTTACAAACCCTGCATTAATCGTAAACCTTTGGGGCCCTTTTACCTCCTTAACGCTAGCTCTAGCGCTCACATATGTGAGATTTAGCGCTAGGTTAAATGAGTCTAACACATATCACATCCTGAATGCTAATGAGTTAAAAAACCCTAGACAAAGGTATTTGCTCTTCCTTCCAGTATTCATGAGCCTCAAAGAGAGCAAAAGTGCATAGTACAGATTGCTTATGATTTTGTATATTAAAATCCCTTATATAGTCCCACTCACGTGGTGGGGAGCCATCAAACGTATTGCTCGATGTATTGCGCTTGTGGACCCATAGAGGCGGTCACAAAGACTTTTTAGGTAGAGTACAAATCCCTCAAAGTAATGCAACAATCCTCCAATATGTTTCTCAGAGAAAAAACATAACACTAACAATAACACATACTAACAGGTAAGCCAAAGGGTTACTCACATTTAAATGTGCCTAAAACCAGACACCAGTATTGCAAACAGCCTCCCATCATCCTCAGCCACGTCAGGTAAGTTCACAGCAGGCAGCGGATTGAAAAGAAAAATGTATTAAATAAAACAGAGTAAATTGCCATAAAGTGCATAAAAATACAAATAATATCACCAAAACGCATTTCGCTAAAGATGTATAGTTTCCTCAGTTGGTGTAGGTACATAGTGCCATTCCTGCTTAAATACTGTCTTGGAAATTAGTTTTGGTTTAATTTCTGGGACCATTCTCCCGCAATCCAAGATGGCTGCTTGTCCTCAGAGTGCGCATGTGTGTCAGACGGTTCCTGGGTAGCTGGTTTCTTTCTAAGATGGCGGCCCATCCTTGTAGTGCACATGCGTGCCAGGCAGTTACAAAAGTCCACAGTCTCCTTCTGGGAATCAGTCTGAGAGTGCGAGAACCACTTGCGAGATCGTGCAGGTCACATGGCTCGGCAGTACAGGCTTCCACGGAGTCCTATGGACTCCAGGAGGTTAGTACTGATTCACGGGACAGACTGCTGATTCAGCTCCTGCCCCATAATATAGTGTTAAAATGGGTAATGCTAAGGGGAAACCTGCAGGTTTTCCTCGTTAGCGTTCTTGTTTTAGCAAGAGGCACATAATAGGGCCCTTGTTCTCTTCTTACCCGCTGTCCGTTTCTTCTTTAGTTCACCCTTACTCTATCTCCTGGATATTACCAGAGCTTGTAACTTAACACAGAAATAGATCATTTAAAGAAGGAATTCTGACAACAATCCTCCTTATTCCTACAACTTGACACTCAATGAGCCAATTCTTTTGGTCATTAAAATCTTTGAGATCCGCTGTCAGCATCTGCAAAATCACTTTGCAGTTTAACTCGACCATTCTTCCCAAAGTAAAAAGGAGGACATGCCACTATCTTCTTTGTTTCACTCCTTCTTATACCATAAAGCCAAGTCTTGTGCTGGTGTTAAGTGACTCTGCATGGAGTCTCCAGGAGAGAATACTAGCAGCAGTGCTGCTAATAGTATTCATTATCTGCTTGAAACAATTAAGAATATATCCAGTATTAGGGAACAACAAAGGTTTAATGGCTTAATACCTCAGTCTATCAAAATTTTCTAGAATATTTGGACCTTTGAGAAATCCCTCCAAATAAATTTTTTTAGATTTCCTTCCATTCTGTCTTTCTTTTCTTGTGCCTACCTCACTAGTGGTTTTAGTTATCTTCACCTTTCAATCCTATAGCCTCATAAATGTTCCGTTATTTGCAAATTTTTCTTATTACAAACTCTATGATTGGTGGTTTTGGACCCCGTAATCCTCTTATTTTTATTTTCTATAGTTAAGTAAATTTCCCCATTCTGTATTTTAATGCACTGTGGAAACTTTTGGCACTATATAAATGATGATAATCATAAAAATAATAGTTATGAAGTTAGTGAGACATTAAGTGGCATAGCGAGGGTGGGCAGGGGGGAGCACTTGCCCCTGGGAGCTTGTAAGGGGGGGCACAAGCAGGGGCAGATCAATGCATTACCCCAGTTCGGCGCCGATCTGGGGCTTCAACCACAACGAGCTAACATCTTGCATGTCAACCTTTGCTGTCGGACTACCCCCCTGGCCACAGGCATCATCGCGCATGCATGCGATGACATCATAAAGACAGCATTATTCACCTAGACGCAAACAGTGTTACTACACTAATTCACCTTCTCATTTCTCACACTGTGCGCAAATTTGAAAATGATGGCATAATGTGTTATTACGCATTATTTCATCTAAAACATGGAGGGGCGCTGGGGAGGACTTGCACCGGGCGCCTCATGACCTTACTACGCCTCAAGGAGACAGTCTATATAAATACTAACTACAAAAAGAATATACTGTGATTATTCTTTTTTTACCACATATTCATCAAATTACAGAACATAGCTGCTTTAAGTATGGCTTAAAATATGGTGCAATGAGTGAGGATCTACCATGACCTCATGATAAAATAAAGAATCACAAACTTAGAGCTCCTTGACTTCAATGACCATGGATTTTAATAAAATTTGATGTGGAGAATTACAGGTATTACATAGCATTATAGCAACACTTTTGCCTGCATCAAGATATGGCAGTTGTTTTTAGCATATTGTGTGAGGTTTCCCTCATTCCAGCAATTCTCTTTAAATTGGAGTGTTTTAACATGAACATTTCATTCCACCTTGTGGGATCCCTCTGTGCTTTTCCAGCTGAACAGCACCTCCTGAAGCACAAGCTACTGTACTAGTGACAATGGAGTGTTTGTCCCAATCGACAAAAAAACTGCACTAGCAACAACTAAATTGAGCTCTGTGTCTAAAAATATGACAAAGTTAATCAAATTTTTTTAAAATATTTGTCATTGGAAGCTAAAAATAAAATTATCACATCTACAAGATTCATTTTTTTCAGGCAACGTTCTTCCACATAGTATTGAACGAGCCAGAATTTTATATTTCTACCTTTTTTATAATTTCCTCACTTTATTCATTTAGTATCTCCGCATTCCGTTGTTTTTTTTCTGTTATCATAGATACATTTCAGAGTACTGTGAATGAATAATGTTTAACAAAACACCAAACGGATATATTGACTTTGCATGATTCTGTCAGACAGCAGTTTTATGCACTTACTGAATCAATTTGGAAATCAGTTTTTTTAAATAGAATACCGACTGGATTGAAACATTACTATCTTTTCTGCAAATTTATCTGGCTCTTAAAGAATAAATATCAAATGGCCCATGAATTTTTTTTATTAGTATTCCTTATAGCTACAAAATGAAGCACCCAGTATACTCTAATCAGATGCGAAATAATTTTATATAGAAATAATATAACAAAAAATTGAGTTTTCTTTCTTTTAGTTAAGTTATTCTTGATAACAAATTTGTTGCAAAGATAAATTACTTAATCAATAAATATGCAAATGTAATCTCGCAGTATGAGATTATAGGGCTAGAGTTTGAGATTTTGTTGCCTCTACCCCCATTTCTCACACCAAACTGCTCTTTATTCCAATCCTTATCACATCAAATTGTCCCTTTTTTCTGTGTCTTTCGTCTCCTATTACTTGAACACAGAGACACCATGAGGGTGGTACAGTCAACACAAGTATATGGGGCCCAGCAATTGCAGGGGGCCCAGGCCCTTTCCAAACCCAGTGGCACTTAGACAGTGCTGCCGGGCCCCTGAAGTCACTGAGCCCATATACCAACATTGTACTGAATGTTCTGTAGTTAGGCAACTGGGATTTACACCATGCCTGTATGGTCTGGTAGGTGAGCATTGCATGTTTCTATAATTATAACCAGTAGAAAGAGGGAAGTGCTCATGCCATTGTACCGAGCACTGGTAAGACCTCACTTGGAGTACTGTGTGCTTATCTCCGGAAGGATATAGATACCTTAGAATGAGTTCAGAGAAGGGCTACTAAAATGGTGTACGGCTTGAAGGAGAAAAGTTACCAGGAAAGGCTTAATGATTTAACATGTATAGCTTGCAAGAAAGATGACCTAGAGGAGAGATGATAGAAGCATTTAACTACGTAAAGGGAATCAAGTTAGAGGAAGGGAGTATATTTAAAAGGAAACAAAGTAGCAAAACAAGAGGACAAAGTCTTAGATTAGAGGGGCAAAGGTTTAAAAGCAACATCCGGAAGCATTATTTTACTGAGAGTGGTGGATACATGGAACAGTTTTACAGTAGAAGTGGTAGAGGCGTAAGCAGGCATGGGATATGAATAAGGCTATCCTAAATAAAAAATATTTCCAGGGAAAGTATCCATATAATTGGCCAGAGTAGATGTGCCGAAAGGTTCTTATCTGCCTACATAGTCTATGTTTCTATATTTTCTTTTGTACTCTCCATTTGGATTTGGGTACAGTGGTCCCTATCTTACAGTTGTTAAGATCTATTAGCTATTGACCAATGTATACATATACAGTGTATACTGTAAGATACATAGTGCTGTTATCTATAGGATTGTTTGCTACTAGGATATAAAGTGATATAAGTATTTTACATGGTTATGAATCTCTTTTGTAGCTTTTATTGATGGATATATTTTGATTTTGCAATAGTGAAGTTATTTTATTTACATTTTTGATATGCTGCTACTATAGTCTATTATGCTATGTAAGTGCCCAATACATTCATTCATTCTGTCAACCTTTCTGTAAGCTGTGTTCTGGAAGTCAAAATTTCCTTGCACTCTACTTGCAGGTCTCAAGCTCTCTGGCTAATGTATTTGAGCTCAGATATGTTTGTTTGGGCCTCTCACCCTGCCTGTCGACAGTCCATTATACAATTAAAAATAATGAACTGGATTGATATTTTTGCACTTTTCCTTTTGATCCACTTGAAATAGTTTGAAGGCCACACTCTCTTCAAATTGTCCTTCCCATAATTCGTTATATTACAAATAGTAGGAAAGGCCAAATGTACGCTCTTGCTTTAACTGTTCTGATCACTGACTTTAAATTCTCAAAGTTTAATTTATTCATAAAAAAATTATAAAAATATTATTGCAGTAACAAACCAATTTTAAATAAATTATAATGTTGAATCTCAGTATTCTGCATTTTTCTCCTTGCAGAGATAATTTTGGACAAACTTACCATTCCTATTCCTCCTTCAAATATGGAACCGTCACAATATTTTGACTGGATGACTGACTGTATTCATGGACAAAGTTTTCTTTTACCTATGAGCATTGAGAAAGCTGTTATTGAGAAGGCGTAAGTACAGAACTCTGTTTCCATTTAATAACACAACCTATTGATTTTTCAGGCCATGTAAAACATTATGCAACAGGCAGCCTGGATCTTTTGGTGCTCAGTATGGTGTTGCTGTGGCACCAGACCTACTCAAATTGGTAATTTCTGATAAGTCACCTAAAATTTTGAGAAATAGTACATTATGGCTTTCTTAAAGGGATAGGGAGGGGAATAGGAAGAAAACAGCGAACAGAGAAGTTAAATATAAACCCCCTTGATCATTTTTATCCTGGCACCACCACTTTACTCTTTTTTGTTTATAGTATGCATGGCTTTGTCCTAGGTCCTCTGCTCTTCTCTATCTACACCTCCTCCCTGGGCAAAATCATTAATAGCTTTGGCTTTAATTACCAACTCTATGCTGATGATACTCAGATCTTCCTCTCCACTCCTGATCTCTCTCCTCCTGTCCTTTCCAAAGTCAGTGACTGTTTATCTGCCCTCACCTCCTGGATGGCCTCTCACCACCTAAGGCTGGGGTCAGACGAGCGTGATTTCTACGGACTGTACGTCCGTGCAGTACGGACATCGTCAGTACGGATGATGCAGTAGTGGTCACACAGTCCGTTTTTTCACTGAAGTTATTTTTTGACGGATGTAGGAGGGAAAAATAAATTACAATGAAAAAACATTCTGTCCGTCAAAAATGCTGGACGTATAAATGCAGTCCGTCTGACCATGCTCCATCACTCACACACAAAGCTATGCAGACGTTGTGGACGTGGCGCACTCCGCACGTCCGTTCTAGCAGTATTACGTTCTTGCCAAACCTGCGTCCGTTTGCCGCGGCCGTTGTGCGTCCGCAGTTCAGTGCGGACGTACTTCATGTGTCAGGCTCCAATGGACTTTCTTTCATGCTATCACGGACGTACTTTTAGGCGCAATCACGGACGTGAACACTACGCTCGTCTGACCCCAGCCTCAAGATTAACATGTCCAAGACTGCGCTCCTACTATTTCCTCCCTCTAATGCCTCCCCACCTTCTGACTTTTCTATCATGGTTGATGGTATCACTGTTTCCCCATCAAACCAGGTTTGCTGTCTTGGTGTTACACTTGACTCTGCTCTTTCCTTCATCCCCTACATCCAGTCTCTTTCCTCCTCCTGCTGATACCAACTGTGTAATATTTCAAGAATTCGACCATTTCTTACTGCTGACACCACAAAGCAACTCCTCCACGCCCTTGTAATCTCCCGACTTGATTACTGTAATCATTTTCTAGCTGGTCTCCCTCTCTCCTGCCTCGCCCCCCTACAATCCATTCTAAATGCCTCTGCCAGGCTCATCCACCTCACCCGCCGCTCTGTCTCTGCCGCTCCCTTCTGCGAGTCCCTTCACTGGCTCCCCATCCACTGCAGATTTAAATTCAAAATCCTCTCGCTGACCTACAAAGCTCTCACTAGCTCAGCTCCCCACTACCTGTCCTCACTAATCCCCAAATACACCCCAGCCCGCTCCCTAAAATCAAACAGTGACCTGCGCCTGGCTTCTCCTCACATCACCTCTTCCCATGATAGACTGCAGGATTTCTCACGCGCAGCCGCCTTCCTCTGGAACACGCTCCCTCGTTCAGACATTCCTATTTAGGGAAGCCTACCACCTGACTCACTGACGAAACCAGTCCATCACTCCCGCCTTGCAGACCATCACTCTTTGAACACCACTCTTTAGAACACCACTGGAACACCATTAAAAGGAACAAACCACTAGACATCTTAGGTCCATGTATAATGTCATTATTAAAATGAGGAATAGCTTAACGTAGGTAACCATGGCTGAGTAAAATGATAAAAAAATGACAAAAACCTGGGTAAGAAAGAGTTCTTTGTGTATTTGTCACCATACATATATGCTGAGAAGGGGTATCTGCTTGTAATATGGTCCTTTTCCCCACTATTTAATATATCCTTCTGCCTATCTCCCTGTTTCTGCTTTGGAGTTCCCTTTTAGTCATATATCTGGCATTAACATAGTCATCACAAGCAACAGCACCCATTTAATACAGTTTAGAAAACCATATACATATGCAAATACATATTCCTTAGGTCAAACAGTGACCTGCACCTAGCTTCTCCCCGCATCACCTCTTCCCATGATAGACTGCAGGATTTCTTGTGCGCAGCCCCATCCTCTGGAACACTCTCCCTCCTTCTGTCAGACTTTTCCCTAGTTTCTCTTCTTCAAACACTCTCTTAAGACATTTATTTTTTAGGGAAACCTACCACCCGACTCACTGATACACCTCACTGCCCTAACCTGTCCATCACTCTCACCTTTCACTCCTCTCCTCCTGTTTCCACCCCCAACCCTTCTAGATTGTAAGATCTCACTTGAATAGGGCCCTCGTTTCCTCCTGTACTGGTTTGTAAAATGTTGTTCAATGTATTGTAACCTGTCTAAGTTGTTCCCATTGCACAACGCAGCGGAATATGCTGGCGCTTTATAAAGAATAATAATAATAATTACCGTTCCTCTCCTTGCTAGAAACTAGTGTCTCCCAGAGGTTTTCTGTTTTGATATCACTGCTTCTTTCTTAAAGTGGGAATGTTTCCTCAAGTGTTTAGCCAATCAGATGTCTCTTTATGTATATACACAGAGAGGCATTCGCTCAGCAATGTATTCAGTTGTGCATTTTTGTCCTAAGCCTTTTCATGCTGTCCAGGGCAAGCTGATTGAAAGCCTTCAGGACAGGTGAACTTCTCCACTTTGGAAGGATTTCACAGCCCACAGGCACACATGACAGAGGAATGGAGAGGGAGAGTTAACTCACCATAATAAATATGAGCGTACATTTAAGTCATATTGTGTGTTATAGTTTTATAAGCATTCTCCAGACAATACTGCTGGACTCAGACCTTCTCACAACCATTTCACTTTTAACATAAGGAGAGAAACAGAGTCATTTATATTCTTTAAGAAGCTGATAATGTATGACTGTGATAAAGAATCAGTACAATTTAGCTTGTTTAAGTGGTAATTATACAGCTCCTTAAGCGGACACACAGATTGCTTCAGCAAGGCATAACATTAAAATATAATATGCTCTTTGCTTAAGGTAGGAAAAATGTATTTTATATGGAGGCTGCAATTCTAAATTAAGAATAATTTAGCCAAACACTGCCTAACATTTTCTTTTCCAAATCGATGTCCTTTTTAACGTTGGAAAAATAAGTTGTGTTGTGCACAGAGAGAGATATTATCAGTATCAAACTGTATCCAGTCAAACAGATCAGGATGTTTGTCCTATGAATCTAGAAGGGGGTAACAGGATGTATACAATGTATCGAAAAGCTCATGGGACAGATAGCAGCTAGAAGTGAATAAATCTTAACCCCTTAAGGACGAGCGGGTGGCGCCCTTAAGGGGTTGATTTCGCTGGCGAGGCGTACAGGTACGCCTCGCCTACAGGTGCCGTCGCGCGGCACTGATTTCGAGCCCTTCCCACAGCCGGCATGCAGCGTGCGTAATTGGCTGCAGGGGACAGCTTGAGTTCAGGCCGTCACTGTGCAGCCAATTATGCGTGCCGCGAGCAGGCTGTGGGGAGGGGCCGAGGCGGCCCCATTGAAGACAATGGGTGTACATGTACGCCCTGCATCTTCAAAGCCCGCCTGCCGCCAGGACGTCGTGGAATGTCCTGCTGCGTAAAAGGGTTAACATTTATTCCATTGCCAAATAAAAACTGTGTCAGACAAAAACACACCCAGATTTACACATCAGGGTGATTATAGGGAACTCATAATACAGCTATGCAGAGGTTCTATGGGATATGTATCCAAGACTTGTACCAAGCAAAAAAAAAATAATCTAACCAAAGCAGATAGGCTTAATATCGGGATACAGAGTCAAGCATGCTGTATTAAAACCCATGGAAAGAAGACATCATGCATCAACAACTCCTCTGCCTGAACCTTTTCCCTGCCCACTACCTAGGGCTCCATAACCCCCCCCCCCCAGGCGCAGGCCACACATCTGTGGGCCATCTCTGCCTGACGCATCAGACCTGCTACTGCTACTCTCAGAAACATAAATATCTAAGTGAGCATCAGTCTCTTGTTAGCACTCTCCTCTGGCAACCACTCACCTACTGCTCCTCATGATGCCATAAGGGCAAAGCGCATAGAGCAGAGTATGGAGTGCTAGACAATATTTCAATATTTTATTAGGGTTTTGCTACCAAATGGTTTTGGACAGTGTAATGGAACTCTGCTATGAGCGCTCTGAGCATGAGATTTCCATTTTGAACTGATCCTCTGCTCGCTTCGTCTCCTATCTCTCAGTTGATTTAAGATGTCTCTTTACTGAACCTCCTTCTGTCCTATTTACAGCGAACCCTTGAGGGCTCGCATTTCTAACCTTTTTAGGGAGACACCAGACCTATCCCTCTGTGGATAGATAGCTAGAGAGTATAGCAAGCTTTATCTACCACTCTGTTGTTGATGCATTATGTCTTTCCATGGGTACTAATACAGCATACTTAAGACACTAGGCCTATCTGCTGTGGTTAGATTCTTTTTTTTTCCGCTTGGTAACAAGTCTTGGATACACATCCCATAGGACCTATGCACAGCTCTACTGTGAGCTCCCTATAATCACCCTGATGTGTAAATCTGTGTGTGTTTTTGTCTGTCACAGTTTTTATTTGGCAATAGAATAAATGTTTTATTCGCTTCTAGCTCCTATCTGTCCCATGAACTTTTTGATACCTTTTTTTAGCATTAGTCTACTGGTCACATTTCGTAAACAAAATGATCTTGGGCTCTATTACATTCTTTGCGCAAAAACGCTCGCGCAGTGCGTTAATTTGTGCGCGAAGCGTTAATACGCGTAAATTAACGCTGGTACTACAATCCAAGTGCATTTTTTCATGTGTCAAAAAATACCGCTCGTAAAAAATACGCGCAGAAACACGCACACATTAACGCTGCCCGCAGAAATTGGCAGACTGTTTTTTCACGCGATTCAGCCAATCAGAATTAAGAACCACAATTGTCTCCCGTTAAGTTTTTGCGTCTGTCAAAATCAATGTGAGTACATATGCTGCAACAATAATAAAAACACGCACAACTTCTCAATTTTATTGTTTGGGTACGCGTAGAATGTGTACCTATACTTTGCTGTATTTTTTTTTTTGGGCTGGAGTATTTAGGTTCAGCCAGGACGTTCAGATTTGCCATTAACACCAGCTTTTAAAAGACGTTAAAATTGGCGCATAGATTGTAATTCCATCCGCGTACCAACGCACAAACGCATTTGCGCTCACAATGTTAAGTATAGGACACGCAAAGTACAGTTCGCTCGCGAAGGGTTCGCACAGGTCCACCCGTGTTAGACGTTAACGCACATTTTTTGCTCACGCATCAGTCAAGCGGCCCCGGCCTTCACTGCTCTTCCGCAGCCTCAGAAGCACCTGTGTCATCACTTGGTAACCTACCAGTGCCTGGAAAGGTGTGACACAAGTGTCGCTTTAGAGCGCCCTCAAGTTCTCTTTGAATTTCTGCCAGGCAAACACTTGCTGGGAATGACCGTCTGAAGTGGCTGCAGACTTTTCTGGCCTGGCTGAGAAGCTGTGCCAGCCCTGGGTACCTGGTTAGGAAACGCTGTACCACCAGATTTAGGACGTGTGCTAGGCATGGTACATGCATCAACTTACCCTGGCGTAGGGCGGAGAGAAGGTTGCTGCCATTATCACAGATGACCATTCCCAGCTGAAGCTGGCATGGTGTTAACCATCTCTGCACCTGCCCCTGCAGAGCTGACAGAATTTCTGGCCCGGTGTGGCTCCTGTCCCCTAAACAAACCAGCTCAAGCACAGTATGGCATCTTTTTGCTTGAGCCATTGCGTAGCCCCTGCCACGCGTCGGTTTAACTGTCACTTCGCCAGAGACAGAGAAGGAGGAGGAGGAGGAAGAGGTGGTAGAGCAGACAGACAGACGTCATACAAGCAGCTTTCTGGAGGCGTGGTGGATGAACAAGCTCCAGCACAGAGCCCCATCCTGGATCCCTCCCAGCTGCAAGTAGAGTTACCCAGTGTGCCGTGAAGGAAATGTAACGGCCCTGTCCATGCTTGCTGGACCACGTGTCTAAAGTCATGTGCACCTTGCTGCTGACTGCCTTTCCCAATGACTCCATAACATTGTCTTCCACGTGCTGGTATAGTGCTGGAATGGCCTTCCGTGAAAAGAAATGGCATTTTGGAACCTGCCACTGTGGTACAGCACATTCAGCAAATTCACGGAAGGAAGCAGAGTCCACCAGCTGGAGAGGCAGCAGCTGTGATGCAAGTAATTTTGCTAAACTGGCATTTAGATGCTGTGTTTGGGGACGGTTGGGACTATATTTTTACTTTCGCTGCAGCAGCTGGGGCAACGTTATCTGACTGCGTAAATCTTCAGCTGATAGGATGCTGTCACATTCTGAGGAAGGACCTGGTACACTAATTACTGTAGCATCATCCCTGTCAGTGGAGGTTGTAGGCAATGACATGGCAGGACATATAGTGGGGGTAGAGACAGATGAGGAGGAGGAGGACCTATGCAAAGTGTTGTGCCAATGGGATGCGTGGCAGGTGGTCATATGTCGCCTCAAGCACATGGTACCCAAGCGTGGGATGTCTTTCCCACGCTTGATCCTCATCTGACATAGATTACAAATAGGAACGGTGCGGTGTGCTGCACATTTCTTAAAGAACTCCCAGACAGCAGACTTCCTGTACATGTGCTTTGAGACAACAGCGCTCTGTACCTGAGCAGCTGTGACTTCTGATGCCTTGGACTGGCTACGGTTTCATAGAAGACGTTCTGCCTCGTTTTTGTTGTGCCTCCTCCTCCCTTGACTCCTCTGTTCGATCAGGCACCCAGGTGGAGTCAGTGACCTCATCATCGTCATCACCCCCTATCTCCTCGTCACTGGAGCCAACTTGGCAGTATGCTGCAGCTGCTGGGGCAACATGAGTGCCAGTTATTTGTATGTCACTGGCACCCCCTTCCTCTAGGTTGATTATACTCCCTTCCTCAACCTCAGAGTTTGAATCAGAGCACTGTAGTTGCTGCGCATCCTCAAGCAGCATGTCACTGTCATTGTAGTCAAACAATTCAGCTGACTCCTCCGTGTGTGATAGTGAGGCTACGGCAGGAGTAGCTGTGGACATGGAGGCTGAATTCGATGTTTTGGCAGCTGAGGTGGACTGTAAAACACTACAAGCCTGGCTGGCAGAGGACTCGGAGGATGGAGGTTAGCCAATCCTGCAAATCCTCTGTATGTTGCTGCTGCTAAAACGGCCAGCACCAGTTAGAAAGGACAAGCGTGCCCCTGCAGAGGATGCACCATGTCCACGACGACCAGAGGCACAGCCTCCCGACACAGAGGCTGCATGCCCTCTTATCTGTGTCTGGGAGTGTCTGCATGTCCTTTTTGGTCTTTCTGACATGGTGAGTGATATATAGATTAAAGATATACAGAACTCTGATTCTGTAAGGATATAGAGTCACCCAGCACGCAGACAAAACCCAGCAAGGCAAGGAAAACCCTAATCTGAGAAGCTGGTCCTTTATAATGGCCAGGTACTAATCTAAAATACATAGAAGTACAGATCAGGGACAGGAGAGATATCGTAGTAATAACAAGCCAGAGGTCGGTACACGAGATAAACATATGCCAAGGGATAAACACAGTAATTACAGTCAAATATATAAGCCAGAAGTCAAACAGAAAATCAAATGCAGGAGCTAGAAGACACATGCACTGAGGGCTAGAATAAACCATGTCAGGGCTCAGAGCACAGTCAGTGACTGATATTTAAAGGCCTAGATTCCTGATTAGGTGCAGCATTCAAATTGGCCTGATTCAGAGACTGGCGTCCTCTCTGTTGGGAAGGCTGCACTGCAGGAGCACCAGCAGGCATGACAGATTCAACTCTGTTATTATAAAAATTGGAAATATGCAGACCTCTGATTCAACTGTGTTATCTAGATTAAAGATTTCCAGAACTCTGGTATAACTCAGTGAGACACCCTGATAGCTGGCAACAGTGACAAAACACAGATTAGAATTCCCAGAAACCTTCTATAAATCAGTGAGACCCCCTATGGGTGGCAGTGACAAGACACATATTACAATTCCCAGATATCTGCTAGAAGTGAGTCCCCCCCAATAGCTGCTGGCACTGAGAAGACACACTAACAGAGCAATCTTCTCTCAAAAAACACGTGCTGGGGCTGCGAGGGACGCCTTATATAGTATGCTGTGGGACTTAGCTCTGTGAGCACATGATTGGGCAAAATTTGCCCAATCAGGACTCTGAGCTGCGATTGGCATAGTCTTGCACCTGTCTTGCACCTGACCTGTGGTGAGGTGCAAGGCTGTAGCCAATTACAAGCTTCAGGCCAGTGGAAAATGCACCGTGGTCCATTGTGGGCGAAAATGCGGCGAACACGTGGACATGTTCGGAGTTCGACGAACAGCCGAACGGGCGATGTTCAAATCGAACACCAAACAGATCGAACCGAACAGCTCATCCCTATTTGCATTCACACACAGTACTGTTTGGCCAGAAGCCAAAGCATCATTGACAAGGGCCAAAGTAAGGTAAGTTGCTACCAGCACCCACTGCAGTCATGACATAGGCACAAGTGGCATTTGAATCCCTATATCTCCAGTTCTATACAGCCCTCCAGGTCAAGTGAGGTGTCAGTGGAATGTTCAGACCTTTCCAAATATTCAAACATGACTATACAGAAAGTAAAATAGTATAGAAGAATTAAAACTTGTTTATTTTAGTATTGGTAAAATTATATACTTCCTATGAAAATGCAGTAACAGATTCCCCATTGCCCTGTAGAATATATAACCACAAAGGTTTGGATGACGAGATAGTTATCTGCCACCTCCACTCCCAGAGGTCCCCTCTGCCGCTTCCTCCCAGCCACTGAGGAGGAAGTCAATTCCTTATTGTCCTCCTCACATCTCACCACGTGCCCGCTCGACCCCATTCCCTCAAATCTAATTCCTCCCCTCTCCTCCTCCCTCACCCCTGCTCTCATACACATCTTCAACCTATCTCTCTCCACTGGCTCCTTTCCATCCGCCTTCAAACACGCGCTAGTTACCCCTTTACTAAAGAAACTATCCCTAGATCCCAACTCTCCATCCAACTACCGCCCTGTATCCCTGCTTCCCTTCACATCAAAGCTCTTAGAAAAACTAGTCTTCAACCGCCTCTCCCTCTTCCTGTCCTCCAATTCCCTACTTGACCCCCTGCAATCTGGCTTCCGTCCCCTACACTCAACTGAAACTGCCCTCACCAAAGTCACCAACGACCTCCTAACTGCAAAAAAACACGGCCACTATTCTATTCTCATCCTGCTTGACCTCTCGGCTGCTTTTGACACTGTTGACCACCCCCTCCTTCTACAGACCCTCAACTCTCTGGGTCTCGGTGACACTGCACTTGCTTGGGTCGACTCCTATTTATCCAACAGGTCCTTCTGTGTGTCCTTTGCTGGTAACTCCTCCTCCTCATTGCCTCTATCTGTTGGTGTACCTCAAGGCTCTGTCCTTGGTCCTCTGCTCTTTTCCATCTACACCTCCTCCCTGGGCAAAATCATCAACAGCTTTGGCTTTAATTCCCACCTCTACGCTGATGACACTCAGATCTACCTCTCTACCCCTGATCTCTCTCCCCCTGTCCTTTCAAAAGTCAGTGACTGTTTATCTGGCATCTCCTCCTGGATGGCCTCCCACCACCTAAAGATCAACATGTCAAAGACTGAACTCCTACTTATTCCTCCCTCCAATGCCTCCCCACCTCCTGACTTCTCTATCACGGTGGAGGGTATCACCATCTCCCCATCAAACCAAGTTCGCTGTCTTGGAGTTACACTTGACTCTGCTCTTTCCTTCATCCCCCACATCAAGTCTCTTTCCTCCTCCTGCCGATACCAACTGCGTAATATTTCCAGAATTCGGCCATTTCTTACCGCTGTCACCACAAAACAACTCATACACGCCCTGGTAATCTCCCGACTTGACTATTGCAATAATCTCTTATCTGGCCTCCCTCTGTCCTGCCTCTCCCCCCTACAATCCATCCTGAACGCCTCTGCCAGGCTAATTCACCTCACCCGACGCTCTGTCTCTGCCGCTCCCCTCTGCGAGTCCCTTCACTGGCTCCCTATCCACTGCAGAATTAAGTTCAAAATCCTTATCCTTACCTACAAAACCCTCACTAACTCAGCTCCCCACTACCTGTCCTCACTAATCACCAAATACACCCCGGCCCGCTCCCTAAGATCAAACAGTGACCTGCGCCTAGCTTCTCCCCGCATCACCTCTTCCCATGATAGACTGCAGGATTTCTCATGCGCAGCCCCCACTCTCTGGAACGCTCTCCCTCGTACTGTCAGACTTTCCCCTAACTTCTCTTCCTTCAAACGCTCACTTAAAACGTTCCTATTTAGGGAAGCCTACCACCCAACTCACTGACGCAACCATCAATCACTCTCACCTTACAGTCCTCTCCTCCTGTTTCCAACCCCAACCCTCCCAGATTGTGAGTTCCTACGGGAATAGGGCCCTCATCTCCTCCTGTACTGTTTGTCAAATGTTGTTCAATGTATTGTAACCCTGTCTATACTGTGTTTATTGTACAGCGCTGCGGAATATGCTGGCGCTTTATAAATAAAGAATAATAATAATAATGACGAAATGTAGAAAAATTTATTTACATGCTGTAAATGATTGAAATCTGAATTGAAATGCATACAGGGTTATTCAAAGAGAATCGAAAAGCCACCGTACATTCGGTGACTTTTCGTTCTCTTCAATTCGGTACGATTTGGCGATCACATTTCGGCAACCCTGCGTTGTATTCAGCAAGCACCACAGGACCGCCGAAATGCAGGGAAAAGTCGCCGCAAACCCGCCAAAAACTGACCGCAAAACTAGGGCGAACGCATGTATGTCCAAGCCTGTGTGTGTATATCTGTGTGTATATGGGTGTGTATATAATGATGTATGTGTATTTTTGTGTTATGAGGATGTGTCTGGGTGTTTGTACAGCTGTGTATGTGCATAAGGGTGTGTCTGGGTGCATATGTCCCAAAAGTCTCTGTCCCCCTTTTTTCCCTAATGTCCCACTCTAGATACTCCCCCATAAATTCTGGGAGGGCAAGCATCTCTAAACTATAATAAATGTTTTCGAAATCGTTCTATTGTTCTTGTTACATTTTTATTGAGAATAAATAGCTCCAATAGGTTGTTGTGCTGGCAAAACAAATCTGGGAATAACCTCGTATCTGAGCCCAGCTCCAGTAACTCCCCTAAATGGTATATGGGTATATTTATATAGCTATTAGGGATGCGCAATTTGTTTTGTACCGAATCGATTTGCGGACGAAATTTACCATTTTCGTGCTTCCGAGGGCATCCCCAATCCGAAATGTTGACCACACGAAATTTCGAGTAACTCGATATAGAATCCCCAAATCTAATCCCCGAATTGAAACGAAAACGGTCCGAAACGAAAAAAAAACACCTGGAAAAACCCCCCAAACAAAACAAAATTTTCAGCGGTTCACATCTCTAATAGCTATGTATGTGTTTGTGTCTCCCTGTATTATATTCCTATGTATGGATAGGGATGGTTGCTGGGCCTCCGCGTGTTATTGCTGGTGGTGTTTGATTTTCAGTGACAGGCAGCGCATTCTGTGACAATATTCTGGGGAGAGTGAGTATAATGAGTGTAGCCTGCAATCTTGTGCCTGCACTATCCATCATTAGTACTGTGATCGGGACTCAAGTTCTTGGCCAAAATTAGTGTAGTGCCTCCTCGAAACTTGTGTCCGGATCTGCCCCTGCATAGGCAAAGTTAAAATTCTGAAATAATCCGTCTGGTGTATTCATAACCCATTGTAATATTAATGCTTGTTTATAGTCTGGCATTATCAAAATAATGTGTTATTTTAAAAAAAGATTTTGTTGATTTAGTAACATACTGTCATGTTTCCTGCGTTTTCAAAGAAGGACATGACATGTAGCATATATTCTCTTTCACTTTCATAACTCCTTAGTATCAGAGGATAAGAATGTATCCAGGTCTATCTTTTTGCTCTTTACTTTTAATAAGAACTAACATGTTGATTCGTGATCTAATAAGTTGGATGGTGTCCTACAAGTTGTTTTTACAACATTCACATCAGTAGGAACCTGTGAGGAACATTTCTTGTATGAATTGTTTCCAAGCTTGTTTGGTATTTCTCCTGAGAAATAAGCCCATTTGTACTTATTCGTTCTGAGTGATTCACGGCTGGATGAACACTACATTGGTTTCGCAATTCAATAATATGAACTCCAGACAGCGGCATCATGTTTAATTTAAAATTGTGTTGGGAGGTGAATATAAGCCCAGAGTACTAGTTTGTTTTAAACATAAGCATTAGAAACTTTGCGTTTAACACATTTTGCAATAAATGTAGACAGAGAAGAGAACTATTTTTGCCATTAAGTTGAGATTGAAAGCGGCATATTCATCCCACGTTCCTTAATTCTTATTTGGCTTGTTCATTATTGCCTAAAAGCCATATATTTGTATTTTATCAGTCAGAACTCTGTTTTGAACTCAGTGGGAGTTTTTCAGACAATAAATGCAACAGATGCTTCTGATTTCATCAAGATGCCTCAAAGTTTATTTCACTGATTTAGTACAGTGTCTCTCATTGCGATGTGTGAGCACCAGCAGGAAACATTGCAGATTAGAATATAACAAATGAATTATAATAACGTCATCTGTACCATATATTTTGAATCACCATTCCTTTCATCTGTTTCTCTTTAGCAGCTTACTCTTTGGGGCCTGGATACATCTGTCCTTTATTCCTTTTATGATGTCCCTATTTGTCTGAGAGGGTAATCAAATTTACAATGGTGTGTGAGATCCATAACAATAAAACTCAGCCTAGGTTTTAGATTTAGTTTGAAGAAAATAACATGTCACTGTTTTAAGTGTCCTATCACACTATGTCAGTTCTGAAATCATGCAAAACACTAACAGAGTTATTCAGAGAGCACCGAAATGGCACCGACATTTTGGTGCGCTCTGATTCACTGCGCTTCGGCGAGTTCGATTCGCTGACCCTGCTGTGAAATCAGCATTCACCGCAGAGGTTCCCGAAAAGCGGCAAATCGGCTGCCAACCCGCCGGACAGCTGCTGTAAACCTGCTGGACGGCGGCCAAATGCACCCACAAGTAGCCGATGAGCCACTGAACATAGCCACAGAAAAAAAGCCGACAAGCCACCAGATGGGGGGAAAAAAAAAAAAAACACAAAATGATTGAATCTTTAAAAGTTTGAAACACTGGTTGCAAAAAAAAACTACTGGACGAAAATGTCTGGAATTAACATATATGGTCCTATGAATAATAATAAAAAGGTCTGTTACAGAAAATAAAAAAACTGCTAACAAATCCTTCAAAAAGCGTCTTTTTCCTGCAGATTAAAAGAATTTACGGTTTATCAGATATTAGATGAAACCGGGAATATTTTTAACTTTGAAACCTAGGGATTCACCTGAATAAAACTGCAGAAAGAAAACCACTGAATATTAGGGCATTTCACTGACATTTCGGTGCTGTTTGGTGTTCTCTGAATAGGTTAACCATTGCTTCTCTATTGGGATTTCCCTGCCGCTAAACAGCAATGTATTTCACTGGCAATTCGGCAAAAAAAAATTTGAGAAAGGATTTTACCAGGAAGGATACATTGAGATTTCTCTCATTTTCAAGTATGTCCTGGGTGGCGAGTATGTACTGTTAGGTGTCTTGCCCAAGGACACTTACTGGAGAGGTGCTCTGGCTGGAATTCGAACCTGTGTCTCCACGGTTATAGAGCAGTGATGTTACCGCTACTCCACCCAGTCAGAGTAGTGAACTGCCAGCTTTCTGAATAGCCGAATGGTCACAAAATTGTACCGTATGGAAAAATTCCCTGTTCGGTACAATTTCGCGGCCAGATCGGCTCTCTGTGAATAACACCTTAAATCCTTGTGGACATACTATTGACAGTTCCCTACACTGATTATATGAATTGTAGAAGCAATATTCTCTCTCTAAGACTCATGAATTAAGAGTTACACGGTAAGATTTTTTTTCCAAAATTAGTTGACAAAATAGAATACATATCAGATTATGTTCTTGTTTCACGTTTTGATCCCCTCAGCATCCACCTATAGGAGTGTTCTATATGTGAGATAAATTGATCATCTAAATCATGAATTCTCTCCATTTATCTGAATGTCCTTCTTGCATCTCAAACAAGACACTGATATTAACATGCCTTCATTATTTCCATAATTCATAATTATCTCTGTTCTTCAGAATGTAGATGTATATTTAAAACCGTGATTCTATCTGATTTGATTGCCACGGCATTGTGTTCAAAGTAATTACCATTCATTTGGCTTTCGAGGCTGTTGAATGAATTTTCCACATGAGATGCCTTAATTTGTACTTGTTTTATTGCTGTAAAGTAGGTATTGGCATATTGCCTGAAACTGTAGCAAAAAGGCTTTTATTAAAACAATGGATCAGAGCAACCCAAAACGGAATTATTAAAATTGATTTTGTTGGCTGTCGGATTTTTAATTCTCATTGAGACAAAAAACTAAATACACGTAGACTTGGGATGTTTTCAATAAATACTGGAATAGCACAGCTGTTTTCTGGCGTTATACTGCAGACTCTTTGATTTCATACTGGAATTCTGCAATATTGACATACTGTAGCAAAACCAACAAGTTCTCTCGAGATGAAAGCAGTATTTTACCAGAAGGTTAGACACTAAGCTCTGAATTGGTCTTTGTAAGGAAAATGCCCCAAATGTGACATGAGATGAAAACAATAAATACATATTAGAGTTTCTGAACTTGAAATTTAAAATAAATGAATGTTTTTTTTCCTTCAAAATTGAATGCACTGAGCTGAATATAAGCAAGTATTCCCAGATTTTTACTCTATAAATGTGAAGAAGAAAAGGAGAAAAAAGTAAATGTGTCTTATTAGAGCTGAAAGGTTCTCTGATCTGTCTGTATATACATGTCATGTTAGAAACAAAAAGTATAGACTATATTAACGTAAGTCAAAGAAACCTCAATTCACTCATTTTCTTCTCTGCGACAATATTGGAGAACATTTACTGTAAATTGAAGTCAAAATAGCCACCATATACAAGTTGAGTTTGGCGATCGTCACTTGTCCCATATGTAAGTGTAGGCATATTAATGCTGATCACTGCATATTTTCTACACAGTAGATTATTTCACCCCTTCCATACCAAGCAATTTTCCAGAAAACCACTGGCAGGACCCAGTAGTTTTTTTAAAATAATTTTTAATTATACAATAAGAAACATTTGGGAATATCCTGAATGTATTCCTTACTGTAATAACTGACTACGTTCCATCACTCACACACACAAAGCTATGTGGACGTTGCGGACGTGGCGCACTCTGCACGTCCGTTCTAGCGGTTTTACGTTCTTGCCTAACTTGCGTCCTTTTGCCGCGTCCGTTGTGCGTCCGCACTTCTGTGCGGACGTACTTTGTGTGTTGTCTCTAGTCATCATAATTGTATGCTACCATGGACGTGATCATTGCGCTCGTCTGACCCGAGCCTTAGCGCCTGGGGTATCATAACCAAGGTGCTAAACTTTTACGGGCATGTTCTGGAGCCCAAATGCAAACAACCTTCGTTTGCAATAAACAAATATTATTTTCCATTGTTACTGTGGAATTTGATATTGACTATACTTGTCTTTGGGGCACCAGAAAGTAGGCTGAGTAATGTTCAGTCATTAAATGAAACTGGCAAGATCCACTCCAGAGCATATTTCATTTCACATTTAACCTTGAAATAGACTGTGTGAATATCCAATTCATTCTTAAATTGAATGTTATCAAAAGTTAAGCATAATAGTTCTTTAATAATGTGGGAAAGCACTATACCATCTGAATGTTTGTGTTTTTCAGTGAAAGTGACACTATTGCCTAAAAATTAAATGTTCTTACATAGTTTTTTTTAGTAATGTGCACCGATTTTTTTTTCGATTCGATTCGATTTTTCGAATTTTTAAACTTTTCGATTCGGCTCGTTTCGACTGCTTTCTGTTTCGATTCGGTTCGGCTCGATTCGGTTTTCAGGTACATTTATTTTTTGGAATATCGACCATTTTTCGTATTTTCGTGTCACTTTACTAGGTTTCTGTATCGACTTTTCGTTATTTCGGAAATTTTCATTTTTCGGAATTGTACATGGTTTTCGGCATATCGCCCATTTTTCGTTTTTCGGAACTTTTCGTTTTTCGGAACTTTTCGTTTTTCGGAATTGTACATGGTTTTCGGCATAACGCCAATTTTTCGTTTTTCGGAACTTTTCTTTTTTTCGGAACGTCTGTTCTCGTTTCAAAGCTGTCTAACTCTATTCGTTTGGATGAAAACTACTATGGTTTACTTTTTTAATACTACTTTATATATTTTTTATAATAAATTTTTGGTTTGTTTTTCGGATCCGATAATTCATTCTGTCGATACGATAATTCTGGCGATTCTATCGTGTTTTTTTAATTAACCCTTTCGCTGCTGAGGCTTTTCCCGCCTCTGTGCTGAGCTAATTTTTACCGGTTTTGCTCATCATGTTTAAACGTGTTTTGAAGCTTATTTTAGTATATGACCCAGACATATTATATATCGTTCTTTCCGTCAGACTCGGCAGATTAATAATATGTCATTATTATATGTATACGTCATGACCTGTCTGTATATTATAACAAAAAATGCAATAAAATATGATTTTTCAATAATTTACAACGTGTAAAGTGTTTTTTTTCACATTTTAACATGGGAGCAATTGCGGTTATATTTTGTATGGGGTGCGCTTGTTAAAAAAATTAGAGATGGGGTCTCGTTACATTTTTTTTTGGGGAAAATTACAAAATTTTTAACAAACGCACCGCATACAAAAATCGTTAGTGCAGCATCATTGTTCACATTATAATTGAAATGGGAACAATATTGCTGCATTAACAAACCAAAAAAAAGAAAAAAAATTGTTTATTTTTTTTTTATAAATTTTTTTAAATATTTTTTTATTTTAAATTTTATTACAAACTTTTTTCACATTCGTGTTTGGTATTGTTGGAACGGCCATGCTCTGGCCGATCCAACAATACCAAACTTTAACCCCTAGCTGCCACGGATCGGGAGATAGGGGGTTCATTGGAACCCCCTATCTCCACCATTGGTGGCAACTAGGGGTTAACTCCAGGACTGGCGTCATCGTGCTATGCACGATGACCCCAGTCCTCAGGGGGAGTTCCCGGAAGCTTGGCCGACATCCTCATGGATATGCCCCAGATCCTCATGGATATGCCCCAGCTCCTCATGGATATGCCCCAGCTCCTCGTGGACATGCCCCAGCTCCTCGTGGATATTGCCCCAGCACCTCATGGATATGCCCCAGCTCCTCGTGGATATTGCCCCAGCACCTCATGGATATGCCCCAGCTCCTCGTGTACATGCCCCAGCTCCTCGTGGACATGCCCCAGCTCCTCGTGGATATGTCCCAGCTCCTCGTGGACATGCCCCAGCTCCTCGTGGACATGCCCCAGCTCCTCGTGGACATGCCCCAGCTCCTCGTGGATATGCCCCAGCTCCTCGTGGATATGCCCCAGCTCCTCGTGGATATGCCCCAGCTCCTCGTGAACATGCCCCAGCTCCTCGTGGATATTGCCCCAGCTCCTCGTGGACATGCCCCAGCACCTCGTGGACATGCCCCAGCTCCTCGTGGACATGCCCCAGCTCCTCGTGGACATGCCCCAGCTCCTCGTGGACTTGCCCCAGCTCCTCGTGGACATGCCCCAGCTCCTCGTGGATATTGCCCCACCACCTCGTTAGTGCAGCATCATTGTTCACATTATAATTGAAATGGGAACAATATTGCTGCATTAACGAACCAAAAAAAAGAAAAAAAAATGTTTATTTAATTTTTATAAAAAAAAATTTAAATATATTTTTATTTTTTTTAAAAAACTTTTTTCACTGTAGTGTTTGGTATTGTTGGAACGGCCATGCTCTGGCCGATCCAACCATACCAAACTTTAACCCCTAGCTGCCACGGATCGGAGATAGGGAGTTCATTGGAACTCCCTATCTCCACCGTTGGTGGCAGTTAGGGGTTAACTCTAGGACTGGCGTCATCGTGCTACGCACGATGACGCCAGTCATCAGGGGGAGTTCCCGGAGGCTTGGCCGACATCCAAGATGTCGGCCAGCTCCGGGAAAGGATCACGAACCGGCGCTTTTCAGCGCCGATTCGCGATCCAGCTCCCCAGGGGTTAATGCCAGGCACCATTTGGAAGGGCAGGCTGTGCCCTTCCAAATGGTGCCTGGGTTAACCCCCGCAACGCCGCCGATCGGGAGGGAGAGAGGTCCGACGGACCTCCCCCCCTCCCTTTCAGGCGCCTCCTCCGCACATGCGGGGGGGGGCGCCTGAATTAGGTGTCATCGCGCCGTCGCGATGACACCTAATTTCACCGGCGGCGGTTCCGGATGCTGGGCTGACATCGAGGATGTCAGCCCGCACCGGGGGGGCCAGCGATCGGCCGGAACCCGGCCGAACGCTGACCCCAAAGGGAGGATGCGCTCAGCGCGTCCTCCGCATACCAGCAGCCATGCGGAGGACGCGCTGAGCGCATCCTCCGCATCGAAGTGGTTAACAGTGTGGAAACCAAGCAATACATAATTAACTTATTAACGTAAAGCAACGCACACAAACAGGAAAATATAGAAAAAATAGAAAATTTATTTACAACATAGGGAAGGGAAGGGAAGGGAACATGCCAAGGATGGCAAACTGCCCAACAGGGGCACAAACAACACAAACAAACATACAATGGCGGCCATCTTCCAAGCCAGGCGAACATCTTGTTCAGAGTATTGGCTCACTTTTAGAATTACTGGCATTTGAGGAGATGTTGGAGCTGGTCCGCATCTTTGATTACAAAGATTATGACTGCAGTAAGGGCCCTTACGGCAGGAAGAATAATTTTAGAAAGGATCGTTTAATTGACAAGCTACGCGCACCACCATCCTGGAGGTGTTTGGGAAAGACGGGACGAAGGACCAGATCAGAAAACGCTGGTCCGACCTCAAAGCAGGCGAGCAGGAGCAGCTGAGGCACATCCGTATTGAGTATTGTCTCTGTCTTACTGCCGCTCCAGGATGTCCGCGGTGTTGTTCAGGTGCTCCCGGAGTTCCTGCAGCAGTTCCTGGATGGCATCGAGTGTTCTGCCAGCCAGCCTTAGTTCGCCAATTGCCTCCCGATTGCTCGGTCTGGCTTCTTCTATATATCCAATAAATGAAAGAAGGAAAATACAGTAAGTAAAGCAGGTTTCTATTTTTGACTGAAAGTCTTGAAAAAATATAACAGTAGTATATACCAGAGCTGGCGGCCTCCTGAGGCTCCGACTCCTCCGACTCCTCCCCCACCACCACCGTCTGCATATCCAGTGCTATATGTAAGAAATTAAAGAAATAAAAAATACAGTAAACAACAAAACTGATTTATTTTTGAACAAAAGTCGATGCAAAATACAACAGTAAAAAAAAAAAAACCTGGACTGGCGGCCTCCTGCTGCACCGGCTGCCTCTCTCCTTCGCCCTCCTCCTGCTCCTCCTCTTCCTCCTCCTGCTCCTCCTCTTCCTCCTCCTGCTCCTCTTGTGCTATACATAAAAAAATTAAATTAAAATACAGTAAACAAAAAATGTTTCTGTTTTTGACCAAAAGTCGTTGCTAAATAAAACAGTATATACCAGCGCTGGTGGTCGCCCGTGGCTCCTCCTCCGGGGCACTGGTGCCCGCTGGGGCAGATTCTGCGGCCTGTGCCTTCTTCTTCCTGTCTTCTGCCAAATCCAAAAAATATAACACGTAAATAATGCAGACTGGAAAAAATGGTATATCTATACAATATATTGCCGAAAGTATTGCGACACCCCTCCACTACCCACTACCAGCTTGACCCCCCACTACTCCCATCTCATAGGTCTAAAGTCACAAAATATTTATTTATTTCCTCTGCACAGACATATATTACCGTTCAATTATATATTTTTTTCAGAAGTAAACATTACGTTTATTCAATAAAAACTATTATTTGTGTTGTGTGCATACAAAGCGCATTGTGCGACTGCTTTTAGTTATTTTGTAGAAGGCCTCAGCCTCAGTTTCACTTTCAGTTTCTGTGAATAAAACTGGATATTGCAGAAACAACAACAGAAATCCACCATTTTGTTTTGAAATTTGCATCTAAAGCATTCAATGACACTGCTGCAGCAGCTGCTGAGGATGTATTGAAGGCAGCTCTGTTTGGATGCACTTTCAGAAGAACTACATGTCCCATCCTATCACTTAGCAGAGACGCAGAGATTTTTATTGATGCGCAGGTGGGAGTCAATATTGGGCAAGCTGCGGGTCATCTCATATGCATCACTCAATCACAACAACCTCCCCCCAGCACACTACAGTACACACAGTGCCAAAAGAAATCCAGCATTGTAACTTCATCTACATACATCAAATATCACAATTTTCACGAATACGTAAAATCACAAAAAAGAAGAGCTATGGCAAAACTGCATGTATGACGAGTCGTGAAAACGCAAATCTATACACAATCACATTGCATGAAAAAAGGACTAGATAAATCAACGTATTTCTGTGCACATTAGCACATGCAAGCACATTATTATTATTATACAGGATTTATATAGCGCCAACAGTTTGCGCAGCGCTTTACAATATAACATGACACTTACGTTTTGCTATGACGCGCCGGATGCGTCTCAGCTGCTCCTGCTCGCGTACTTTCAAATCAGACCAGCGTTTCCTGAGCTGGTCCTTCGTCCGGTCCTTCCCAAACAACTCCAAAATGGTGGTGCGTAGCTTGTCAAGGATACGATCCTTCCTGGCGTTATTCTTCCTGCGGTAACGTCCCCTACTGCAATCATAATCTTTGCTATCAAAGATGCGTACCAGCTCCAACATCTCCTCAAACTCCATATTTTGGGCCCGTTTCTTCCTGGGTGCAGGTGGTTCATCATGAGATGATGACGAGGTGCTTGTACAGCACTCCTCTCTTACAGCGGCCATCATGATGAATAATAAAAACAATATTTTGTTCAAAAAGTTGTCAATAAAACTGGCTCAATAAAGTTACGACATTCGCGCATGCGCGACCCGCGGACGAATCGGATCTGACCCAAATACGAATATTCTTATCGGATCATTGGAAACAATAAAAAAATTTACAGATTCAGCGATATAACCGATACTAGTTAAATATACGATGTCCAGATTTACCGAAATGGAACCGAAATACCGAATGGAACTGAAATCATGAATAGAGGGAAAATAAATTTAGATTTGACACATTTCAAGTCCATTCGAAAATTCCGAAAATTTTTCGATTTGGTAAATTTTTCGTTTTTTTCGGAAAGTCTGTTCTCGTTTCAAAGCAATAGATTTCGATTTGACACATTTCAAGTCCATTCGAAATTCCGAAAATTTTTCAATTCGGCTCGGAAAACAGTTCGGATTCGACTTTTTCGGATCTAAAAAATTTCGGATTTTCGGCCGCATCGAAAGACCCGAATCGGGAAATTTCGTGAAAATTCCGAAATTCCGAAACCCGAAACGCACATCCCTAGTTTTTTTATGTTGCTCATATCGTACATATGTTTTGTTTTGGATTGTATGTTTCTTTTGGCTCTCAGTTCCCTCCTCTGTTTTGAATGATTATTATAAATAATGGCTAGGTTGTCAAAAGAGATTGAGGCTCGTGTCAGACGAGCACACTGATTACGTCCGTGTTGCCGCACACTTGTACGTCCGTTATAGCATACAATTATGATCAATAGAGACTGTCACGACCCACTACGCGCGCTGCTGTGCAAAGACGCCGGGTTAAGCCACTCACTATCTGTCTATCCTAGACCCAGATAATCACGCGCGCTTATCTACCCGTCCCGGCCACACTTTCTCTCACAACAGGCACGTAGAGCGCGATATACTGATCCCAGGATTGCAACGCAGTACAAATCTTCTCTTGAAGCGGGTACTGACTACGTCTCCCACAATCCCTGAGCTCACTTCCTTATTCTATTAGTAACGCTGCCACCAGTCCTCATGGACACTACGCGCATCGCTACAGGAGACGCAGGGCTTAGCAGCCGCACTATCCTGGACTCGGACAGTGACTACAGATCCCCACAATCCCCTGCCGTTTCCTGATGACCGCAACACGCAATTTCTTATATATAACCGAGCTTAAAGCAAATAGCAATACTCCCAATCTCTTAGTTAGCGTGGATTTCATCAGTCAAAGGCAGAACTAAAATACTTTTTTGTTTATTTATGATATAAAAAATCAAAGTGCATTGTTATAGGAAAAATTATAACTAGAATAAATCTATTAATTACACACTACACAGCAAATAAAAGAAAAAGGGTGAACCATAGAGCAATTACTTACGAAGAGCTATTCATTAAGCTAGCATCAATGGTCTCCTGGAGCCTGGAGATAGAGCATGGACAGATCAGTCCTCTTTCGAAGGTACCCCAAGTGATCAGCCAAAGCACATGGCCAGTTTTCAGAATTTATTCATTTCCTGATCCTTCCAACCCCCACCCACAAATGGCCCAGGTTCCAGTACTACATATCCCAGAGTGCCCTTCTCGCTTGTGCTCCGTACGCTTGTCAATTAATCTTTAATTGCCTAAAGGTGTCCCTCTTTCCCCCAGACCCCCCTTAGAGGTCAAGGATGTGCTTCCTGTCTTTGAAGATGGGGTCTAAATTTGGTGCCGGGCTGGCTGCCAAGGTGTGAGTACTATGTCAGAGTACAAAGGACATTCCCTTTTACAGTTACGTGTTATATCCTCCCCCCAAGGGAGAAAGCTAACCATTTTGACTACATTTTAGCAGGTAAAATGCTAATTCCTCACCAGCTGTGGACACAGGCATACGCTTCCCAAATGGTAAGACCCCAATATGAATATGAAGATGGAGGGGAATATATATATATATATATACAGGCAGAGCCTGATATAGATAGAAATACAGATCTAGTCTGCCACAGAGACCACACGCGAAGTACGTCCGCACAGAAGTGCGGACGCACAACGGACGCGGCAAACTGACGCAAGTTAGGCAAGAACGTAAATCCACTAGAACGGATGCACAGAGTGCGCTGCATCCGCAACATCCGCATAGCTTTGTATGTGAGTGATGGAAAGAAGTCAGACGGATTGCATTTATACGTCCAGCATTTTTGACGGACAAAATGGTTTTGCATTTTTATTTATTTTCCCTGCTACATCAGTCAAAAATAATGTCAGTGAAAAAAATGGACTGTGTGGCCACTACCTTGTCGTCATTCAGAAAGTACGTCCGTACTGCACGGATGCACAGTCCGTACAAAATGCACTCGTCTGACCCTAGCCTAAAGGGGTTATACCAAAAGCACCGTTGTTTGCCATTGTTGCAAACGATGGCGGACATAGCCATTGCTGCAACAAATTTCAGCATTTCACAAAATGACAATTCAAATAGCAACACAAGAAACTTCATAGATGAAGCTGTGATCAAAGTGCATCGCTAATGTTGAATGATGCAGGCCACATCACTAGTTCATTTTGGCTTCCCCTGTTACACAGTTCAAATAGTGAAATTACTGGTATTACCTTTTTGGTGCTGTATAGACATTAGGAAAAGTGAAGTTTTGCAAAACTGGATTGGGATGGGAATCAAACACTTATGGCCCAATTCTAGCCAAGCCCTTAAGTATAAAAGGTCACTATCGTTAATAATAACAGCTCCCATCCTGTTACAGCTGAGCCAAAAACTGATCTTGCTCCTCTGCCATTGTGGCTGCCTAATATTGTACCTAAATGCTTTCCATAAGTAAACAACTAGAGAACAGCGACTGATTTCAAGGTCAGTCCTTATTCTGATTTGCAGTTTGTAATGGGACAAATAAACAGCTGCACGAAACTAGTATTAAGTGATTTTGCTTTCTAAAATCACTTAGTAAAGAAGAAAAAAAATACTCATCTCTGGGGCAAAGGAAGGCACGATCCACTGTCTTCTCTCATATCATGCAAAAGGACACCGAGAACTAATAGTTCCTAAGGGGTTATTCAGAGAGCCGAATTTCCCCGTACGGTGACATTTCGGGGCCATTAGGCTATTCAGAGAGCAGGCAATTTGGCAAGTTTTGGCAAACTGCCAGCAAGTACGGTGCCTGTTTGAGGGCAGTGAAATCCCCCATAGAGAAGCAATGGTTCGGCTATTCAGAGAACACCAAACAGCAGTGAAAAGTTGCCGAATTGCCCTACTGTTCAGTGTTTTCATTCGGCAGGTTTATTCAGGCGAATCCCATAGGCTTCAATGTTAAAACTAATACTGTTTTTATTCAATATCTTATAAACCGTTTAGTCTTTTAATCTGCAGTAAAAAGGCTCTTTATTGATTTTTTTTTTAGCATTTTTCGGGATTTTTTGGGCAAACTTTTCACGTCTTCTTTTTAAAAGCGTCTTTTCTTTTTTCTGTAACAGACCTTTTTAGTATTATTCATAGGATCTTATATGTAAATTCCAGACATTTTCATTCAGTACCTTTTTTCAAATAGTGTTTCAATTTTGACATTTTCAATCACTTTTATTTATTTATTTTTTGGTTTACGCCGTTCATCCGCTCATTGGCTTTTTCCAGCGGCTGGTCTGCGCTGTGTTCGGTGGCTTTTTCCGATGTCTTTGGCATGTTTTTTGCAGCTGTTCCGGCAGGTTTTCGGTGGGTTTTCGAGGAGGGGTTTGGTGGGTTTCCAAGGGTTTTCCCTGCATTCCGGGGACCCTGCGGTGAATGCTGAATTAACCGCAGGGTGGGTAAATTTGATTCCCTGAAGTGCAGGAAAGTGTAGGGAACGAGAGAGCACCAAAATGTTGGCGACATTTCAGTGCTCTCTGAGGCTAGGGTCAGACTGAGGCAGTGCGAACGCGCGTTCTGGCGCACTTAATCACGGCCGTGCTAGCAGCAGATGCCGGGCAATGACGCCCAATATACGAAGTACGGTCGCACAAAAGTCCGGCTGCGCAACGCAAGTGGAAAATGAACGCATTTTTTCGAGAACGTTAAACCACTAGTACTGACGTACAGAGTGCGCTGCGCCCGCTAGCGGCGTGTGTGCGTGAATTGGAGACATCAGACGCTGCTAATGTCCGGCCAACATAACGTCCAGATGCAAGAAGTGTTTTATTGATGATCCGTACAAAATCACGGATGAAACTGCGCATAGTATGACCGCTATTGCGTATTCCGTGAACAAATACGTCCATTCTTCGAACGCACATTTTCACGGACAACGTGAAAAATGCGTTAGTCTGACCCTAGCCTCAATAAACCCCCTAGTGTCTTCTGCTGAAGATGTACAATCTCATGGAGGTTTGAGTCCAGGAGAGGATACCAGCGGTGGTGTGTGGTGCAGGTGCCAACATCTAGTTAATGGCATACTTTTTGCCATTAACAGCTCCCTATAACTGGCTCAGTCTCAAAAGAGCCCCCATTGTGTATGAGTTACTTTGGCAGCAAAAAACAATAGTTATTTTTTAGGTGTATGAACCAAGACATACCGCAAATGATACAGTTATTTGGAATTTTACAACTGAAAAATATCATGTTTAGTTCTTCAGAGTTGCGAAAGAAACAGTGTCAGTTATTAGCTTAACCCCTTCACTGCTAAGGCATTTCACCGCTGTGTGCTGAGCTCATTTTTACCGCTTTCGCTCATCATGTTTAAACGCGATTTGAAGCCACATTTTAATAAATGACCCAGACATATTAGACATCGATCTTTCCGGCAGACTCCGCAGATTCATAATATATCATTTTTATATGTATACGTCATGTCCTGCCTGTATATTATAACAAAAAATACAATAAAAATAGAATTTTTAATCATCTGCAGTATGTAAAGTGTGTTTTTTCACATTTTATCACATGAGCGTTTGCGGTTATGTTTTCTATGGGGTGCGCTTGTACAAAAATTAGAAATGGGGACTTGTTACATTTTGTGGGGGGAATTATGTGATTTTTAGCAAACACAACCCATAGAAAAAAATCATTCGTGCAGCATCATTGTTCACATTATAATTGAAATGTGAACAATATTGCTGCATTAATAAAAACAACACAGAAAAAAAACATGTTTTTTTTTACTTATTTATTTTTTTAAATTTATTTATTATTTTTATTATAATTTATTTTATAATTATTTTTACTTTGTACCTAGTCATGTTGGGTATCATTCGAAAGGCCATGCTCAGGCCTTTCAAATGACACCCTCCATGACCCCCTATCTGCCACGGTTCTGGAGATATCAGGGTTCACAAGAACCCCCTATCTCCACCAGGGATTTCCTTGGGAAATCCCCTGGCAGCTAGGGGTTCCCCGGCTATCTGACGTCATCACGCTATGCATGATGACATCAGGCAGCGAGGGGAGACCCGGGGGTGGAGCCGCCATCCAAGATGGCGGCCCCCACCGGAGCTAGGCTGCACTTCAGCGCCGCAAGGCGCTGAAGTGCAACCCGGCGCTTGAGGGGTTAAAACCAGGCACCACTTAAAAGGGGAGACTCTCCCCTTTTAAGCGGTGCCTGGCTTTTGGCGCTGCTCCATTCCGATCGGGAGGGAGAGGGATCCGAACGGATCCCCCCCTCCCTTCCAGGCTATCTCCCGGCATTGCCGGGGGGTCGCCTGGAAATGACGTAATCGCGCCAAGCGCGATGACGTCATTTACACCGGGAGGAGCTTGACTTCAGCGTCTGAGGACGCTGAAGTCAGAACGCCGCGGGACCCCGGACAGAGAGGTGAGTATCTCCGCCGGGGGTCCCGCACAGCTGATGACGTGTGGGGCACGTCCTCAGCATGTAACGTGCATCAATGAGGACGTGCCCCACACGTCCTCAGTAGTGAAAGGGTTAAACTGTTACAACTAGAAATCTTCACTTTACAGTGTATTTTTTAGTAATGTTACCACGGAAGCTGGGAATTGTAGAATACTCATAGAAATGGTCTGGGCAGTATGTTTCTGTGCATATATAATAAATCCTTATACAATACTTTGCTGGGATTTTTTTCTGTTTATAATTTATCTAAATCAGATCATGAGGGTTTTGATTACAAACGGCAACTATGCAAATTTTAGATTTAATTTGGCAATATATATTTATTAAGCGTTTATTTCCTTTAATCTTACACATCTATCTATCCTTTGCTGTTCAATAAAGTGGTGGGAGACTAATATATGTTACACTGTGTTTTAGCAGTTACATTTTCAATGTGATTAAATTTCACTTTACAGCGATACTCTTACACCGGAAGAACGTGAGTTAAATATATATTTTAATAATATTTTTTTATTTCAGTTCTTCAGAATTCATGCAGGTGATGGCTACATTGCATGATGCTATGGAGATGTCTTTGCCATTGTTAAAGCAGGGACAAAATTATTCTGGAAAAAACTTAACCCTTCTTCATACATCTTTGGAAAGAATCTCTGAACAACTTCCTTCATTAATACAGGTGATTTCATGCAATTAGGAAAATTTTAAAGTTCAATCATTAAACAATAAGTTGTTTCAAATTAGCGATAAAACACAACATTCCATTGCGCAGTAAAAAGGAACAAAATAAATAAAACCGCAAAGTTCAAAGGGAGAAACACTCAGTCTGTATAGAGCTTCTCTTAGTGCACTTCTGCCCCTTTTCATAGGGAGGGTTCATCGTCTGTGGGTGTGCTTCAAATCATGCCTTGCTCAGGTGACATATAGAAGGGGAGAAAAAAAAATTGTATCCTCCAACACAATATATAAATAAAAGAGAGCATTGGTTTTACTCAGTGGTGGAGATCCTAACTGTAGCATTCAGATACGTAAGCATTAATGTCCGGATAAGTGACTTTAACACGTGCCCCCCATATTACCCCCTAACACTAAAACCAGTAAAAATGTGTTAGCAAATCGGTGATTGCGCTAGCTTGTGCAAGCATACTGTACTTTCAACACACTATACTTTACATGGGGAGAGCAATCAGTAATTAGCGTTAGGATAAGTAAGGTATTTCAAAGTTCTAGCGATAATTACCACAGTGAAAGGTTAAACTAATTTTTACTGAGTCCTAACATCTGGTGCTAACTGATTATGCTTTTTCAGAATAATTTAGCACCACCTAACCCCCCCCCCAAAAAATCCAATACCCACCTCTAATCCCAGGGCGAGAACGGTGGTCCTATCCGCTGCATTTTGCTGCATGGAGTAGAGTGAGACTGGGGACAAATAGTCCCCAGTCTCCTTCCACAATCACACTGCGGCACTGCACGATCTTGTGAGAGTGAAATCGCGCAGGGCTCACTGTCTGACAGTGCAATCCTCCATGGAGTCCTATGGACTCCAGGCGGTGATACTCGTGGCAGTACCTCTTCATTCCGGTGCAAGGTGCTGAATTAGCACCTGCCACGGAATCTCATGCTAAATTGGGGATGCTATGCAGAAACCTACAGGTGCACGTTTTCCTTGGAAGCGTCCCCGTTTTATGTGAGGTTTGTACTCTGACCCTAACTTGGCAGGACCTCTTCTCTATTAATGCCTTGTGAGAAATGCAAAAGAATCACCCTTTTCTATCCTCCTGTTGCTATATTGGATTTTTGAAGAAAGGCCTGAACAACGGACTTGCTACAGATATGTCTGCATGATTTTCTTCCCCTTTGGTCTGTTTAAAACATAAGTGGTTTAAATTAGCAATAATTGGTGCTTTTTCAACCCAGCTGTTAAGTATAACGGCCCCAGTTGTCAGCTTAATAGCTATACTCATTAACTTAATGGCTCAAACCTTTATCTCAGTTGAGCTTCAAGCTTTACTTGTGGCTTGGATTTAGCGACTTCTTACTGTAAGTTACTGCCTTCAAACTATTGTATAGGAGCCATTAACAATGGGCCAGACGGAGAATAAGGAGCTATTCCCTGGTAGCTCAATAGTTTTGGCTGAGGTGATATTGAGAAATGAGTACTGGCTGAATGATATTGGTTAACTCTGCTTATGCAAGCTCATGCACTTGATCGCTCAGGTTTGCTAAATACCTACTTGGAGGATTACCTGTTGGTAATATATATTACTATTTTATTTACAAAATTTAAAGGAATAGTCATGGGTGATCCTGCCAAAACCTTTAAAGTATAAAGCTGTTTATTGATGCCCTTGTGCTTATGTCAACACTCTGATTTTCTTTTTCTTCAGATCGACACCAACAATGCAAGTTTGAGGACAAATTTTTATAACCACAGCGTTGAAACTGAATTGCAAGCTAGTAAACACATATTATTGCAGGTAACCTTTCTCTAATATCAATATACAACATGCTTGCTCCTGTTGGGACCTCGCAAGACTGCCAAGAAAAATATGGCAAACTGATAGCTGAGAAAGATGTAAAGCAAACATTGATTCCTTATGACTGGTCAGTAAGGCTTTACGTTGCTCATGGACTTTGTGGCCTAAAGGGGTTTTCTCAATAGGATGATGGATACATTGGAAAATATTTCCATGTGTCTTGATTGTGGATTGACCAGCAACAGGTCTTCCCACTGCTGGAAGTCATCTGATCGCATAGAATTGAAATAGGGGCAAGATACGGGCAGAAATGCAGTTCTTTTTCCTTACATGCCACATACTGTACGACACAAGTTTTTAGTCCCAAATACACTTGAAACCATACATTCTGTCCAACCAGTACTCCATACAGCATAGATTTGTCAAGGGAATAGGAAAGATTGAGATATTTGTTTTTATTCATGCCACACAACTAGATTCTATTACCATGGAAATTTTTGTTAAGTGCACACACTGCATAGATCCAACACACTGAATTCTTTGTTGTGTCATTTTAGATTTTAAAGTTTGTGCCTATGAATCAGTGTTTCCTAAACCTGTCCTCAGGACCCTTTACCAGGCCAGATTTTACAGATCACCTTTGGGAAATGCAGCCTGGATCCTGCAATCACTGAGCAGCAAATCATACCACATGTGCTGCCTGTGCTTCAAATATCTGGCAAACCTGCTATATAGAAATTTATTCTTGATCTGAACTTTGGCTGGCTGGATGCTCTCCTGCTTTTCAGGACAGTGGCACGCCATGTGGCTGAAGCACTGCTACTGAGGGAAGAAGTAAGAAACCATGGAGGTAGCAGTGACTCAGAGTGCTGCCTCTTTTTAAGGGCACCATAGGTAGTTATTTAGTTCCCATTATTGGTGCTCTGGGCCTGAACACGGGTCAAGTCTAATTGGTACTTCTTTCCCCCAGTATATAAACAGAGGATGCTCAGTTGCCATTTGACATACTGGATAGCTACACTATCTTTTTTTATTCCATTACAAAATCATCTACATTCAATGGTGTTTCCAGGTCTAGAATACATTGAAAATGCTTGAAAATGACAATTTCTCTATATTTGCCAGAGGTATGAGATTCCCATATTAAAATGCTCTTGCTACATATCTGAGGACAGAGTTCCAGTAATCATTTTTATGACCAGCACCATTGGTGGGCAGAAATTTTTGTGAGACTCCACTCTAAGGGCACTATTCCCTAGTGAACGTTAAAATTAGCGTTGGGATATGTAAGTGTGTTACTGCCTGGATAAATTACTTTAACGCATGCCCCCCCTATATTACCTTCCTGATGCCAAACCCGTGTAGAAAGTAAAAAATTACTTAGCACAGTGGTTCTCAGCCTATGGACCCTCAGGGCCCACAATTGTCCTTGGTCATTCAGTCGCGACCCAAAAATAATAATTGAATTTCTGAAACATCATAATATGTGTGCAATATTCTTCAATGTATGCACTTTTTAAACAATTTTGTAACAAACAGGGATTCTTTCCAAAATGGATAGTGCAGTAATCACAGAACTACTGAAAACGAAAGTGCTGTTGAGGCAAAAACACAATAAAATAAACTGTAATTGAAACATATGAAATTAATTAGAACTTATTAAGAGCAAGACGCATCCCCAGTTTTCCCATAAGTGTCTCAAAGTTTGGGGTGATGGTAGACAAAGCAACTCTAATTTAAATCTCTACTGAATGAATAATAAAATATTATAAAAAAACTTAAACTAATCTGTTCCGTGCTCCCCCGTCATCTGTCTCTGCCGCTGCACACATTATTTTTTCAAAGCAGCCTGCCCTCCCATAGCCTACGCAATTTGCGTAGCTGAATGCTACGCTAATCACATAAGCTCAAGCTGGCCAAGAGATTGAGAAGTCTGCAGCGCGCGTCTGGCGCTGCCTACTTCCTGAACCTACGCTCTTCAGTGCCTCAGAGAGACACTGAAGAGCAATGGAATAGCTTGGACCAATGGGAAAGCACCATTGGTCCAAGCCATTCAAAAAACGCCTCCATGGGAGGCGGCTTATATAAATATACTTTGCTTCACTGAGATGTGCATTGTGCACAGTGGCTCCTGGTGTTGGGAGTACAGAGTGTGCCACCAGTCACTGAGTCCCACCCACACCTCTCATTACAGATTCCCCCCCACCTTGCCATTACAGAGTATCTTACCTAATGCAGCGGGTCCCAGGTGGCGCCTGGGGACATTCAGAGGTAGCCACGCCACCTGGGACCCGCTGCTGCAGGTAAGATGCATCAACGGGTCCCAAGGGCACTTGCCCCGTGACCCAGTCCACCCCTGGTCGCGACCCACTTTTGGGTCGCGACCCATCACTTGAGAAACACTGACTTAGCACATCGGTTTTTGCACTAGCTTCCACAAGCTTACTATACATTGTGTACCCTATACTTAGCATGGTGAGCGCAATCATTCATTAGCGTTTTGATAAGTAAGGTATTACAAAGTGCTAGTGCTAGTTACCGTCGGGACGCCCAAGCCAAAATTTTTAGCTACTCCTAAAAGCTGGTGCTAAATGATTATGCAATTGCAAAATCATTTAGCACCCCCTAAACCTCCCCCCCAAGAAATTTAATATTCATCTCTCACCCTGCGGCGAGAACAATGGCCCAATCCTTTGTTTCTTCTGACCATGAGCAGAGTGTTCCCAGTCTCTCTTCACAACTACTACACGGCGTTACCGATCACGGGAGAGCAAGATCCCGCAGGGCTCGTGTCCCTAAAATGCAACCTTCCATGGAGTTCTATGGATTCCAGGAGGTGATGCTCGCGGCGGCGCCAAAGTGTAACGATGAGTATCCCAGCATTAACGCTGTGTTCCGGGCATGGGTGCTAAGCTAGTGCCTGCTCTGGAATATCGCACTAAAATGGGGACACTACGGGGAAACCTGCAGGTGCATGTTTTAGCCGTTAGAATCCCCATTTTTGCGCAAAGAACTGAATAGTGCCCTTAGTATTTTAAGAATTGTAAGATTGATCAGGGGCACTAGAATATCTGCTACAGCACATTTGCAAAAATAATATAAATAGTCACAATTATTAAATCATAGATTTTTGTTATTTTTTTGCAGGTATTTAATGAGTTAAACATTTTTTGCTTTGTTTCACAAATCATCATGAGGCCAGAACGGTGGCTCAAAATGAGCAATTTCCTTGTTTTCAATGAAATATTATACTCTTTAGTCAGACATTGTGCAAAAATTAAAACTTGCTGAGACATCTGATCATAACTGAACTGACAAAGAGTATAATTCCGGTCTACATTCTGGCACATGACATTGGGAAGCCCTGCATTTCTTTAGAAGGGCAGAGAAAAACATAAATTTCAACCCTGGTCATATTTTATCATCAGAATACAACAGTGAGAGCTGACACTGCTGAATTAGTTTGTAGCAGTCATGATAATGTAAAACCCTCCGCACCTGCTTCTTTTGGCACTTTTCTTTGTAGACACTTCTCGCTTAAGGGCAATTAATCATTGGCAAGAGGGGAAGTTGCAGACCAATGCACTCTGGATTGCAGGCATAACAGAAAAAACATAGCTCTTTGGATGTCTTTATTGGGATGAGTAGTTTAAATTGACCATTTTGGTATCATGGCTAACCACTTAATTGGGACATATTCCCGCAGTTCTGCTGAGATGCCTTTTAGACTTGTGTAAGAATAATCCTAGAGCCACAATTCTGGTTCACACTCCACTGAAGTTAAATGTAGTAGAACTGATGTCACCTTTGAGAATAAGTGTTCAACTACTGAATGTGGAGAAAATCACGTTTCTGTTAGGACACAATTCCTTTTGTTTGTCTTGTTGTGAATATAAATATGTTATGCTTTAAACTCCAGAGGTTTAGTCACTTTTTTACATACATATTAAACTGTATAATGCAGTTTTTGCATTTAACACAATATGGTAATGCCCAAATTTCAGTCATTTTGTTTTTGAACTAGTTTTCTTTTACAACATAATTTTGAAACCGTATTTCAAAATACAAAAAAGTGAGAGTGAACCTTATTTTTTTTTTAATGTCATTTTATTGGAAAAAGTAAGGCAATACAATCAATAAAAAGCAGAACACAAATTTCTAGAGTCAGGAAAAAGGGGGGGTAAAGAGGGGAGGGAAGGGGCTTGCCCAGGCCCCCAAAAGATAGTATAAAAAGGGAGAGGAAAAGAAACGAGAAAAGAAAGTTGGTCCTGCAAAAAACAATACATAACACTAACATTAGATATAGATAGCCAATATGTGCACAAATCGGTAAAATAAAGGTACATAAAAAGAAGCCTTCAACCCCTCAGAATTAATGTTGCCACCGAGGAACCCATGTGGTCCATCCACGGGGACCATGTATTATAATAGGAGGGGAGGACGTTTCTGGCCAAAGCAGTAAGTTTATCCACAGTTTGTACATCCTGAATCAAAGCATAAATTCGATTTGTTGAAGGGAACTGAGAACAATTCCACTCTGAAGCCGAAACTCGGCGGGCTGCCAAGGTGATTTAAGCCATGAGTTTGTGCTCCTGCCGAGATAGATCCGGGAAAGGGGCGGGAAAGTAAAAAGGCCCAGGGGTCCATAGGGATATTCCGTGACAGAACTGCAGAAAGTAGAGTTTGAACAGCAGTCCAGTACTGTTGTATTTGAGGGCATGTCCACCACATATGTAAATAAGTGCCTTGGTCGCCGCAACCCTTCCAGCAAGTATCTGGAGTCGATGGGGACATACGTGAGAGTTGCACTGGAGTAACATACCAACGAAATACAGTTTTCACCAGCTGTTCCTGGTGGGTAGAGCACACTGAGACCGTTCTCATGGAGTCCCAGATGTCCAACCAGTCCTCTGTCTAGTTTCCTCCAGATCCGATTCCCATGCTTTAATGTATTTTAAGTCTCTCCAATCCAATAAGGAGGTTAAGGAGCGGTATAGCGTCGAGCTCAAACCCTTCGGGTATAAGCCTGCTTTGCACAGTTTTTCAAATGGTGTGAGGGTTGATAAGGCTGCTGCTCTCACATGTGGCTGAGAAGCAAAAGCTTTTGCAAATATGATAAGGGGTGAGCATGGGTTGTTGTGTCGAATGGCAATAAATCTGTCCTAGATAGAAGCGGAAGATATTAGAGTCCAACCATCCTCTCCCCACCTTCGCAGAATAGGCTGGTAGGAAGGCTTTATTTCATATAATTGGAGATCAGGGTGATGGGAAAGACGACAAATCACATTTAGCTGCTAGTTTATCCCAGCGTCGAATGGAGTTCACTATAACTGGGCAAGTGGTTCTTATGAGAGTCCGGTGGGATTTTGAGAGCTATATCCAAAGGCTAGGGTCATCGGGAAATATAAGGGCACGTTCTAAGTCAATCCTGCGATGTTGTCTGGGCGGTTTGTGCCAAGCTACAATTTGGGTTAGTTGAGCCGCATAATAATAGGAAAGAAGGCAAGGTAGTCCCAGTCCCCCTGCCTCTTTAGGTCGGTAAAGTGTCGCTCTTGCTGTTCGGTGCCGCTTGCCCCTCCATATAAATTTGTCAATTGTTATCTGAAGGTGATGAAGATCCTCTGGAGGGATAGCAATTGGTAATGCTTGAGAGAAGTACAACAACCTAGGCAAAACAGTCATCTTTATACAATAAATTCTTCCCACCCATGAAATTGCATATTTATCCCAATTTTCTAAATACCGCTTAATTTGAGAAAGCAATGGAATGTAATTTGCATCATACAATCTTTCCATATCAGGTGATAAACTAATGTCCAAATATTTAATCGAGGTTGTAGAGACCATTACAGGAAAAGAAGATTGGATAGAAGCCATATTGTCCTCCGATTAAAAAAAGCGGGATAGCCTCTGATTTGTCCACATTTATTTTATACCCAGAAAGCCGCGCAAATTCAGTAAATTTTTTTAGGACAATAGGGAGTGAGAGAAGGGGGTGTAAGAGCGATAGTAAGACATTGTCTGCGTAAGCCGACACTTTATATTCCCCCCCCCTTGGACGGATATGCCCTGTATTGAAGAATCAAGTCTAATGTGTTGGAGGAGAGGTTCCAGAAATAAGGCAACAAGGCCGGCGATAAGGGGCATCCCTGGCGAGTGCCATTGCGTACATTAAAAGGAATCAAATTCGCACCTGGGATCACCGCCTGAGCAGACGGGGACGAGTACAAAGCTTGCACCGCAGCCACTTATGTCGGGTGAAGGCCGAGATGTTTGAGGAGGGAGAACAAGAAATTCCATTCCGCTCTATCAAATACTTTCTCAGCATCAAGCGAAATGAATAGGGAAGGGGTCTTGCGGGAAGCAGCAAACCATGTGAGATCTACCGTTTTCCTGGTATTTTCAAAGGCCTGTCTATTTGGAATAAAACCCACTTGATCAGGATGGATCAGGTCTCCTTACACCCAATCTAAGCGCAAAGATACAATTTTGGTGAATAACTTTAAATCCGTATTAATTAAAGAGATAGGGCGATAGTTTTCAACTAACTGAGGATCCCGACCGGGTTTAGGAATCAATACTATAGAGGCTAACATTGATTCTGCCGGAGGTTTACCTCCTTTCAACATGTCATTAAATATAAGGAGTAACCTAGGAATAAGTATCGTCACAAAAGATTTATAAAAGTGATACGTAAAGCCATCCAGACCTGGGGCCTTGTGAAGTTTCATGAGTCCCAAGGCTATGCGCAGCTCTTCCTCTGTTACTGAGTCTGCAAGTTTCTCTGTTCTAGATTCTGATAGATGAGGTAAGGAAGCCTTTTTCAGATATGACTCGATTTCCTGGAGTAATATATTATTCAAGCCAGAATGATCGGGGGTATGATCATACAGGGCCATATAATATCTAGTAAATGCGTCTCTAATAGCCTGCGGGGTCGTGTGCGATAGACCAGCCCTATCCCGCAGAACAGTGATCAGGCGAAATTGCGAGCAAGGGTTAATCAATTGGGCCAGTGGGGAGTTCAATTTATTGGATCTGTCATAAAAACACTGCTTAGACCATAACAGGGCCCGTCCAGCATCCGCCACAAACAACTGATTAAGGGCTGCTTGGACTTGAGATAGTGCAGCAAAGGAGTCAGAGCTGGGGGAGGATTTGTGGTCGAGCTCCAGTTGTCTAAGTTGGGCTTGTAAAGAGGAAATATCCTCTAGTTTTAGCTTTTTATGATGTGCCGCCAGGCTCAAAAGTTTGCCCCTTATCACCGGTTTGAATGCTGCCCAAAGAATCTGGGGGGAGACATCAGGGGTATCATTTAGTTGAACGTATTCTAGGATAGTTTCTTTAATCGCGTCCAACACACCAAGTTTGTCTAATAGGAATGGGTCAAGGCGCCATTGTCTACAAGGGGAGGAAGAGAAAGGGTGCAATCTCAGAGATACATCTGCATGGTCGGACCACGTAATCAAACCTATATCAGAGGAGAAGATGGTCGGGATACAATCGGGAGAGGTCAGGATATAATCTATGCGGGAATACGACTCATGGGCATGGGAGTAAAAAGTGTGATCTCGGGTCGAAGGGTGGTGTATTCTCCATATATCCACTAGTCCTAACCCATGCACGAAGCTGTAAAATTGGTTATCTTGGGAGGAGGAGGTCTGTGGCGGTCTGGCTCCCCGGAAGTCTGACCTATCCACTGGAGGGCATAAAGTGCCTTTAAAATCCCCCCCCCTATAATGATCCGTCCGGAGGCATGCAAGTTAATAAAATCCCTCGTGTCCATGCAGAAGCCGACATCGGGACCATTAGGGCCATAAATCGCCTCTAAAGAGTATGCCTGAGTAGATCTGGTGCCCCGACTATCACACATCTCCCCAGATCGTCCACGTGCACGTCTTCTACCACCATCGGGAAGGAATTGCGTAAGAGTATTGCTTCTCCATTATGTTTAGGGGTAGAACATGACATGAAAACCCTGGAAAATGCAGGGTCTGAAAGGCAAAAAGCAGCTAGTTTAGAGATTCTCGTTTCCTGAAGAAAAGCAATATCTACTGACTTACGTCGGAGCTCACGGAATAAGAGACGTCTCTTCCGTGGCGAATTCAGACCCTTGACATTAATAGAATATATATTAACTTTAGACATTATTCAGAAATGAGGAGGAGGCAAAGGGAGGATCCCCCATCCGGCCACCCCTCCCCCGGAGGGCAAGAGGCCCGAGGGTCGCCAAAGGGGGGAATCCGAGAAAACGGGGGAGCAAAGAGATGAGAAGAAGAGAAGGCAACCAAAATATAAGAGAAAACTCGTGGTGGGCAGCCACGAGGGAGAAAGGAATACCAGCCGAATGGGGATACCGAAGGGAAGGTGAAAAATGAGGGGGGGGGGGAGAGGTAGGAGACCATTGGAAAAACCAACGACAACCCAGCGAGAGCAAGGGGGATACCAAAACGGGCTTCCCCCTTCCGCCGCCAGAGAAAGAAAAAAATCAACAATGAGAGGAAAAAACCTCTCCTACTCCAGAACAAAAAAAAACACAAAAAAACCATATTCATGACATTCTTAACTATAACGAAATTGAGGTATAGAACCATACTTATAATGGAATACATTACATCTATTCGGACACTCGCCTGCCACGAGATATGTCAAGCCCACCATTTCCGTGGGCCCTATAAAGAAAGGGAGGTGTAAAGCTACTGTGGCCCATCTTAATCATATGAGCTCAGTCCCCTGTAGTCTCCCATTCCTGAGCCAGCCGTGGGAGAGGATGTAGAGGGGCAAGGGTGGCAATCGTAGGAGGCACCGGTAAGTCCAGGGAACGCAACAGGTTCTTCGCTTGATGGAGATAAGTGTAGGCCGCAGTGCGATTGTTATGAAATATCAAAATCTTAAATGGGAATCCCCAGGCATAGCGGATTTCATTGTTACGTAAAATGGTTGTAACCTCTTTCCACTCTCTCCTCCGAGCTAGAGTGGATGCGGATGAGTCCTGAAAAAGTGTCAGCGAGGTACCTTCATATTCCACATCTTGATTTCAGGTTGCTTTGAGCACTGCATCCTTAGAAGTAGACATGTGCACAGCACAAAATTTAGTTTTGAACTAATGGATTAGTCCTAAAATGCAATTTATTTAGTTGCTAAAGAAATTCGTTTTCAGTTCTTTAGTATGAAAACTAATTTCATTCATCCGAAAACCAGTGGATACAATTACTATTGTAGTGGCTCCTCAGAGGGCTGAGATCGCTGCTTGTTACAGTATAACATCACTCTCAGCACAATGTGGGCCATATTACATAGTTAACCAGAGCTGTTGTAAACTTCCCAGAGCCATTATAGCCTATGGAGGTTTTAAGTTTACAACAGCTCTGGTTAAAGGGACACTGTAACAAAAAATCACCCCCCCCCTTTTTTAATCTAACCTATCCCTATTCCCTTAATAAATAGTTATTTTTTGTTTTTGTGTTTTTAACTGTAATACTTACCCTAAAATTCTCTTGTTTCCAGCGCTGTTTTTTTTTTATACTCACCTCCCTCCTCTTCCGCTCCTGTCCTTGTTTCTTCTTCTTGCCTTCTGGTTTACGTGAGAAGCGCACATGCGCGCCTCTCACGTAAGCCAGCCAATCGGCAGGCTTCCTCCCGGCTCCCTCTGAGGATTAGTGTTGCGCGCAAGAGGATGCGCGCAACACTAACCCTACTCGGCTACTCAGCAAAAGTCGGCAGAAGCGGGAAATATGATTCCCGCTCTGCTGACTGACAGCTGGGAGGGCGGAGTAAAGTTCTCCGCCTCTCTCAGCTGTTTTCAGCATTTACAGCTGAGCCGCTGAGCGGAGGGAGGGGGGACAGAGGGCAGGATACTCCGGGCATCATGACCACCTAAAATAGCTTAGGTGGTCATGTTGCCTAGAGTGTCCCTTAAAGTTAGCACCAACATTGTAATACTGCCCCGTGTCAGGCAAAGCTGTTACAGTAACTGACTGCTGCTCATCACACCGCTCAGAGTTTCAGTAAAACTAGTAAATAATATTTTTATGTATAAGAGGTTAGAACAATATTACTTCCTTGTTTTACTGAAACTCTGAGCGCTGTTACAGTCACTTACTGTAACAACTGAGCCTGATACATTGTACTGAGAGATAATATAACAAGCAGCCGATCTCAGCGCTCACAGCCACTGGATTTAAAGAACATCCGCCTGCATTAATTAATACCCCTCTCTGTATAATGTGTACAACATCCACCTGCATTAATTAATACCCCTCTCTATATAATATATAGAACATCCGCCTGAATTAATTAATGTCCCTCTCTGTATAGAACATCCTCCTCAATTTATACCTTTCTCTGTGTAATGTATATAACATCCTCCTGCATTAATACCCCTCTCTGTATAATGTATAGAACATCCTCCTGCATTAATTAATGCCCCTCTCTGTATAGAACATCCTACTGCATTGGCATTTGGAGGGTGCAGAACTTCGGATGTTGCGATGTTGCGCTCTTCATTGCTGGTCTCCTTCACTCATCAGTGTAATATCACAAAAAGGACTGAAACTAAAATGTAGTGCATTTTATTTTAGTTTCTTTCGTTTTTTGTACTGAGCAGTTTCGTTTCTCTTGAGTCATACTAAAACTAAATTATCCCAAAATTCTGACTAAATCGTTTTAGTACTAAAACGAATGCACATGTCTACTTAGAAGTGTAGTAGTGGAATCGTGCTACCACATCACGTGGATTAGAAGTATTATCACGGCGGGGGCCCAATGCACTGTGGATACGGTCCAACATGAGAAGAGCGTCTGGTATATCAGGAGCCAAACATTTGATTCCCATAAAAATATCCGTCAAATCCATATTCGAGACCGTTTCTGGCAGGCCACGCAGGCGTATATTATTCCTTCTGGACCAGTTTGTAATGTCCTCTAAGGTTTCCTCCAGATATTGGAGACTGTGTTCCATAGCCTCAGAGCGTCCCGCCAAATCATTAGAAAACGTAACGTGCTTTTGGGCCTGGTCTTCCAAGCGCGTGGTGCGGTCACCCACCGCTTGAATCTCTAAGGATAGCGCCCCTGTTGATTTCTTTTTAAGCTCACTCGTGATAAAGGCACACAGACCCTGAATATCATCCCTGGTGGCTAGGGCAGGAGCCAATGCAGGGGTATCAGACTCCAGAGGCTGGGACGAGTGTGCCTGGGCGCCATCTCTGTCTGCTTCATCTGTGTTCTGGCGGGCGCCATCTGGGGTCTGATCATCTGCCCGGTGTCTAGCAGCAAAAATCATCGCATCCCGCTTTTTATTTTTTTTTAGTTGCGGGCAACATGATGGGGGAAGGTTCCTACCCCTTTCTGGCTGTTTTGGCAGGTGAGTGAGGCTCTTAGGAGAGGATCAGCGGCGGAAAGTGCGGAAGCTCGGCTATCACGCTGCCACCATCTTTGTCGGCTCGACTCCGCCCCCCAGAGTGAACCTTATTAACCAACCAATGGAACCCGGCCCATGTGGATTTATATACCATCACAATTAGGACCTAACGCTTATGAATAATTGTAAACATCAAAGAGAGTAAAGATTGTGCTCCAGATGAGTGCACAATTATTTGGTGACACTGTAATGCCTACGCTGCTGACTGCACTATGCTTATCTCCCATGCTCAGGCAGCACATGTAAACCGATGCTCCATGCTCAGCTCGGACATCTGGTACCCAGACAGTTAAGCACCATACATACACCACACCTTCCTGCTGAAATAAAGGTCTGCTCCTCCCAGCAATGCTTCAGTATTAACGTTTCAACTGTGTTCCAAACCAGTCTGACCCTCCTGAAGCTCCCTGAATTACTATCGACCTTCTGTGTACTACACCCCCTGCTTGCCCATCGATTACTGCCTTCTGTCAGCTTCTGGCCAATGGACCGTCCTGACAATTCTCTTGGAACACCCACTTGTACCTTGCCTGGAGTCCCCCTTGTGTCCTGTGCCACCCCAAGGTACATTCCTATTGTCTCCCAAGAATCCTTGTCCCTCCTGTCTGTAGATCTGTGAGACACACACAAAATTAAAATAATAAATATTTATTAGCATAATACAACACAACTTAATTATCAAAAATATATATATATCAGGCGGTGTACCTCATTGATAGTATTATTATTCTTGGTCAGTGTAGCCCCTTGGTCTTGTAATAAGCTCAAGCTATATTGTTATAAAAAAATAAGCATACCACTGTATAAATCCACTAGTTTGTACAGTGCCTAAAGAGGCACTGTTCCACAGGGATGCCACATTAAAACAAAATCAGAGTGGCATGCAGTCAAGAAGTACTATTTACATACACATGATACAAATCACAATTGCAAGGCTTTCAAATTGTTACATTCATACATTGCAACATAAGTATGTACCTGTTACAAGTAGATTTTGTAGACTCCTGATGAAGCTGGTTTGACCATCAAAACACGTGTTGAGCATGATTTTATTTTGTTGATGGTTGTCTTTGTGTTGCAACCTGGTTGTGTTATAATACAATCGATAAGCTCAATATGTAGAAATAATTGATCAGATATTTCTGACTGTTGTTTCTCATGGTCTAAGATTATGGCCCCGTTCACACTGTGTGATTTATCGCGGCAAAATCAGCGCAATGTCGCGCTATGTAGCATCTCCAATGCATTTCAATGGAGATATTCACATCTTGCTGCGCGACGTTGCATGTCGCTGGTACATGACCCTTTTTTTGCGATTTGCATTTTGCGATTTCCATTGGTGGGGTTTTGCAAAATCTCTACATCGCACAACATTATCGAATCGCACAGTGTGAACGGGGCCTAAATCGGAGGTAAGTATAGTGTGTGTGAGAAGTCAGTGATCCCAGGATGCCATGGTGATATTTATAAACTAACAATTAACAATAGGGGGATAAGATGCAAGAGGAAACCAGATGGTTGTAACTGTTATAGCTTCCAAGCATGAGAATATTCATTGTGCCCGGGATTACCTGGCCAGCATTTTCTCATGGCATTTTTGATAAGTTCTTTTGTGTTTGGAATGATATAAAGGTCAAATCATTTTTAATGGTCAGAAGCAAAAGGAAAGGAGTGAGTCTCTCAAGTCACTCTTGAAAATGAGACCCCAAATCAACCTTATATCCAGAACAAATCAAGCTTTTTCCGGTAATGTAATGTAATGTATTCATTGACTATTTACCTTTTGTATTACAGGGTTATTCAAAGAGATCCGAATTGCTGGTGAAAGGTAACTGAAAGCTGAAATTCAGCGTTTGGTTACCTTTCCTGGTCATTCGGCTATTCTGAGAGCAGGCAGTTCGCCAAATGTTGGCGAATTGCCTGCACATATGGTGCCTGTTCGGTACCTGTTCGAGGGCAGTGAAATCCCCATAGAGAAGCAATGCTTCGTCTATTCAGAGAACAAAAACCAGCAGTGAAAAGGTTCCAAATTGCCCTGCTGTTTGGTGGTTTCATGCGACCGGTTTATTCAGGCAAATCCCATAGGCTTCAATGTTAAAAATATTTTGTTTGCAATAAAAAAAACATATTTACATCGCTCCAGAATAGGACCAGATTGAGTTAACTCAATCTCAGTAGTAAAGTAGTCAAGGGAGATGAATGCATGGTCGCACAGGTTACACTTGGTTATACAGGTGGTATGGCCAGTAGTTAAGCTGAAATACTCATTTTGGTGTGATGCACTATAATTATCATTTTAGTAAATTAGTCATGCAACATAAAGATTTCAATTTATAGGAGGGGGTCATTTTATTAAAAAGGCTATATGGAAGTCCAGTCCCCCAGATAATAAAGTGTTGAAATAAGGAGGAAGCGTGGAGGCTGGAGACAAGAAAGGAGCAGAAACATAGCAAAAGATCACATCCTTCATATGTGCTACGTCAAACTATGCTTCATTTGTGTGGCTACTGACGCAAATAACACTAATGCTCCAGTACTTTTTTTGCTATTTTGAGAAAACATATTAAGTGACAGGAAAGTTGGCAATAGGAAGCATATAAAAAGATACAAAGCAAAGTCGTCGGTAATGCAATGCCCAACAAAATTAACAATGCGTACTCATTTTATAATATTCAATAACAATGAGCACAAAAGTAATAGTGGTGAACATGGGAAAAGAAATACATATAAACAAATGCTTATGCAGAAAAACATAATACAACTATCTGAGGAGCTATCCCCATGGAGTGTCAAAAAGTGTAAAGGGATCCTTTAAGGGACCAACTGAGGGACCTAAGCAATGATGTTTTAGCAGTCCAAGGGTCTACATCTCTGCAGAGTATCAGGCTGTATATTGAAGGGATGTGTGTATAGTGGGTCAGAACGAGGGATCCAGGGACTTCCATGTTAAGCAAAGAAAAAGCAGGGAAAAAGGAAAGGGGGTGGGATGATAATATGTGTGAAGGATTTTTTTACGCCCCATTGCTGCTGTGATGGCAAGGAACCTTTTTATGCTTCAGTTTCAGCGAACAGGCTGGGCCTAGTATAAGGATTTCTGGAGTGAGAGGTAGGGTTATTCGAGTAGAAGTTTGGATGTGTGAGTTAACTGAGGACCAGAATGTGCGAATAATTGGGGCAATCCCAAAAGTAGTGGTATATGTCTTCTGCAGAGGCAGAACACCTATAGCAGTTTGGGGATGGTTACCACCCCATTCGTAACAGCCTGTGAGGGGAGTAGTATGCATGGTGAAAGAGCTTCAGAGTCATTTAATGGTAGGATCTGGTGGGCAAGTGACGAGTGATTAGTTAGTCATGGAAAGGAGGTCATCTATATAGATGCTTGGAAAACTTTGCAGTCACTGTGAGGGACTTGGTGGAGTGGTTCCCCAGTCCACTTCTTACTATACATATTATGTATGCTATACAAAGCGTTGCACCAGTACCATAAAGCAGCTCTGTGGATAAAGTATGATTCACCAGTTCTTTTCCGTCTGCCTATCTGCCTACTTTAGGAGTGCAAACTCATGAATACATCTTTGAGATACATCAGATACGGCATTTCACGGTTGCTTAAATGCCTGCTGAATGGTTTGACCTCAACAACTCCACTCCTTATTGAGGCTGCAGACGCTTTACAGAGACAGGCAGTCCCAAAATCTTGGGTTTATTCCCCAAACATCTGCATGGGATCTCAATCCATAGCCAATTGGCTCGATGGTAAGTAAATTTTGTTTTCATTTGAAAGTAATTTTATTGCATTAATTGAATATCTCTGTTTCTATGTCTATCATTTAATGTAAGAATTTCACAGTTATAAAGGTTTTGGCAACATTGATGAATATGCTGTTCATTAGCTTGTTTCATGAGATCTATTGACATGTCAGCTCAGCAGGTCAGTTTTCTAATGAAGCATCTTGTTTATTGATAAAGAATAATAGATCTCCTGTTAGAAAAACTTCTAAAACTTCTAAAACCCTTCTGAACAGAAGTCTCTGAATGCTTAACTGGAATGTTTATCTCTTTTCCCATTTATTTTTCTGTCTTTTTATTGTCTGTTTGAACTTAGGGAAAATTTATTACAGAAATGTAAAATTCTACTTCTCAAAATTACCAGGTGTCCCATTTTCCTCAGTGTTTATTAATCTGATTTGCGTGACAACCACATTCTGTCTTTTTATACACAAATAATCTCCTTCCCTCTGAGACCATTTAATAATTTTAATAAAATGGATTTGGAATAACAACATTTAAAAATATGCCTTTTTTTGTGACAATATACATTTAAGAAATAAAAATTCTAAGGATTTTCAAGAAAACCACTGTCAGGAACCAGTGTTCTGTGGAAAAACATTTTTTAAATTATATAGTATGACATATTTGGAAATAGTACACATTTATTCCTTATTGTAATAACCAATTTGGCAGGAAGAATTGTATTTGCAATGAGTTAAATTCCTTAACTTTGTTCCAGCAGAACAGCATATCAACTATATACAAAGTTCTAATGCTAATTACTTACCGCTGCGGTTAACTGAAAAGCTAACCACACCTAGGAGCTGGTGCTAACTGATTACATTTCTGCAGAATCAGTCATCACCTGCTGGAAAAAAAATATCACAAACTCGCCTCTCATCCTGTAGCGAGAACGGTGGCTCGATATTCTTCTTTTGGCCGCCGGGAGCAGAGAGAGACTGGGGGAAAAAATCCCAAGTCTCCCTCCGTGAATCACTCCGCCGACCTGCAGGATCTTGCAAGAGGTGAGATTCTGCAGGTCATGTGACCGTCAGCCAAAGCCTCAATGGAGTCCTATGGACTCCATGAAGGGGACGCTCGTGGTGGCACTTAGCGCTACCTCGAGAATCCTGAGGCTTCACGCTGCATTATGGGGCAGACTGCTGGTTTAGCGCCTGCCCTGTAATATGGAGCTAAAACAGGGACGCTAAGGAGAAACCTGCAGGTGCAGGTTTTCCTCCTTAGCGTCCCTGTTTTAGCGGGCAGTATGGAACACTGGAAAAGAAAAAGAGGAGCGTCACACCAAAACAACAATCACCTCATGATACCTTACGACGTCGCTATGTCCCCTCTTGGTGGTTTCCCCAATGAAACCAGATAGTCAGACCATACAGTCCCAATAAGTTAAAAAAATGGGTACAGCGCACTCCAATCTCTGTCAAAGTCTCTGTATTCAGATGGATGTTCACATATTCTCCGTGGAATGTTCAGACAAACAAAGAGCCCAGGTACCGGCTCTAGTATTATTCGCCTTCTAGGTATTTGTCTTCTTTTACAGGCACCTATACAGCCTGTTAGAATATTCTTTCTCCAGATATTCCATATACAAGGGAAACATAAAACAGAGTGAGAATCCCCTAGTGTAATTCCACAACAAATACTTATTATATGTGCAAAGCAAGGGCCAATGGCTTACTCACTCAGAGGAGAGCCTTCAGGCTCTTGGGGTATCCGCAGATGAATTTTTAGGAAAGAATTCACAAAAACCACTCCAAGCGCAAAAAAGCAGGAACGGCAGGATTCAAAAAGCGTATTTATTAAAATAAAATAAAATTCCAGAACGCGTTTCGACGGAACACCGTCTTCATCAGCTGGTAAAACAGGTATGTTATACTGAATCCCTCCTGCCATTTTATATTTGTTGTATACTAATTGTAATTACAGACACATGAGCAATCCATTGTTTCCAAGCCTCATTTCCATGTTAGACCAAATGCATTATAAATGGGTTAATCCTTTTCCAAGCCTCGCTTGCACATCAATTAACTAAGAGTAATTACAGTACATACACATGAGCAATCAATTGCTTCCAAGCCTCCTTTCTATGTTTGTCTGATGCATTATACATGGGTTAATCCATTTCCAAACCTCATTTGCACATCTATTAACAAAGAGTTAACAACATGATGTTCATTCGAACATATGCGTCATTTATTAATCCATATTTTGTGAATGGATTAACACACTAATATGTGATTAACCTATTCTTTATGTGCAAATATCTTTCTATTTTGAGAGAATACCTCAACAAATAAATATCATATAGTCTATAAATCTTAAGTATTATATTCTAATATTAAATGACTAACCATGTCCTAATTTGTATCCATCAATCACTAACTATTCGTGATATAACCCCAAATAAATAATACCACAATGTATCATATTATTGTTGTTTGTATATTTTACATTCTACATTTGTGTCACTAAATTATCTATCCTATTTACAGGAGAATTATCACACTTAAAAAATTAAAGCTAAAAATATAAAACCCAACTTTTATATAAATAAATAAAAAAAATAAAAATTTAAAAATATATATATATTTTTTTACATGTTTACATGTGTCAACATATAAATCCCTCTGTTATATTATCAATAGTGATTATTAAATTATTAAAATATTACAAAAAATATTTCCTAAAAATTCATCTGCAGATACCCCAAGAGCCTGGAGGCTCTCCTCTGAGTGAGTAAGCCCTTGGCCCTTGCCTTGCACATATAATAAGTATTTGTTGTGGAATTACACTAGGGGATTCTCCCTCTGTTTTATGTTTCCCTTGTATATGGAATATCTGGAGAAAGAATATTCTAACAGGTTGTATAGGTGCCTGTAAAAGAGGAAAAATACCTAGAAGGCGAATAATACTAGAGTATGGAATACTGCCCATAATGTACAAAATGTTCATTATACGGCATTGTTTTCAATTGTATTTCTTATTTACCATTTCATATGTCACCTAGAGCTGCACAAAAGACACAAACAACTGACTCAGTGGATTAAAGAAGGTTTAATGCCTTTCGACAAAGGTGAAAAGGGAGCCCTAAAGTCTGTAAACCTTGGTTATCTGTTTAACCCGAAGGCCCTGGTCCTGGCACTGAGACTGGATTTTGCAGTTCATCATAAGTATTCATTACATGAGGTATGTTTACAGACTCTGAGGCAACTGTAGCTGACATTCAATTAAATCAGCTCAATTATACCTGCACTGTGCTGCAAGTCGATTAAAGGATGCATTGCTGTCCGTACATAAGACTTATGTAGATTTCAGCTGGTTTGTATTTGTACACACGTTTAAAAAAATGATTATTTTAATAACAATGTATTATTAATAATGATAATATTAACAATATTGCTGGCTGTTTGACCCCACAACAGTAACCTATTAAATTTTTTATACAAACTATATTTTAGAGGGGCGCAGCTGTGGATACAACAGGCTTATTTGGTATAATTTGTGTGCTCTGTAGCTAAATATATGATTAACAATTTCATCTTTGATTTTCATTCCTTTTATTCTCCCCATGTTAATTTCATTGCATTTTTTTTTTTTTATAACTGGTATCAACTACAGGGAAAAAAACATATTTGCGTAAAAACACGACATGTAGAAAGGATTTTTATTTAACTAAATATTCAGCTAGCTCAAAGCTCAAGTGGTTTTTATAGCTTTCTGCCTACTTTTCTATTACTTTGTTCTGGTTCAGTGTTCAACTTTGTGGATATCGTTGTGTTTATTTGAAGCTATATGAATAAGCACACACAATGTTTTCCCAGTCTTGAGTTTCTTTTAATAGTATCATCCTCCTGATTCTAACATTGAGCTGCATGTCCTATAAAGAAATCACAGCTCAAAAAGTTAGATATTGCACAAAAATCCGCAACTAATTACTTATATAACGGCAATAAGATTGCAGCTTTTAAGTGCTCAAGATCGCAGGTGTGTGTGACTTAAAAGTTCACGGCAGCTGAACAGGAGCCACAGATTAAAAACGAAATGAAAAATGCTAAGGTTTGGCTCACTTGAAAGTAATTCTCACACGAGGAAAAAAAATACATACAGGGTTATTCAGAGAGAGATGATTGGCCCTGAAATCGCACCGAACAGTGAATATACCTGAACGGTGCATTTTTGTGGCCATTCGGCTATTCAGAAAGCAGGCAGTTCGCCAAATTTTGGCGAATTGCCAGAAAATACGTTGCCTGTTCAATGGCAGTGAAATCCTCATAGAGAAGCAATGGTTAACCTATTCAGATAACACCGAGCAGCAGAGAAATGTCAGTGAAATAGCCCTGGTGTTTGAAACCTAATTAAACCTGCTGAATAAAACCACCAATGTTAAAAATATTACTGTTTTTATTCAATATCTAACAAACTGTTTATTCTCTTAATCTGCAGCAAAAAGTATCTTTGTTATTTTAGGATCTTTTAGGCATTTTTGGGGATTTTTTCAGCAACATTTGTTTTCCGTTTTTGTTTTTGTAACAGACCTTTTTATTATTATTCATAGGACCTTATATTAGGGCCCTGCGAATCACAAATTGTCACTCGAATGAAATCATGAATCAAATCGGCTTTTAAGGTTTGAATTTGAATCGAATATCGAATCGGTCGGTGAGTGCCGCTTTTCTGTAGGATACAGGATACAGCTGCTATCTAACAGATGGGCTTAATAGCCTATAGTACACAGTAAAAGAATGTAATTGATTAAAAAAAGTTGGCTTTATTAAAGGGAAATTAAAGGGGGTTATTGGTTAATTAATGGGAAATTAAAGTGGGGTTATTGTTGGAGCTTGTATATCTGTGATTTAAAGTGTTCCTTTCACAGGAAGACTTTGAATCATATTGATCTCTTTATCTGCAGCTCCTCTCGAGAGATCAGTTTCACACAGTACTATGATCGCTCCCTCAGCAATTACTATGCTGTGGGAAATGGGTTCCTGTCTGCCTCCCCCAGTCATTTATATTCAAATCACCCCCCCACTGACGCTTTCACCTATTTGCCTCACTCGCTGACGCACACCGCATCCTCCTTTGCGCTGTGCCTGGAAGATAAGCGCACCGTGAAGGAGGATCCGGCGCGCATCAGTGAGTTAGGGAAGTTCGGATAATCCCACCCCCCCGATTGAATCGATCCGCTCACTTCTGATTCGAATCGAATACTTCCAGCGAATCGTTTTTTAATCGAATATCGAAGCTTTGCAGGTCCCTACCTTATATGTTAATTGCAGACATTTTCGTTCAGTAGTTTTCTTTTGCAAACAGAGTTTCAATTTTGACACTTTGAATAATTTTTATTTTTTGCACTGTTCGTCGGTTTGTCGGCTTCTTCCGGGAGCTAGTCAGTGCTGTGTTCGGCTGATCGTCGGCTTTTTCCAGACGCGTTCGGTGTGTTTTTTTGCAGCGGTTCGAAGCAATCCAATGCTTCATTTCGTATCGTCTGTGTTTTGTCAGCAGATTTTTGGATTTTTTCACTATGTTTCGGGGGATTTTTGGATCTGTTCCCTGCACCCCAGGGACCATGCACTGAATGCTGAATTCACCACAGGGTCAGCGAATTTGATTCCCCGAAGTGTGGGGAACAGGAGAGCACCAAAATGTCAGCATCATTTCGGTGCTCTCTGAATAACCCCTATAATTTAAAGAAAAATTTGTTAGAGTGGTATAAAAGCTCAAACATACAGTACATATTAAGGAGAAATACCTAAACATACACTTGTAAAAGAGAGAAATCTCAATGTATCCTTCCTGGTAAAATACTTTATAAATAAATAAATGAATGAGTCAATGCATATAGTTCATTTATTGATTGGGTTAATTTGAAATATGCTATTCTGAGTTTATAAAAACGGCAATTTAATCTTTGAGGCTACACACCGTAAGCAATGTATACAATCCTATTGGATCTCATAACAAGATTATATTATAGGAATATAACTTATTCTCTCAATATGCTATTGAAGTGCATTGCAGCAATCACTAAGTGTAGTAACTTTCATATATTTATAGCTTCTAGGTTTTGTGAGTTAACATTCATTTTCATTGACATGTCCTACTAACAATAATCAACTAGCATTGTTAATTCAACTTTTGTTTTTCTCTTATTCTTTATTTACCCTTAGTTGATGTAGTTCCTCAGTGCCCTTCCACCAGAACTTTGAGCTGCGTCAGATCTTATTTGCAGGATATTGTGCAACTCTTGTGGGAGCACCCATCTGCTTATATGAAGCATATAGAGTGTTCACTGCATGAGATGACTGTCACTGCTCATGGTTGTAGCACTTCGAATAAAATAATATGCACTTCATCTGTAGTAGCAGTAGTAACCCGATAGTGGTAGCAGGTCACCAGCAGCCGGCTCTCTAACTGAAAAGATGTTATATCACTCGTTATGCACCAAGTGAAAAACGCCACCTACTTAATGACTGTAATTTTATAAAAAATAAAACTATGTAACCTATATCCATAAACTGTAGCATTTGGACGTACATGGAACAGTAAACATGGAATGGGTGACCTAGAAAACAAAGGCAGGGTTCCAAAGCAGGTAATACAGTTGTGTCTGTAATAGATTGCTGGTGATGAATGCATGATGAATACGATCATCAGAATTGTTGATGTTTCAAAGCTGGAATATTTTTTTATATTATGTTTTCTTTCTCTATGTTCACCAATCAAACATGGTAATAGAAACGCCAATAAAAAGAATACTGCTGTGGATTATTTTATTGATCGTAGTAGAAAACAAGCAAGCTATAGTGTGCTCTCCAGTTTCACCTCAAAGCAGAATTAACAAATGGCGCTAGATCTATTGAAAGGCCTGTAGGATGTATGCCATGTTACATTGATTCTTTCATTATTTTAAGATCAATGTTCATTGAGATGGACATCAGAATCTAAATGAGGAAAAGACATCTAGAATAACTTCTACTGATGAAGTGAACACATACCTGCAGCACATATGACACCAGCAGATATAGTGTAGGTTGAAGTATAAATTGAAATAAAACACTGTTCCTGAAAATCAGATTTAGCCTTTAAATAGTGTTCCTTTTATTTAATTTTTCTATATAGTTAATTCTGTGTGCAGGTGCCACAAGCAGCAGGTGTTTTGTAGACTAAAAGGGATTATTCAAAGAGCACAGAATTGGCCACAAAATTGCACCGAACAGTGAATTTCCCCGTACGGTGCAATTTCGTGGCCATTCATCTATTCAAAAAGCTGGCAATTCGCCAAATATTGGCAAATTGTCAGCGAAATACGGTGCTGTTCGGTGGCAGTGAAATCCCCATAGAGAAGTAATGGTTAATCTATTCAGTGAATGCCGAACTACGCCAATATGTCAGTGAAATGCCTTGATTTTCGATGGTTGCGTCCAACAGGTTTAATCAAGCGAATCCCATAGGTTTCAATGTAAAAAAAAACCTCAATTTTTCTTAAAATATTTACTCAGCTGTTTATTCTTTTTCATTTGCAGTAAAAAGTCTATTTTTTAGGATTTTTTCGGTGAATTTTTTTGTTTTTATTTAATTTTTAATGGCGCGCATTTTTTCTTTAGCAGGTCTTATTATTATTATACATAGGACCTCATTATTTCCATGCATTTTCATACAGTAGGGTTTTTTTAAATGCCTTTTAAAAGTTTTTTTTTTTTGGTTTTTATCCCCCTGTTTGGAGGCTGGTCAGCTTTTTTCAGATCGCTTCGTCGGATGCATTCGTCGTATCAATTCGGCGTTTTTTTGGCAGTTATTCGATTTGGCAGTTTTACTGCGGTTTGAAGATGCGTTCGGTGGGTCCATTCGCCGCACTTCGGGGACCCGGCGGTGAATGCTGCATTCACGCAGGGTCAGCGAATTTAAATCGCCGAAGTGTGGTGTATGGGAGAGCACCGAAATGTCGTTGACCTTTCAGTGCTTTCTGAATAACCCCTTAAATGGTGATCAGAGTCAATAAGAGCCAGTAGAATTGCTTTTCCGAGAAGTTCATATCAAACCAACATGAGAGATCTTGCGATTGGAGTTAAGAAAGGGTACTTCTGCAGCATAGGGAAAGGTCTTCTAACACTAAGCCCTGCAGCTGCTTTAATAGCAGAAAGGATGGAGGAAATGCCAGCCATGTATCTGCCTTTTTCAGCATTTCACCATTATGGTAGCAGTATTGCTGGTAATTAATATTTTTCCATTCTATTAAATGTGAAGAATCGTACTTTATAAGGTATTATCTCCCCATTTCAATATAGTCCAAGATATTTTCATGGACCACATAATGAGTTGTCTACATTTTCCAAATTCATGTGGCACAATTACCACCAAGATGTTAAACTAACATCTAGAGCCATTGGACTAATAAACTCCAGGTGTTGGCTTAAATCTTCTGTATCTTTTACAACCAAGCCTCATTTAACGCTCAAATGTTGCGGTTGCATACTGTAAAATAACGTCTCATATATCTTTAAATAAGAATCGTTAATTTGCAGCTAATTTTGCAAAATAACTTAATACTTCCATTTAACACCAGCAATGAATCACAAACCTGCCTCAGGTCCCGTGATCCAGAGAGAGGTGGAATCTTCCCCTTCCCCTGGGGCAGAAGCAGCAGAAGTCTGGTTAACAAATAGTTCCCAGTGTATTTTCACAGCCTCTGCACAATCAAGCTCTCGCAGAGCTTGTGCACTGTCGTGCTGAGCGCCATGGAGTCCAGGACCCTATAACCATGGAGAATGCTGGTATCTGTCTGCAGTTCACAATTACTCCGGTCCCAGCCGCAAATACAACGTCTGAGTCAGAATATGCTTGCTAATAGGGAGCTGATAAGCCGATAAGGGAAATAGGATTGCATCAATTTTCTCCCTTACCAGCTCCTTGTTACCATATAGGGGCTAGATTCCATTTCTAATGGTAAAATGGGAATGTTAATGGGGAGAAAAGTCACCAAGAAAGGCTTAATGATCTTAACATGTACAGCTTGGAAAAAAGACGAGACAGAGAAGATATGATATAAACATTTAAATACGTAAAGGGAATCCACAAGGTAGAGGAAGGGAGTATATTTAAAAGGAAACAAAGTAGCAAAACAAGAGGACATAGTCTTAGATTAGAGGGTCAAAGGTTTAAAAGTAACATCAGGAAGCATTATTTTACTGAGCGGGTGGTGGATACATGGAACAGTCTTCCAGTAGAAGTGGTGGAGGCCAAAACAGTAATTGAATTTAAGCAAGCATGGGATAGGCATAAGGCTATCCTAAACAAAAGATAAATCCAGGTAAAGTATCCATGTAATTGGGCAGACTAGATGGGCCGAAAGAAAAATGTCGGCAGATAAGAACCTATGTTTCTATGTTTCTAAAACCTACTCATGTCTGCAGGTTTCCCCACACCGTCCTCATTTTAGAATTCGATTCCTGGGCAGGCGCAACCACGGCACATTGCCCTGGAACGAAGCACTACACTTGGGGATAATCACGGTAGCGCTTCCATGCCACCACAAGTATCAACTCCTGAAGTCCATAGGACTCCATGGAGGGTTGTGATGCCGGGTCGGGAGCCCTTTGAGATCTCTGTTGCGTGTCACTCTACTTGCAGCTAGGACAAGCGGCAGATCAGGCAACTGTTCTCGCTGCAGGATGAGAGATAAATATTGGATTTATTAGAGTTTTTTTAGGGGGTGCTAAATGATTCTGCAAAAATGGGATAATTTAGCACCAGATTTTAGGTGTCGCTAAAAACATTTTAACCCATCGGTGCGGTAATTAGTGCTAGCACTTTGTAATACCTTACTTATCCTAACGGTAATTACTGATTGCACTCCCCATGTTGAGTATAGGATGTGCAAAATAGCAGGTTTAGCGTTAGGGAGATTATATATCCTAGCGTTAACAGTTACTTATCCAAATGCTACACTTAGCGTTCAGTATGTAATCTAGCCCTAGGTTGGAAACAATCAATTTTTATAGAGATGGTTAACGAGGCTTTGCTTAAGGTTATTTTAATGGAGTCCCAATTTTTTTTGTGGATTGCTTGCATAAGACTGAAATAATGAAGGTCTGTTGTGTTAGTGGCTAAAGTAGCACTTTCGGATTGGACAGAGCTTTTTTAATTTAACATTAACATTTTGTTATGATCCTAGTTTGATCACAAACTCATGCTTTTATAAACAAAGCTACAACTCCTTTATATAGTATATATTTCAAATGTTTACATTATTAATTTAGTTAATTGAGGAATAAATATGAAATGTCTGCTTGTATGTTCAAACTTCATATCATCAGAATAAAACAAACAATTATAAAAATTATATTCTATCCATAGAGCTAGCTATGAATAATTTAATTTATTATCAGAGCAGTTTTAAGCAATGGCCAGATGTGGTTTTATGACATTTATAAAGTGGTTTTATAGTTTCATTTGTCACTTCTCAGATCAAGAGACTGAAAACATTTATTTTTTTTATAATTGGATTTTACTTTTATCAGCTTCTTAATCCTCATAAAACACTGGCTACAGATTGGTTGGATTTTCTAAAATAGTGAAACAAACATAGTTCTGGGTGATTTATTTGACGCCGAGTTGTCTCATGTTGAACACAGAGGCACAAGGGGCATTCATTTAATTCAGTGTATTTCCATATTACAGCAGAACAAATACATTTGAATTGACTAACTCACTCAATGGTGAAGGTTCTTATGGCGCCCTTGAGGTTAATTTCAGCTGCTTGAATCTACCTGCAATGCTCACTTATTGGATTTGTTTTGCCTGCAGGTGGTACTCCAGTGTCACATAGCTGAATATCCTGATTACAAGCCGGATACTGAAGGATATCCCCTCTACATCGAGAATCTCATTTTACTTGGCGCAGCTTGGGATTTCAAAAATAATCATTTAACAGAGTCAAGGTACATTCCTCTTACATTTATGTCTTAAAGATTTTTTAGTATAACTGTTTTTATTGACCCACTAATTACTGACAATGGGGACTGAGTATTTCACTTCTAAACACAAGATGTAACTTAAAAAATACAACAGTTTTCCTTTTCGATGAGAAAGTCCACACGTTACCAGAGTATATGTTTCATGAAGAATTGTCTAAACAATTTACTTTTCACTTTCAATGTTCTGTTGTTAACACTTATAAGAAGTATTTTATTCTTAAACGCATCATTTTACATTATCATCATCTGTTAAAATTAGTATTCAATTACCTAATTTTTCTCATAGCTTTTTATATACAACGCTAGTCTTGATTAGCTCGCGACCGATCTCAATTATAAGTCGATTTACGTAGGAGAGGATGTCAGTTATGTTATACCCTGCTTGAGAAGGCAATAATCCTACATGCGCAAACGAAGATGAGGGGGCAGAGCGGTGACCACACTCAGGTCACTGTGACTACTCAAATTACATTGAGTGATCAAGGTGCATAGTGAATCCCTTTAAAAATTGTGATGCATTTTCGTATGAGCTGTGTGAGATTAATTTTTTGTTTGACATTTATTTTTATTGGAAATATTTCCATTCTCTTTTACAGAGAAACCATGCATTCATTACCATTTGTCATCATAACTCCAACTCACACCGGGAATGCCAAACATAATGATGATTCTACGGAGATATATGATTGCCCTGTGTGCACAGACTGCAGTATGCAGGTAAGTGATCCAACACCAGAGATTATAATGCATTTTAAGTCTCACAGTGAAGACTTGTCGATAGGGTTAGGTGGGGTAACGCCCATCCAAGAATTTATATATACCAATTATATAGGTAAAGATCAATTGGCATCGTTAAGGACTACTCATACGTTTTTGATTGCAGGACTTTTTGTTGTGAACAACCATACAGATGTATATAATAATTGAGTTAAAGTGCTGTGCCATAGCTATTCCTTTAATAATTACAGTAGAGGAATGCCTCCTCCTCCCTATTTGATAGCTGTCAAGAAAGGGTTTTGTGAGCAACTAAGCATGTCAAGTTCTTGGAGCTTTTATGATAACTGTCCCACCTGAGGACATTTTAGTCATGCTCATTGCAAAAAAAAGAGGCATATTTGCCTCTCTTCTAAGGCAGAAAGACAGAAATAGAAGCAAAGACTTTAATTTTAGACAACAATTACCAGCTCTAGGGTCTGAAAGAAAAATGCAGAAGTGCATCACTGGAAAAACTAACTGTAATCCAGTGTCTGGAAGAGTTTATGATCGACTCCGTAGATATGATGTTTCCTGTGGTTAGGTGTGTGCTGAATAAGGGAGACCTGATAGAAAAACCCATGACAAATATTTCTATGGATTAAGTGCAACAGGACACTCATGATTAAAACCTTACATTTTGCTGTATCAAACACTTTGTAATATGATCGATATTTTAAATCATTTAATCTGGTTTATAAAACGCATTCTTTGTAACTCATTACAAGCTGGTCTAGGGCAAAAGATGGGCTTTACCGAAATTGACTCACACTATCTTGTGAATTCACAAACCACAATAACTCACAGACCCGCATTAAGCATTTGTAGCGCTGCTTTAAAATTGTGCTTGCTACATTTACTTGTTGTGGCCACCAGAGGGAGACAGGGGCAATATGGACTATGCTGGACACAAACGGAACTACAATTTCCATCGTGCTTTGCGGTGGAGACAGGAAGTGGGTGGGAGAGAAAAGAAGGACATCCGCAGCCTTTTGGAGGATAGCCAGAGTGAGCCGAGCGGCGAAAGGTGGAAGACGCACGTGAGACTGCCAGAGATTGTGACCAGGCCGGAGAGCAGGCGCTGCCTCGCGGGTGCTGGGGATCGGGACAGTGACTTGCCAGAGACCTACCTATGCACTGCTGAGAGGTTTTGTACAGACACAAAGTTCCGGTTGGACCCCGAGTAAGGAGACCGCGATGATCCACTGGGAGTGCAGGCGGTAGGCCGTAGTTTCTCATTGCGGAGATCCACAGAGTTCCAGAGAGTTAAAAGCGGAGAGACATCCTTGATCGGGCAGCGGAACAGATTATCTAACGGATGGGTGAGAGGCCTTCCAGGCCACAGTTCCAAGTTTAACCAAGCACGCTGCATTATTGTCTAAATCTACAGGGCCCCAACGTGACTAGTCGAAGATTTTCTCATTCCATTCACTGGCCAGTTGAATACAGTACCCGGGTACACGAGATCATACACACACACCTTTCTGAGACATTACTTTCACGGGACTTACACTCCAGAACTGAAGGGGTTAAACTTTTCTTTTGCCACCGCGTGTTTTTCCCGCATTACGAAATCCTGTCATTCATATACCGTATCTACATTATATATGCCGCTTTATTGGGATCAGTAAAGTATATAATCTATAAAATCCACAACAGTGCTGGTGTATATTTATTCCCTAGAGCGGTGAGACTAGCCCGAGGTTAATTCAGCGGCTCCTTCGGGGGTGAGCGCTACACATTTATGTTTCTTTAGTAAATTACTTATTACATAAATTGGTTTCTTTTTCACAAAATGTAATTCAATTATATCGGTAGATTGGGATTTTAAAAATATAAATTTACCTGAGTCAAGTTAAAGTAATAGTAGTTTAATTTGGTGGGGGGGGGGCAGCATTTCATCGGTCGCTCCAGGCAGCACAGTGGCTTAGGCTGGCCCTGTGTTTGCCGGTGCAACAACGAGTACATTTCTGCATCTGCAGACAGGTGTGTTAAAACAGGCAATTATAAGAGTTAACAGATTTTACTCCAAATATGCCAATAAAAGGTTTAAACTGTACACCGCAGCAAAGAAAACATTACAATATGAAAGGTACACAGTGAACAATTAAACTTACATTAGTCCTAAAAACCTATCCCCATTATTCAGTGAATTTGTCAGATCTTCAAAAAACTCATAAAGGATTTCATTGTGTGGGATGTAAGCAAAGGACACCACCGGGGGTAGAGTAGTCCACTATCAGAATTCATTCCGGTGCCAACTCTTATCTCGGGTAACCTATACAACACAATAGACCCCCTGCTGACTTCTTTAAATATTTACTCCCCTTCCACCCCATTGCCTCTTCACTACTTTATTCATTACTTTAAAGTGAAACTTGCCATAAGATTTTGGTAAATGTTGCATTATGGGAGAATTCCACAAAATTGAAACAGGAAATATGAAGCTAACTCCATGCTTCCTTTTAACATGCAATTACTTCAAACAAAGAAAAAAAACAGCAGCATGTGTGTTATAAAGCATTTTTTTTGTACTGCACAAGTAATCTAGTTGCTGCTTGTGTTAGTGGTAGTGTCCCTTTAAATTGTTCGTCTTACCAGCAGTATATGCATGCAAATGTCCATATCTCCATCGATTCATGCAAGTTTGTATTTATTTAACTATTTGTCTACGTGTGAAAGAAAGCATCTTAAAATAGGATTCACTAACACGTGCTTTGGGCTTACAATGTGCCTAGGCCTTGGGGTGAGCCTTATACTTTCTGATCTTCATTGAATTTAGCCTAACAAGTCTTCATGTGGATTCAGCTCGACTTCTTAATATTAGAATCCTTACTGACTTATGTTTTTCTGCCTCGCTGCAGTAGGTCATCATTCCTTAAATAACACTTTCATTAAATCCGTGATTTTCCCGGCACTACAACTCATTCGAAATTACATCAAACAGTTGCTTTTGTGTGCATATATATATTTGTATATCAGTAGTCTATAATTTTATATCTCGAGTCTTCATTCAGGTCTTTAGCCTTTTTAAGATCTTATGACTAGCTAGATTTCATCCATACAGCAGGTCAAAGAACACTAGAACGTAAGTTTGTCATCACTGTATTAGCAGAATACAAGATCATCGGTGACAGCATCTTAGTTTGTCACTGTTCTAGTCACATTTTGCTGCTTATAGGCACACTTTCAATTTCATCTTTTTTGAGTATTTCTATATTTAACACAGAAGTATGTAAGGCTCCACTGCATTCATCATTTCCAGATCAGTCAGTGTTCATCTAAAATACCCATCTGTTAGCATTCCTATCAGCAAAAAAAAGCAGAAGTAGCAATTGCTTTATGAAAGATAATGCTCATGTTTGTACACATGTATACTAAGTAATTAGGCGTCTGGGGAAAATCTAGAAAAGAGCAGCATTTCATGTGTAAATAAAGTGCTTACACTTAAATAAGGTTGCAAAATTACGCCTCAGCTATTACTTTGAACAAGGTAATTTGCCATGCTTTTTAGTGGAGTGAATTTATTTTCTGCAAAGCAAACAGATTGACTTAATAAAAACAATTTACCTTTTACCAAGCAATCAATATTTTGATTCCAAATGTCTTGGTAGAAGAAATTAGAAAGCTGATGCATTTGATGTACTGAGACTGCCGGTTAGGTGATTTATAGAAAACAGTGCAAAGTGCTCTCTCACTTTGAATCAATATTTGGAAATAATGGAATGAATCCATTGTGGGTTTGGGGAAAGCGTTTTTTTCCAGATGTGTAGCAATTTGAGAACTGGACTTGTAGCATTGTAACACGTAACTTAGTATACATCATGCTGAAATTTATTTTGCGTGCACATTAGAGGTGAGCCTTATAATAGGGACTTGCCAGGTTCTGCTTATTAAATTCAAATAAAATGTATTAAGTTTGTTTATATGTTATATTAAATATTAGTAGAGATCAAAAACTCTAAAGAGGTAAGATATCATTTCAAATTGTGTTATAGTGACAAAGTAAAACATTGGATTTTTATTAAAAGTGGGTTTTTTTTAATCTTAAGAATCCCAGGAACAGGTTTTCTCTATATAAGGGGAATGTGTGGATGAATCAAAAGAAGCATTGATGCTAAGTATTTTATAACCTAAGTGGGGCAGCAAGGGACAGAATTGGTCCAAGTAGAGGAGGGGTGCACAACTTTGCCCTCACAATTACACAACTACATCTCCCATCACACTTGTCCACTCATTAGGTCAACAGAGCCGTGTGGTAAATGTAGATTAATATCATCTAGAGGACTAAGGCTGCACAGCCATAAAGTAGAGATGATGGTCATGACCAGGTATCGGGAGGAAGGTGTCCCAAAGTTTAGATCCCATGCACTAGATATGAAGGAGTTCAGTTACGGATAAGATGCGTCAGCCATAGGTGGAGTTTGGGCTCAGTCACAGCCAGGAGCCCACAGCCATTCTGATCCACCTGGCATTTACCCATGGTGTCCAATATCCAGACCTGGGAACAGCTTTAATTGTGTCTCAGTGAAGTAGGCCTACACATCCCCCATGTTCTTTACCACCATCATTTCATGCTTTTAGGAATAAATGTAAATCATACATGACAATCATGGATTCCCAATCCAATAGCTCTCATATTTTGCCTCTAATGAGTGGATCAGACCTCTTTATATCTAATTATATCTTTGCCAAACAAATCAACTGCTTAATTCCTTGTTCGCATAATTGGAATGGTATGGAAAAACAACATCCCACTCAGTCATCCTTTTCAATTTAAAAAAGTATTCAATAATTATAATTCCTTCCTCTCCCATTAAACTCATCATTATTAAAAAGGACATAAACACAGATTTACACAATATCCGAGGAATGCAATATTTTTACCTTAACATTTACCAGGTGAATGTTTAACATAACTTTTACCCACCAATATAATAAATAGCATAACCATTATATTATTTAAACATTGACTGTTTTTTCAGTAGCTTTAACATATGTCACACAAACTAAAAGCATGAGCTAAATGCAGCCATCAGAGCTTTACATTTATATTTCAGACTTTCAAGAAGGTCATATCAGATTACTTTTCATTGCTGTGTAAAGTAAGAAAATCTCATGGTGATGTAAACATGAAATATTCATCTTCTATCGCTCTTTCAGCAGCCAGTTCCCACATATATCTCCAGAGATAGAGCCTGAACAGTATCAGACAATCAGGCAATTTTATGCCATTAACTCTTTAGCCCTCATATTCCCTACTAATATTTGCTTCTACCTGCTTTATGCTTTGGGTAAAGTCAGTTTAAGATTTATATGAATATAAATGTGTGCTGTCAGTCTTGCTAGAGAAGTACACATTTCTCACTATGACCCTTTCACAACCTTACATTATTAATATGTATGCTACTTTTCCAAGTTTCCAAAAACCTACATTTTGTACAGTCTGTCACTCTTTAAATACAGAATTCTAACACAAATTAATTTACAGATACACCAAGCACCTGGCAACATTAATCCCTTTCAATATATAATTGACCCATTCACTGCCACCACTATATATAAAAACACACACTGTGTGCATTTGTATGACACACTGAAATGAAAAGGATTCATTGTAAAATTAGTTTACAAGGTATGCCCAAAGCACATCCACGTACAGTATCTCCGACCACAGAGGCAGCAGTAGAGCTCAATGTGCTGTATGCAGTAGACATGTGCATTCGTTTTAGTACTAAAGCGATTTAGTCCGAATTTTGGGATAATTTAGTTTTAGTATGACTCAAGAGAAACGAAACTGCTCAGTACAAAAAACGAAAGAAACTAAAATAAAATGCACTACATTTTAGTTTCAGTCCTTTTTGTGATATTACATTGATGAGTGAAGGAGACCAGCAATGAAGATCGCAACATCCAAAGTTCTGCACACTCCACATGCCAATGCAGTAGGATGTTCTATACAGAGAGTGGCATTAATTAATGCAGGAGTATGTTCTATACATTATACAGAGAGGGGTATTAATGCAGGAGGATGTTATATACATTATACAGAGAAAGGTATAAATTGAGGAGAATGTTCTATACAGAGGGACATTAATGCAGGAGGATGTTATCTACCTTATACAAAAGGGGTATTAATTAATGCAGGAGGATGTTCTAAACATTATACAGAGAGGAGCCTTTTTTTTTTTACCTTTAAATCCAGTGGCTGTGAGCGCTGAGATCGGCTGCTTGTTACATTATCTCTCAGTACAATGTATCAGGCTCAGCTGTTACAGTAACTGACTGTAACAGCGCTCAGAGTTTCAGTAAAACAAGGAAATAATATTGTTCTAACCTCTTATATATAAAAATATTATTTACTAGTTTTACAGAAACTCTGAGCGCTGTGATGAGCAGCAGTCAGTGACTGTAACAGCTTTGCCTGACACGGGGCAGTATTACAATGTTGGTGCTAACTTAACCAGAGCTGTTGTAAACTGAAAACCTCCATAGGCTATAATGGCTCTGGGAAGTTTACAACAGCTCTGGTTAAGTTAGCACCAACTATGTAACATGGCCCACATTGTGCTGAGAGTGAGAGATACTGTAACAAGCAGCGATCTCAGCCCTCTGAGGAGCCACTACAATAGTAATTGTATCCACTGGTTTTCGGAAATGAACGAAATTAGTTTTCATACTAAAGAACTGAAAACGAATTTCTTTAGCAACTAAATAAATTGCATTTTAGGACTAATCCATTAGTTCAAAACGAAATTTTGTGCTGTGCACATGTCTAGTATGCAGATGCTCAAGTGTATCTTTATGTGGAGTGTGCTGCTCAATAATCTCCCCACACAACAAAAACACTGGGCCACATTACATTCTCCATGCTAAAACGGGGGCGGTAGGGATAAAAAAACTGTGCCCACAGTTTTCTCCCTACCGCCCCTGTTTTAGCGTGCAATTATAATGCAGGCGCTTATTATTTATTATTATTATTATTATTCTTTATTTATAAAGCGCCAGCATATTCCGCAGCGCTGTACAATAAGCACAGTATAGACAGGGTTACAATACATTGAACAACATTTGACAAACAGTACAGGAGGAGATGAGGGCCCTATTCCCGTAGGAACTCACAATCTGGGAGGGTTGGGGTTGGAAACAGGAGGAGAGGACTGTAAGGTGAGAGTGATTGATGATTGCGTCAGTGAGTTGGGTGGTAGGCTTACCTAAATAGGAACGTTTTAAGGGAGCGTTTGAAGGAAGAGAAGTTAGGGGAAAGTCTGACAGTACGAGGGAGAGCGTTCCAGAGAGTGGGGGCTGCGCGTGAGAAATCCTGCAGTCTATCATGGGAAGAGGTGATGCGGGGAGAAGCTAGGCGCAGGTCACTGTTTGACCTTAGGGAGCGGGCTGGGGTGTATTTGGTGATTAGTGAGGACAGGTAGTGGGGAGCTGAGTTAGTGAGGGTTTTGTAGGTAAGGATAAGGATTTTGAACTTAATTCTGCAGTGGATGGGGAGCCAGTGAAGGGACTCGCAGAGGGGAGCGGCAGAGACAGAGCGGCGGGTGAGGTGAATTAGCCTGGCGGAGGCGTTCAGGATGGATTGTAGGGGGGAGAGGCGGGACAGAGGGAGGCCAGATAAGAGATTATTGCAATAGTCGAGTCGGGAGATTACCAGGGCGTGTATGAGTTGTTTTGTGGCGACAGCGGTAAGAAATGGCCGAATTCTGGAAATATTACGCAGTTGGTATCGGCAGGAGGAGGAAAGAGACTTGATGTGGGGGATGAAGGAAAGAGCAGAGTCAAGTGTAACTCCAAGACAGCGAACTTGGTTTGATGGGAAATGGTGATACCCTCCACCGTGATAGAGAAGTCAGGAGGTGGGGAGGCATTGGAGGAGGAATAAGTAGGAGTTCAGTCTTCGACATGTTGATCTTTAGGTGGTGGGAGGCCATCCAGGAGGAGATGCCAGATAAACAGTCACTGACTTTTGAAAGGACAGGGGGAGAGAGATCAGGGGTAGAGAGGTAGATCTGAGTGTCATCAGCGTAGAGCTTAAAAAGCTGCTTGCATTGTTACAACACGCAAAGCCCCTGGAAGCTCGCGGTAGCGCTGAGCGCCGCCCCGAGCATCCACTCGATGGAGTCCATAGAAAAACATTGAGCCAGACGCCGGCGGTCACATGACCTGCCGGATCTCGCCTCACAAGATCCGGCCGGTCGGTGTACTGATGCGCAGGGGAGACTGAGGAACTTTTTCCCCCAGTCTCTCCCTGCTCCCGCTGGATGGAGGAGGCGGACAGAGCCGCGGTCCTCGCCGCTGGATAGGAGGGGAGTATAAAAATTTTTTTTTTTATATTTTTGGCTGCTTCTGCAGAATCCGTTAACACCAAGTCCTGGCTGTGGTTAACTTTCTGTTATCTGCGGCCAGACATTAATCAGCGCTAGTAGTTCTAATTAACACTTTGCGCTCCCCATGTTAAGTATAGGGAGCACAAAGTACGGTAACATCGTGCTGAAAAGCGCAATGTACCAAACGCAAATGGGTTACTTAACCCATTAGCATTTGGATTGTAATATACGGTAGCCACCGTGGCTAACGTTTATTGCTCATGCAGGTGAGCGCTAACGTTAGCAACAAGTTTGTAATGTGGCCCACTGAGTACAATTTACAGTTTTCTCAATAGGGAGATGATACAGTCCTCAGGTGCGGTCAATCAAATACACAGCTTCATCACAGAGTTTTGTTACTTTATGTAACTTTAATATACTGAAAATTATTTACAAACACACACCACTTTCCACAACACAAAATCCCTGTTTAGTGTAGTCGTTCTTTGCAAACAGCTTGAGAATTAAATATGCACAATATGAATTGTTCAGGTTTTATAACAAAAATTGTAGAATTTATCATCTTGAATTTTCATGCATTTTTTTAAAAAAAAATATTTTTTCAAATAACCCTTAATCCCAACACATATACAGAGTTATTCAGAGAGAGGTGAAAACCAGGAGAACTGGCAGAAGAGAATAATCTAGACCAAGTAGCCGATTTGGAAAGTGAAATAAATGGGATAATTTTTCTGGTTTGGCTATTTTGACCTAGAATTTTCACTTCTCCAGCCATTCTCCTGAGGTTCACCTTTCTTTGAATAGACCTGATAGGATCCCTCTCACAATGAGGTTTATTTCCTACTAATGTTAAAATAAAAGTTTTGTCTTTTCTTGGCAAAAACAGTCTTCTTTTATTTAACCATAATTTATCTTTTTTTTCCCTTTTGATGTGGTAGCTATTGAGATGAGGAGTTTATGATAGTGTCGAGATGTTACTTTTCACTGTGTGAGGTTTGGCCAAGTGTAGAAAGTTATCTTGGATCATTAGTTACATAATATATGGAGGTCTTGAGAAATTTTCTTACTCACATGTGGTTTGCATCGGCTCTTAAGATCAATGTGCAAAATATCCGTCTGGTGTTTTACAGCTTGCATATAGAGTTTTCCTATTGCAACCTTATGCCCTCTAATATTACTGGTAAACCTCACACATTATTATTTCTTTCAACACATTCATTGAAACGATTGGGATCTTTGCCTGAAAATATTTCCCTTTACTGCATCTGAAATATAAATGTTATTCTTGCAACACATTTAAAAGATAATAAGACATCACACAAGAATGATATGCCTGCATTCTGGGGACAGCGATGTACTTTGACACGATAAGAGTATTTGTAAAATGAGAATTCTTTATTCTTCTTATCTGAGCTGCAAATGTGTGGGAAAGGTTATGACCAAAATATTAATATAATCCCCTATGTATATTTTTCAGCACTTGAGCATATCTGAAGTTCTCAATTTACATTAGTTTTCTACCTAATTGTATATATCTCAGAGTCAATCTCTCGTTTGCATTTTGAATCAAACGCATAGCCTCTAGAAATCTACCCTACTTCTGTATCCTAGTAATTGAACTATTCTAAATTGTTGTAAGCTGCTCTTAAATGTAAATTAGAAGAGTTGATTTTTAAATCCTACTCTAATGATAAGTAAGGTGAGTTAACCCATAATTTGCAGGAACTAGTAGTAACCTAAGCTTACTGGTCCTTATACTGGCCGGATTAGAAAGCAGAACGGAGTCAAGCCTAGACTAATCATAGATTGGTCTGAGAACCAGCAACAAGTGAGGGATAATACACCAGAATTCAACATCACCCAAGACAGGATCAAAACCACCAGAAAGCTAAGACAGTCACGCTGGCTCAGCACAAGCCAAGGTTGCCACATGGAATTATAAACCAGATACAATTTGAAAGCAGTTTCAGGCTATGAACCACAACAGGGAAAGGGACAGGGGCTTTCTATGGGTGTATATAGCCCTAGAGGATGATGTCATCACTGTGGGCGCAGATGACAATGAGGATTGGATCTGGCAGTATTATGTTGATGCCAATGGGACTTCATATAAATCTGTGGCTGATTGCAGCATGCTGTGTCTGAATTACTGTTGATATATGATGTGTAAGCTGTATAAGCAGAGGTCTATTAAGTAATAATTTTTTGTATGTATCCAACCCCCTTGCTTATCCATATCCCATTCCATATGTCTTTCTTTTGTCTGTTGTGGGTCCTTAATACCATGTTGTGTGGTCAGTGGCTGCTAAAGGGTGGCGTGCCCTCTCCACTTACTGCACTGCAACTGTAAGCTATAAAGTCAAAAAATGTTCTGAGCTTTACTATCAATGAGGAAGAATTGTATATGCAACAGAGAATGCGTTCCCGTATTCTGTCAACATTTGACTGGAGTACAAGAGAGACCTACAACTGTGGAGAGCCAGGTTCAATCTCAGCAGCATATCTCTGCTCTACAACCATGGAAAGCAAATTTGGATCCCATTCAGAAGTGTCTCACCAGCAAGTGTCTATGGGCAAGATTTATAAGCTATACTATGTGAGGAGATGCATTTATAATAGGATTGATGTCTATATGAGATTTCCTCTGTATAGCCTGGTGTCATATTGATTTCAAAGTATTAGGTTGACAAAGGGTTTATCCTGGCAGTAGGAATATTTGGATAGCGTTGGGTTTCTTCCTTTTTTGTATATTGTATTTTGTTTTTTACAACGTGATTCAAAGTGTACATATCCAAGGGTGTTCGAATTTCATTACTTGTGATTTATCAATAAAGTCACTTTCGTGAATTTAATTGCAATATGGGCTCGGATTGTGGTTTTGGTGGTGTTTGATCACCATACTATCTGTACATGAACATGGGCAAGACACTTAAGGATATGCGTATTCCTATAAATAAACATTTCAAAGGAATCTCGTATAAATAATTAAAATATATATATATATATATATTTTAACGATTGTAAACTTTATATGGGAGCCACATATGATAGTGGGATGAAACCATCCCTTTTGAGATGAACTTATGACCTATACGGAATGTTAACACTACAACTTGCAACTTCCAGAGTAAAGGTCTATGTGGAGGGAAAAATTGTAATTATTGCACAATATGTTTGAAGGATATATTTAAATTAATTAGTTTTAGCACTAAAGGGTGTTGGCAATCTTATGTGCAATTCGGAGCACTGATATATAACAAATGCTTGTGTTGCATCGAAACCACCAAATTCATTCCAGTGTAATTTACCCTCTATACCGTAGATTTCGCTCTCCACTTTCAAAAGTTTTTATTTTTATATTTTTCTTCCGTAATTGTGTGTTTAAGAATCTAAATTGAATAAAAGTTATATTTTATGATGTGGTTTCCTGATCAATAGCCTCTAGGTGAGGTTTTCTTTTGTAATGAAATAGTAGGGTTACCCCCTTTTTCTGATCACGAAACTTGTAATCTCTAGCTCTATCCAATAGGTCCTCATTCCTTTTGAGTTCCTAAACTCCAATATGTACATTGTTAGATTATTTTATACCTGTCTACATATAATAAGAATATATAAGATTTGTTTGTTTCTTATCAAAGCTATAAAGCGCATATTCTTTAGCACTACATCCTGTCATGTCTGGGTTTGGCTTCAAATTAAAACACATGGGTATTGTATAAACCAGTTTTATATTCTTTGAATGTAGTCATTTACTTGCAGGTACCAGTTGAGTTGTGTTACCCATTTGTGTTATTAGTTTTCTGATTGCACTTTCATTTATATGCCTGGTCAAAGCAAAGTGTGCTATTCATTTACCAGAGTGAAATTTATCTGTGGTTACACATGCATTCTCATGGAACTTTCCATCACAGACTTGAGCATGTCTTTAAAATTGTATTAATCCGTTTATGATCAATGTAAGAGTGTGATAAAACAGTTAATAAAAGCAACTCTATTGTGCTGCTTTAGCCCATTCCCTCATAAAGCGCACATATACTTGTTTGAATGCAAAGCAGTCACAACCTTCCACATAGATTATGTTTAGTGCTGTAAAGGGATAATGTTCAATCAAGCAACAACTGCCTTTAGGCCTTAAGTGCCCCAAGCAACCAGAACACATAACCATCTGGGAAATAATGTAGAAAGAGAAAAATGAGCAGTTTTGCAGAATAAGAAGCAACATGAACTGAACTTCTGATTCACCCGCTCAGTACTAATTGGGTCATGGATATAAAACAATCCTTGAAATATCTTATAGAGTTTTTATCTTTGAAACATTGAAGACAGAATACACTGAATTAATACCTCTGGCTATTTTCAGAAGAAACTATTGAAAGAGGAGCAAAAACACAATGAATGGGCATTGTGTAAAAGCTGTGTGTGGGTCCTAAATGTTTTACGATTGCACAATCCCCCTAATTCTGTGTATACATTCACCACAGCTGCAAGTGCGTGACTTATCTAGGCAGGACAGGACACCGGAGCAGCAGATGGAAAGACTTCATAGGGCAATATTTCAAAAAGGCAGTATGATAAGCGCAGCCTGCTATCCACTGCCCGTTCTGCACATCACTGCGATTCAATCGGGGGAGTCAATAACCTGGCAAGCACTACTTGTGACTTTCTGGCCCTGTCACTGAGCAAGCCATGCCCCACCAGCTCAGGGGTGCACCACCCACATTAACAACTTAATTGTCAGATAATGTGAGTGACAGTTTAATAGGACGGATTTCTAACTTTTTCCTATGTAAACTGCATGTTCAAAAGACATGACCTAAAGTACATTCAGATTGCCACTGCTTGTTGCAAGATTTAGTTTGTATGTTATACAGTTAAAGTGCTTTATAGACCTGTGTGCTTAACATCTGTGCCTGGGAAAGTATTTGAGGGGTTACTAAGGGATAATATTCAGGAATTTATTGGGAGGTAAAATCTAATTAGCAAAAATCAGCATGGTTTTATGAAACACAGATCATGTTATACCCTAAATGGTACGGAGTTAAGGAAATCAAAGCAGGAGAAGGATTTGGGATAATCATAGATTTAGCGAGCGCTTCAGACTGGGTTTTTTGCCTTCTTTTGTATCCAAAGCAGTAAGTAATGTGTGAAAGGCTGAATTTAATGAACGCATGTCTTTTTTTTCAATTGCATTCTATGAAGAAGTAGGTAGAAGTATAGATCAGGGGGTCGCAGTGGATGGTATTTACTTGGATTTTGCCAAAGGTTTCAACACGGTTTCACACAAGGTTATTATTTCAGTTAAGAAAAATTGGTCTAGATGAAAATTCCTGTTTTTGGATAGAAAACTGGCTAAAAGATAGTAGAGTACAGAGAGAGATCATAAATGGCACATTTTCAAGATGGTTACCAGTGGTAAGTGGTGTCTGTTATAGGTCCAATTCTATTCAATTTATTTATAAATGACCTTGAAATAGACAATGAATGTCATGTGGCAGTGATTGCAGATGACACAAAACTAGGAAAAGGAATACAATGTGAGCAGGATATTACTTCGCTGCAGAGGGATTATTATTATTATTCTTTATTTATAAAGCGCCAGCATATTCCGCAGCGCTGTACAATAAGAACAGTATAGACAGGGTTACAATACATTGAACAACATTTGACAAACATTACAGGAGGAGATGAGGGCCCTATTCCCGTAGGAACTCACAATCTAGGAGGGTTGGGGTTGGAAACAGGAGGAGAGGACTGTAAGGTGAGAGTGATTGATGGTTGTGTCAGTGAGTTGGGTGGTAAGTTTCCCTAAATAGGAACGTTTTAAGGGAGCGTTTGAAGGAAGAGAAGTTAGGGGAAAGTCTGACAGTACGAGGGAGAGCGTTCCAGAGAGTGGGGGCTGCGCGTGTGAAGTCCTGCAGTCTATCATGGGAAGAGGTTAAGCGGGGAAAAGATAGGCGCAGGTCACTGTTTGACCTTAGGGAGCGGGCTGGGGTGTATTTGGTGATTAGTGAGGACAGGTAGTGGGGCGCTGAGTTAGTGAGGGTTTTGTAGGTAAGGATAAGGATTTTGAACTTAATTCTGCAGTGGATGGGGAGCCAGTGAAGGGACTCGCAGAGGGGAGCGGCAGAGACAGAGCGGCGGGTGAGGTGAATTAGCCTGGCGGAGGTGTTCAGGATGGATTGTAGGGGGGAGAGGCGGGACAGAGGGAGGCCAGATAAGAGATTATTGCAATAGTCGAGTCGGGAGATTACCAGGGCGTGTATGAGTTGTTTTGTGGTGACAGCGGTAAGAAATGGTCGAATTCTGGAAATATTACGCAGTTGGTATCGGCAGGAGGAGGAAAGAGACTGGATGTGGGGGATGAAGGAAAGAGCAGAGTCAAGTGTAACTCCAAGACAGCGAACTTGGTTTGATGGGGAGATGGTGATACCCTCCACCATGATAGAGAAGTCAGGAGGTGGGGAGGCATTGGAGGGAGGAATAAGTAGGAGCTCAGTCTTTGACATGTTGATCTTTAGGTGGTGGGAGGCCATCCAGGAGGAGATGCCAGATAAACAGTCACTGACTTTTGAGAGGACAGGGGGAGAGAGATCAGGGGTAGAGAGGTAGATCTGAGTGTCATCAGTGTAGAGGTGGTAATTAAAGCCAAAGCTGTTGATGATTTTGCCCAGGGAGGAGGTGTAGATGGAAAAGAGCAGAGGACCAAGGACAGAGCCTTGAGGTACACCAACAGATAGAGGCAATGAAGAGGAGGAGTTAGATAGATCGGGGGACTGGGCACTCAAAAGGCATATGACATTTAATGTAGATAAATGCAAGGTTATGCACTTTGGAGTGAAGAACACACAAGCAATTTATACCCTAAATGGTACGGAGTTAAGGAAATCAAAGCAGGAGAAGGATTTGGGATAATCATAGATTTGGCGAGCGCTTCAGACTGGGTTTTTTGCCTTCTTTTGTATCAAAAGCAGTAAGTAATGTGTGAAAGGCTGAATTTAATGAACGCATGTCTTTTTTTTCATCCTATTAACTACTTAATACTTTATGGATTAGTACATAATAATCTACTACTGGAATATTACATTGTGCTTTTCTTTATAATTATCTATTTTCCCTGTGGTATTAATGATGTAAATTTTGTATCGAACTCCATTTAAAAATGAATGAATACAATATTTATATTTTTCATAATCCATAACATAGCAAATCTAACACTACTAACCACGGTGAAGATTTGCAGTTAATCTCCGTATTTTATCTTTCTCTTCAACAGTATCGATTGATGACACTTCCACTTCAATGTACAAAACCTGCAAAAAAGTGGCACCTCAAAAGGGTAGCAATTATATTAAATCCCCAGTTAAACATGAAGAACCATGGGATGTCCAGAGTACCACCTATAAAGGAGCAGTCAACCATTCCATTGATGAAGTAAGTACAGTATGAATTATGTTTCTGCATGAGTAGATGTCATTTCAATTATTTAAACCTTCCTCATTACCTTAATTATTACAACACACACAGTAACACAATTTTACCTTCACCTCTTTGGTTCCAGAAACACATGTATATATGCAGTGTTGGTTTCATTTTGGACTGTATCGCAAAACCAACTGCATCATATTTTGTTTTGGATTGGACCGAGCGTAGAATACAAGTAAATCCAGCCTGTGTCATATATGTATATCAAACTATATAATTATATAGAGAATCAAGGGGCACATAACTCATATTTGCAGACAGCGATGGCAGCTACTAATGCCATTTTAATTCCAAACATCTAGTTGACCTTGTACTGTATTTCACATTTCTGAGTATGTATTACAGAATAATGTTTGCATTGTGCTGTCAGTTTTGCAACGAGCATTCTGAAAAAAGGATAGGAGATTCTAAATACCTACAAACATCATATATGAACAACATATTTTTCTATGTTTCTATACATAGTCTTAGATTAGAGGGGCAAAGGTTTAAAAGTAACATCAGAAAGCATTATTTTACTGAGAGGGTGGTGGATACATGGAACAGTCTTCCAGTTGAAGTGGTAGGGGCCAAAACAGTGATTGAATTTAAGCAAGCATGGGATAGGCATAAGGCTATCCTAAACAAAAGATAAATCCAGGTAAAGTATCCATGTAATTGGGCAGACTAGATGGGCCGAAAGGTTATCTGCCGACATTTTTCTATGTTTCCATGAAAAAATTGATTGTTATTAGATTTGGTATAATCTATAGCAAATAATAATATAATTATTCCCACAACAGATGAATTAAAAATATAAGATGTTTTAGGCTAAGGTCAGACGAAAGCAGTTTTAACGTGCGTTTAGCCGCACGAAATCACGGCCGTGCTAGCAGCAAATGACGTCCAATGCCGGGGAACATACAACGAACGGCCGCACGAACGTACGACCGCGCAACGCAAGTGGCAAACGAATGCATTTTTTCGAGAACGTCAAACCGCTACTACTGACGTACAGAGTGCGCTGCGGCCGCATAGCGGTGTGTTTGCGTGATTAGGAGAGGTCAGTCGCTGCACATGTCCGGCCAACATAACGTCCAGACGCAAAAAGTGTTTTATTGATGATCCGTACAAAATCACGGACGAAAATGCGCATCGTATGACCGCTATCGCGTATTCCGTGAAAAAATACGTCCATTCGTTGGACCGCACTTTTTCACGGACGACGCGAAAAATGCATTCGTCTGACCCTAGCCTTAAGTATGTAATCATAAACCGCAAGGAAAACAAAGGATCTCTTCCTGCATAACTTTTATATACATAGAATAAAATCACGTACTGTATATCCTTGAATTACACAGGCCAACCAAAATTTTTTGTTGAAAAACTTTCCATAATTCAGTCTGACTCTTTCATTTTTTGGGATGCTGAATCCAAATATCCAATTGATTTTCTCCTATCACGTACCATTTTTCTAAAATTTCCATAAGGCTAGGGTCAGACTGAGGCAGTGCGAACGCGCGTGCAGCCGCACATAATCACGGCCGTGCTAGCAGCAGATGCCGGGCAATGACGGCCAATATACGAAGTACGGTCGCACAAAAGTGCGGCCGCGCAACGCAAGCGGCAAACAATCGCATTTTTTCGAGAACGTGAAACCACTAGTACTGACGTACAGAGTGCGCTGCGTCCGCTAGCGGCGTGTGTGCGTGATTAGGAGACGTCAGACGCTGCTAATGTCCGGCCAACATAATGTCCAGACCCAAAAAGTGTTTTATTGATGATCCGTACAAAATCACGGATGAAACTGCGCATCGTATGACCGCTATTGCGTATTCCGTGAAAAAATACGTCCATTCGTTCGAACGCACTTTTTCACGGACAACGTGAAAAATGCGTTAGTCTGACCCTAGCCTAAATGTTAGGCTGTTATAACGCTAAAATGTAGTACAATTAAGTGAAAGGTGTATAATAAAAAAAGTAAAAATATACTTCGAAAATATATTTTTTAACAATCTGACGGTGAAAGTTAGGGTAGGTTACGGTACTTCTTCTTAACTCCTTCACTAACAATATTGAGATATCTCGGGCTTCAAAGTCATCATCCATTGCCCCGATATCAAGATACCTTGATCTGCTGATCTGCAGCCCAAAAGCAAATGAAATTTATTTGCTGCAAACAAATTTCATTTCCACTGGTTTCTGACAGTGTTTATTTGGAAAATCAATTGGTAGTGAAGGGGTTAATCCAAAGGTTTGTATTTTCTCATCCTTTTGTCGGTAAATGTTCGGGAGTAGCTCTTCCCCTTATGCAATGTTTCCGGATTTTCCCAATGGAGAGACCAGCAGTTATCTCCCGCAATGTTTACATCCCAACGGCCTTGATATCGTTTTTCCATCTCTTTAATATCTTGGTGGAACCGTTCCCCTTGCTCTTCAATAACTGATCCAAGATTTTCAGGAAACAAATTCAGGTGTGAATATAAAAAAATGTACCTTCAGACTCGTATTACATTTGAGTTCTTCAAATTTTTTTAACATAATGTCGACTATATTTTCGTAATTAGGGTCTTTCTCGTTCCCCAGAAACTTCAAAACTACTTGTTTAAATGCAGCCCAAGCATCCTTTTATTTTGAGTTAATCGTTGTCTTGGTCGGATTTGAAAAGGGTTTGATTTAGGTAAATTGTTAAGTACCTAGATGCTTTCTTTACACATTTTCGATACATAAGTGGTGTAGAATAAAAATGTATTTTGTGAAAAAACGGTACGTCCGTTATTTTTGTTATTGGACAAGTTGTATTTCGATATAAACACAAGATCTAAGGTTGATCTCCTCTGTCATAAAGTCTGACGTAGACCTACAGAGTGCAAAAAAATATTTAAGGTAAATCACTTTCTCCAAAATGGAAAAGACATCTTGACTTGTACAATATACATCAATCTTTTTCTCTGAGTGCCGTTAGTGAAATCTTTTTATCTCTTTGGGTTGTTAGAAGTGTTCTATGATACTGCTTAGATCATAAATAGAGTTTCCTTCAAGCAGTATTCATAAATACTGATAAAGGACCTAACAGCACAAGGTAGCAGCAAAATTGTGCTTTAAACTACTCATCTGTCATGAACAAACCCCACTGAAACCGTGAGGCACAGCCAGTAAATAAAAGTGTCAATTCTACTCTGGTCTCTATATCCACTTGTCTGTTAATACAGAGAGATGTTTGTGTGTATAGGTCCCTTGAGTAATTTCGATATTCTATTCTCCAGCACTAGGGCAAAAAAGGATAAATTGTCACACGCAAAGATTTTCCAAAGTGCAAGTAAGATGAAATATCCTGACGGCTTGCAAAATAAAGAGGGAAAAACCCTAGAGTGCAAAGGTAATTATGCTCCTAGATCATCAGACTACATTATGATGTATGCTATAAAACAATGGACTTATTCATGTATTTTAGCAAATCCAAACAGACCAATGCTTTATGATTAGTTTTAGTACTATTCGTAAAGTAAAAACACCAAGTATAATCTAAGCACTGTTCAAACAAGATATTTAAATGTACGAATAATCCTGTACAATCCTTTGAAGTCTGTTCTACAATTTATATATAAGCATCCAGTCATGTCATGGAAATTCTTTGCAGAGATCCCTATGCAAGGTATGAATCAGCAACCTAACCAGGAAAAGTAAGAGGACATGCTAACTAACATATAAATATGGTTGGGCCTCACAAGTTGGTAGGAAAATACAGAGCTAAAATTTCATGGCCCATGCAGTCGCCACCGCAGCAAGAAGGCCAAAGACGGTACTGCACCCTCCTGATTGAGTCTGACAGCACCTTTCCTGTACTGACCCTGGTCCAGCCTAGGTCTTGGAAAGACCTGACAATGTCCTCCTGATCGCTGTTCCCTGTCCTGGTCTGTCTTGCTATACCTAGGCTGTACCTCATCCCACCTGATCAGGTCACCTTAAAAGGAAGCCTCACGCTGAGCTCCATGCTTCAGCATTCCACTCAGCACGCCACCAGTAACCTGCTTCTTTATTGCTTGTGTATTGACTAGACCCTTGGCTCTCTGCCGACCTTCCTTGATTTCCACATGCTCATGATCTACGGCTTGTCTTTGGACCCTGCTAACAGAACACCCTCCTGGATACCACCTACAGACCCCCGCATTACCTGCAGAACACTGCTGTGCCTGCAGATACCCACTGTCCCTAAAGAACACCGCTGCATTCAGTACCTTTGTATATCTGCTATACCATCCTTGCTACTGGTCTCCTACTCCCAGCACTTCTGGACACTCAGCTACAGCCCTTTACGCTGTATATCAGCAACCCATCCTGCTACTCACCTCCTGTGCTCTGCCTTCCTAGTGTGTCCAGTAAGTCTCCTTGTCTTTGTATTGTTTTCCCCTGTGTTCCTCTCCATTCAGGCTTTGCCCCTCGTTGCTGCTTCCCTGAGTATCCTTGCAATAAACCCCTAATGGGACTTTATATCTGAACATTGCCTCTGCTTCACTGCGTACTTGGGTTCATACACCGTTGTTGCCCCGGTGTGCCATGACATAAAAGAATAACGAGACAATGTAATAAAATCGGCATGCAACGGCTGGTCAATAAAGAAGTCAGTTGGAGATACCAGCTATTCCAAATGGTCAAAAGAAACTTAAAGGAATTCCAGAGCAGCCATTTATATCCCAACCATTCCGATTTGTTTTCTTGATATAACAATGGGTTTTATCAAGATAACAGGTTTCAAATTGTTTTCAGACATGTTCAGAAACTTACAGGGTTATTCAGAGAGGTGAAGAGCAGGAGAATGACTGGAGAATGACTGGAGAATGAAAAATTCTAGGTCAAAATAGCCGATTTGGAAAGTGAGATGAAAGGGTGAATTTTTCTGGTTTGGCTATTTTGACCTAGAATTTTTCATTCTCCAGTCACTCTCCTGCTTTTCACGCTCTCTGAATAACCCTGAATGCCTCCTGTCCTTTTTCAGGGAATTTCTCTGTTCCATGACCAGATTAACCATTACTTCTCTATGGGGTCTACCGTCGAAGATCGCCGTATTTTGCTGGCAATTTGCCAATACTTGGCGAACTGCCTGCTTTTTGAATAGTCAAATGGCTCCGAATTGTACCATACGTGGAAATTCACTGTTCGGTGCAATTTCAGTGCCAATTCAGCTCTCTTTGAATAACCTGATAGTGTAGGGAAGGATGAGACATTTGCCTTCGAAGGTAAGGCTAGGGTCAGACGAACGCATTTTTCACGTCATCCTTGAAAAAGTGCGTTCGAACGAATGGATGTATTTTTTCACGGAATACGCGATTTTCGTCTGTGATTTGGTACGGATCATCAATAAAACACTTCTTGCGCCTGAACGTTATGTTGGCTGGACATTAGCAGTGTTTGACGTCTCCTAATCACGCACACACGCCGCTAGCGGACGCAGCGCACTCTGTACGTCAGTACTAGCGGTATCACGTTCTCGAAAAAATGCGTTTATTTGCCGCTTGAGTTGCGCAGCCGCACTTTCGTGCGGCCGTACTTCGTATATTGCCTGTCATTGTTGTCATTTGCTGCTACTACGGCCGTGATAAAGTGCGGCCGCACGCGGGTTCGCACTGCGTTCATCTGACCCCAGCCTTAGGGCACAAAGATGGAGGGAACGTCGGTTGCAATGCCAATAGATGCATCAAGAGGAATGTGCTTCAATTCCAGGAGCTGTGTATAAATTGTATGACAAGTAAAACAATTACAATATTTATTTTGGAATGAAAGTGCTACAAACTATTAATATATTACATAAATGTTTTTATACACTTCAGCTAACTAACAAAACATCCATATATAAATATCCATTCGTCTAACAGTTGTTTCTTTGTCGATGAATCCATCTAGTGATTCACCAATCAATGACTCTAACTTGAATTACTTCAAATACTGAGATACAAGACTTTTTTGCAATGCCATATTTTTTAGTCTTAACTTTGCTTTCTAATACCGCTTTGAAAAGATATACAGCATTACGTTCATCTGATTCTTCCATAAGAGTGTAGCATTATTTTGTCTTTAGAATGGCAAGATAATATTTGAAGGACATTTAACACATTTTCATAGCCCAGAAGCAAGCAGCTTAAGTTGATACATTGACAGTAGAAAGGAAACTATTGAACTACAAGAGAGAAAGAACATGTCTTGTGCCTCATTATTCCTTCATGTTGAACTTTGCTCAATATTGTCTTTCTCTGAGCTGCGAGGACTTTATGTGTCTAGTAAGGTCATTTCAAGAACAGAAGCAATATTATTGCTTCTAAGACACTTTTGACAGAAATACAAGCCGCTTAATGCATAACTGGTACGTTGTTTCCCTTGCAATTAAAGATAAACCTTTGGAGCTTTACCATTAGAGATAAAACAAGGGCAAAACAACATACAAACAAAAAAAGGGAACCATAAGGTAGTATTGAGAATATATATATATATACATATATATTCCATAAAGTCTCTTTACAATTTCAAAAATTTATTACAAAGGCAAATGAAAAGACAGATAAGTGAAAATTATTACACAATGAGACGTATATATTTAAGTTTTTTTCCCTCATTTAATACATGTATTATCTATATGTGCACCATTAGTTGGCCGAAGCACATCAAAACGGTACTTGATTTCTTGCCATGTTTGCTGTAGCATACCCTCAGCAATGGTGGCAATGGCATCAGTGATCCTCTGCTTTAGATTAGTGATGTCCCGTACCTTTGTTCGATACACAATTTTTTGCTTTTGTTTCAGGAATTTCATCTTGACATGTGCCACTGACTGAAACATAGAAACATAGAAAATGTCGGCAGATAAGAACCTTCCGGCCCATCTAGTCTGCCCAATTACATGGATACTTTACCTGGATTTATCTTTTGTTTAGGATAGCCTTATGTTTATCCCATGCCTGCTTAAATTCAATTACTGTTTTGGCCTCAACCACTTCAACTGGAAGGCTGGTCCATGTATCCACCACCCTCCCAGTAAAATAATGCTTCCTGAGGTTACTTTTAAACCTCTGCCCCTCTAATCTAAGACTATGTCCTCTTGTTTTGCTACTTTGTTTCCTTTTAAATCTACTCCCTTCCTCTACCTTGTGGATTCCCTTTACGTATTTAAATGTTTCTATCATATCTCCTCTGTCTCGTCTTTTTTCCAAGCTGTACATGTTAAGATCATTAAGCCTTTCATGGTAACTTTTCTCCTTCAAGCTGTACACCATTTTAGTAGCCCTTCTCTGAACTCTCTCGAAGGTGTCTATATCCTTCTGGAGATACGGACTGGCACAGGGTTATGGCCACAAAAGTTTGTAAAGATGTTTAAAGCTGGGTACCGGCTGGGTGGAGTAGAGGTAACATCACTGCTCTATAACCGTGGAGAGAGACTGTGGAGACACAGGTTCAAATCCCGGCAAGAGCACCTCTCCAGTAAGTGCCCTTGGGCAAGACACCTAACGGTACATACTCGCCACCCAAGACATACTTGAAAGCAAGATAAATCTCAATGTATCCTTCCTGATAAAATAGTTTCTCAAAAAAAAAGCAACTGCGTGAAGGGAACGGAGCCAAAAACCTCTTTGCATCATAACCACTGCAAGGGCTATATATTTTTAGGATGCTAGTAATATCCTTCAGTGCACAACCAGGCTACAATGGACAGAGTATGCATTGCAAATTATAACACCGGATGGCTGTCGAGTGTAAGTTGGTATACAGCCTTCCAGGCAGAGTAAAGTCATCAACTTTGGAAAGCTGTCACAGTCCACAAGGAAACCCAAGTTGGGGGAAAGGGATGTGGCAGTCAGCTCCCCATGAACATTAAATGAATTGGACATGGTGGCTAGCATGTCTCAATTAAAATTTACACCCACATAGAATTGTGATTATAATATCATCGTAGTATTATGACATAACAGACTAGTAGCAAAGGGATGCCCAGAGGCACATGTAGAATATTTTGTGAGCCTGGTAATAATGACACATACAGGTCTATTCAGTAAAAAGTGAAACTCAGGAGAATTGACAGGAGGCGAGAGCAATCTAGACCAAATAATCCATTTGGAAAGTGAAATAAATGGGAGAATATATCTGGTTATGGTATTTTGACCTAGATTTTTAACTTCTCCTGCCAGTTCTGAGTTTCACCTTTATTGAATAGACCTGATAGAAGCAGGTAAATTCTGTGCATTTTGTAGTCAATAGGGATGTGCACAGATTTTTTTTTTTTTCGATTCGGTTGGTTCGGATTTTTAAAATTATATTTTTCGGACGATTTTCTTTTCGGCTCGTTTCATTTCGGCTCGTTTTTCGTATCGACTTTTATCTGTGATTTCGGCTATTTTCGTGTTATCGGCTCGTTTTTCGTATCGACTTTTTTTCGTGACATCGGAAATTTTCGGGTTTTTCAGAACGTCTGTTCTCCTCATTTCAAACTGTCTATTCCTTTTGACTGAAAGTTACTAATGGTTTTTCGGATACGGTAATTCTGCCGATACGGTAATTCTGCCGATTCTATAGTTTTTTATTAAAGATCCTTTTTTTCTTATGAATATGCATTGCACAACTTTAATCATATTAAAATGGTATGAAATGTACAAAAATTAACAAAACTATTTAAAAAACCCAAAACTGACCCAAGTGGTCTGACTTTAAAAATAAAAACCAGAATAAAAGGTTTTAAAACGGAAAAAAAGCTGAACAAAATTATCAGAGACGAAAAAAAAAAACCCCAGGAAAAATAAAATGATTTAAAGCGAAAAACAAAAAACAAAAAAATTAATGCAGCATATGAATACGCACACTGCGGGGAACAAGCGCCTCTCTGTGCGGTATAATTAATGCAGCATACGAATCCGCACACTGCGAGGAAGCGCCTCTCTGCGGTATAATTAATGTATACGTCTGTGTTATATGTATATATATCCTGTCTGTATATTATAACTTAAAGTGCAATAAAATTAGAATTTTCAATAATTTACAATGTGTAAAGTGTTTTTTTTTTACATTTTATCATGCGAGCGTTTAGGGTTATATTTTCTATGAGTTGCGCTTATTAAAAAAATTAGAGATGGGAGACTTGTTACATACATTTTTTTGGGGGGAAAATGACACAATTTTTAACAAACGCAACCCATACAAAAATCGTTAGTGCAGGATCATTGCATTGCATTAGCAAAACAAAACAACCTTTTTTTTAAATTTATTTTTTAATATTTTTTTATTTTTAATTTTTTCAATTAACTTTTAACATGGTCATGTTTGGTATGGTTGGAAAGGCCATGCGCTGGCCAATCCAACAATACCAAACATTAACCCCTAGGTGCCACGGATCAGGAGATAGGGGATTCATTGGATAGATTGACTATTTTTTTTTTCACTTTCGAATAGTCAATTATAATGTGAACAATGCTGCTGCACTAACGATTTTTGTATGGGTTGCGTTTGTTAAAATTGTGTAATTTTTCCCCAAAAAATGTATGTAATAGTCCCCCATCTCTAATTTTTTTAGCAAGCTCAACTCATAGAAAATATAACCGTAAACGCTCGCATGTTAAGATGTAAAAAAAAAACACTTTACACATTGTAAATTATTGAAAATTCAAATTTTATTGCATTTTAAGTTATAATATACAGATAGGATACATATACATATTACACAGACGTATACATTAATTAGAGAGGCGCTTCCCGCAGTGTGCGTATTCATATGCTGCATTAATTATACCGCACAGAGAGGCGCTTGTTCCCCGCAGTGTGCGTATTCATATGCTGCATTAATTATACCGCGCAGAGAGGCGCTTGTTCCCCATGGTGTGTGTATTCATATGCTGCATTAATTATACCGCGCAGAGAGGCGCTTGTTCCCGCAGTGTGCGTATTCATATGCTGCATTAATTATACCGCACAGAGAGGCGCTTGTTCCCGCAGTGTGCGTATTCATATGCTGCATTAATTATACCGCGCAGAGAGGCGCTTGTTCCCCATGGTGTGTGTATTCATATGCTGCATTAATTATACCGCGCAGAGAGGCGCTTGTTCCCCGCAGTGTGTGCGTATTCATATGCTGCATTAATTATACCGCGCAGAGAGGCGCTTGTTCCCCGCAGTGTGCGTATTCATATGCTGCATTAATTATACCGCGCAGAGAGGCGCTTGTTCCCCGCAGTGTGTGCGTATTCATATGCTGCATTAATTATACCGCAGAGAGGTGCTTATTCCCCGCAGTGTGGATTATTCAATTCTGCATTAATTATACAGTAGCGCATATACAGGACGCTTGTTCCCCGCAGTGTGCGTATTCATATGCTGCATTAATTATACCGCACAGAGAGGCGCTTGTTCCCGCAGTGTGCGTATTCATATGCTGCATTAATTATACCGCACAGAGAGGCGCTTGTTCCCCGCAGTGTGCGTATTCATATGCTGCATTAATTATACCGCACAGAGAGGCGCTTGTTCCCGCAGTGTGTGCGTATTCATATGCTGCATTAATTATACCGCACAGAGAGGCGCTTGTTCCCCGCAGTGTGCGTATTCATATGCTGCATTAATTATAGCGCGCAGAGAGGCGCTTGTTTCCCGCAGTGTGTGCGTATTCATATGCTGCATTAATTATACCGCGCAGAGAGGCGCTTGTTCCCCGCAGTGTGCGTATTCATATGCTGCATTAATTATACCGCGCAGAGAGGCGCTTGTTCCCCGCAGTGTGTGCGTATTTATATGCTGCATTAATTATACCGCGCAGAGAGGCGCTTGTTCCCCGCAGTGTGCGTATTCATATGCTGCATTAATTATACCGCGCAAAGAGGCGCTTGTTCCCCGCAGTGTGCGTATTCATATGCTGCATTAATTATACCGCGCAGAGAGGCGCTTGTTCCCCATGGTGTGTGTATTCATATGCTGCATTAATTATACCGCTCAGAGAGGCGCTTGTTCCCCGCAGTGTGCGTATTCATATGCTGCATTAATTATACCGCGCAGAGAGGCGCTTGTTCCCCGCAGTGTGTGCGTATTCATATGCTGCATTAATTATACCGCAGAGAGGTGCTTATTCCCCGCAGTGTACGGATTTATATGCTGCATTAATTATACCGCGCAAAGAGGCGCTTGTTCCCCGCAGTGTGTGCGTATTCATATGCTGCATTAATTATACCGCGCAAAGAGGTGCTTGTTCCCCGCAGTGTGCGTATTCATATGCTGCATTAATTATACCGCGCAGAGAGGCGCTTGTTCCCCATGTGTGTGTATTCATATGCTGCATTAATTATACCGCGCAGAGAGGCGCTTGTTCCCCATGGTGTGCGTATTCATATGCTGCATTAATTATACCGCGCAGTGAGGCGCTTGTTCCCCGCAGTGTGCGTATTCTTATGCTGCATTAATTATACCGCGCAGAGAGGCGCTTGTTCCCCGCAGTGTGTGCGTATTCATATGCTGCATTAATTATACCGCAGAGAGGTGCTTATTCCCCGCAGTGTACGGATTTATATGCTGCATTAATTATACCGCGCAAAGAGGCGCTTGTTCCCCGCAGTGTGTGCGTATTCATATGCTGCATTAATTATACCGCGCAAAGAGGCGCTTGTTCCCCGCAGTGTGCGTATTCATATGCTGCATTAATTATACCGCGCAGAGAGGCGCTTGTTCCCGCAGTGTGTGCGTATTCATATGCTGCATTAATTATACCGCAGAGAGGTGCTTATTCCCCGCAGTGTACGGATTTATATGCTGCATTAATTATACCGCGCAAAGAGGCGCTTGTTCCCCGCAGTGTGCGTATTCATATGCTGCATTAATTATACCGCGCAGAGAGGCGCTTGTTCCCCGCAGTGTGTGCGTATTCATATGCTGCATTAATTATACCGCGCAAAGAGGCGCTTGTTCCCCGCAGTGTGCGTATTCATATGCTGCATTAGTTATACCGCGCAGAGAGGCGCTTGTTCCCCGCAGTGTGTGCGTATTCATATGCTGCATTAATTATACCGCAGAGAGGCGCTTGTTCCCCGCAGTGTGTGCGTATTCATATGCTGCATTAATTATACCGCAGAGAGGCACTTGTTCCCCGCAGTGTGCGTATTCATATGCTGCATTAATTATACCGCGCAGAGAGGCGCTTGTTCCCCGCAGTGTGCGTATTCATATGCTGCATTAATTATACCGCGCAGAGAGGCGCTTGTTCCCCGCAGTGTGCGTATTCATATGCTGCATTAATTATACCGCGCAGAGAGGCGCTTGTTCCCCGCAGTGTGCGGATTCGTATGCTGCATTAATTATACCGCGCAGAGAGGCGCTTGTTCCCCGCAGTGTGCGTATTCATATGCTGCATTAATTATACCGCGCAGAGAGGCGCTTGTTCCCCGCAGTGTATGTATTTATATGCTGCATTAATTATACCGCGCAGAGAGGCGCTTGTTCCCCATGGTGTGTGTATTCATATGCTGCATTAATTATACCGCGCAGAGAGGCGCTTGTTCCCCATGGTGTGTGTATTCATATGCTGCATTAATTATACCGCGCAGAGAGGCGCTTGTTCCCCTCAGTGTGTGCGTATTTATATGCTGCATTAATTATACCGCGCAGAGAGGCGCTTGTTCCCTGCAGTGTGTGCGTATTCATATGCTGCATTAATTATACCGCGCAAAGAGGCGCTTGTTCCCCGCAGTGTGCGTATTCATATGCTGCATTAGTTATACCGCGCAGAGAGGCGCTTGTTCCCCGCAGTGTGTGCGTATTCATATGCTGCATTAATTATACCGCAGAGAGGCGCTTGTTCCCCGCAGTGTGTGCGTATTCATATGCTGCATTAATTATACCGCAGAGAGGCACTTGTTCCCCGCAGTGTGCGTATTCATATGCTGCATTAATTATACCGCGCAGAGAGGCGCTTCCCTGCAGTGTGAGTATTCATATGCTGCATTAATTATACCGCGCAGAGAGGCGCTTGTTCCCCGCAGTGTGCGTATTCATATGCTGCATTAATTATACCGAGCAGAGAGGCGCTTGTTCCCCGCAGTGTGCGTATTCATATGCTGCATTAATTATACCGCGCAGAGAGGCGCTTCCCTGCAGTGTGCGGATTCACATGCTGCATTTTTTTTTTGTTTTAAATCCTTTTTTTTTTTTTCGTTTCTGATAATTTTGTTCATCTTTTTTTCCCGTTTTAAAACCTTTCGTTCTGTTATTTTCTTTAAAGTCAGACCACTTGGGTCAGTAATTTATTTTTGGGTTTTTTAAATCGTTTTGTTCATTTTTGTTTCTTTCATACCATTTTAATATGATTTAAATAAAGTTGTGCAATGCATATTCATAAGAAAAAAAGGATCTTTATGTAATAAAAAAAGATAGAATCGACAGGATTATCGTATCGACAGAAATATCGAATCATTGGAACCGATACGGAATTACGGAATCAGCAATGGAACCGAAAAATACGAAATGACTGAAATGGAACCAAAAATCACAAATGGAACGAAAATGACTTGCGATATTACACATTTCACGTCCATACGAAAACATGAAAAACTTTTCGTTACGGATCGAAAATCTTTACGATTCGGAAATTTGGCCGAATCTGAAGCCACGAATCGGACTGATTCGTGAAAAATACGAATCGAAACGCACATCCCTAGTTACTACTCAGCTGAACACTGCAGGAAAAAAGGAACTGCCTGAAACACAAGTGTAGTGGTCTCCATTTTCATTTCCCAGTATGAAACATAACCACATTTTTATACCGAGCAGCAAATCGTTTTTATAGATAGTAGCATACACAATGGTTACAGCATATTTCTACCCTCTATTAAGTTGTTGTTGCTGCCAGCTTTATACTCTCTAAATATTTAAAATGTTTGAACATAATTGCCATCATTATACCATCATTAATCACTAGTTTATTTTTTATGTCGCGGTCTGCTTTTTATGTTTCTGTTTGTTAATTACAGTATAGTGGCTAAATTAATTAATTATCCTTTGTTTATAGTTATTGCAATTCTATTAATATCTTCTACCTACATGAAGCCAATGTTTAATGGATTAACACAGAGGCTGCAAAATAATATTATAATATATATAAATATTGAGAATTGGGAAAATGCAGAATGCTATTTAAAAAATTGAATAGGAATAGTAATTATCTTCTGGTCTCACTGTTTGATACAAGTTTATAATAGGTTTCACTGTTTCTAATTTTACAGGAGATATGTGTTTACAGTAAAATCTCATTTATAATGTATGCATAAGGCATGCAAAGGAGACACAGGAGGACAATAATGATTAATTTACTTGTTTACCATCACCTTCCATCTTCTAGCTCTTCTTTCTGACACTTCCAGGATATGTTTATAACAATTCTATTTGCATATTCTGCAACATCAATATGTTTCCGTGTACACTTTACCCTGTCTGATTTAAAGCATGGGTGGAAAGAGGAGACCTAGATATGTTGATATGTATTTATTTACGGATTAATTTCTGCGTACAGTAGATTAATAAACATATTTAACATGTTATTTTAATATAGTGAGGCAGAATGATTCTCCGGAAGATGAATTACAGAAAAATTTAAAATAATTGTTACAATGACAGCTCTTTAAAGAAGTAACAGTAGGTTTAATCTGAAATAATTAAATGTAATGTCAGAGACACTTGGGTGTTCAAAGGGATCACTGCTAAAGGTGCAGCTCTGTAACATAATGTTGAAGGTTGGAAATCAGTAACTTATTCCATACAGTTCATTTGAGATACCATCTTGATCGATGAATAGTTTATCTACATGCAGTAATGAATTTTACATAGTCAGGGGGGGCACATTTCACATAGTGCCCATAATCATGTATGTATATAAAAAGAGAATCCTGCAACCCTAATAATCATCCAAACCTATGTGACATGCTAGGTCAGGCTAGGGTCAGACGAAAGCAGTTTTAACGTGTGTTTAGACGCACGAAATCATGGCCGTGCTAGCAGCAAATGACGTCCAATGCCGGGGAACATACGACGAATGGCCGCACAAAAGTTCGTCCGCGCAACGCAAGTGGCAAACGAACGCATTTTTTCTAGAACGTCAAACCTCTAGTACGGACGTACAGAGTGCGCTGCGTCCGCTAGCGGCGTGTGTGCGTGATTGGGAGACGTCAGACGCTGCTAATGTACGGCTAACATAACGTCCAGACACAAAAAGTGTTTTATTGATGATCCGTACAAAATCATGGACGAGAAGGCGCATCGTATGACCGCTATCGCGTATTCTGTGAAAAAATGCGTCCATTCGTTCGAACGCACTTTTTCACAGACAACGCGAAAAATGCGTTAGTCTGACCCAGCAGCTAGGTTATTCAGGGAAAGGTGAAACTCTGGAGAACTTTTAAGAGAAGTGAAAATTCTAGGTCAAAATAGCCAAACCAGAAAAACACTCTCATTTATCTCACTTTCCAAATCGGCTATTGATCTAGCATTCTCACTTCTCCAAAAGTTCTGCAGAGTTTCACCTTTCTCTGTATAATGATAGACACATTTTCAGACAGACACTGACAAACAAGGACAGACACAAACAAATATTATTAACTGGCAAAGGCACAAGCACAAGGGTGTATGACTCCAACTCCTGGTTGTTACATGAAAAAATGTTTGCAGTACGCTCCCATCATCATGAATCCTTAATTGATGCTGATGGGTCAATCCACCCCTGGTGCTCAAAGTGATTCCCTCCCCATGGTATATTGAAAGGAGAAGACTTAGACATGTTCAGTCCAGATGCCACGGCCACTCGTAGATGCAAGCATTGTCAATATGATGCCAATCTCGATGCAACCCATCATAAAAGTGCCAGCCTAAGTGACCTAGGTAAGAATACATTACTGCAGTGCCCATATCTATAAAGCAAACATTTTTGCCAACTAATCGGATAATACAAATGAAAACAAGGTATTTTCGAATACTTACATGAGATGGATTGTTCACCTTGAAGTAGGGATGTGCATGACTTTTTTTTGTTTTCATTTCGGTGTTTTTTTCCATCTCGGATCATTTCGAACGTTTTTTCTTTAGTTTCGGATCGTTGTGATTTAGATCATTTCGGCGATTTGGATCATTTTGGGTGATTCGGTTCAGTTGGTTTTTCGTTTTTTTATGAGTTATTTCGTTTTTTATTGATTATTTAAGAATGGGAAGTAGATTACTACCAATAGAATGAACGTTTCTTTACTCATTTATTCTTTTAGGATTATTTAGGCATTTTTGCCTAAACTAGGAAATGTAATTCATTGGCTCTCTGACTGACAGACCTCTAGGTAAAATCTTAGCTTCGAAGCCCTGTGCTAAGAAAATTAAAACTAGACCAGAGTCCCTGAACTATAGCCAATCTGATAAATTATTGTGTTGCCAAGAGTGTACTTTTAATGTTTTGTAATCCAAATAGTTGCTAAGAATTCAGTTTTTTACCAAATGGATGCAATGTATTTATTTTGTCATTTGAGGAGGCCATGTTCTTATTTTAATAACTTGTTGAATTTTAAATCTGATTTATCATATAGCTTAAAATTGCGCTTTCATGTTATGATATTTATTTATATAAAAGGATTACACACACTCTTGGTAATTACAGCACAGCAATTCTGCTTGTGATAAAAGACTGAAGCTCAGTTGCTAAGAGACATTTTCGAAAAAGGTTACTTTGAGAAGAATGATTATTGCTGGATAAAAATTCTATTTATGTGAGTGTTGCAAGCCTCTGTGCACTGCTAAGTGGATACTTCACATTATGTTGATAAAGATTTGCTTGAATTCTTATACGAGAGCCATCATTTACAAAGAAATACTGGTAGCTTGAGAGAAATGTACAAGCAAAAGCTTTGATTTAAAGCTGATAGCCTGGAGGCTATGGAGACATATATGAAACTGTTGCAGCACGAAAAGTATTGCAATTCTGCCACACTTGAAGCAGAACTTCATCTAGTATTAGATATAGCGATTTAACATTTTCTACATTTAAATACGAAACATATTTTAAAAAATATCCACTAGTTCTTACACACATGAAATGTTATATTTATTCCCATTAACTCTAGCCCGTGGAATGATAAGCATCTGATGCAAGTATTCATAATATATGAACCAAGTCATATTGTACTTATGAGAGACTGTATAAAGTGAGAGAAAACAACATTATTTGATCCCCTGCTGATTTTCTACATTTGCACACTGACAAAGAAATGATCAGGTTATAAATGTAATGGTAGGTATATTCTAACAGTGAGACAGAATAACAATAAAATTATACTTAAAAACGCATTTCAACAAAGTTATAAATTATTTTGCAATTTAATGAGTGAAATAAGGGCACTATTACACTCTTCGCGCACAGTTTTTGGAGGGCTTTTCAGCTGCTGCTAATTCATTCTGCAGCAGCTCAGAGCTGATTTTAACCCTTTCAGTTAGCAACAGTTCTTAGGATCAAAAACGCATTAATGCGAGGGGCAAAACCCTTCGCGCAGAACGTCATATTACAATGTCCGCGCAAAAAATGCACGTTAACGTCTACCGCTGGTGAACCTGCGCGAACCCTTTGCGAGCGTAATGTACGTTGCGCATCCTATACTTAACATTGTGAGCGCAAATGCGTTTGTGCGCTGCTACGCGGATTGTATTACAATCTATGCGCAAATTTTAATGGACAACGTTTTGTGCGCATAATTTAAACGTCTTTGAAAAGCTGGTGGTCACTGCAAATCTGAATGTCCTGGCCAAAACCAAATACACCAGCCCGAAAAAATAAATACAGCAAAGTATAGTTACACATTCTACGCATGCACAACTTCTCCATTTTATTGTTTGGGTGTGTTTTTATTATTGCTGCTGCATATATACTCAGATTGATTTTGACAGGCGCAAAAACTGAACGGGAGACAATTGTGGTTCTTAATTCAGATTGGCTGAATCACGTGAAAAAACAGTCTGCCCACCGATTTCTGCACGCAGCGTTAATGTGCGTCTTTTTTACGTGCGTTATTTTTTGACGGATGAAAAAATGCGCTCGGATTGTAATACCAGCGTTAATTTACGCGCGTTAACGTTTAACGCTGCGCGCAAACAAAATAGCTCTGTGCATGTGCTTTTGTGCGAAGCTGTTAATAGAGCCCTAAGTATTTGATCCCCTATCAATTAGCAAGATATCTGCACCCAGGTGTCTTTTATACAGGTAAAGAGCTGAGATTAAGATCACTCTCTTAAAGGGAGTGCTCCTGATCTCAGTTCGTTACCTGTATAAAAGACACCTGCCTACAGAAGCAATCCAATTCCAAACTCTCCACCATAGCCAAGACCAAAAGAGCTGTCCAAGGATGTCAGGGACAAGGATTGTAGACCTACACAAGGTTGGAATGGGCTACAAGACCATCACCAAGCAGCTTGGTGAGAAGGTGACAACAGTTGGTGCGGTTATTTGCAAATGGAAGAAACACAAAATAACTGTCAATCTCCCTCAGTCTGGGGCTTCATCCAAGATCTCACCTTGTGGAGTTTCAGTATTCATAAATAACACTGAGGAATCAGCCCAGAACTACACGGGAGTATCTTGTCAATGATCTCAAGGCAGCTGGGACCATAGTCACCAAGAAAACAATTGGTAACACTATGCCATGAAGGACTGAAGTCCTGCAGCACTCGCAAGGTCCCTCTGCTCAAGAAAGCACATGTACATGCCCGTCTGAAGTTTGACAATGAACATCTGAATGATTCAGAGGAGGACTGGGTGAAACCAAAATCTAGCTCTTTGGCATCAACTCAACTCGCCGTGTTTAGAGGAGGAATGCTGCCTATGACCCCAAGAACCTCATCCCCACTGTCAAACATGGAGGTGGACACTTTATGCTTTGGGGTGTTTTGAAGGGGACAGGACAACTTCACTGCATCAAAGAGATGATGGATGGGACTATGTACCTTCAAATCATGGGTGAGAACCTCCTTCCCTCAGCCAGGGCATAGAAAATGGGTTATGGATGGATATTCCAGCACGACAATGACCCAAAACACACGGCCAGGGCAACAAAGGAGTGGCTCAAGAAGAAGCACATTAAGGTCGTGGAGTGGCCTAGCCAGTTTCCGGACCTTAATCCCATAGAAAATCTGTGGAGAGAGCTGAAGGTTCGAGTTGCCAAATGTCAGCCTCGAAATCATAGTAACTTGGAGAGGATCTGCAAAGAGGAGTGGGACAATATCACTCCTGAGATGTGTGCATAGGCCCTCCAGATGTTTTGAAAATACATATCCCATGAAGCTTAGTTACTCATCACGTTGGCATGTAGGCTAAACTTCTTAGGAAATGGAGTTCTAAAACATCTTGGCCGTATCAGGTCTCCTGAGCGAAAAACCAGGACGCAAAGGGGAAAAATTAGCATTCGCTAATTTTACCTATGCATCCCGGTTTCACCAGTGGATTACAAGGCAGGCGCTAAATCCGGCAGCCTGCCCCGTAGCGGCTGCTAAGCTCGCAGCTGCTCGGGACGGCGCTAAAGCGCCACCTTGACTTCCCTTCGGCTTCTGCTGCTGGATCACATGACTGGCAGGATCTCGCCTCTCGCAAGATCCTGCTGGTCTGCGGAGTGATCACAAAAGGAGTCTGGGACTCTTTTCCCCAGTCTCACTTTGCTCCCGGTGGCCAGAAGCAGTGGATCGGGCCACCGTTCTCTCTGCGAGATGACAGGTGAGTATTTGATATTTTTGGAGGGCTTTTCAGCTGCTGCTAATTGATTCTGCAGCAGCTCAGAGCTGATTTTAACCCTTTCAGTTAGCAACAACTCTTAGTAACTAGCGGTTGTACCTTTTTGATCCTAACGCTAACTAATGTCTGCTTTCGCTTTGAGCTCCCCACATTAAGTATAGGGAGCGCAAAGCACAGTCATGGTACAAACCGCTAATACCAATTCGCTAACGGGTTTCTTAATGTTAGCGAATCAGAGGTGATCTGTGCGGAGCGCTATCACCTCTTTGAAGCTAGCGCTAACGTGAGGTTGGCTTGAAGGAGGTAATAGGGACCCATGAGGACCAAGGTTGCTGACCCCTGTTTAGTTAATTCAGGAGAAATCTGTAAACGTAGGAAATAAATGATGAATGTGAATTGGAAAAATGTTGCTTTATATTATACTGAATTATATTCAGATAAAAAAAGACTATAGTGTCCCTCTAAAACCATCTTTGCAATACAGTGTTTTGACAAGTCTTGATATACCATAGCTATGGGACTTTGTGGCAAGACTCACTAGTATAATTCGATTTGTGAGTGTCCTTAACATTATTTTTATTCTGCTCTACAGCCATCTGTAAAGAACAGAAATACTGGCAGCTGCTATTACCTTCATGTAGTAATTTAGTTCATGTACTTCGTAAGTATAAATTCTAGGGGCCATGGATTGTGGAGCTTTCAGTAAAAAAATAATAATAAAGAATGAATTCCGTATTCTGTGATAACCGGGTTTAACATAGCTACTGGTAAATCAAAGTAAACGGGTCTCAGGCAGCTAGATGATGTAATTTTATTCACGGGAGCAAATCTCCCCAAGTAAAAAAACGTAACGTTTCAGCCTCAAAGGGCCTTATGGTTAAGGCCCTTTGAGGCTGAAACATTACGTTTTTTTACTTGGGGAGATTTGCTCCCGTGAATAAAATTACATCATCTAGCTGCCTGAGACTCGTTTACTTTGATTTACTGGATGAGGAGGGGGGTTTCTCGGCACCTCCACATATGGTGACTCAGTGCTAGATCTGGTGGGCTCCCGACACTTGGGGATTGTGGCGCTTGTGGATAACATAGCTACTGATCACAGCACACTCCCAATACATGCCATTAAATAGCAATTATAGCGATATAGACAGAGCTATTAAAACAGACACATAAAAAATAAAACTAATGCAGAGAGGACCAAAAAGCTTTTTCAGCCTGTCTAAATTATTCCATACACATGTTTACATGTATTCTATGTGTACTTGAATGTTAATGCTCCTGAGAATTGTTAGTGCTACCAACATGGTACCACTGTATTCATAAATTAAAATATGTGATTGCAATAGATTTAATGAGTCACAATCAAAGAAATAAATGTTCTTACTGTGTTTATGTTGCTGATATCTTACATGTGCTTTGTTCTTCTCTTGTTTATTTCATTAAGAAAATATTTTACTCTATCAGGGTTATTCAAAGAGAATCGAAAAGCCACCGCATGTTCGGTGACTTTTCGTTCTCTTCAATTTGGTTCGATTTGGCGATCCCATTTCGGCGACCCTGCGATGTATTCAGCAAGCACCACAGGGTCCCCTAATTGCAGGGAAAGGTTGCCGCAAACCCGCCGAAAACTCACCGCAAAACGAGGGCGAACGCACACCAAAACCCGCAAAAACATCTGGATTAACCCGCTGAAAATGCTGGAAAAAGCCGGGCAGGAGCCAATCACACGCAGCGCAGCCGCTGGAAAAAAACCGACACCACAGACGAATGGAGTGAAAAAATTAGAAAAACCGTTTGCTTGTTTGAAAAGTGAAACGCTGTTTGCAAAAAAACTACTGAGCGAAAATGTCTGAAATTTACATATGAGATCCAATGAACGATAATAAAAAGGGCTGTTACAGAAAAATTTAAAAAAACAAACGAAAAATGCTTAAAAGATCATAAAAAATCTATAAATAAAGAGACTTTTTACTGCAGAATATGATAATGAACGGTTTATTAGATATTTAATTAAAACGGGAATATTTTTAACATTGAAGCCTATGGGATTCGCCTGAATAAACCTGCCGAATTAAACCCCCGAATGGCAGGGCATTTAGGGAACCTTTCACTGCTGGTTTTTGTTCTCTGAATAACCGAAGCATTCCTTCTCTATGGGGATTTCACTGCCCTCGAACAGGCACCATATGTGCAGGCAATTCGCCAAGATTTGGCGAATTGCCTGCTCTCTGAATAGCCGAATGGCCAGGAAAAGGTAACCGAACGCTGAATTTCAGCGTTCGATTACCTTTCTCCAGCAATTCGGATCTCTTGAATAACCCTGTATATGTGTCACTGGGTAGATCCATTGTGTGATCTTTTGTGCTGTAAACTGCCCCCCTCAGTACCTTTAAATCATTTTGTCCTCACTGTGGCAATGGCCATAGAATGGAGTCTATTGGTTGATCAAGGACTCGAATCACTGTATTGTGTGGAATGTATTCAAAGGACATCACCAGGGGTTAGATTAGTCTTTGTCCCTATGTCCCTTTGTCATCTCTTTCAGCTACCATCTGTTATCTCACTTAGCCTTGGGTACAATACCCTTCTGCCCCTTCATCTAAACCAGGGGTCAGCAACCTTGGCTCCCTGATGTTTTGGGAACTACATTTCCCATGTGGCTCGGTCACCCATTAGGCTGACTGTGTCACATGGGAAATGTAGTTCCCAAAACATCAGGGAGCCAAGGTTGCTGACCCCTGATCTAAACAGTCCTTTCTCCACCCCCTTAACTGTTAATTATTGTAGATTAAATAAATAAGAGCCACAAAAGCAAACCTTCTGGTAAATGTTGCACCATGGGAAAAATACACAAATTGGAAACAAGCGATAAATGCCTTAATTTATTTTACCTTTTTACATGCAAATACTTCAAAGAAAAAAAATCCCATCAGCATGTATTTTAGAAGTTAGTTTTATTTGTAATGCACAAGTAATCTAGTTACAGCCTATGTAAGTGATAGTGTCTCTATAATGGGAAACAACAACAATCCAGAATTTATCATGGAAATCCACATATTGTACCATGCTTTTTTATTTATGTAATTTGTATATTTTAATGCATAATATATATACTTCACTTTATCACAAAGTGTCCCTTTATAATGTAACCTTTTTGCATCGGTCTTTCTCCATGTAGGCATACATCTGTCATTGGGTATTGCAATTTATGTGACTAATTTATGGACGGCTCAGAAGCACAGCTTATTAATTAGTCTCTGTGTGACCAATATGTACTTACTCTTATGTTATCATGCGGCTGAATATCTGCTTTGCACAAATTAACTAGAGAATATAGATTTTTCTTCATCCCCTAAATCAGCTGTCCTAATCTGCAGGATATTTGGAATGGAGTAACACTCTTAACCCCTTCATTAGTGATGATGTTAAATGGCTGTCAGTATATAGGAGAATTTCCGAAACCTTTGCAAAGCATGCAAAAAAACAGATATACAGGGTTATTTAGAAAAAGGTGAAAACCAGGAGAATGACTGGAGAAGTGAAAATTCTAGGTCAAAATAGCCAAGCCAGAAAAATTCTCACATTTATCTTACTTTCCAAATAGACTATTTGCTCTAGACTAGATTGTTTACTCTCCTGACATTTCTCCTGGTTTTCACCTCTCTCTGAATAACCCTGATTGTGTAAACTAGACATGCATCTGTTAAATAGAAATTGGTTACCTTTTGAAAAATAGATCAACTTGTTTAAAAAATTCTTTGCCTTCACATGTTGAAGTTTTTCTATCGGTTATTCAGAAAAAGGTGAAACTCTGGAGAACGTTTTGGAGCATTGATAATTCAAGGTCAAAATAACCGTTTTGGAAAGTGAGATAAATGGGAGAATTTTTCTGGTTTGGCTATTTTGACCTAGAATTTTCACTTCTCCAAAAGTTCTCACCTCTCTCTGAATAACCCTGTCAATTTAATACAGGAAAAATATTTGAAATCCCTTTTGACCAAATAAATCAAGACAGACCCAAGACAAAGACAAGTTTTTTGTAAGTACGTAAATAAAGAAATTTAAAAATAATATATGGTATATTAGAATTGGAAAATGGAAGGATCGCTACTCAAGAGAGAAGGTGTTTACTATAGAGTACATTGAAGAAAACATGTATTTAAAGTACAATATATGGAGCCCTCTCATTGGCTGAGATGAAAATATAAAAATTCTATTGGATAATATTCCTTGGCTTGTCGGACTCATTTACCCTCAGGACCCTGACGAAGAAAGATTTTCTGAGTCCCAGGGAATGCTGGATGTTAAAGGGATATTCTACACACCTGACCACTTTAGCTTTTTAATGTGGCAAGGACGTGTGGCGTATCCTCCCCCTCCTGCCCCCTACCAGGAACCCCAAACTCTAAAAAATACAGGGTGAAGTGGAGAGATTTCTCTCCCCCACAGGGCCTGGCAGTCATAAAGGTGTGAACTTCACGGCTGTCAGCCACTAGTCTGGTCACTCAAGACATCAGCACGAGTAAGACATTTCCTCCTGAGACGACCCTCAAAGTCGGCGTCTGTCAGGGAGAAAGCCGATGCATCAGATATGTTTGTGAGTGCGCAGCCCCGATCAATCATTGTGCGCAATCGCTACGGGACTTGCGTACGTAAAGTTCGCAAGTCCCGTTGCGGTGAACCATTTGCATTCCTTACGCTATGCAAATTGTGCTGAAAAGACACAGGGACTTCCGGGTTCAGGAATCCCTGAGCAGGAGAGGAGGAGCAGCACGCGGTGAGGGACAAAAGGTGGTACTGTAACCAAAAATAAGTAAAAAATAATTGGGCAGAGGCTGTCAGTAGAGAAAAAAAGGACACTCTACAGAAAAATAGAGTGTTGCTTTAAGTACACTCTCCATACATAGGGCTTTAGTTTAGGGGTCAATTTAGTGGGTTTTAAAATAAATTTAGGGTAATGAGAGGGGCTGTCCTCCCATAGAAGGTTCAGTGTTAATATGGGGAGAGGTCGTATTTTTTTATCAGCCTATTTATAAACACTGTAAGCAGGGCCAGATTTGTAATTAGGCAGAGTAGGCATGTGCCTAGTTTGCTCTGCAAAATAATAATAATTATATATATATATATATAAATATATATATATATATAAAAATCACGAGTAGTGGTACCTTTTTTTATTGGACGTTATATTTAAAAGACAAGCTTTTGAATAGTGAATGAGATGTGAATGAGATGAGCAGTGTCCGTTGATATCAGACACATGGCACCCATATTGACATTTAGTGGATCCCACCCCTAAGAGGGGATATTATATTGTTGAAATATATACAGGCCCAATGCAAAAAGCTTTCTGTTGACTTGTTCATTACAAAAGGACACAATGTCACCCACAGAGACTAGAGGAAAGAAAATGTTGTCAAGTGCAATGGAACAGGGGTTTTTTTTTTTACAGGCAAAACAGTAAAAATATGGAGTCCTCTTCCTAAATTTGTTTTATAAAATTCACTTGATTCCTTTAAAAAAGGTCAGGATGCTTTTCTGGTAAAATATCATATGAATGGATATCAGAATTCTAATTTTAATGCATGATTTGTTGATCCAAGGAGAAATCTGATTGCTGAGTGCCATTATGGAATTAAGTTTTTTTTCCTTTTTGGGCACAATTGGAAAATGCTCAAAGGGTTTATTTTCTGTCTTTCTGCCTTCTTTTGGCTGAACAACATCCACTGGGATTTGTGAAAGGTTGAACTTGATGGACAATGTTCTTTTTCTTTGTTACAATGTTATGTTAATATCATACAAATGCTAGTAAGTTGTAAATTTAATAGAAACATCTTTTTCTACTATCTCATTACAGTTGTCCAGGGAATTTCTTCCCCTCCTTCAAGTGATGATAATTTGCGAAAGGACAAAGCTACGGTGCTTCTGCAAAACATTGAAAATGAGATGATTGCTGAAACTAAAGACACAGTTTTGTCTCCATTGTTCATTAATGATGCTATATCAAATCAAGAAGATACAGAATTCTTCAGAGGAGCACAAAGCAGTATACATCAGAACACCACTCCCTCTGATGATGGAGATAGCGTGGAAATCAAAGCAGAGTCGATAGAAAGAGACGTATTGCTTAAGTCTGAATCTGAAGACGCTGCTGACAAAGCAGAAGATGTGATCATTAGAGTAGATTTAATAGCGGATACAAGGAGTTCTGATTATGAGACTTCGTATAATGAGCATAGCCATGGATTTAACAATAGTGACTTGGAAAAGGCTGCAAAGGGAGGATATGAGGATGATTTTGATAAGGAGATAAAGAATGATTTTGAAGACAGTCTACATAGTGCAAATGATTGCGAGCCAGGTGAAAATCAAGAAAGCTATAAATCTAGATGGAAAATGGAGGACAATAATGGCCAGGGGTTTGATTACAATGAGGGGGACTTGCATGTTGGTGATGATGACATTGAACATGAGTTTGATAACAATGAAGATGGCATACTTGTTGGTGATGACTTACATACTATTAGAGATATCAGTGCTAAGGCGCAGGAAGATGAGGAAGAATAAAAGCTTGCTAGTGCCAGGCTGTAAAGAGTTAACAAAGGTACTATTTGAAGATCCAAACTTTAAGAAAAAATTAAATTTTGTATTTTCATCTGAATCATTTTCATCTGAAACCTAGAAAACTTGAAACTGTGCAATAAAATATATGTAGTATTTTAAGCAAATATACATTTAGAAAAATCGATGAATATGCTACAGTTTTTGTTTAAGATATGTCTTTAGTGATCAGGATTTAGGGATCTATTTAATTTGGCCCGATAGCAGACATCGGCAGTTTTTTTTCAGCTGCAATTCGGCCATTTTTCAGTTCAGGAGATTCAAAAATTGTGCTTATCAGCATTTCAATTCCCGATAATAATTCAGATCAATTATTGATTCTCCAGGCTATACTTTTCATTGTTAAGATTCAATGCTATGATTCAAATCAAACGTATTGTTAATAAATGCCATTTTACAAATAAATATCATGTGCTGAAAGGTGGTCATAAATGTATTTTAAGGCCGGGAAACCAGAAAAATCACTCTGAAATCAAACCTAATACCCTTAATTTTAATGCCGATTTATTAATTGAAATTTAACCCCAACCTTAGAAGTTTATAGGGTTAGGGTTCTTTATAGGGTTCGGCTTACTATCAGAGATTAGATACACTTTGGTGTTTTTTATAAAAAAAAAAAAAATGAAACACATATATATATATATAAATAAATATATATATCTCCCATGATATGAAATTCCATGATAAGTATAGGAACTCAGACATGCAAGATCCTGTACGTAACATGAGCAACATATCATGGCTATTTTGGATGGACTTTTCTATAGTTTAAAAAAGACCCAGAAAATTATCCCCTTAGCTGTGGCTGATGTGGGGGACGTCCTAGTGGTTCCCCGCAACATGTGGAGTATGTCCCCCCACATGTCCTTACTTACCTGCATTACTGGATGGGGGGGAATCCCAGGGTGGTCTAACTTCATGGAAGTCAGACCACACTTTGGGACCTCCCCTGCTAACTGACATCGAAGATAGTGCTGTGTATAAGAAAGTAATGATGTTAATCCTCGCAATATAGTATCCAACCAATAGACGTCAAACAAGGGGGTGACCCGATATCAACTAAGCAAATGTATCACAGGATCAGATAGTTTGGATAAAGCATAAAACTTAGCATTTAACAAGAAATGAGTTGAAATATAATACATCACAAACATACAGTTTATTAACATAGGGCTCACTATAGGGGAGCTACCTAAATCCCTAGTGAAGTGTAAATAAACATGTAGTTGAACAGGGCTTGCTGCAAAGGCGCTACCTATATCCCAGGTGTTGAATACCGTGTTTCCCTTAAAATAAGACACTGTCTTATATTTTTTTGGCCCCCAAAATCCACACTAGGTCTTATTTTCAGGGTAGGTCTTATGTTTTTGGTGTTGGTGTTTTTTTTTTGGTGGTGTACTCTTTCACTGCTTGCAGGTGTTATGCTTGAATGCAGGCTTCAGGAACAGGGGCAGCTTGGAAGGTATTGCTGCCAGGAGCCACAGAGGATAGGGTGCAGATGGGGGGCATGACAACCAGTGATTCACCCAAGGTGAATGTGTTTTGTGTCGTGTCCCACCAAAAGCTTCATGGTAATTTTTTTCCCTTGCAAGGACTGAATATAAACATGTGTTCATCTACATTTTTGTAATGTTTTGGAAAACTCAATCAAAATGAAGCTCGATCTACAGAATAAAGATTTTCAAAGAAACAGTTTTGTGGTTACATTTATGTTAAAACCAATAGGGTTATTCAGAGAGAGCCGATCTGGCCCCGAAATGTAACCGGACACTGAATTTCAGCGAACAGAGACATTTCGGGGCCATTCGGCTATTCAGAGAGCAGGCAGTTCGCCAATGTTGACGAATTCCCTCCACATACGGGCAGCACCTCTACAGTATAATAATGCAGCATATGATTCTGCACACTGACAGGCAGCACCCACAGTATAATTAATGCCACATATGTTACAAATATTCCCGTTTTAATTCAATATCTAATAAACCGTTGCGTATAATATTCTGCAGTAAAGAGTCTATTTTTAGATTTTTTTTCGAATTTTTTAAACATTTTTTTAAAAAAAAAATCCGAATGTTCCTCGAACGGCCCGAAAAGTTAGAAGTTCGCGAATTTTTGAACGGCCGATGTTCGAATTGAACTTCGAACTGATTCGAACCGGCAGCCCATCCCTACTGCCCAGCAATGTGTGGATTCATATGCAGCATTAATTATACTGTAGACAGGGCCAGAACTAGACCGTTTTGCGCCCTAGGCAAGACCAGCTACTTGCACCCCAAACCCCCAAAAAAATTAATTAAAAGCAACACAAATTATTTTTTATTTATATTCCTGTATTTTTTACTTTTTGCACATATTAATTTTCTTGATTTAAAAATGTATGCAGGCTCAGAGCCATTTGGGCCAATATGGTGATACCTCTCGGCAGACAAGGATAGTCGGGTGTCCAAGGTGAGCAGGGGCCCGAGTGCCACTTCTTGATCAGCACCCAGGCGGACAACTGTTGGGTTCTGCAGTCCGAGTTGTATGGCTGCATCAGCTGCTTCTCTCCCTTAAGATAGAAGCAGCTGATATGGCCATACAACTCGTACCGCAGGACTCAGCGGCTGTCACTTTGGCAATGCACCCCCAGTTCATCCTGTACAGCATGACCAGATTCTGGTCAACAGAAAGGGGTACGCATGGCTCAGGGGGTTGAGCTGTCTGTGGAGCGGGATATGTCCTGGTGTCTGGACTCCCTTGTACCTCCTTCCCGCGCCACAGCAGCGACTGACATCATAGGCACAGGTGGTCGGCCACAACTGCACGAACAAAGAAATGGCACTGTCAGGACTTCAGTGACGTGATAAGCACATTCTCTGCACACAAACGTGAAACCAGAGGATGCTCTCAGCACGACATCAGCAGCAAAGAAGTTAAAGGGAAAAAAGGTGTACAATTTGAGTGCCCATTTAACCTCTTGCTGCCCCACAACAATGCCTCCCGTCTCCTAACTGTACCTTACGATGCTGCCAAGACACCCACTGTAATTTTTACTTTGTGGAGTGCTTGTAGCACATGTGGGGCGATTCTAGGAGCAATACCAGCATTTTGGAAGCAGGGCAAGGGGGCAACACAGTGCTGCGACAAGGACACAGGTGCAGAATTTTACGCACAGCAGCCTGTTTAAAGACAAATACAGACATGTACACACACAGCCATACATTTACAAAGATAACCATATATCCCCGACTCCCCGGGGGCATGTAGCAATAAAACTCACAGTAATGTGCTATGTGTATGAGCGTATCACATCGCTTCACAGCAATAGAACTAACAGTAATGTGTAGAGTGTATGAGCTTATCACAGAGCTCCACAGCAATAGAAATAACAGTAATGTGTGGAGTGTATGAGCCTATCCCAGAGCTCCAGAGCAATAATACTCACAGTAATGTGCAGTGTCTATGAGGGTGTCAGAGCTCCACAGTAATAAAACTCACAGTAATGTGCCAATATCAATTTATTCAACGCCTACGCCAACGCATACCAATTAAATTTCTCCCCCAGCATACCAATTAATTAATTTCTCCCCAGAATACCAATTACTTTCTCCCCCCAGCATATCAATTCCCAATATCAATTGATTCCCCCAATATCAATTTCTCCCCATATCAATTAATTTCTCCCCCAATATGAATTTATCCCCAATATCAATTTATCCCCATAATATCAATTTATCCCCATATCAATTAATGTCTTCCCCAATATCAATTTATTCCCCCAATATCAATTAATTTCTCCCCCCCAATATCAATTTATACTTCAATATCAATTAATTTCTCCCCAATATCAATTTATTCCTCCCCCCAGTATCTCTCCCCCCGCATACCTCATGGGTTGCAGGAGCCATGAGAGAGACGTCAGGTCGCAAGCTGGCTGGCAGAGACGTCCGGAGGCAGGTTGGAGCCAGCACACCTGCCGTCGACCCCCACTGATGACATCACGTGGCTGCCGCGTGACCTAATCAGCGGGGACCGATGACTTGCAGGGATTGGGGCGGTGCCGGCAAAGGGGAAGGAGTGTGCCGCTGCCAGGTTAGCAACTAAGTGACACACTTTGCAGTCTGCGGCCATGCACAAGTAAATAAAACAGATGGGAGCATTCCAGTGTAAGGGGCCGGCTGCACCCTAGGTGGGACTGCACTCTAGGCGGCCACCTAGCTCGCCTAGTGGCAGCGTCAGCCCTGACTGTAGAGGTGCTGCCCAGCAGTGTGAGGATTCACATGCTGCATTAATTATACTGTAGAGGTGCTGTCCGGCAGTATAAGGATTCATATGCTGCATTAATTATTCTGCATTTATTAATTTCTGGCTGATTATCCTCTAAATTCCTGCATTTTTAGATAGAATATGTAGCTAGTCTTTCACTAGTGTCCCTCCCCCCTTTACAAAGGCCTCTGACACCTAGACACTTACCTGAACTAATTTCCTTTTTTCACACAGAAACACACGGAACAAATTTCATTTCCACACTGATCAGTCCCACCCAGGACCGGCCTCTAACTTCAGGCATCCTTTCCAGCTGTGTCCACTTCTCTCTAATTACTCTTAATAATCCCAGGCTTCTGGTCTCTCCCATGCAAGCTCTGCGTGTTTTACTGGCCACCAGCTCCCCCTCCCCTCTGCTGGAATTAGGGAAGTGCAAGGTCGACATACTGCTGCACAATGCGCTCCCTGTCTCTTCTACTCTTTTACTCTGCATTCATCCTAAAATGTAACTCCTGCCTCTGTACCACCAACCCCTCCGCTATCTACATTTTCCCTCTCATATAAGACATTTCTATACAGGGAAGTCTGCCACCCAACTCACTAATACACATCACCGCCTCAACCAGTCCATCACTCTCACATTGCAGTCCTCTCCTCTTGTTTCCACCCCCAACCCTTCCAGATTGTGAGTTCCCACGGGAATAGGGCCCTTGTTTCCTCATGTATCAGTTTATCAAATGTTGTTCAGTCTCAATGTATTGTAACCCTGTCTATATCATACCCATTGTTCATTGCTGCGGAATATGATGGCGCTGTAGAAATAAAGTAGAATAATAATAATACTGTAGAGGTGTTGCCCGGCAGTGTGAGGATTCATATGCTGCATTAATTATACTGTAGAGGTGCTGCCCGGCAGTGTGAGGATTCATATGCTGCATTAATTATACTGTAGAGGTGCTGCCCGGTAGTGTGCGGAATCATATGTTGCATTATTATACTGTAGAGGTGCTGCCCGGCAGTGTGAGGATTCATATGCTGCATTCATTTTTAATTATTTATTTTTCGTTTTAAATCATTTAATTTGTTCTGGTTTTTTTTTTCCATTTCAGATAATTTTGTTCAGCTTTTTTCCCATTTTAAATCATTTTGTTCTGCTTTTTATTTTTAATGTCAGACCATTTGGGCCAGTATTTTTGCCTTTTTTTTCAATCGTTTTGTTCATTTTTTTTCCTTTCATACCATTTTAATATGATTAAAAAAAGTTGTTCAATGCATATTCAGAAAAAAAGGATCTTTCATAAAAAACAATAGAATCAGGAGAATTACAGTATCGACCGAAAATATCGGAGCATCCGAAATACCATTCGTTCAAGTTAAAATGAATGGACACTTTGAAATGAAGAGAACAGACGATCCGAAAAGACAGAAAATTCCCGATATCACAAAATAAAAGTCGATACGAAACAATGAGCCAAAATGAAAATTTTAAGAACCTGAAGGAGACGAACCGAATCGAACCGAAAAAAAAAACGGTGCACATCCCTTGTTATCATCATACTCAATCAGCCAAAGAACTAAGGAATGTTTATTCCTTATGAGTATGGTGGACTAATTTCTTATCATAATATAATAGTTCACGGTTTGTTAGATTACTAATTTCTCTGTGAATGCCAACAGTGGAAATATATTGAAGTTTTAAATTCCTGTGAAAAAGCCTTTTAGTTATAAACAATAAAGAAAACACATCACAGATCACTTGACATATTTGCTGAGATCATCGAGAGTTCAAAGTAATGCTTCAAAGAGATTTTCACACAAGAATGGCATGATGCAAAAACAACTAGTGAATGAAGCAGCAAAGTAGATTTATCCAAATGTTATAATTGGCGGATTTTACAAATAAACCACCAGGGATTTGGAGAATTCCAAGTCACTTGGTGGTAATGAGAAATCTGTGTAATAACATTTGTGGCCTGTTCAAAAATAAACAGCACCTAAGGCATATATTTATTTGGGAACATTATGTTTTACACCAATATTTTGGCAGTATATCTGTATATGAAATGGTGCTGCTTATTTGTTTTAATTAAAAAGTCTGCATGGGCAGCTCAAGACACCTGTTGTTGTTATTATTATTATGACTTTTTCTATTTTGTTAGTGCCAACTGTTTTTGCAGCAATTTGCAGAAAAAAAGGAATTGATCAAAATTACAAATAGACTTATAGAAAATCTTTACTAGACATGTGCACAGCACAAAATTTCGTTTTGAACTAATGGATTAGTCCTAAAATGCAATTTATTTAGTTACTAAAGAAATTCGTTTTCAGTTCTTTAGTATGAAAACTAATTTCATTCATCCGAAAACCAGTGGATACAATTACTATTGTAGTGGCTCTTCAGAGGGCTGAAATCGCTGCTTGTTACAGTATCTCTCACTCTCAGCACAATGTGGGCCATATTACATAGTTGGTGCTAACTTAACCAGAGCTGTTGTAAACTTCCCAGAGCCATTATAGCCTATGGAGGTTTTCAGTTTACAACAGCTCTGGTTAAGTTAGCACCAACATTGTAATACTGCCCCGTGTCAGGCAAAGCTGTTACAGTAACTGACTGCTGCTCATCACTGCACTCAGAGTTTCAGTAAAACTAGTAAATAATATTTTTATATATAAGAGGTTAGAACAAAACTATTTCCTTGTTTTACTGAAACTCTGAGAGCTGTTACAGTCAGTTACTGTAACAGCTGAGCCTGATACATTGTACTGAGAGATAATGTAACAAGCAGCCGATCTCAGCGCTCACAGCCACTGGATTTAAAGGGCTGAAAAAAAGGCTCCTCTCTGTATAATGTTTAGAACATCCTCCTGCATTAATACCCCTCTCTATATAATGTTTAGAACATACTCCTGCATTAATTAATGCCCCTCTCTGTATAGAACATCCTACTGCATTGGCATGTGGAGGGTGCAGAACTTCGGATGCTGCGATGTTGCGCTCTTCATTGCTGGTCTCCTTCATTCAATGTAATATCACAAAAAGAACTGAAACTAAAATGTAGTGCATTTTATTTTAGTTTCTTTCGTTTTTTGTACTGAGCAGTTTCGTTTCTCTTGAGTAATACGAAAACTAAATTATCCCAAAATTCGGACTAAATCGTTTTAGTACTAAAACGAATGCACATGTCTAATCTTTACAATCTATAGGAGTTGGCTCAGAGGAGAATAAGAGAAATAACAAATTATATGTTGTAGACAGCATCAATAATATTGAAGTAGTAGTAAAGCAGGCTGTGAAACTTTACTGATGTGGTTAGGGGGAGAAGTGTGTTCCAGGAATGTGATATTCATTTCTGAAAAGATGAGTTTTGAAGGATTTCTTGGAGGATTAAAGATTAAGGGTTTGATAGGATGAGGTTGTGTTCTCCTCATCAGTTTTCTTGAGTGAAGTATGAGTTCACAATCTGAGTGGAAACAGAAGACAGGTGAAGTCTGCCTGCAGCCCAGAGCAATCTAAAAGTGGTTTGCTTTTACAGTAAAGAGATGTGAGTAGCATTATTGAGTATCAGCATTTTCAATTTAAATCTGGCAATTCAAAGTAAGCATGTAAAGGAGTGGCAGAGGTGATGTATGTGATGAGAGTAGTAGGTGAAAACGTTAAACATACTGGTCTATTCAAAGAAAGGTGCAACTCAGGAGAATGACTGGAGAAGTGAAAATTATTGGTCAAAATATCCAAACCAGAAAAATTCTCACATTTATCTTACTTTCCAAATCGACTATTTGCTCTAGATTGTTCATTTTCCTGGCATTTCACCTGGTTTTCACCTTTCTCTGACTAACCCTGATGGTAGCAGCATCCATTAAGGATTACAATTGCGGCATAGTGGTTGCTGGAGAGGGCAATAAGCAGTGGCGGCTCTTTAATTAGGCAAATTAAGTGGTCGCCTAAGGCTAGGGTCAGACGAAAGCATTTTTCCCCGCGAACGTGAAAAAGTGCGTCCGAACGCATTGACGTATCTTTTCACGGAATGCGCAAAAACAGTCAGACGACGCGCATTTTCGGGCGTGATTTTGTACGGATCGTCAATAAAACTCTTTTTGCGTCTGGACGTTATGTAGGCTGGACATTAGCAGTGTCTGACATCTCCTAATCACGCAAACACGCCGCTATGCCGCAGCTGCGCACTCAGTATGTCAGTACTAGCGGTTCAGCGTTCTCAGAAAAATGCGTTCAAATTCCACTTGCGTTGCATGGCCGGACTTTTGTGCGGTCGTACATCGTATATTGCCCGTCATTGCCCGTCATCTGCTGCTAGTGCGGCCGTAATTATGTGCGCCAGAACGCACGTTAAAAGTGCGCTGGTCTGTCCCCAGCCTAAAACTTCGTGCCTACAGAGTCTCACAGCCACCTATTTTGCATGATCCACCAAACGCAGGTGAAAACACGATAAATTATTTCATGATGTTGCACGGTGTGTTTATTCCAGTGAGCTGGCGGCGTCCATGTTTTTTTTAGGCCCGGTGCCGGCCAGAGAATCTAAGGGCTCTATTAACTAATTTGCGCAAACGTTAATGTGTGCGCAAAAATGCATTAATGCGAGGGGAAAAACCCTTTGTGCAGAACGTCATATTACAACGTCCGCACAAAAAATGCGCGTTAACGTCTACCGCTGGTGAACCTGCGAGAACCCTTTGCGTGCGTAATGTACGTTGCGCGTCCTATACTTAACATTGTGAGCGCAAATGCGTTTGTGAGCTGGTATGCGGATGGTATTACAATCTATGCGCAAATTTTAACGGACAACGTTTGCGCGCATAATTTTAATGTCTTTTAAAAGCTGGTGTTAATGGCAGATCTGAACGTCCTGTCCGAAACAAAATACACCAGCCCAAAAATAAAAATACAGCAAAGTATAGTTACACATTCTACGCATACCCAAACAATAAAATTGAGAGGTTGTGCGTGTTTTTTTTATTGATGCAGAATATATACTCAGATTGATTTTGACAGGCGCAAAAACTTAACGGGAGACAATTGTGGTTCTTAATTCTGATTGGCTGAATCGCGTAAAAAAACAGTCCGCACACTGATTTCTGTGCGCAGCGTTAATATTGCGCGTGTGTTTTTGCGTGTCTTTTTAAGCGCGCTATTTTTTGACGGATGAAAAAATGTGCTCGGATTTTAATACCAGCGTTAATTTACGCGCATTAACGTTTAACGCTGCGCGCAAAAAAAATAGTGCTGCGCGTTCGCTTTTGCGCAAAGAAGTTAATAGAGCCCTAAGATGGCGGCCAGCCGACGGCCCCCTCTGATGACAACAGAGAAGGCATGCTGGACGCCTGCCGCTCCTGCCTTATCCAGCTGCCCCCTGCCTCCCACCACACATGCAGTTCCACACATCATTGATGATCCCTCACTCTGCTTCTGCTTACAGAGTGACAGCAGTCATAGGCACAGCATCATTCCGGCCTCGGCTCCCAACCGTCGGAACCTGCAACTGCAAGTACACCACCCGCTGGTATATATATCCTCCATGTTCCTATTACATTTTTTTTTTGGCAGTGGAGTAATAGATTTAGGGTTAATTAGGGAATTGTATTTTTGGCCCAAAACATCTTGTAATAAATTACAATTCCCCAGTTAACCCGAAATCTATTACTCCAGTGCAAAAAAACATGCATACATGCATCTGGGGTCTGATGTCTGGGTATACATGTATCTGGGGGTCTGATGTTTGTGTATACATGAATCTGGGTATACATGTACCTGCGGCCTTGCATTTTTTTCAGTGTGGCCATTAGTGGGGCCTCATGGTTAAGTTTTGCCTAAGTCCTCACAAAGTCTAGAGCCGCCTCTGACAATAAGGAATGAATTACAGAAATCAAGTCATCATGAATTAATCACATGAAGAAGCACCTCAACTACATCTTCTTTGGATATGGACAATGCTTTCCAGGTGAAAATAACAAAATGTCATGACCTCCTGGAAGTGGGAAGAAAAATTAAGGTCAAATGTGACACCAAGGTAAATGAACTTGGAGGGGTCAGGCTTATGAGTGAACCATTAACATGTAAAGAAATTGAGATTTGGTGGAACATTTTGAAAGGAGAAAAAATCTGATGTTCAGTTCTAGAAAGATTTAGTTTAGGAAGCAGGAGGACTTTGAGTTAGAGATGAAGGAGATAAAGTTAGCCATTTGACCAAAGAGCAGAGGAGAGATATCAAGGGCTGAAAGGAATATTTGGGTGGCATCAGCATACAGCTTACACTGAAACAAAAAACCGTAGTAAGTTTCCCTAAAGAGGGTAGTATAAAAATATAACAGAGGAGCAAAGACAGAACTTTAGGGCACCAAATCAGAGACGCGTTGTGTAGGCAAGGTAAAGTGAGAAAAAGACACCAATTACTGGAACAGATAGTGTTGCTATTTTTTTTGTTCCTATCAACCGATGTCACAAAGGTCCTATTCTAAATGAGCCACTAGAGCAGAGGTCAGCATCCTTGGCCCTGCAGATGTTTTGAAAATACATTTCCTATGAGGCTCCACCAAAAGTAATGACTGTTGAGCATCTTGGAATATGGAGTTCTAAAACATCTGGAGGGCCATGTTTGCTGACCTCTGCTCTAATGGCTCAAGTCATTAATGTTTGAGGATGCGTACAATATGTTAACGGCACCTATCCTTTGTATAAGAGTGGTTAAATTACAGCTAGGCAGAGAAGAACATGTTGTTTCAATGTAGCTCATTATTCTAAAAACAATTACTTTCACTGTGCAATGCAATTTCCCTAACCCTAAACGTAAAACAATGAGAACTAGTAACCATAATCATAAACCAGCAGAAACAGTAACCCTAACAATAAAACAGGCAGAAACCGTAACTCCTACACTAAAAGTAACCCTAATCATAAAACAAGCAGAGATATTAACCGTAAAATGAATCCTAAACCTAAGCTTGGCCGTAAAAGTATCTCCCACCCTAGCACTAGCCCTAATATTATCCCTGTTTTCCTAGTATGAATCAGCTGAATAATCTGAACTGATCCAATATCGGATCAAAAGAAATGGCTGTGGTCTCTTCACCACTGCACTTTATTGCCATCAAATTCCCCAGACACTGCCCAAACCATCAGGGGACCCCACCATGTCTGTCAATGGATATACCAATATCCACCCTCTCTGATTCATGACCCAGCAAAGAACCAGTCTAGTCTAATCTAGTCTAGTCACAGATCAGTACTCTAGTGCCTGTTGGGTTAGCAATTGCCGGGGCTTCAATTTTCTTAATATAAAATAGGTGACATTTTTGAGCCATGCTATTTGTCTTCTCTTGCCAAGTAAAATGCATTAAAATCAGTATAACATTTTGTCTTGATTGTGCTGCCTCAACGTACTCAACATACTTTACTTACTTTATACATTATACATATAGTACATAACAAAGTGTTCAATATGTTTGTGGAAATCAGATATTGATTAAATTCTAAAGCTACATTTAAATAATTAAAAATAACCAAATCCTTTCTCAGAAGATATTTAATCTAAAGAGAATTCAGCTTCCTTATAATCTTGAGTTGCCACCTGATAAACACAAAGAAAGAAAACATATTTAACTGTCTGTGAGAATTATTCATGTCTTCTGGTGCCTAGAGAATAAATTAGCTTCTTTACATTCACTTGAGATTAAAGCTTGCCAGCATTGCTAACTAAGTGCTGATTTACAGTAATTCTTTCCATTTCATTTCTAATTGAACATTTCCCACAGGAACACATCTGTCAGTGAAATCTTAGGACTATCGCATGATGTGCAAAAGCAGACGCAATGCATGACTTACAGAGATATAGTCATTTTGGAATGGGGTTTAAAATCAATACTTGTCATTCTTGGGCACTGCACTACAGTTAATGGGACATCTTTTTAAGTGAAATCTCTGCAAGCACACTTCGAGCCAACATATTTGGCAGAAATGTAGACTATAATGACAATCCATGGACTTACTGCCATTTTATGAATATTAATGTCAGGCAGGATTATGAAGAAGTGCTAAATTTTAATGCAGTCAAAGGCAAGATTACTACAGTCTTCAAAATTGAATTTCCAAGCACTCATCTACTTTAAAAGGTATAATATATAGTATAATATTTCAGCAGCCGTTGCCAAGTACCTATTTTAGATTTATTTCAACTGACCTCCTGAAGGAATACTTTTAACAATATTTAAGAACCATCATGTGGCACAGATTTCTTGTTTTACTTTACCCTTATTTTCATTTTTCTATATATTTTTTTTTCAATTTTATTGTTAAAAGTAGTAAGAGCCAGAGAGAAAGATTGATAATAGCCAGTAGAAAATATTTAATCCTAAAATGACAGTTTGAGAAAACAACCAAAACGTTTGAAGAATTTTTAATCACATATTACAGGAAATTAATGAAGAAGTCAAGTTATTCCTAAGCAACAGTAAAAGTAACACCTATAGAGTTTCCCTAGGTCATCTGATCTTAAGTGGTAAAATAATAACAAGTACTGTGAAGGTGGAGGTTCATTATGTCGCTCAAATGTGATGTGATAAAGAGAAATGATACATCATGGGCAACAAAGGGTCAGATATGGAATGAAAGATTGAAAAATTCATGAAGTATAGAATAAAGCCACCCAAGCAGTCCTAAAGGTGCCCTTGATTGCATCAAATGGCCAGTGTCCAGGAAAACCTACTTTGTCCTTATATCTTTATTTTTCCAGAATTAAGAAAACACTGAGCAAGAATAGTCTTCAGAAGGTCACTGAATTTTTGCTGTGTAATAATATTTCATAGGGTAATGATTAATAGTACTTTTTACAATAAGTGACATTTCATGGGATAATGGTTACTGCACTTTATTCAATAGCACTCTAATTCATAATATTTTGGGATTATGGTCAATAGTACTTTATTCTCAGGCACTTGAATTCATAACATCTTCTTGACCACTTTATGTGTGATGTTAAGTGTTGTTATTAAATAGGATACTGGATATTTTATGTTTATTGATGAATCATTAACCACATTTTACAGGTTTATTGTATTGCTATTCTAGAATCTTAAGCACTTTATAGTTGTATAAGGTCATACTACATTAAAGACAATAAGATTAGCTCTGGTCCGGTAAGGCATCCCATATATGCTGAAATGGTATGCAGAAGATGAAGACCTAAGCAGGTGAAAAATCATGTAGTATTGGCAAGATAAACCACGGACACAGAATTGTCGATTGTCAGTTCTGGATGTGATGTGTGAGTGTTGACAGATATGTCCAATAAGTCTTCTATTTCATTTTATGCCACAGAGCCGCTAAAAACCAATGCTTTGTAAAATTAACATTGTTGGAGGAATATATTGGTTTCCTGGAAATGATGCAACACTTCATGAAAGGAGTCACGAAATTAGTGATTTGTCACAGGTGTGAAAAGATGTCTATAAATGTTTAATGTAGATTGTGATTTTACTGAGGTAGACCTGTTGCTGTGACAGAGAAATTGGTTTTGGATATGTATTATATTTGTTTTTATTTTTATTCAGTAAAGTCATTTGTAATTTTTACCTATTTTTTTAGGTTATCTCTACTCAACCCTGAATTTTATTAAATATAGAGATAGGTTGATGGGATCACCTGTAAGGTCACACAACCCTTTCCTCACATCTTGTCAGAACTCCAGAGGAGTGACTCGGCAAAACCACAGACAGACCCGTGCCTGCACCTGACATAGCAGCCTCCTTCCTGCCACTGCAGCACCTTTCCTGCTATGACCTGTGGTTTCCAGGCCAGGTCTAGCAATTGCTCTCTGGGTTTTCTGCAGGCAGCCACAGGTGCCTCCTTTAACGAGCCATGTGAATCCCCACATAAGGGTGGATTTCCCATAGGGCATTGCTTCAGCATTGCCAAATACTTGGTGTATGTTACTTTAGAAGCCTGCTCATCTTTCAACCCTCCTGCCGTGTTCCGTCAAGCCTCCAGCCGTGTTCCCCAAGCGTTAATCTGTATTCCCCAAGACTCAAGCCTCCAGCTGTGCACCCTACCATAAACTATCCCTTGCAACCTACAGTGTCTTCAGCTATCCATAATCTCCTTGTGTTCCTGCTCAGTCTCCGTTACCAGTTCTTGTTTTCCTACCTGTCTCCAGCCAGCCCTTTTCCTGTCTTCGGCCAGCTGCCTCTCAACCGCTCATAAGCTCCTGGTGTGTTGACCTCTGTGTCTCTGTCTTGTAACTTTGTCCTTTCTTCTGCTTACCCTGATCTGTCTCTCCCCCTTGTCCACCAGTCATCCATTTTTCAGACTTCTACTTCACTATTCTCCCAATTACTTGCTGCCATTATTCCTGTTAACTCCAATAAACCCTGTTTGGACCTTATTTCAGCATCTGCCTGTGTGTCACAGCATCCTGGGCCCATAGCTTCGCTCTCACCCCGGTACACCAAACCCTGACACATCTTACCTGTTATGATTTACTATATCATATAATGCTTTGCTTTATTCTGAGCCACTGAGAAGGCATATCTCTGGACCACAGACCCACTTAGGAATGTTGGCTGAGAAAGTTTACCATAGAGCCAATTTGATGAACTTCGGAAAGTGTGAGCTTGATTCTACATCCCTAGTGTCCTGGAAGTTTTTTTTTTACATATTTAGGCTAGGGTCAGACGAAAGCAGTTTTAACGTGTGTTTAGACGCACAAAATCACGGCGTGCTAGCAGCAAATGACGTCCAATGCCGGGGAACACACGAAGTACGGCCGCACGAAAGTTCGTCCGCGCAACGCAAGTGGCAAACGAACGCATTTTTTCTAGAACGTCAAACCGCTAGTACGGACGTACAGAGTGCGCTGCGTCCGCTAGAGGCGTGTGTGCGTGATTGGGAGACGTCAGACGCTGCTAATGTCCGGCCAACATAACGTCCAGACACAAAAAGTGTTTTATTGATGATCCGTACAAAATCACGGACGAAAAGGCGCATCGTATGACCGCTATCGCGTATTCCGTGAAAAAATGCGTCCATTCGTTCAAACGCACTTTTTCACAGACAACGCGAAAAATGCGTTAGTCTGACCCTAGCCTAAGCTGTGAAGCTCCATTTGTCTTTGTTCATCTTTGCGGTCCATTTGAGCTGATTAAACAACAAAATAAAAAACAAAAAGACCAATTTCCTTGTTGATGTAGAATTTTACACCCTCTGTATGACTTAAATAGTTTAAGTAAATCATATCAGGATATCTGAAAGGTTCCTCTTTTGAGTTATATTTTATGGCATTATTGTGTTTATATTTGCTTCTAATGTTGTTATACTGGTTGCGTTGGATCTCTTTGGAGGTTATGGAGAGTAACCTAACAATTTTACTGCAGCTGTAGCCCATTCGCTTTAAGATTTGACAAATGTTGTTAGAAATATTTCTACACAGTGGTTATTTGAGTTTGAATCAGGTCTGGTGGTGCTCAAGTTGACCTTTTTCTCTGGCAAGATGTTTTCTCCCTATCTACAAGAATAAAATAATTGGCAGGTAACTCTTTAGATCTGTTATAAGGGGGTAAGTGTTTAGCTCTGTTATAAGGGAACTGAGGGAGCATCTGTAATCCATGGCCTAAATTCATAGGTCTAGGATTGAGACACAAATTCATCCATAGAAATTGAGGCTCAAAAAATCTGATTATTTAACAAGATCTAGGATGTGGTGAAACATCAGCCACTATAGCTTTAGCCTTAACGCTAAAGAGCACTATTATCGTGCTAAAAAAATTACACTGTGAAAATAGTCAGAATAAAATTCTAGCATAAAATATTTGTAGTATTGTTCTTAATATGTTAACATACAGGGTTATTCAAAAAGAATCGAAAGTCACCGCACGTTTTACATATAAGATCCAAAGAATAATAATAAAAAGGGCTGTTACAGAAAAAAGAAAAAAAGATAAAAAAACAAAACCGAAAAGAAAATTCTCAAAAAAATCACGAAAAATGCCTAAAAGATTCTAAGAAATCTAAAAATAAAGAGACTTTTTAGTGCAGAATAAAATAATAAACGGTTTATTAGATATTGTATTAAAACGGGAATATTTTTAACATTGAAGCCTATGGGATTCTCCTGAATAAACCTGTCGAATGAAACCACCGAATGGCAGGGAATTTCGGCAACTTTTCACTGCTGGTTTTTGTTCTCTGAATAGACGAAGCATTGCTTCTCTATGGGGATTTCACTGCCCTGGAGCAGGCAATGAACAGGCACCGTATGTGCAGGCAATTCGCCAACATTTGGCGAACTGCCTGCTTTCTGGATAACGAATGGCCAGGAAAGTTAACCGTACGCTGAATCTCACTGTTCGGTTACCTTTCAGACACAATTCGGATCTCTTTGAATAACCCTGTATAGTCTCATCACATAGTGGATTCTGCCAGGACTCAAAGGTGAACCAAGCCAAGGTAATGTACAGGCTTTTAGCACAATGCCATGAAAATGTTTGAACAAATTTAAAATTTTCACAAAGGCAAACCCCACACAACACAGTATTACCCACGTCCAGACCAAACAAGTCCAAATAGGACTTGCCCAGGCAAGTTAATAAATAAATTACAGGAATTCATGGACTTCATTGATTCAGTGACTCAGAATTGTCATTTTGGTTTCTAAGAGTCTAACACTACGCTGTGTGTTATATTCTCTCCTCAAACAATATATTCCAATTTATGTATTATTTTAGCATGTGTATTTATGGGTTTGACTATTTACACCCGCAATAAAATGTGTATTATGGGGAATCACATCCCCTCTATTAGCAATCCATGCAATTTTTGTATTGGATTACTATATGGTTGTTTTTGGTTTCTTGTATCTAGGAGGGTTAGGCCCTTGGGAGTGTGGGTTTGGCACCATCTAGTGGTCCCAGGTGGGATCACTTTTGTGGGGGGTTTTTTACACATCAAATCATCCGGACCCTTCCCACACACCCTCTAAAATTGTATCCCTTTAGTTTCTTTTAAAAAAAGTACCTAAAACAAAAGCCTGTCTCCCTCTGAGCCTTGCTGGATGTGACTACATGGAGGGTTGGATGCTCACCCAATCCAGTAGTTCTCAATGTTGGAGGGCATTGAGAACCACTGTTGGGACTTTTTCAAAAAAGATCCTGAGTGCAATGCTCAGGTTCTGGAAGGGACAAAGCTCCTGTAGTTGGAGGAGTTAGTCTTCCTGAGAGCCCCAACGGAGGGAGCAGGAAGCTCACGGCAGTATGAGCACTCAGATAAAATTGAGTGGACATCCTGCATAGAGTGATCCTTTGATATGATTTATATATTGTAGCTTTATGGCTACATGAATTACCAAAACCCTCCCTACATTCACAATACACATGAAGCCTCCCAGACATGGCCTGACCCTGCAGGAACAAAAATCACCCCTAAGTGCTATGTCTCTTTGTGTATCCATCCATACCATCTAATGTATTCATTTTCCATCTGCAATATGTATATAAATATATATATATATACAGGATCTCACATAAGTGAGTACTATACCCTCACATTTTGTAAATACTTTATTACATCTTTTCATGTGACAACACTGAAGAAATTACACGTTTCTACAATGTAAAGTAGTGAGTGTACAGCTTATATAACAGTGTAAATTTGCTGTCCCCTCAAAATAACTCACCACACAGCCATTAATGTCTAAACCACTGGCAACAAAAGTGAGTACACCCCTAAGTGAAAAAATTCCAAATTGGGCCTAATTAGCCATTTTCCATCCCGGTGTCATGTGACATGTTAGTGTTACAAGGTCTCTGGCGTTAATAGGGAGCAGGTGTGTTAAATTTGGTGTTATCGCTCTCACTCATACTTGTCACTGGAAGTTCAACATAGCACCTCATGGCAAGGAACTCTCTGAGGATCTGAAAAAAAGAATTGTTGCTCTACATATAGATGGCCTAGGCTATAAGAAGATTGCCAAGACCTGAAACTGAGCTGCAGCATGGTGGCCAAGACCATGCAGCGGTTTAACAGGATAGGTTCCACTCAAAACAGGCCTCACCATGGTCGACCAAAGAAGTTGAGTGCTTGTGCTCAGTGTCTTATCCAGAGATTGTCGTTGGGAAATAGACTTATGAGTGCTGTCAGCATTGCTGCAGAGGTTGAAGGGGGGGGGTCGGTCTGTCAGTGCTCAGACCATACGATGCACACTGCATCAAATTGGTCTGCATGGTTGTCGTCCTAGAAGGAAACCTCTTCTAAAGATGATGCATAAGAAAGCCCGCAAACAGTTGCTGAAGACAAGCAAACTAAGAACATGGATTACTGGACCATGTCCTGTGGTCTGGTGAGACCAAGATAAACTTATTTGGTTCCGATGGTGTCAAACGTGAGCGGCGGCAACCATGTGAGGATTACAAAGACAAGTGTGTCTTGCCTACAGTCAAGCATGGAGATGGGACTGTCATGGTCTGGGGCTGCATGATTGCTGCCAGCACTGTGGAGCTACAGTTCATTGAAGGAACAATGAATGCCAAAATGTACTGTAACATACTGAAGCAGAGCATGTTCCCCTCCCTTTGGAGACTGGGCCGCAGGGCAGTATTTCAACATGATAATGACCCCAAACACACCTCCAAGACGACCACTGCCTTGATAAAGAAGCTGAGGGTGAAGGTGATGGACTCGCCAAGCATATCTCCAGACCTAAACCCTAGTGAGCATCTGTGAAGCATCCTCAAATGGAAGGTGGAGGAGCACAAGGTCTCTAACATCCACCAGCTCCGTGATGGAAGAGGAAGAGCAGTGCTGGAAAATAATGGTGGCCACACAAAATATTGACATTTTGGGCCAATTTGGACATTTCACTTAGGGGTGTACTCACTGTTGCCAGGAGTTTAGACATTAATGGCTGTGTGTTGAGTTATTTTGAGGGGACAGCAAATTTACACTGTTATACAAGCTGTACACTCAATACTTTACATTGTAGCTAAGTGTCATTTCTACAGTGTTGTCACATGAAAAGATAAAATAGAATATTTACAAAAATGTGAGCGGTGTACTCACTTCTGTGAGATTATATATATATATTATCATATCTTTATCATATCTAAAGGTCTCTAAAGGTAAGTAGTCAATGTAATAGAGCAGCAGGAAATGCTAGCAGAATGCTTGGTTGTGTAGGGAGAGGTATTAGCAGTAGGAAAAGGGAAGTGCTCATGCCACTGTACAGAGCACTGGTGAGACCTCACTTGGAGTACTGTGTGCAGTACTGGAGACCGTATCTCCAGAAGGATATAGACATCTTAGAGAGAGTTCAGAGAAGGGCTACTAAAATGGTGTACGGCTTGAAGGAGAAAAGTTACCAGGAAAGGCTTAATGATCTTAACATGTACAGCTTGGAAAAAGGACGAGACAGAGGAGATATGATAGAAACATTTAAATACGTAAAGGGAATCCACAAGGTAGAGGAAGGGAGTATATTTAAAAGGAAACAAAGTAGCAAAACAAGAGGACATAGTCTTAGATTAGAGGGGCAAAGGTTTAAAAGTAACATCAGAAAGCATTATTTTACTGAGAGGGTGGTGGATACATGGAACAGTCTTCCAGTTGAAGTGGTAGAGGCCAAAACAGTAATTGAATTTAAGCAGGCATGGGATAGGCATAAGGCTATCCTAAACAAAAGATAAATCCAGGTAAAGTATCCATGTAATTGGGCAGACTAGATGGGCCGAAAGGTTCTTATCTGCCGACATCTTTCTATGTTTCTATCTGTAAAACCTGACACTCCAGGGACTTCTTATAATTCAATTTATTTACATGTGCTAAAGTCAATATTTCATAAATTATACATGACGTGATGTCTTGATGAAAGAAATGTATAATTTCTGAAACGTTGACTTTAGCACATGTAAACAAATTGAATTATAAGAAGTCCTTGGAGTGACGTTTTTTACAGATATGTTATTAAATTGCCGACCGTGGCACCTGGCAATGTTTTGTTGAAGTCCTCAAGTGCAGAAAAAGTTTGTCTTTATATATACACATAAAACCAGGAGGACTGCACTCAACAAGAATATGTATTGTTCTTAACAATGTCACTGAGGCCATGAAACACACCACACCAAATTCAGAGCACTCCACCCAAACATCCCGAGCATACATCTGCCTTACAGAAAAAAAATGGATGGTTTAGTTACAAAATATGATCATACTTTGCAAAACCCTGCCATCATCCCCTGTCTGAAACAACACACCAACTATTTAATATCTTTTGAACATTACACCACATCAAGAAGAGACAATTTGATTTTGGAGAAGTGTGAAAAAAAAGTATTTTGAATAAAATGATTGTTGCTATTGAATCAGAAGTTGTGAAATGAAGTGTGATTCGCCTAATGAATTAATTTCTACCAATCAAATTATTTAGTAAGGGTGTTGCTTAATTTAGAAAAAACAAAAATAAAAAGATAAGGGGACATAGGACGGGTTTAGTCCTGTACCCAGTTGGGGTTTTCTTTTTACTCTCTTGATGGTTTTCAACTAAAGAGTTCTATTGATGCTTAATTTAGACGCTTTTAATATTCTTTCTACAAGGAGTAAGAGGCACGTAAAAACAAATGAGGCAGGCAAGCACTATGTGTAGAATACGTTGCTTGCAATTAGCGGGCAAAATTAAATGCAATATACTTTTACAAAAAAAGACAAAAGAATCATAACTGTATGTAATTGCTTCAAAAGGACAACAGATTGTACAATTTCCATTAGGTCTGTTGCTATGAAATAAATTAGCATTAGCACCTCCATTACTTAAGTGACAAGCAGACATTATCATTTGTCAGCTCCGCATTAGATTTTAATACATTAACATGGGCTCCAATCTCAATAGAATTGCAACAATTTTAATGTACTGATAGAATCAAAGTGATCACAGTGTCTAATAAAGACACAGCTGTTTCCTGCAACAGTATAAAATATGAAATCAGGTGGCTGTAAATCGAATGAATTACGCAGCCTTTTACTGTTTCGTTTTTGTTTTATCTTCCTCTCAAATAGTATTTCACAGCAAAACAGCTGTTTGTAGCACTAAACAAATGACAGCTTTATATGTCTGACTGCTTAGAGTAGGAACACCTGATATCTTTATAGGCATTTATTGCTGTGCCAGTTTTGCTTCTTTATTAATCCTAGTATTAGAATGAAGAGGGACACAAACTAGTAATACAAAGCATTCTAGTGATACACATTATACTACTATAGAATGCAAAGCTCCATGGAGGTTACACTTGGCTCATTGGAGTCCTATGGACTGCTGGAGCCAATACCCGCAGTGTTGCACTGTGCTGCTGTTACTATGGCTTCTAATAGAGTCAAGAGCAAGGAGACCCTGACGATTATCAGCTCATGACAATTTTTGCCCTTAGTGGTTCAATGTTGCTGACTCCGTCAGAATAGGTCCACTCATTAAATGCCAAGCCTTTTAGCATACAGAAAACAGAACGTGTTTGTATGTATGATTCAGAATTGATACTATAGGATCTCTTTCTACTCATCTTATTTTATTACTTCGTTAATTAGTCTTATTTGTTGTTATAATAATAATTATTGGCCCATAAAGGACTAGAGAGCATTTGAACGCATATGTAAATAGAATAGAATTGAAAATATGATGAATCGACTTGGCCTGCAAGTTCTTTTGTAGGTCTTACTTTCATGACATGAAAAGTTCTCAAACTGATTTAATAAGTTTAAAAAGACACACTATCACTTACATAAGCTGGAACTAGATTGGTTGTGCATTACAAATAAATCCACTTTATAAAGCACATGCTGCTGTTTTTTTCTTTGTCTGGAGTAATTGCATGTAAAGAGTAAAAATAAAATATTTTTTTTATCTCCTGTTCCATTTTGTGGATATTTCCCATGATGTAACATTTATCTGTAACATTTATATAGATTTATAAAATCTGTGCAAAAGCTTCACTTCACTGATGTTCTTTATTTAATCTACTGTATTTAACAGTTAATGGGGTGGAGGAGGGGATGTTTAGATAATACAGCAGGAGGCTATTGTCTTGCCTCTGCTACCTGAGAAAAGACATGGCAGCTGAATGAGAAAAGACAGGGGGCTAAATTACATTCCTTACGTTAAAAAGGGGGCGCTAGGGAGAAAAAACTGCGTTACTTAACCCGTTAGCGTTTGGATTGTAATGTGCGGTGTCCACCAGGGCTAATGTTAATGCTCACTCAGGTGAGCGCTAACATTAGCACGAAGATTGTAATGTGGTCCAGGGAGCTTAAAATGTTTCTAATTTATCCCCTGTTGATATCCTTCGAATACATCCCACACAATACAATGATTTAAGTCTGTTTCTGACCTATTCACTCCATTCTATGGCCATTGCCGGAGCCACGCAGGGCTGCTGTCCATGGTTCTGAATAGGTTTCAGCACCACGAGGCAAAGAAAAAAAGCCTAGTTTTAAAATAAATTAGGAATCCAAAAATTCCATCCAAAAAAATTCCGAAAAATGCCTAATAAATCCTAAAATATAAATAGACTTTGTGCTGCAAGTGAAAAGAATAAACAGTTGAATAAATATTTAATAAAAACAGGGAATATTTTTTACATTGAAACCTATGGTTTTATTTTGTACAGCTGGTATTTTTATTGTAGTACTGGCTGTAAGTTATTTTGGTACCGGCTGTATTTTATTTGTTATTTTATCACTGGCTGTTATTTTCATTGTAGTACCGGCTGGTATTTTTTTTTAGTACCGTCCAGTATTTTTATTTTATTGTAGTACAGACTGCTGTCAATGGTACTGAAATATACAGTATTTCAGCACCAAGGACAGGGGGATTACGTATTTTTTTCTACCCTAATCTAAGTAATTAATTAATCTGTTTCACATTTCAAAATAACTATAATAAAAATGAAATAATTAGTAAAAACTAACAGGGTTATTCAGAGAGCGTGAAAAGCAGGAGAATGACTGGAGAATGGCTGGAGTATGAAAAATTCTAGGTCAAAATAGCCGATTTGGAAAGTGAGAAGAAAGGGAGAATTTTTCTGATTTGGCTATTTTGACCTAGAATTTTTCATTCTCCAGTCATTCTCCTGCTTTTCACGCTCTCTGAATAACCCTGTAAATCCGAAACATCCCAAAATAACTAACAAATTAATAAAAATGAGATAGGAAGCGATCCGAAATAAGAAATACCAGCTATCCAAACTAACGAATAGGTCCAGAATACAAATCACGTTAACATAATGAATGACCCAAAATGAAAAAAATAACCAAAAATTGAATGAATTGATCTGAAACTAAACAATTTTTTTTGCCTTGCACATGTCTAGTGATTCAAAAAACTAGAAGAAGCGGGGCGCTAGGATGTGGATGAAATCGACGGTAATTGACAAACACTAGGTAGCTCTATCTCAAATGGAGAGTATCCCCAACCCTCCCAAGGCAGCAAATATACGAATACACATACGTCATTAGCGTCCGGTATCCGTGCATTCATGTCAGACTTCCGGTGCTTCTTAGTGACGTATGTGCGTCGTGTCAAGTATAGAACTCCTCGTGCTCCAAGACTTCTCAACGTGCATGCGCGCCTTCTATCCTGCAGCTATTTCAACGCCAAATATATTCGCCACATAGGGTACCAGTTCTTAACCAGTTGTCCAGATCATGTATGAATCATACACCCACACAAATTCTGAATATATTTGCATCCTGCAATCATTCTGAAAAGAAAGGAAGTACATACACCAGTATATTCTCCACAGAAAAAGCATACTAAATACATATTAAATACCGAGTCATAATAAAATAAATTATATAAAAAATATACTATTAATATATATAAATTGATATATTGATATACCATCAAAATCAATTTGAGTAGCTAAAAGCCCTTATATAATAAGACCTACAAAATGTTCTATCACGGTCACGGTGTATTTTGTTAGGGATGAGCCGAACACCCCCGTGTTCGGTTCGCATTCGAACTCGAACAATTTCAAAAGTTCGAGTTCGAACTCGAACCGAACTCAATGCAAGTCAATGGGACTCAAAAGTTTGATTTTTAGAGTGCCCTCCAAGAGGGCATATATGCAAGATATTTTCCATAAAAGGTGTATGGGGGTTCGGGTAGTGCCCTGGGGGACAGGAAACAAGGACAAAACGTTTAAAAAAAGACATTTTTAAAGGAACAGTGAGTTTTCCATAAAATAAGGGTTAAAAATAAAAACAAAAAATTCCTTTAACTATCGTGCCTAGGAGGTCCCCATAACCTGCCCGTGAAGTGGCGGATTTGTAGGATGTATAGAAACATCACCATCAGAGACCCACACACAACACCTAGCCACCCTTAAGGGGTTAAAATGCACAGGGACTGGCTACTATCCTGTTAGAAGAGGGAATGTATTATATGTATTAAAGCAAGGTATATATGACAATGGATAGTCAGAGACTCTAGGGACTCAGCTTGTACGCTTTATGATAGACATTTCTAACAGAATCATAATTGTATGCTAACATAGGCCCTTTGGGAGAGGTACATGACATACAAATACTGGAATATTATGTTTAAATCTTTGGAGTGTGATAAAGATTTTATTAAGCCCTTGATGACAAATGACATAACATCTACATCATTAATGAATGGCTTTACAGAGCCCTGGTCCTTAAGGGGTTAAACAGCATATCAGAGGATCATATAGTAGAAATGAACACTTCTTAGAATTCAGAACAAGCACAGTGTTTGTTCATACATGTGCAGGCCACATCCAGTCTACAGGCAATGTATCAAATATGTATCAAATTGAGACCAGACTAATTATTAGAAGCACATGTTATTTCCAAACACTAATTAAACACCTGTTGTTTACGCCGTTTGAGAGCACATGTCATTTAGAGGTGGGAATTTTTGCACCTAGACATTAGGTAGTTTTTTAATTCAATATCTAATAAACCGTTGCTTATAATATTCTGCAGTAAAGAATCTCTTTATCTCCAGATTTTTTAGTATTTTTTAAGCATTTTTTATGCTTTTTTCAAATAATTTTTCTTCGAACTCGAACTGAACACGCCAAAAAGTTCGAAGTTCGCGAACTGCCAATGTTCGAGTCGAACTCCGAACTGATCGAACCGAAAAGCTCATCCCTAGTGACTATGGTCCCAGCTGCCTTGAGATCATTGACAAGATCATCCTGTGTTGTTCTACGTTGATTCCTCACCATTCTCATGAGCATTGAAACTCCACAAGGTTCTCGCATGGTACCCCTTACCGTGGGAGATTGGCAGTTATTTTTTTGTTTATTCCTTTTGCAACCAATCGCAACAACTATTGTCACCTTCTCACCAAGCTGCTTGGCGATGGTCTTGTAGCCCATTCCAACCTTGTGTAGGTCTGCAATCTTGTCCCTGACATCCTTGGACAGCTCTTTGGTCTTGGCCTTGTGGAGAGTTTGGAATCTGATTGCTTCTGTCAACAGTTGTCTTTTATACAGGTAACAAACTGCAATTAGGGGCACTCCCTTTAAGAGAGTGCTCCTAAATTTAGCTTGTTACCTGTACAAAATACAATTGGGAGCCAGAAATCCTGCTGATTGATAGGGATCAAATAATTATTTCACTCATTAAAATGCAAATCAATTTATAACTGTTTTGAAATGTTTTTTCTGGATTTTTTTGTCATTCTGTCTCACTGTTATTATAAACCTACCATTAAAATTATAGATTGATCAGGTCTTTGTCAGTAGGCAAAATCAGCAAGGGATCAAATAAATTTTTCCCTCACTGGATCCTGCTCACGACAGCCATCTATACTATAATGCAGTAAGGCTTGGCGTGTCCGTCGCCAAGCCTGTACTGCGCATGCACGCGCAACCAGCGGTGGTTGGCTGCGCGCGCATGCAACCGCCGTGGCACGAGCCGGCTGTGCGCTTGCCACGGCGGTTACAAGATGCGCACGCAGCAGCCGGGTAGAGGCTGCGCGCGCATCCTGTAGAGCTGGATGCGCTCGCAGCCTCTACCGGCTGCCGCGAGCGCATCCAACCGCTGTGGCGCGTGCCGCGGCATTTACAGGATGCGCACGCAGCAGCCGGGTAAAGGCTGTGCGCGCATCCTGTAGAGCCGGATGCGCTCGCAGCAGACGGCTATAGGCTGCACGCGTATCCAGTGGACCAGGATGCGCACGCAGCCTATCGCCAGTAGCGTGGGGGGCCGTGGCCCCGGGCGCAGTTTTTTAGGGGCGCAGAATTTCAAAAGAAATTTGCGCCCCTAAAAGTTGAGGCCCGGGCTTGGGCGGCTGTTCGAATGCTCTTTCGGCATTCGGACAGCCGCCCCTGGAGCTCCGTCTCCGGCATACTTACCTGCCTGAGCGGCGAAGGGAACGTTTCCTCGCTTCCGCTCTTTGAAGGACCCAAGCCGCGGTCACATGGGAGTCCCACGTGACCGCGGCTTGGGTCCTTCAAAGAGCGGAAGCGAGGAAACTTTCCCTTCGCCACTCAGGCAGGTAAGTATGCCGGAGACGGAGCTCCAGGGGCGGCTGTCCGAATGCCGATAGAGCATTCGAACAGCCGCCCCATGTCTGGTGTCTGAGCTGGGGCATATCCATGAGAGCTTGGGGGGCAGTATATCCACGAGCTGGGGCAGTATCTCCATGAGCTGGGGGCAATATCTATGAGCTGGGGCAATATCCACGAGCTGGGGCATTATCTCCATGAGCTGGGGGCAGTATCTCCATGAGCTGGGGGGCAATATCCATGAGCTGGGGCAATATCCACGAGCTGGGGCAGTATATCCATGAGCTTGGGCAGTATATCCACGAGCTGGGGCAATATCCATGAGCTGGGGCAGTATATCCATGAGCTGGGGCAATATATATGAGCTGGGGCAGTATATCCATGAGCTGGGGCAGTATCTCCATGAGCTGGGGGGCAATATCCATGAGCTGGGGCAATATCCACGAGCTGGGGCAATATCTATGAGCTGGGGCAGTATATCCACGAGCTGGGGCAGTATATCCATGAGCTGGGGCAGTATCCATGAGCTGGGGCAGTATATCCATGAGCTGGGGCAGTATATCCATGAGCTGGGGCAGTATATCCATGAGCTGGGGCAGTATCCATGAGCTGGGGCAGTATCCATGAGCTGGGGCAGTATATCCATGAGCTGGGGCAGTATATCCATGAGCTGGGGCAATATCCATGAGCTGGGGCAGTATTTCCATGTGCTGGGGCAGTATATTCATGAGCTGCTGGGGCAGTATAGGATGCGTGCGCAGCCTCTATCCGGCGGCTGCGCGCGCTTCCTGTTCTCCTGGATGTTCTCCATCCAGCGTCTTAGTTGGGGGCACTTTAAACCACGTGAGCTGGGAGCACTTATACCCATGGGAGCTGGGGGCAACTATACCCACGGGAGCTGGGGGCAACTATACCCACAGGAGCTGGGGGCAAAAATTCCCATGTGAGCTGGGGGCAATTTTACCCATGTGAGCTGGGGGCAATTATACCTATGTGAGCTGGGGGCAATTATACCCATGTGAGCTGGGGCAAATATACCCATACGAGCTGGGGGGCAAATATACCCATGTGAGCATGGGGCAAATATACCCATGTGAGCTGGGGGGCAAATATACCCATGTGAGCTGGGGGGCAAATATACCCATGTGAGCGGAGGCAAATATACCCATGTGAGCGGGGGCAAATATACCCATGTGAGCTGGGGCAAATATACCCAAGTGAGCTGGGGCAAATATACCCATGTGAGCTGGGGGAATATATACCCATGTGATCTGGGGGCGATTATACCCATGTGAGCTGGGGCAAATATACCCATGTGAGCTGGGGCAATTATACCCATGTGAGCTGGGGCAAATATACCCATGTGAGCTGCTTTGCTTAACAATAGACTGCCCTCTGGGCAGGCTTTCCACCTAGTAGTAATATAACAAAATAAATTTATTTTGCTGCATAGGCGGTTGTCGATCTATATCATCTATACAATCAAGAAGCATAGGATGCTAAACAAAAAAACAACCAACTATAATTGAATGAAACCAAAACTAAAAGACTGATAATTTGGTAAAATTATGCACTTTGCCCAGACAGGTGGTCTCATATTAATGGGGCAGGAATCACACAAATTAGGGAGCCTTGAAGCTCCAGCTTGTATAGAGTTACGTAGTATTGCAAGACCTTTCTAGCATCTACGCCCCGGCTGGAACCATTTCTGCAGAGCACCCTACGGTATATCACAGATATGTTTGGATGGTATATTGTACAGAGTGGGGTCTAGAGCTGGGAAATAACATTGCCATGTGCAGATGAAGGGCCATATTACATTACTAGCGCTGTGTAATCTCATGCGGCTGGCAAAATCAAGGAAGGCTTTGTGATTTCGTGGCTGCTTCCAATACATGGGCTCACAGAAAGGCAGTGTAATGCTTGTGAGATGCATTGCACTGGGCTGTTTTAACGAAGCTGCTGCTGGAGCTGATGTTACACACGGTCCAGAATGATAGCGGCAAAACCGAAAGTCCCCATTATTTTATTTATTGCTGTGTTCAGTCAATGTTCTCTGTCCGGGGATTCTATACATACTTTATTTTGGTCATAATGGCCTAGTGTTATTTTCTGGATTCAGTATTTCAGGTTATGTCCATTCAATATGTATGTATAGTTTACCTTATGAATACATATCTTTAAATAGAAGGTGGAGTACAAACTTTTTTTATTGTTGCTGCTTATGTAGAGGGACATCCTTCAACAGATTGCTATTTGCTTTCCTAATTTACAGAACACTAAGGATAATGATGTCCTTTGTCTATGTGCTCTTTTTACCATTACTATTGTTTTTAGACGTGTGATTTTTATTTCAAATCATTATTAATTGAGTTTCAAGACTTTAATTACATAAAACTTACAACTCCAAAAATACTAGTTCATAGGTCTACTGTAGGTATGGAGCGGTAATACTACTAACTACCTCTATAAAACTCATTTGCATACAATCTTGCCTATATTTTAAGTTTGGTAAAAAATATTTAAAGTGAATTAATATATTAAACTCCAAGGTAAAATGCTTAGCTGAACACATCGACTGCCTTAAGGTCTTTGTAATTAAGACCAAGGTCTTAAACTTTGTATAGTTTAAGAATCCATTGGCATGGAGAATATAAAATACATGCTTTATTTCAATGTTGATGGTAAAAGGGACACAGTAAGTGGAAAAAATTACTGAGAGACGATTTTCCTTTCGGTCTCCCTTTTACCGCAGCTATTCTGATCCAGCCTCTGTATTAGTGGCTGGACTCTAAATGAAGCACAAGAGCAGTGTGCCGCCTCTGGTATTGGCTCCTGGAGTCCATAGGACGCCATAGAGGTCAGCGTGTCCCTGCTGTGAACTCTGTCCAAGCCCTTAATTGCAATGTTGCGAAAAGCAGCAGATGAATCACGGAGAGACACTGTGAATTATTTGCTGTCAGGTCAACTGTGGATATTTTATATGAACTATAAAACTAAGCAAGTGAAATATTAAGTTTTAAAATAAATAATCACTTGTTGAAAGTCGTAGACAAGCAACAGACAAGGCAAAAAAGGTAGCATGTGGAGTAACTTACTTTGGGTCTATCACCTCCTTAACACTAGCATTAGCACTCACATACGTGTGCGTTAGTGCTAGGTTAAAAGAGGTTACCACAAGCCAGCCAGATCAGATAAGATCACTATCGCTAATGGGTTAAAAAATCTGTTAGCGCATCAGTAATAGCGCTTTCTGGCATAAGATTACTGTACTCTGCGCTCTCTATACATGGGGAGCGCAAAGAGTAAGCAAAGAGTAACTAGTGTTAGGATCAGAATGTCCTAGCACTAATTACGCACCGCTGCGGCTAACTGAAATGTTACCTACAGCTCCAAGCTGGTGCTAACTGATTCAGTTTCCACAGAATCAGTCAGCACCAGCTGAAAAGCCCCACCTCCCCCCCCCAAAAAAACAAATACTTACCGCTCTCCTCCCGCGGCTAGAACAGTGGCCCGAACCGCCGCTTCTGGGTGCCTGGAGCAGAGCGGGACTGGGGACAAATAATCCTCAGTAACCCTCAGCGATCACTCCGTGACCATGCATGATCACACGAGAGCGAGATCATGCAGGTCACATGGCCCAGAAGCACAACCCTCAATGGAGTCCTATGGATTCCAGGAGGGGATACTCCCGGCAGCGCGTTATCCTTGAGGGCAACACTCATTAAGGGGCAGGCTGCTGAATTCAGCGCCTGCCTCGTAATCGGCTTGTAAAACGGGGGCGCTAAGGAGAATTTGGCGAGCGCAAGTTTTTCAAGTTAGCATTCCCAGTTTAGCTCAAGGCCCATAATAGTGCCCTTTGTCTTGTTGACTGGATGCTACATCCAGTTATGTTGTTTTTTTTTCCATTCAGCAATAGTTTTTTCTTTGACAGAAAAGAAGTTTTAACATTCAGCACTTTGACTAGATTTTAAATACTAATACTACTATGGTGTTAAAACTCATGACTTGTAGAGAAACCCTGCCTGTTCATCATTTGATAAGCTGAACACAATTTTGTAGCACATCTGGATTTTGTTACAATAAAGAAAAGTTTGTGTAGCGAATGGAAAACACAAACCAAATAATATCAAACATATTAGTGTACACTCTATACAGCGCCTACGTAATTTTCAAATAATTACAGTGTATTATATGAAAGATGTGACATTCATATGATTTAGACTTGAGAATTAGAGAAATATTTGACAGGAATATGTTGGTAGCTCCTTGTGATTGACATTTCAAGGGCATAATCTGCTGTACTTATTCTTCCAGAGAGTGCTCTAGACACTGTGTATTTAGATTAGTTGACGGTTGCTTTCATTAAAATATGCTCTAGGCCATGTTACCACCTCCTTCATTCTCCTCATCAATCCCATCCTGCAGCAACAGCAAGAAGAATTCCCCATGGTAACTTACTATGGTGCCTGTGTTATTACTATATACTAGACTGATGTGCTTTCGAATATATTTTAAGAATAGTGACACTAGACCGTATTTCTATATGCAAATAAATTGTATGGTAATAAAGAACAGGACAGAAATTAAAAACAAACGATGCTTATTATTTTCCTATAACAAAACTATAAATATTAAATGAAAATGTTTATTTCCTTCATTATTTAAGTGTTTAAAAAACAAAACAAAAAACAGACTCTCATCAAAGCATGACAATGACATTTCCATTGAATAATCACTGAATAAAAATAGATAAGTAAATGCCATCTTTTATTTGTCTAAAAACCAATATAAATAAATATATGACATTATGTCTGTTGACATAGAATTCTGAGCAAATCATAAATAAGTGAATAGTACGTTTAGTAAATAATGCAATGTAATTGTTTATTTATTGCGCAGAACAACATGCAGGCCGGCATGAGTATTACAGAATATTTGTATTTGTCCATTTACTCTTGTTGACATGACAGCCAAGAGATATATACTGACAAATGCATACTAAGGTATCAGAAGTGTCTTTTAGATTATTTTTTTTTGCGTGAAATTTATACTTGACAACATTCATATAACTTTAACCAACAGGAAAGCTACTCTTGCCTTCTGCCTTTCTCACAGCTTGGCTAGGGGCAGTTTTTCAGACATACATCACTGTATCGAGTGCGTCAGTGACACTCAGTCACACAGTATTTCTATTCTGTGTGCAACAGCTTGTTTTGAATTTGAAGCTGTAAAAGTTCACAATTCTTTAGGCATTTGAAAGTAATTAACATACTGAAATATTATTCACAGAATATCAAAGGTCTGTGAATCTAGAGCTACACGTGTTAAGGTTACCGTGATACACAGTGATGTTTTTTTTATTTTTATTAATAGAAGAACATGAGACTGTAGCAGAAGTGTGTCAAAAAGCTACCAATTTTTTAACTTTTACAAATGCTGTTTACAAAAGACAGACAAATAAAACACACTGCAGAAAAACACACACATGAAAGATTAGCCCCTTTCAGCCACATGACAGAATTAGTCATGCATGTCCTACAGGTAAGAACCGCTGACGTACTAATTTTATCATGCAAATTAAACCGCTCTGTCAGCCGCAGGAGTGGAATCCAGTGGATTAATGCTGTTGCTGGATGCCTCACTGTTCATTAAACACTAGCAGCAGCAAATGAAGAGGTCAAAGTGCACTGATTGCGGTGATATCTAATCACAGTGATCAATGTGCTGTGTATCTATTTGAATTTATTCTTACAATAACTAAAAATTGGTGTAATTAATCTCTAATTTCATAAGTGTTGACATGACTCTTTGCAAATTCACAATAAAATGAATACAAAAGAAAAAAAACCAATTATAACGAAAAATGTTCCTTTAATTATTATTATTTATTCATAAAGCGCCAGCATATTCCGCAGCGCTGTACAATAGGCACAGTATAGACAGGGTTACAATCAGAGGGAACGCTGCGGGAACGCATCACATAACTGGCTCTGTAATCTCTAATGGACCCGGGCTGAGGCCGGGCACACTGCTGGGGTGTTGCGCTGCAGCGGAGGAGCTCTCGCGACAAGCCCAGCACCATCGCAGCCTCTCCCGGCTGACTCACATTTGGCGAACTGCCTGTTCTCTGGATAGCTGAATGGCCAGGAAAGGTAACCATATGCTTAATTTCAGTGTTCGTTTACCTTTCGGCCACAATTCGGATCTCTTTGAATAACCCTGTAGATTATAGGTATGATCTTCATATCCACATACGTAAAAATCACTGGCCACCATACCGAGACGCATCCAGTGTAATGCCGATTAGAATATATTTTTCAGCAATTTTTAACCTGTTCACTTCCATGATTTAGTATACTCCATCATCCAACGTTATTGCAGGAGCCCAACATCCAGTAAACATGATCTGGTTATGTTTTGGAGCAATGCGATTAAATTTAATTTACTACAAACTAAGGGCCCTAATCCATAGTGGTCGGTAAAATCGAGACAGTAAGCAAGAAAATTTGCACCTGCAGTTTTTCCCTTACCGTGTCCATGTTATCATCGTTTTTGTAGCGTCACTGCTTGCCGATGTTAGTATCAGCTTGTGGAGTCCATAGGACTCCATGGAGCCTTGTGCGTCTAAGGCTAGGGTCAGACGAACGCATTTTTATGTTGTCTGTGAAAAAGTGCGTTCGAACGAATGGACGCATTTTTTCACAGAATACGTGATAGCGGTCATACGATGCGCATTTTCGTCCGTGATTTTGTACGGATCATCAATAAAACACTTTTTGTGTCTGGACGTTATGTTGGCCGGACATTAGCAGCGTCTGACGTCTCCTAATCACGCACACACGCCACTAGCGGACACAGCGCACTCTGTACGTCAGTACCTGCGGTTTCACGTTCTCGAAAAAATGCGTTCATTTTCCACTTGCGTTGCGCAGCCGGACTTTTGTGCGACCGTACTTCGTATATTGGCCGTCATTGCCCGGCATTTGCTGCTAGCACGGCCGTGATTATGTGCGGCTGCACGCGCGTTCGCACTGCCTCAGTCTGACCCTAGCCTCAGCTGTGAGCTCTGTACGAGCTAGCTCTTGCTAGATTGCGTAGAGTCACGGAGTGAACAAGTAGGTAAATTAGGAACTGTTTGTTCCCAGTCTCACTCTGGTCCTGGTGAGAAGATGAGGCAGATTGTGTCACCCTTTTCACCATGGGATGAGAGCACTGGTGTATTTTGGCCTAGGCCAACAAGGCCCAGGCCTAGGGTGGCACTTTCCAGGGGGCGGCGGCCCACTGGGTGCCCCCACCCCTAAAAAAAAATAAAATATTTTTTTTTTTTTTTTTTTTACTTTTGCAAACTATTTTACCAGGAAGGAAACATTGAGATGTCACTAATTTTCAAGTATGTCCTGGGTAGGCAAGGCCTAGGCTTTCACTTTCCAGGTGGCAACAAAAAACCTCACCACTAATTGGGTTACTCACAGAGCACCGAAATGACGCCAACATTTTGGTGTTCTGTAGTTCCCTGCACTTCGGGGAATAAAATTTCCCAACCCTGCAGTGAATTCATCATTCACCGCAGGGTCCCCAAAGTGCATGGAGTCGGCCGCTGTATGCTGCCACCGCAAACCCATGGCCTGCTGTTTTCAAAAGAACTACTGAACGAAAATGTCTGGAATTTACATATAAGATCCTATGATTGATAATAAAAAGTTCTGTTACAGAAAAAGGAGAACCGCTATTAAAAAAAAGGGGGGGGGAATTTAGCCCAAAAAATTCTGAAAAATCACTAAAAGGTACAAAAAAAAATCAATAAATAAATAAAGACTTTTTACTGCAGATTAAAATAATAAATGGTTTATTAGATATTGCATAAAAAACGGGAATATTTTTAACATTGAAACCTATGGGGTTCGCCTGAGTAAACCTGCTGATTGAAACCACCGAACATCAGGGCATTTCACTGACATTTCTCTGCTGTTTGGTGTTCTCTGAAGAACCATTACTTCTCTATGGGGATTTGCACTGCCTTCAAACAGCACCGTACTTGCTGGCACTTCGCCAAACTTGTGTGTGAGCATATCACCAGAGCAGTGGTGTACTTAGAGGAGTGGCGGAGGGCGGGCATCCCCAGGTACCAGTGATTATTGTGGTGTCATTAGGGGGTACTAGGAGGTGCCACTGTCACTGTGTGTCAGCTTTGAGCTGTGTTCTCAAACAACGAGCAGCGGAGCATGGCGTTTGCATACGGAATAAAATCGAATAGAATAAAAATCCCCCTCTCCTCCCTCCATAGCTCCTCCCCTGCCCCGCAGCAGCTCTAGGAGAGGGGAGGGGGATGTGATTTGTGTCCAGAGAGAGAAGATGACAGTAAAAGGCAGGTAAAGGGGGGGGGTTTCAGCAGAATATGAAGCCCTGTCTGCTTACTGCTGTTTAAAGTGGACCTTTCCTTAACCAGCACTGCAGTGATAGAAATTTGTCATTGAGCTGCCTGGCTCCTGGTGAGGCTGCTTGCGTGCAGGTCACACTCGGTCCGGCCAGTCAGGTGGTACTGAGTCTCAGTACCACCTGACTGGCTGAACCACGTGACACGCACGCACGCAGCTGCCCGCCCTTTTGTTAACATGGACTGTCACTCAATTCTGGACTGAAGACCCACCGGGAAGGGAATCAAAGCCACGGTGCACCCTCTGGCAGTGGCACCCCACTGTTGACAAGATGACTCCATGCACAGGCACAGCCGTGATCCTAACGTGGCCTGGAGGGACCTCCTGCTGAGTCTGTACACAGTCCCTGCTGACTCTGCACACAGCCCTACCGCGGACAGAGGCCGGTAAATGTAGAATAAATAATTGCTGTGTGCTCACATACACTCGGTTTGCTGGGAGTTTTATTGCAGTGGATTCTGATGCACTCATACACACCACACATTGCATTGCTGGGAGTTTTATTGCAGTGGATTCTGATGCACTCATACACACTGCACATTGCATTGCTGGGAGTTTTATTGCTCTGGATTCTGATACGCTGACACACACCACACAATGCATTGCTGGGAGTTTTATTGCAGTGGATTCTGATGCACTCATACACACCGCACATTGCATTACCGGGAGTTTTATTGCTGTGGATTCTGATACACTCATACACACTGCACATTGCATTGATGGAATTTTTATTGCTGTGGATTCTGATACGTTGACACACACCACACATTGCATTGCTGGGAGTTTAATTGCAGTGGATTCTGATGCACTCATACACACCACACATTGCATTGCTGGGAGTTTTATTGCTGTGGATTCTGATACGCTGACCCGCACATTGCATTACTGGGAGTTTTATTGCTGTGGATTCTGATACACTCATACACACTGCACATTGCTTTGCTGGAATTTTTATTGCTGTGGATTCTGATACACTGACACACACCAAACATTGCATTGCTGGGAGTTTTATTGCTGTGGGTTCTGTGATACACACTGCATAGTACTGTGAGTTTTATTGCCCTGGAGCTCTGGGATACACTCATACACACTGTACATTACTGTGAGTTTTATTGCTGTGCAGCTCTGTGATACGTTCATATGCAGTGCACGTTTCTGTGGATTTTATTGTTCAACCAATTAGAGCGGCTGTGATCCAGTATACTTGACATGCGTGGCTGTTCTTTGTAAAAATGCTTGAGTTTAAACATTTCATAATTTTATTTATCTCAATAGATACATTTGAAATGGTATACAAAATATACAAGTAGGCACTTGGTATCCACTTTTAATATAAAGAGAGGAAAAGACGGAGCTCTAAGAGGAAAAGGTGGAGCTTAAAGAGGAAGGGTGGGGATTAACCAGGAAGAGGTGTGCCCTTGACAGGAGGGGGTGCCTCAAATTTAAATTAGGGGGTGCATGAGTTTAGTCAGGCCTAGGGCAGCACAAAACCTAAATACACCACTGGATGAGAGGGGAGTATGGGATTTAATGGGTGGGGTTTAGAGAGTATTATATGACTTTGCATTTGCAAAGTCATTTAACACCATCTTTTAGGAGATAGTATTTCTCACCGAATTTCAAATACTATCTCCCATGTGGAAGTGCAGGCTACTTTGGAATAACCTGCGCTTCCACCTGGAGGTTGCAATTACCATATTCCATAATACGTATAGGAGACTTTAATGTACAGTAACCTCATGCAGGGAAATGGCTACATCCGAGCCGCAAGCTTGATAAACTAACAGGAGATGTTATGTATACGTGTAGCTCTTCCACGTAGCCACGATTATCACCTCCCGGAGACCATAGAACTCCAAGGGTTGTGCTTCCGACCTGCAAGCCTGTTCAATCTGGCTCATGAGATTGCACAGTGATGCAGCGTGATCACGGAGGGAGACTGGGGACTATTTGTCCCCAGTCCCACTCTGCTCCAGGCGCAGAGTGGGACTGGGGACAAATAGTCCCCAGTCTCCTTCTGTGATCACTCCGTGGCCATGCACAATCTCATGAGAGCATGATCATGCAGGTCACATGGCCCAGAAGCACAACCCACAATGGATTCCTGTGGACTCCAGGGGGGGATGCTCACGGCGGTGCGTTATCCTGGAGGGCAGCGCTCGTTACGGGGCAGGCTGCTGAATTCAGTGCCTGCCACGTAATCTGCTTGTAAAATGGGGGCGCTAAGGGGAAATTTGCAAGTGCAAGTTTTTCCCCTTAGCATTCCCATTTTAGCTCAAGGCCCATAATAGTGCCTTTTGTCTTGGTGCTTGGATGCTACATCCAGTTATGTGTGTTGTTTTTTTTTGCATTCAGCAATAGTTTTTCTTTGACAGAAAATAAGTTTTAACATTCAGCACTTTGACTAGATTTTAACTACTAATACTATTATGGTGTTAAAACTCATGATTTGGTAGTAACATTGCCGCAGCGTGATTGCGGAGTAAGACTGGGAACTATTTGTTCCCAGTCTCACTCTGCTCCCGGAGACAAAAAGTGGCAAATTGGGCCACCGTTCTCGTCACGGGATGAGAAGTGAGTATCGGATTTATTGGGGGTGGTTTAAGGGGTGCTAAATGATTCTGCAAAAGTAGAATCATTTAGCACCAGCTTTTAGGTGTAGCTAAAATTTTGTGTAGCTTATCGGTGTAGTAATTAGCGATAGGACTTTGGAATACCTTACTTCTCTAAATGTTATTTAATGATTGCGCTCCCCATGTTAAGTATAGGATTTGCAAAGCACAGTAAGCTCGTGTAAGCTACCACAATCAGCGATGCGCTATTGGATTTTTTTACAGGTTTAGCATCAGGAAGGTAATATGAGTGCGGTAAAGTCACTTATCCTAGCGTTAACAGGTACTCATCTGAACGCTATAGTTAGCTTTCACTATGTAATTTAGCCCATCCTTATTTCTGATACATACAATACACTAGCATTAGAAATCCTCACCACCAATAAATTGGTAAAATCTCGTGTGTCCTCTACCCCGACTCCTCTAGACTGTAAGCTCATGTGAGCAGGGCCCTCTACACCTTTCGTCTCTGTTTATTGTAAAGTGCTGCGGAAACCGTTGGCACTATATAAATGATCATAAAAATAATAATAGTAGTCTTAACTTTGTTTCATGAAGTTTAAACACTCTTTTTGCAAATTTAAATAACAATTCTTTTTTAAGCAATATATTAAGAGACAACGGAAATTTAAAAAATTCAGATTTTCCAGGCTGTTCAATATAAGGCTTTCATTTCCATTGAGTCCTTTATTGCATATTTCATGTGATGGGGCATCCAAGCAGAGTTATAAATTGTAGAAGAGTCTTTGCTGAAGTGATTCTCCATAGATTTGTTTTAAACTTTATTTTTTATTTTTAATTCTTTATTTAGAGAATTATACAATACAGAAAAGTCACGAAATCAAACTTACATACTGTAAGTGCAGCCACTTAAGGCCGGCCAAGGTAACTACGGTCAGCTAGTCAAAAAACATGCGAAGCAAATAAGAACAGGGTGATAAAAAATAAATAAAAAGGCAGAAAGTCTCAATTTCAGGTAAAGAAGCAAAAGATCTATAAAATGCAGGCAGGGCCTTATCAAAGCAAGTCACGAACCGTCCTGAAAGTCCAGGCACCAAGCCAATCTAGAGACCAGAGACACGTAAGCATATAAGAAAAATGCAGGGGGGGCTAAATCAATAATGCTCAGCCCTGAAGAGGTAGGGGGCAAAAAAAAAACAGCACTCAGTCCGGCTGAGGGTCCGGAGGATCCGGTGAGAGGCCCGCAGCCGCAAGGTCATTACAGGCCACCGCAGGATCCGTGATGGCATAGGGGACGTTGGCGTGTGTCACCACCAAAGCTCCCGCCAGACCCCATCAATATCGGACACCCTTTCGGCGAAGAACTGATGTCACTTCACGAAAACGCCTGCGAGCCATCAGGGTCTGGAATGGGAGATTGTGATACAGTGTTGAGCCCTCAAAGCGCACGGGATCCCTCGCGCCCGGGGCAGACATAACCTTGAAAGCCACATCACGGAAGGCCACCACGATGTCTCAAGGAGCCCCTGGTGGATTCATTGCAGGTCTCCTGACCCGAAACACTGACCCAAGCACGTCAGGTGTGTCAGGGGGAAGCCCCGTGACCTGAAGAGCAAGATGAGTCATATAGGACGGCAGAGCGTCGGATGTAACAGAGTCCGGGACACCCCTGACACTGATGTTTCGACATCTGTGTCTCATTTCAAGCATCTCCACAGAGCGGGTCAGAAGCTCGACTTGAGACCGCAAACCAGCGATCTGACCAGACAGGTGAATTTGTTCTGATGTCACAGCAGAAGTCGTCTCTTGCACCACCGTCACCTGAGCACGTATCGCTGCCACCTCCATTCGGACCGCCGCCACCTCAGGCTGCCACACCCCACACCTCCTGCACCTGCTGCAGTCGAGGTTCCGACCTCGCGGTAGACTGACGATCCGAGGTCACACTATTACTGGCGGAGGGAAGGGGAATCTCAGCTGGGTCCCCATCAAAAACATCCTCTGCATCCAGTGATGCTTTGGAGGATGCCAGCAGTGCTGCTTTTCTTTTCTTCTGCGCCTGTTTCCTAGCACCCGCTGAGAGGGGTCGAGAGTCAGATGCTGGGGACTGCGGTGTAAGCCAGGAAATCCCAGAAGTACCCCCCTGAGGCTCAGAGCCGCAGTCATCATCCGAGGAGCCATAGCCCGGAGGGAGGGAGGAGGAAGCCATCTTTCCTGTAAAAGCGGACCCACCTCTCAGAACATCCCGAATGTCCCTCTGTCTGGGGCCCTGTCTCTGGGAACGACCGGTAGGCATGATTCCGGAGAAGCAGGCACGAGGGTGCAGGGCGGTGAGGTGATCTCAATACACCTCGAGTAGGCTTCCAAGATGGCCGCGGTGACTAGGCCCAAATCGCGCTGTAGGCTGCAATCCGTCCCTGAGCGTGGAACTCAGGGCTAAGTCAGGTACTCCAGGCTCTCCAGGATCCCTCGAGACAACCGGGTAGCTCACAGGCCAGTGCAAATGGCAAAAAAAGCTGTAAAAATCCGTAGCAAAGACAGAGCTCTTCCAAAATGCTGCCGCTCGCCTCCTCAGTTAGCTCCGCCCCCTTAAACTTATTTTAAACTATGAATTACATTTATTTGAACTGTGAAATGCATAGTTTGGAAATTAAATAAACAGTCATTGTAATGTTTAAGTCAGACTTAATGTAGTCTGATCTGGCAAAGTAAACATTTTAGCAATTTATTCTTTTCACTAGCAATTGGTTTTCCATAAAACCACTGGTAGAAACTCAGTGGTTTTAAATTAAAAAAAAATCATTTTAACTTACTAGACAGTAGACATGTGCACAGCTATTTACAGTCAGGTGCAGAAATATTGGTACATCGACACAATTCTAACATCTTTGACTCTATACACCACCACAATGGAGTTGGGATGAAACAAACACAATGTGCTTTAACTGCAGACTGTCAGCTTTAATTTGAGGGTAAGTACATCCAACTCAGGTGAACGGTGTAGGACTTACAGCAGTTTGCAGATGTGCCTCCCACCTGTTAAGGGACCAAAAGTAATGGGACAGAATAATAATCATAAATCAAACTTTCCCTTCTTAATACTTGGTTGCAAATCCTTTGCAGTCAATCACAGCCTGAAGTCTGAAACGCATAGACATCCCCAGACGCTGGGTTTCATCCCTGGTGATGCTCTGTCAGGCTTCTACTGCAACTGTCTTCAGTTCCTGCTTGTTCTTGGGGCATTTTCCCTTCAGTTTTGTCTTCAGCAAGTGAAATGCATGCTCAATGGGATTCAGGTCAGGTGATTGACTTGGCCATTGCATAACATTCCACTTCTGTCCCTCCAAAAACTCTTTGGTTGCTTTTGCAGTATGCTTTGAGTCATTATCCATCTGCACTGTGAAGCGCCGTCCAATGAGTTCTGCAGCATTTGTCTGAATGTGAGCAGATAATATTGCCTGAAACACTTCAGAATTCATCCTGCTACTTTTGTCAGCAGTCACATCATCAATAAATACAAGAAAACCAGTTCCAGTGGCAGTCAAACATGCCCACGCCATGACACTACTGTCACGGTTCCCGGATCCCACCACGCAGTACTTAACCCCCAACACTCCACAAAACTCAGAAGCTACCAACAGTGTAGCTGTGAATGATCCCTATCTGTCTGGTCCTTAGAATTGGCCAGGTAAACTAGCTAGACAGAAAAGGGTTAACAATACGGAGAGGAGTCAGCCGAGCCAGAATCAGGAATACAGAGTTCAGAATGGTCAAATGGAATAGCCGGGTCGGTATCAGAGCAGTAGCGTAGTACAAGAAAATAGTCTAGGGCAACAGAAGGCAGAATGGTCAGAACACAAGCAGAGGTCAATAACAGGTTAAATCAATTTAGCAGTCAGGTACAAGGAGCTCAGGTATGGATAACCACGATCTGGCAACTTCTGAAACTATACTGAGGGTTTTTAAAGACCTTCACCAGACCACGCCCCCCACTCAAGCCACACCTCATGCAATCACCTCCCTGCCTGTCTCCATTTAAAACGGGCAGTGGTCAGCGAGCAGCATCAGACTTGCTGTCCTCAAGCACACAGGTAGGGCTGGAAGCCCCCAACGTTACAGTACCCCCCTCTCCACGGGAGGCCACCGGACGACCAACAGGACGAGCGGCAATACGACCACCAGGGCGATCGGGGTGCGAGGCATGGAACGCCCTGACCAACCTAGAGGCAGACATGTCGGAAGCTGGAATCCAGGACCGGTCTTCCGGGCCATAGCCCACCCAATCGACCAAGTACTGCAGAACACCCCTGCACAACCTAGAATCCAAAACCCTCCTAACCTCATACTCTGATTCACCATCAACCTGAACAGGTGGAGGAGGAGGAACGACCCGCGTGTACCTGTTACACAACAAAGGTTTCAGTAGGGAGGTGTGGAAGACGTTGTGCATGCGAAGATGTTTAGGAAGGGCAAGAGCATAAGCCACAGGATTAATGCGGCGAATGATCTTATATGGACCTATAAACCGAGGTGCCATTTTCATAGAAGGCACCCGCAACTTCACGTTCCTAGTGGACAACCAAACTCTATCCCCCACGTTATAGGAGGGAGCTTGTAACCTATGCCTGTCAGCCTTGCGTTTCTGGACAGCAACATTGCGCTCCATATTTACGCGAATCTGTCTCCAAATCTCTTGTAGTTGAGTGAGATGGTCATCGAGAGCCGGGATGGCCTGTTCATTAAACTGAAGCGGTAGAGCCGGAGGGAAAAAACCATAGATAGCAGAAAAAGGAGAGTGGCCAGTGGTCTCATTAACGGCGTTATTACGTGCATACTCAGCCCAGGGCAACAACTCCGACCAATTGTCTTGTTGTTGTGTGGTAAAGCAACGTATGTACTGCTCGAGACCCTGATTTGCCCTCTCTGCTGCCCCATTGGTTTGTGGATGGTATGCTGAAGAGAAGGCCAATCGCACCCCCATCTCCGCACAGAAAACCCTCCAGAAACGAGAGACAAACTGAGCTCCTCTGTCAGAGACTATTTCAGACGGAACCCCATGTATTCATACAATCTCTCTAGCAAAGACAACCGCCAGTTCTTTGGCTGTAGGAAGCTTAGGTAAAGGGACAAAATGAGCCATTTTGGAGAAGCGGTCTACAACTGTCAGAACCACAGTATGACCTTTGGACTTCGGCAAGTCCACAATAAAATCCATAGATAGATGAGACCAAGGCCTCTTAGGCGTGGGTAAAGGCTGCAATAGACCGACAGGCAAGGTTTTACTGGTTTTGCTTCTGGCACAGATTTGACAAGCCAAAACAAACAGGCGTACGTCCTGTCGCATGGTGGGCCACCAGAACTGTCTGGAAATACTGGTAAGAGTCTTAGTAATACCAGGATGACCTGCTGGTTTAGAATCATGAAACATTATGAGTAATTCTTGTCTTTCCTTTTCAGGTACAAACAACATATCTGGAGGCTTGTCAGGTGGAGCCCCCACTTGAGCTGCCTGGAGACGTTCCAGGAAAGGCGAGGAGACAGACAAGACTGTGGAAGCCACAATACGTTCAGGAGGAACTATAGGATTGTGGTCTTGTGTATTAGATTCATATGGGTCATATTGACGAGATAAGGCATCAGCCTTTACATTGCGGTCACCTGGTCTGTAAGTCAATACAAAATTAAACCGGGACAGTAGCAATGACCACCTGGCCTGTCTCGAGTTCAACCGTTTAGCATCCCCGATGTACGTAAGGTTCTTATGATCAGTGATTATCAACAAAGGATCAAGAGTACCTTCCAACAAATGTCTCCACTCTGACAGGGCAGACACAATAGCAAGCAATTCTCTGTTGCCAATATCATAATTGCGTTCTGCTGGTGATAATTTTCTTGAAAAGAACCCACAAGGATGTAGTGGTTTCCCTGGAGATTCTCTTTGAGACAGGACAGCCCCAATGCCTATCTCAGAAGCATCAACCTCAAGAATAAACGGAATCCTGGGATCAGGATGCCGTAACACGGAGGAGCGGAAGTAAAAAAGCCTGATTGAGAAGACCAGATCTGGTTCTTCAGACCTTTACGTGTCATATTAATGATAGGAGAGGCTATAGCGGAATAATTCTTGATAAATCTCCTATAATAGTTAGAAAACCCCAGAAACCTCTGTATGGCTTTGAGACCTTGAGGAAGAGGCCATTCTGAGATGGCCGTGAGTTTAGAAGGATCCATCTCAAAACCCTCTGGAGTGATAATATACCCAAGGAATTTCACAGTAGTAATGTCGAATAAACACTTCTCTAGTTTGCAATAAAGACCATTGTCCAGTAATTTAGCTAATACCTGTCTGACATGTGCATGGTGGGTTTTCAGATCGGGAGAGTAAATCAATATATCGTCTAGGTATACTATAACAAAGGTTTGCAAGAAATCTCTGAGCACATCATTAATAAAATCCTGGAATACCGCTGGAGCATTACAAAGACCGAAAGGCATGACCAAGTATTCATAATGCCCACTCCTGGTGTTAAATGCTGTTCTCCACTCATGCCCCTCTTTTATGCGTATCAAATTGTAAGCTCCTCTTAAATCAAGTTTAGTGTATACTGCTGAACCCCTTAACCTGTCGAACAGTTCCGATATGAGAGGGATAGGGTACACGTTCTTAATGGTGATCTTGTTAAGCCCCCTATAATCAATACACGGGCGTAGATCTCCCTCTTTTTTCGACACAAAAAAGAATCCAGCCCCTGCTGGAGAAGAGGAACGTCGGATAAAACCTCTCTCCAAATTCTCCTTGATATACTCCTCCATAATTTGGTTCTCCTTTATGGAAAGAGGTATACTTTGCCTCGGGGAGGCATGGTACCTGGATGAATATCAATAGCACAATCATATGGTCTATGTGGAGGTAGTTTGTCTGCCTCTCTTTTATCAAATACAGCCCTGAGGTCTGCATATTGTTCAGGAACTTCAGTAGACAATGGAGGGCTGTGGGTGTGTTCAGGGCACCGACATGCTGAATGGGTATTAAACAAGTCCCAAAACATGCAGAACTCCAAGACAGTATCTCTCCTTTAACCCAATCAATAACGGGATTGTGTTCCACCAACCAGGGGAAACCAAGTACAACAGGATTGGAAGGTGAGTGGATAACTTGGAATATGATCTTTTCTTTATGCAAGAGACCAGTAGTAAGAACTACTGTAACCGTATCGTGAGTAATCCTAGGGCAGGATAACGGCCTGCCATCTATGGCTTCAACGGCTAAGGGTGTCTCTCTTACAACCAGAGGTAGAGAAATGGAAGAAGCGTAGTTAACATCAATAAAGTTACCAGCAGCCCCAGAATCCACAAAAGCGGTATTATGTGTGGTCTTGGTCTCCCAAGCCAAGGACACTGGTAACATAAGTTTAGTGTCTTTGATAGGAGACATGCATGTCACACCCAAGGCCTGTCTCCTCAGCTGCCTTAGGTGCGGTAGTTTTCTGGCTTATCATGCATCTTAGGACGAGTAGGACATTGAAATCGTACATGTCCCTCCAAACCACAATACAGGCACAATCCCTCACGAAAACGTCTTGTTCTCTCCTCCTCTGTAAGCCTAGTACGGCCTAGTTGCATAGGCTCTGAGGGAGGAGATAACTCTCTGGGTGGTGCTTGAAAGACAGGGGCCAACCTAGGTAACGGTCTCTTGGGTCTCTCTCTTGGAGTCCTTCTATCCCTTATCTGATTATCCAGATCTATACAGTAATCAATGAGTTCACACAATACCTCAGGTAGTTTACGTGGAGCTAATTCATGCATCAACGACTCTGGTTCTGGCGTTTATGGAGGGGTTATCAGTGTCTCATTTGTCCAGTTCACATCAGAAACTAAGTTTTAAATTCTATGGCATAATCAGACACAGTCCTGTTCCCTTGACGTATGCGGAACAAGGATTTGTCGGCTATCGTGGCCTTTCTGGTAGGATTAAATGTACGTTGTAACTCGGCTATGAATTCTTTATAATCCCGTACAATAGGTCTTTCTGCCTCCCATAAAGGAGTCGCCCATGTCAACGCTCTGCCAGACAGATGGTTAATAATAAACCCCACTTTGGCAATGTCAGAGAAAAACATTTGTGGATTTAATTTAAAATGAATATCCACATGGACCAAAAATCCCCGGCACTCAGAGGGAGTACCGTCAAACCTCATAGGAGCGGTCATGTGTACCTGGGATGTCTGAACGACAGGGGGCACAGGTATAGCAGGCGGGGGTGCAACCCCAATTGGTTCCAGGTGTGCAGTACGATTCAGGATAGTTTGTAAGGCAATGGCAAACTGATCCATCCTATGATCCTGCTCATCCTGTCTGGATACAAAGGTAGCCAAGTGCTGTGTTAAATCTGCGGGATCCATATTGGCCAGATCGTAATGTCACGGTTCCCGGATCCCACCACGCAGTACTTAACCCCCAACACTCCACAAAACTCAGAAGCTACCAACAGTGTAGCTGTGAATGATCCCTATCTGTCTGGTCCTTAGAATTGGCCAGGTAAACTAGCTAGACAGAAAAGGGTTAACAATACGGAGAGGAGTCAGCCGAGCCAGAATCAGGAATACAGAGTTCAGAATGGTCAAATGGAATAGCCGGGTCGGTATCAGAGCAGTAGCGTAGTACAAGAAAATAGTCTAGGGCAACAGAAGGCAGAATGGTCAGAACACAAGCAGAGGTCAATAACAGGTTAAATCAATTTAGCAGTCAGGTACAAGGAGCTCAGGTATTGATAACCACGATCTGGCAACTTCTGAAACTATACTGAGGGTTTTTAAAGACCTTCACCAGACCACGCACCCCACTCAAGCCACACCTCATGCAATCACCTCCCTGCCTGTCTCCATTTAAACCGGGCAGTGGTCAGCGAGCAGCATCAGACTTGCTGTCCTCAAGCACACAGGTAGGGCTGGAAGCCCCCAACGTTACAACTACCACCACCATGCTTCACTGATGAGGTGGTATGCTTAGGATCATGAGCAGTTCCTTTCCTTCTCCATACTCTTCTCTTACCATCACTCTGGTACAAGTTGGTCTCATCATCTGGTATTCTTGGTCTCATCTGTCCATAGGATCTTGTTCCAGAACTGTGAAGACTTTGTTAGGTGTTGTTTGGCAAACTCTAATCTGTCCTTCCTGTTTTTGAGGCTCACCAATGGTTTACATCTTGTGGTGAACCCTCTGTATTTACTCTGGTGAAGTCTTCTCTTGATTTTTGACTTTGACACACGTACACCTACCTCCTGGAGAGTGTTCTTGATCTGGCCAACTGTTGTGAAGGGTGTTTTCTTCACCAGGGAAAAAAATCTTCATTCGTCCACCACAGTTGTTTTCCGTGGTCTCCCAGGTCTTGTGGCGTTGCTGAGCTCACCGGTGCGTTCCTTCTTTTTGAGAATGTTCCAAACAGTTGTTTTGGCCACGCCTAATGTTCTTCCTATCTCTCTGATGGGTTTGTTTTGTTTCTTCAGGCTAATGATGGCTTGCTTCACTGATAGTGAAGGCTCTTTGGATCTCATCTTGAGAGTTGACAGCAACAGATTCCAAATGCAAATAGCACACTTGAAATGAACTCTGGGCCTTTTATCTGCACATTGTAATTGGGGTAATGAGGGAATATCACACACCTGGCCATGGAACAGCTGAGAAGCCAATTGTCCCATTACTTTTGGTCCCTTAACAAGTGGGAGGCACATCTGCAAACTGCTGTAAGTCCTACACCGTTCACCTGAGTTGGATGTACATACCCTCAAATTAAAGCTGACAGTCTGCAGTTAAAGCACGTTGTGTTGGTTTCATTCCAACTCCATTGTGGTGGTGTATAGAGCCAAAGATGTTAGAATTGTGTCGATGTCCCAATATTTCTGGACCTGACTGTATGTTCAGTGTCATTCAGTTCAGAATATTTTGGATTGCCAAAATTTTGGCTTTGAAAAATAAGAAGAAGCAGCCAATTTGGATTAATCTGGCTTTATGATATTTCAAAATCTGAAAAAAATCAAAAACATCTGAAGCATTTGACATAGGGCTCTGTTCCATAGCTGGTGCTAACATAACTGCAGCTGTTGTAAACTTATCAGAGCCTTTATAAAGCTGTATCTCCTAGTTCGTGCTAACATGGGGATGCTAATGTGGAAAATCTGTAAATACCTGCAAATTTCCCTGTAGAATCCCCATTTTAGTGTGATATTCTGGGGCAGGCGATTCCTCAACACCTTGCCCCGAAAGGCAGCGATAACCACTGGGATACTTGTGGTACCACTTCTACACTGCTGCGAGTATCACCTCTTGGAGACCATAGGACTCCATGGAGGGTTGCGCTTCTGGGACTCGAGTCCTGCGTGATCTCACTCTCATGAGATCATGAAGCTCTGCAAATTGATTGTTGAGGGAGACTAGGAACTCTTTCTTCCCAGTCTCACTCGGCTCCTGGGGACAAGAAGAGGCGGCTTGGGACACCGTTCTTGGCGCAGGACTAGATATGAGCATTGGATTTATTCGGGGGAGGGGTTTAGGGGGATGCTACATGATTCTGCAAATGCAAATGCAGACTCAAGTAGTGCCAGCTATTAGGTGGTGGTAAAATATGGCTCTCCACATACCTGCAGTAATTAGCGCTAGCACAATGGAATACCTTACTTATCGAAATGCTAATGAACATTTGCGCACCCCATCTTAGATATAGGATGCGCAAAGTACAGTAAACTCGCGGAAGCTAGCGTAAAAAACTATGTGCAAACAGATTATAAGGAATGTAATATGGGTGACATGTGTTAAACACACTTATCCTGGCAGTATTGCTTACATATCGAGGTGCTAACTTTATCACATACTATTGATTATAGCCCATAGTCTATGGAGTTGTTAAGTTTACAACAGCTCAGGTTAAGTTAGCACCAACTTTGGAAAATAGCCCATATTCAGATGTTTTCAATATGTGGACGATTGCTATGTTATTACAATATACAATAGTGTTTAATGAACAAAATGGGATGTAAAAAAACACTCTTTCTTCTTATATGATTAGCCTTACTATTTCTACCAGTTTTATGATTATTTTAGTTTAAATTTTAGGCTTACAACCAATAAGAGCCAAATTTGCCACGGAATTGCAGCAAGTGGTGAATTTCACCATACGGTGCAATTTTCGTGACATTTTGGCTATACAGAAAGCTGGCATTTCCCCAAACATTGGCGAAATACGGTGCAATTCGCTTCAGATCGCTGCAATTCGGCATTCTTCAGTGTCAGTGAAATTGTACCATAGAGAAGTAATGCTTAATCTATTCAGAGAACGCAGAACTGCAATGAAAAGTTGGCTAGAGACGACCCCGCCCTCCACACTCACGCCCCACCTCCTGCTCTGCCCAGATTTTCAGTGCTTCAGTTTGACAGGTATTAGCAGATGAATCCCATAGTTTTCAGTGGAAAAAAAAATACTTTATTATTTTTTTATTAAACTGTTTATTCTTCTCATTTGCAGCAGAAAGGCTTTTATTTATTTTTTAGAATATTTTAGGGATTTTTCTGTATTTTTTGGTGAAGTTTATGATTCCCATGTTTTTAAAATGGCATTTTATTTTTATAATGTAGCAAACCATTTTATTATTCATAGGACCTTTTTTATTATTTCCATGCATTTTCATGCATTTTTATTGGTTTAAACACATTTTAAAAATTGCATATTTTTTTTACCCCCCCTGTTCATCGGGTGATTGACTTTTTGCAGCGGCATTTGGCGGCATTCGGCAGTCAGTTCGGTGGCGTTCAGGGAATCATCGGCTGTGTTCAGTGGTCTGTGACTGTGTTCGGCTCCATTCGGTGGGCTATGGCTGCATTCGGCAGATCGTAGGCTGCGTTCGGTGGGCTGATCAACGGTGTTCCACAGATCCTGTTTGGGGCACTTCGGGGACCCTGCGGTGAATGCTAAATTCATTGCAGGTACGGCGAACTGAACTCGTCGATGTACACCAAACAAGCGATATTTCAGTGCTCTCTGAACAACCATTTAAGAGTTAATATGCTCATTTTTGCATTTCCAACTAAGACCACATTTATTTATAAAGTATTTTACCAGGAAGGATACATTGAGATTTCTCTCATTTTCAGGTATGTCCTGGGTTCAAGAACATTGAAGTGTTACAGAAATACAAAGTAATAAAATGCAAGATATTAACACAAAACAAATACAGATTAACAGAAAATAAATATGTAGGAAATAGTCATTATGTTACATGTTTACAGGTGCATTCTGTATTGAGGTATGTTAATAGGGAGCTCTTGAGTGACTTAAGACTGGGGGAAGATTTGATGGTGTCTGGGAGGTTATTCCATAATTGTGGTACTCTGAAGGAAAATGAGGATCGAGCCACTGTCTTTTTGTATTGTGGTATTGCAAGTAAGATGCAGGTCCTGGATCGGAGGTTATAGGATGAGGGAACTGCTAGAGGAAGCAGCCTATTCAGGTAGGGTGGTAGCTTCCCAGAAAAGCTCTTAAACACCAGGTTGGAAAGGTTTTAAGTAAATTACTATATATAATGAGTGCCTTATGTAAAGTTAGAATTTTTTTATCAGTAATTTCACGTATTTCAAACATTGAGGTAATCAATTAAATGATAAATGATCATTTAAAATGCTCGGAATTTAACAAAGTTGGTGATAAATCACTGAACTAACAAATAGCAGGAGTCCAAGTTCAAGTGAATATATAATGCAGAACATATTGTGGCTCATTAAATCATCCAAAAAATATTTTCATTGCTAAAAACTAATTAGAAGAAGGTAATTACTTTTGGGATAAAGGGATTTTTGTACCCTATAGGCAGATGTTTTATTAAACTAGTTTATTACTATGATGTCACAATCACACCTAGATTTCAAGAGATACAGATCTAATTAAAAGGAACATGGGAAATGAAAAATGGTATACCCCTGCGAAATAACTAGTAGAGAACCAGAATAAAGATCCTCTTAATTCACCTATGTACAGTTTCCACGATACACAACTTTCAGGAAACAAAAACGTTAATAATATTTTAATAAATATTGTCCCAAGTGGTAGTGGGTGAATCAGTCAAATCAGAATGATTAAATGTTATCTATAAAATATCCAGAAGGGTGGCCAGTACTGAATGCCAAGGACATTATTCCTGCACGAGAGGTGCAGCAACTCCAACAATCATTACAGCCTTGCTAGGTCTTATCGGGGGCGGGGGTGTAGCTGACACCCTTCTAGGCACCTTGGGCAAGGGGTCCAAGTCTGGATTACTCTGTAAACTTATAGTGAGAGAAAAAAGAGGTTTGTGACGGTCCTGAAAATGAGTACTCATGGCCTGCTCTACGGAGGGGTCCGCTCATGTCTCACAAGGCTTTAAGTGGATTTGTGCCATTACAGAGATGAAAAGTCCACATGCAAATGCCAGAAAGGGTAGCCAGTACTGAAATGCAAAAGTCATCTCTGTATGATATCAAACATGACTAGGTTTGGTGAAAAAGTAACAAAATAAATAAATAAGTAAAGAAAAATAAAAACTGTTTAACTTCCCTGGCGGTCTAATTTTTTCAAAATTTTGTGTCTAAAAGCGTCTCAATTTTTTTTTAAAGGAAACGTGTTTTTGTACATAGTTAGCCTGTAATAATCACGCACTGAAATCCTTGCGATCAAGAGTCCTTACTGGTAAAATCCTTTATAAATTAATTAATTAATTAATTAAAAAAAATAGTAAATACACGGAGTCCGATAAAGTTTGAAACACGACATAATAATTTATTATCCCAAAAATAATTATCCAAAATAATGCAAATAAATGATATTCAATAAAATACAACAAAAAACACTGAAATCTGTCTGAGAACAAGGGTGAGACAATGTATGGTCTATTTCTTATCCTGTACTGCCACCTAGTGGCCGTTCATAAATTTTGCCATTTGTATTCAGTGTGTTTTGTGAATGAAGTTTGCTGCGTCCAGCCCCCTTGCATCATGTGACTCGCAGGGAGCCATCCAGGAAGCAGCTCGCGGTGATCACACTGCGGAGGGACAGCGAGGGAGCCAGGAGGAGGTGAGTATGTATCCAACCCGAGTGTGGCTCGGGGTTACCGTTTGTGGTAGCGAAATTTAACCCCGAGTCACACTCGGGAATACCGCCAGGGAGGTTAAAAATAATAATAAAAAAGGTCTTGGGGGTATAATAAAACATGACCTCAAATCGTGTTTAAACATGAGCACAAAATGGTCAAAATTAGCTCAGCACACAGAGGTGAAATGGCTCATCGGTGAAGGGGTTAAAATCAAAAACATGTAAACATTGAGTATTTCTAAATTCAGGACAAAATTTCAAAACTATTTAGCCGGGGTCTTTTCAAAGCGGTTCTAGATTTTGGGGTCAAAGTTCGAAAAAGTGTGTTTTTCCGTTTTTTTTCATCATATTTCAGATTTTTTTATAGTAAATTATACGATATGATGGAAATAATGGTATCTTTAGAAAGTCCATTTAATGGCAAGAAAAACTATAATATGTGTGGGTTCCATAAACGTGTAAGAGGAAATTTAGAGCTATATACAAACAGTGCAGAAATGTAAAAACAGCAGTGGGTACTTATGGACAGAAAACGGTAAAACCACATGGCCACTATGGGGTTAATCCCAAAAATGAAGACCAAAAATTTGTATAATATTAAAGCCAACATTGTTATGTAGGTTCTTTCTGCTGTATGCAGAAAACACAGGGCAAGACTTCAATCTTTCTCTGGATGCTGCAAACATGTTATTGTATGTAAATGTCAATACAGTAAATTAAATGCAGTCCTGTCTGAACTGTATCTGAGGATACAAAGTACTAATGATTATTAAGCATTTTATGAGTTTGTTAAAATACTATTGGCCTCATTAACCTATACATAACATTGATTGCTCAGTAAGTTATCAACCTGATTAATCCATTTAGTTGCTCCAGGGATATTCGTATTGATTGGTGGCTGTTATGTTTCAGTAACAATGCTTTCAGCACAGGGTCAATCATGACACAATGTTACATGGTGAAAAAAAACATTAACAATGATTTCATAACATTTAGGTCATCTAAAACAGACCATATATAGTCACAACAATGTAATCCAGGGGTCACCTTGGCCCACCAGTTGTTTTAGATCTACATCTTTTAGGAGGCTGCACCAACCTAATAATCTAAGAATTATGTAGATACAGTTCCAAAAGATGTGAAGCCCTAGTTTGCAGACCCCTGCTGTAATCTCTTAACCCCTTCACTGCAAATGATTTTCCATAGGAGCCGGTGGTTTTTATTCTTTTTGAAAATCACTTTTCTTTCATTATTTAATAAAACATCATTGCAAATGTTCTCAATGTATTATTACTGTAGTCACCCTATTTGACAGGCAGAAGTTGCCATCTACTGGCAAAAAAAGGATACTGCAGTAGAGGCTCCGTGTTTTAGACACAAGTCCCAGCTTTTCAAACCGTTTTAGCACCTCAACTGCCATGCCTAAGGTACTAAATCTTGAGGCATATCCTGGAGTCCATTTGCATGAATTTCATTTGCATTGCTCCAGATTTAATCCTAATCAAACATATTATATATTGGGACACTAACAGGTGGTTTGATGATTGAGTATACTCAATCTTGGTCATGAAGGGGTTAACTGATCTCTAATTGAGTTTGTTTTATTCATTTTCTCTTCTGATTGGACTTTCATGGTTTGTACTAGATTTTCTAAAAAAAATAAGGGATTATTCAAAGCATGCCGAACTTGCCACCAAATTGCACCGAGCAGTGAATTTCCCTGTATGGTGCAATTTCATGGCAATTCAGCTATTTAAAAAGCTGGCAATTCGCCAAATATTGACGAATTGCCAGCGAAATATGGTGATCTTCAGCAGCAGTGAAATCCTCATACAGAAGTTTATCTATTCAGAGAACTCCAAACAGTACTGAAAGGTCATTGAAATGTCCTGATTTTCGGTGGTTTCATACGACAGGTTTAATCAGATGAATCCCATAGGTTTCAAAGTAAAAATAAATCCTGTTTTTATTAAATATTTATTCAACCGGTTATTTTTTCACTTGCAGCAAAAAGTCTCTATTTCATAGGATTTTTTTGTCGTTTTTATGGATCTTTTTAGGAAAAAATTTTGAGTCCTGGTTACTTTAATGATGTTTTTTTTTATTCTGTAACAGACCTTTTTATTATTATTATTTATAGGACCTTTTTATCTTCATTTAAGGCTAGGGTCAAACGAACGCATTATTCGCAGTGACCGTCAAAAAGTGCGTCCGAACGCATCAACGTATTTTTTCACGGAATGCGTGAAAACGGTCAGACGACGTGCATTTTCGTGCGTGATTTTTTACGGATCGTCAATAAAACACTTTTTGCGTCTGGACGTTATGTAGGCTGAACATTAGCAGCGTCTGAGATCTCCTAATCACGCAAACACGCCGCTAGTGGACGCAGCGCACTCTGTACGTCAGTACTAGCGGTTCTGCGTTCTTGAAAAAATGCGTTCATTTTCCACTTGCGTTGCACGGCCGGACTTTCGTGCGGCTGTACTTCGTATATTGGCCGTCATTGCCTGTTATTTGCTGCTACCGCGGCTGTGATTAAGTGCGCCTAAACGCACGTTAAAAATGCGTTAGTCTGACCCCAGCCTTAACAATACCGTTTTAAAATTGAGGCTTTTTTTTTCTTTACTCTCAGTTCGGCAGCATTCGGTGGCTGCTCAGCTTTTTTTGGTGGCTGATCGTCGGTGTTCAGAGGCCTGTTTGGCGGCCGGCGGCTACCTTTGCCAGGATGATTTTATGCGTTCGGTGGATCCCATCGGCGCATAGAACTCGCCGAAGTGTGCCAAACGAGAGCACCAAAATTTCGGTGCTGTCTGAATAACCACTCTAGTGAATTTCCCTGTACGGTGCAACTTCGTGGCAATTCGGCTATTTAAAAAGCTGGCAATTCGCCAAATATTGACGAATTGCCAGCTAAATACGGTGATCTTCAGCAGCAGTGAAATCCCCATACAGAAGTAAGTTTATCTATTCTGAGAACGGCAAACAGCACTGAAATGTCATTGAAATGTCCTGATTTTCTGTGGTTTCATGACAGGTTTAATCAGGCGAATCCCATAGGTTTCAAAGTAAAAATAAATCCAGTTTTTTAAAAATATTTATTCAACCATCGGTGCATAGAACTCGCCGAAGTGCGCCGAATGAGAGAGAGCACCAAAATTTCAGTGCTGTCCGAATAACCACTCTAGTAAAGCATGTATACTGAAGATTGAACTTCAATGTTAATAGTGGGGAGTTTGGGGTTGATAAGCACTAAGGGTCATCATGTTTAAAACAAAGATGTTATGCTTTTAAATGGCATGCCAGTAAATTAGGCTGACAGTATAAATAGAAAATTCCAACTTCCACACAAGCCAAGTATCAAGATCTGAGATTTGTTTATATTACAGTAGTGACTCCACAATGACAGCCTTTTCACAAACACTCAAAAATGTTACACACTTGAAACAGTAGGAAATAAGATAGTAGCGCGACCCTTACTCCCAGTGGCATCATGCCACATGATACACTTTGACAGACTAAGGCAAAGGAATAATCCATGGTGGAAGAAAAGAACAACATTCGATTCCAAGGTCTCTTGTTATTTATGCTTGCAGCTGCAAATGGGAAAGTTACCTACTCTCAAGACCACCCTGTGTTAAGTGTTTTTATACAAATATATAGTAACAAAAATGATCAGGGTTATTCAGAAAGCGGTGAAAATCAGGAGAATGATTGGATAATGGAAAATTCTAGGTCAAAATAGCCGATTTGGAAAGTGAAAGGAATGTGGGTATAAAGCTATATGCCCTAAAGCGTGGGCGCCTATAAAGCTATATATTGTTTTTACCAATAAATGCAGTTATCATGATAAGTTATAACCAGTAAGTGATATGATGCCGCCCTGGGATAAAAAAAAAAAAAAAAAAAAAAAAAAAAATCACAGAAAAAACAACCAAAATCTGTGCTAAACAAAGATGAGGCAGGTGTGGCAGGTATCCCTGACAGCGCATCAGTAGTGCAAAACACTGGACTGCCATTGAAACATTTGCATATGCATATATAAATAATGAAATAAAGTGCATCAATAGTAGGCACAATAGTGAAATAAAGTGCAACAAAACAGTAAAGTGCAGCGGTGCCTTAAAAGAATAAAAACAACAGGGCTTAGTGCAATAGTGCATATAGGAGGATACGTAGATACCTGTAGATAATAATCAATAAAGTGCACAAATTAAATGTCCAATGCTAATCCGATGGACATGCACAAAAAGTGCAAAACGTGTCCAATATTTCAATTGAATGCTATAGTGCATATAGCAGTCCGTGAAAATGGAAGATAAAATACTCAGGAGTCCCAATGTTTGTGGTGCTCCTTCTTATTCCGGTGGAAAGTTCGTCACGTCCTCGATTTCATAAAAGAGAAGGGAGAAGCACACAGAGAAATCTTTGGTGCAGGAGATCTTATGACAAATTGGACAAAGATTATTACTGGTAGAAGTATATACCACTCACATATAAATGAGTCTAAATGTTTTCCGGCTCTAGGTTTAATCGCTTGTGGCCATGTAGAGAGTGGCACTTCCCTTCTTTACCAAGTAGCAGATCCTAGACGAGTTAAGAACAAATGGGAGACAATGCTCCCATAGCGTAATACTGCCAAACAGAGGTAATTACCCAGTGCACTTACCAATTAAGGAGCCTTTCAAACTCAGGCTCAGTCAGTATAGCCTTAGGCACTCTTAGGTAGGTGCCCTGGACCTCTTTTCCTCGTTGGCAGATTGAGTGGTATTGTTCTCATGAGGTATCAGGTTGGAATTAGCAAAACACGGCCAATGAAGGGCTAAAAGTAAAAAATATACATTTATTCCATAAAAAGGGACATAAAAATACCGAGACGCGTTTCGTCTGTGGTAGTCTTCCTCAGTCAGTGTATTGTCCTTTAGTGTCTCTGTTTTAAAAAAAAGATTTGGAAATTGAGATGAATGGGAGAATTTTTCTGGTTTGGCTATCTTGACCTAGAATTTTCCATTCTCCAGTCATTCTCCTGCTTTTCACTGCTCTCTGAATAACCCTGTAAGATTTGAAGATATTTTGTGTAAAATCATTATAAATAAAAGTGATATACAGAGCTGCATGTACGCCTCTCAGTAGTTCCATATTATTTACATTGTAGTAGATCATGTAGAATAAATAAGCAGGCGGGCAGGCATATTTTCTTTTCATAACACATGGTACATTTATTCTGCACTTCATCTCTAATTTTCTCTCAAACGCAACAGTAGTTATAAATATGGAAGAACACAATACATATAATATGCAGCCTTAATGAGTTTCCTTAACCTAGTGTAGGCAAAGACAAAGGGCATTATGCAACTGTGTGCTCATTGTTCTGTTATTTTAGCATCATACATCTTGAAAATATCATCTGCAATTCAAGAAAATGAATACATTTTATTATAAAAGACAAATATTATTCACAATATAGTTCATCAATGCCACATAGTACTATGTACTTCAAACATGTAAAGGGTATATTAAGAGATGTATGAAGTTAGTTAATTATGTTATAATCAAAATATTTAACAACAACTATTAAAAACACCATTACCTTTCATGTACAGGGAGTAACGGGAGTGGACTGCAATACCTATACTCACAGTTAATCATGACTATTGGGAAGTTGACTATGTGGCTATCCTGAGGATAATTAAATCTCTTGGTGACTAAGTTTCTGGTGAATTTGCATTTGATATAATTTGAATAATCTATCAAAACTCACAATTTCAACGTAATTCACAGTTAGATCGTTTTTTCTGTAACAGCCCTTTTTATTATCATTCAATGGATCTAATATGTAAATTTCAGACATTTTCGCTCAGTAGTTTCTTTGCAAACAGCGTTTCACTTTTCAAACATTCAAGCGTACTGTTTTTTTTTCTCACTCCATTCGTCTGCGGGGTTGTGTTTTTCCGGCGGCTGCTCTGCGCTGTGATCGGCGGCTGCTCGGGTTTCTACGGTGTGTTCGGCGGGGTTAATCCAGATGTTTTATGGGTTCCGGTGAGCGTTCCCCAGGTTTTGCGGTGAGTGCTCGGCAGGTTTTTGGCAGGTTTTCCCTGCACTACAACGGCCCTGTGGTGCTTGCTGAATACACCTCAGGGTCGCCGAAATGGGATCGCCAAATCGTACCAAATTGAAGGGAACGAAAAGTCACCGAACGTGCGGTGACTTTTCGATTCTCTTTGAATAACCCTGTATATTTTCACACACATAATGCAGAGACCCCAACATTCAAAGATATATTATTTAATGCTCCCATGTGATATGAGAAGTTTTTTGTTTTTATATTTTGTAAACAACGTTACTGAATAGTATTAGAGGGAATGTTTGAGGATGGTGAGGGCAACAGAATAAAATGTCTCTTGGGTCAAGAGAAGAAGAAGATTGAGTGTAGAATGGTCTTTCCGGTAACATCATACATATTTGTAAGCCAGCATAAATAATGTACATATCAATTGAGAAGGCAGTAATTGGAAAGTTTTGCAGGTGTTTGTATCCAGTGAATCATTCTTCAGCGTAGCTGACAATTACATTCTCTCGCTTTCTATTTCCATTACATTTGCTTCCACAAGGCAATAATCACATCTGATCTGAAGTTGTACATTCCAAATATAATTTTACTTGCTATGTTATCAAGCTATATAGTCTATGATCTTCTAATTTACTCAAGTACCAATGCAAAAAGCGCTGACCACACGTACAAAAATGTGCAGTATTATTTTAATTTTTATAATGATGCAAACTAAATTTTAATGGGAGAAATATATACAATATAGATCACACAATTTTAGAAGAATTCATAGAAAAAATGTGCAAAAGCTTACAGAGGGTGAGCAATGTAGTTTATATGTTTCATATCAAACGTTACACATTTACAGCCATATCACAATCTTAACACTAACGGTAGCGCTCAGATACGTGAACGTTAACGCCAGGTTACATGAATTTAGAACATATTACATCCCTACCGCTACACCCATTTATAATCCGTTAGCGCATCAGTGATTGCACTAGCTTGCACAAGCTTAGTGTACTTTGTGCACCCTATACGTAGAGAAATGAAATAGTAAGTCTCTCAGTCAGGGCCGGCCCAAGACATTGTGCTGCCTGGAGCAAAGGCTGAAATGCTGCCCCCCCCTAAAATGACACCCACGCACCCTGAATATATGGAGGAACCCCTAAAAACACACTGCGCACCCTGAATATATGGAGGAACCCCTAAAAAGACACCTACACACCCTTACTATATGGAGGAACCCCTAAAAAGACACCCACACACCCTGAATATATGGAGGAGCCCCTGAAAAGACACCACACACCCTGAATATATAGAGGAACCCCTAAAAAGACACCCAAACCCTGAATATATGGAGGAGCCCCTGAAAAGACACCCGCACACCCTGAATATATGGAGGAACCCCTAAAAGGACACCCAAACCCTGAATATATGGAGAAGCCCCTAAAAAGACACACACACCCTGAATATATGCATATATCTGCCCCAGCTCGCATTGATATATATATTTATATATATATATATATTTGCCCCAGTTCACATGGATATATATATTTGCCCCCAGCTCACATGGATATATTTGCCCCCAATTCACATGGGTATATTTGCCCCAGCTCACATGGATATATTTGCCCCATCTCACATGGATATATTTGCCCCAGCTCACATGGATATATATTTGCCGCCAGCTCACATGGATATATTGCCCCTAGCTCACATGGGTTTATATTTGCTGCCAGCTCACATGGATATATTGCCCCCAGCTCACATGGGTATATTTGCCCCCAGCTCATATGGGTATATATTTCCCCAGCTCACATGGGTATATATTGCCCCCAGCTCACATGGAAATATTACCCCAGCTCATATGGATATATTGCCCCCAGCTCATATGGATATATTGCCCCAGCTCATATGGGTATATATGCCCCCAGCTCATATGGGTATATAGTGCCCCCAGCTCATATGGGTATATAGTGCCCCCAGCTCATATGGATATATTGCCCCAGCTCATATGGGTATATATGCCCCCAGCTCATATGGGTATATAGTGCCCCCAGCTCATATGGGTATATAGTGCCCCCAGCTCATATGAATATATTGCCCCCAGCTCATATGGATATATTGCCCCCCAGCTCAATGGGTATATATTGCCCCAGCTCATATGGGTATATATTGCCCGCAGCTCATATGGGTATATATTGCCCCAGCTCGCATGGATATATTACCCCAAGCTCACATGGATATATTGCCCCCAGCTCATATGTGTATAATTTGCCGCCAGCTCACATGGATATATTGCCCCCAGCTCACATGGGTATATTTGCCCCCAGCTCATATGGGTATATATTGCCCCAGCTCACATGGATATATTGCCCCAGCTCATATGGGTATATATATTGCCCCAGCTCACATGGATATATTACCCCAGCTCACATGGATATATTGCCCCCCAGCTCATATGGGTATATATTGCCCCCAGCTCATATGAATATATTGCCCCCAGCTCATATGGATATATTGCCCCCCAGCTCAATGGGTATATATTTCCCCAGCTCATATGGGTATATATTGCCCGCAGCTCATATGGATATATTGCCCCAGCTCATATGGATATATTGCCCCAGCTCATATGGGTATATATTGCCCCCAGCTCATATGGGTATATATTGCCCCAGCTCACATGGATATATTACCCCAGCTCACATGGATATATTGCCCCCAGCTCATATGGGTATATATTGCCCCAGCTCATATGGATATATTGCCCCAGCTCATATGGGTATATATTACCCCAGTGCATATGGGTATATATTGCCCCAGCTCATATGGATATATTGCCCCCAGCTCTTATTGGTATATATTGCCACCAGCTCATGGATATATTGCTCCCAGCTCATATGGGTATATTGCCCTGCAGCTCATATGGGTACATATTGGCCCCAGCTCATATGGATATATTGCCCCAAGCTCATATGGATATATTGCCCCAAGCTCATATCGGTATATATTGGCCCCAGCTCATATGGGTGTATATTGCCCCCATTTCATATGGATATATTTGCCCCCAGCTCACCTCTCACCTCCTTTGCTAGCCCCAGGCTCCACCGGCGTTCTTCTCCATACGAGGAGGTGAGCGACTGCTGACATGCAGCTTGGCCGCTCACTGGAAACCACCTGACCAGCCGCGTTCTTGCGATGTTGCGCGCTGGTCAGGTGGTTCCTATCCCAGGCGAGCGGCCAAGCTGCATGTCAGCAGCCGCTCGCCTCTAGGGAGAGGAACGCAGGCACCGGCAGCGATTTTAAAGTGGCAAATCCACACGGCGGCGCTGCCCTTGTGCACCGGCAGCAAAGATGTGGCGCAACAAAAAAATAGTGCAACGGCCGCGGATTTGCCGCTTTAAAATTCTGCTGCCTGGAGCAAGTGCACCGCACTGTTCCATCATCGGGCCGGACCTGCTTTCAGTGATATTGATTAGGGGGAAAAAAATAAATAACGACACCTAATGCAACAAGGGGGTAACCCGTAAATTCAAATGGAATGCTATATATCAATACCTAGGTGAACAAGCAGTAAAAGAATAAAACTTAACTTTTAATCAGATAAACAAGTAAAAATCTCTCAATACATAAGTGGAGATATCAGCCATGTGGCTCAAAGTAGAAGAGCAACAGTACAACATCTGCATATTCTTTGTAGAGTTCGGGTATCTTTACTGTGGTCTTTCGCATATTTATGTCTAGGACGGAGTTAAAGAAGCCTGTTTGGGGTCTCTTTGCGCAATGAGTCTTGCAATAAAAGGGTGAGAAACGTACTCTACCTGGCCCCCAATGGATGAGCGGGTCATGCAGATGTAGCCAAGGATGTCCCAGGATGACGGGAAAAACATGTCATGTGGACGGGTTGGGTTTCGGAAGTGATGGTCCCTGAGCGTAATAATGACCCATCAACCATATGTATATTTATAGGTTTGAACATTAATGATTCGTGCATATTCAACATCCAGGAAATTTCCGCTGGCTCCTGAGTCCACCATGGCTCGGGTGTAGACCGTCTTATTGTTCCACTGCAAAGAGATGAGCAGGCATAAGTGGGACAAAAGGCATGGGTTAGCAGAATGGAATGGCAGTGTGTCCTTACCTCCCTCATATGTCAGTCGATTGTTAGGGTTAATTGCATGAGTGCCTCTAATGTGGGAGGTAGATCGCCTCATGAGAGCTCGTCTTTTATTTGTTCAGACAGCCCCAGGCGGTATTGGCTGATTAGTGCAGCCTTGTTCCATTCAGTATCGAGCGCATGGGTTTTAAACTCGGTGATGTACTCCTTCACAGGTCTGCTGCCTTGTTTGGTAGCACGTAGGGCCCGCTCGGCCGTATCCTTGCGTAGTGGGTCATCATACAGCGTGTCTAGGGTAGTGATGAATGAAGCCCAGGTCTCCAGGGTAGGACTATTCGAGAGGAGTAGATGGTGTGCCCAGGCTTGTGGTTCTCCAGAAAGCAATGAGATGACTGTTTGAATCCTTATGTTTTCAGAATAATAGGTTCGGGGTTTTAAGGAAAACATGACTTGGCAGGCAGTACGGAATGTAATATACTTGTTGCGGCCACCTGTGAAGCTTTCAGGTACAGGGGGTTCCGGTGCTTGTTGGTCCTGTGCTCGTGGGAGTTTCAGGGGGCCTTGATAAGGTGGTGGAGCTCCCCTGAAGTTCTCTCATGTGGACATGAAGTTGATCCTACCAAGTCTGGAGGCCTTGTACGGTCTGGGTGAGTACCCCCATTTGGTGGGTCAGGGCATGGAGAGTCTCGGTTAAACCTGCGAGGTCCATGTTATGGCTTAGGCTAGGGTCAGACTAACGCATTTTTCACGTTGTCTGTGAAAAAGTGCGTTCGAACGAATGGATGCATTTTTTCACGGAATACGCATTAGCGGTCATACGATGCGCATTTTCATCCGTGATTTTGTACGGATCATCAATAAAACCCTTTTTACGTCTGGACGTTATGTTGGCCGGACATTAGCAGCGTCTGACGTCTCCTAATCACGCACACACGCCGCTAGCGGATGCAGCGCACTCTGTACGTCAGTACTAGCGTTATCACGTTCTCGAAAAAATGCGTTCGTTTGCCACTTGCGTTGCGAAGCCGCACTTTTGTGTGGCTGTTCTTCGTATGCTGCCCGGCATTGGACGTCATTTTCTGCTAGCACGGCCGTGATTTAGTGCTGCTAAACGCACGTTAATACTGCGTTAGTCTGACCCTAGCCTTAGTTGTATTGTCAATTGTCTCTTGGTTGAACCTTGATATGCAGGTTAGGGACATGGGGGTTGCGCAAGCCACCACACTCCATATAACAGGGAAGAGACAAATTAAACCATTGACAGAGTAGAAATTATTTTAGAAGGCATAAAGAATATTGACAGGGCATAACGTCAACATGTTTCGCCGGTATACTGTGCTGGCTTCATCAGGACAGGCCCCTGTAAAGTTGGGAGCTAAGGTAGAGCAGCTAACCTGAGCTGCTGCTGGTCCTGGTTTAAATAGATCTACTGAAATCGGCACGTGGGTAAGAGGTGTGTAGAGGCGTGTCTAACTACATCGGCTGAGAGAACCTAATAAACAGGCATCTCAAACGTATTCCTCGGTGTATAGGTGAAATTAGTAGGGGGGAACACAAGCAGTCATGAATGAGAAAAACATGCTGCAGGGATATGGAGTCTAACAAGTGACAAGTCTGGCATGTAATCGGACTAAAGGTAGAACATTATGATAATTACAACAAGCGACTATGATGATTGTCCAATACACGGAAAATTGCCATAATTGTCCCATGCAAGAAAAAAAAAGAAGAAAAAAAAGGTATTCCCTTAGCAACTTTAATGCAGTATACAGGTACAGCAGAGGAACATATAGACGGGTATCTCAGACCTATTCCATGATGTATATGTGCATTTTAGTGGAGGGGGGGAGCAGTCATGAATAAAAGAGACATGTTGCAGGATTATAGAACCTAATAGGTGAGAAATGTGGCATGGATAAAACTATAAGACAGTATCGCACCAAACAAGTCTAATAACTGTGCAATATACAGAAAATTGCCACAGTTGTCCCATTATAGAAACATATTCCTTTACAAACTTAATACAGTACATAAGCACATATACAATCGGTTATCAGGTTCAGGTTCACATGGATAAAAAGAATAACCTCAAACCGTTATGTAATTTGGAATGACACATATGAACAGATGCTGAAAGTCTGTTGCCACCTATAAAAAAGGGGTAAAAGTGAAACCTTCATTTAGAACTGAAGGGGATAGAGTCTTTAATCTGTAGAACCAGAAAGCTTCCCTCTGCAGGAGTCTCCTATCAAGATCACCACCACGCTGTGATGGAACTACAACTTCCAAACCGATAAATCGAATATTTGATGATTTATTGTTGTGTACTTGTTTGAGCCTATCATAGGGAGCACAATCAGTAATTAGCGTTAGGATAAGTAAGGTATTACAAAGTGCTAGCACTAATTACCGCACCAATGGGTTAATGACAAAGTTACCCACAGTTAGAAGCTGGTGCTAACTGATTCCACGTCTGCAGAATCATTTGGCACCAGCTAAAACCCACCCCCATAAATAAGATACTCACCTCTTAGTGAGAACAGTGGCCCGATCTGCCAATTCTGCCCACCGAGAGCAGATTGAGACTGAGGACAAAAGTGAGATCGTGCAGGGCTTGCGGCCTGGCAGCACAACCTTCCATGGAGTCCTATGGACTCCAGGAGGTGATACTCACAGCGGCGTGGAAGCACTACCGTGAATAACAGTGAGGGTAGCACTGTGTTACAGGGCAGGCTGCTGAATTAGTGCCTGCCCTGTAATATGGTGCTTAAATGCAGAAACTGAGGGGAAACTTGCAGGTGCCCCATTTTAGTGCCAAGAATGTAATATGGCCCTTAATCTTTAAATGGCAATAGCAGACCTCGGTCTCAGTGTACCGCCTGGGGTATAAAAGCGACGGTCTGACTTCAAGGAAATCAGACCACCATGGGATCCCAGCTGGAAAGGTGAGTATGGGAGTCTTTCACTGCAGGGACCCTATGACTAGGGATGAGCCGAACACCCCCGAGTTCGGTTCGCATTCGAACTCGAACTTTACAAAAGTTCAAATTCGAACTCGAACACAAACACGAACTCAATACAAGTCAATGGGATTCAATGTTCGATTTTTAGAGTGCCCTCCAAGAGGGCATATGTGCTAGATATTTGCCATAAAAGGTGTATGGAGGTCCGGGTAGTGCCCTGGGACACAGGAAACAAGGACAAAAAGTAAAAACAAAAAAGTTTTTAAAGGGACGGTGAGTTTTCCATGAAATAAGGGTTAAAAATAAAACAAAAAATTCCTTCAAATATCATGCCTAGGAGGTCCCCATAACCTGACCGTGAAGTGGCGGATTTGTAGGATGTATAGAAACATTTATAAACAATGTCCAGGTCCGGGTAGTGCCCTGGGGGACAGGAAACAAGGACAAAAAGTTTCAAAAAATAAATTTTTAACCCCTTCACTGCTGACGACATGTGGGACACATCCTCAGTTACTCCTGCTGTATGCTGAGGAGGACGTGTCCCACACGTCATCAGCTTTGCGGGACCCCGGCGGAGATACTCACCTCTCTGTCCGGGGTCCCACGGCATTCTGACTTCAGCGTCCTCAGACGCTGAAGTCAAGTTCCTCCCGACGTAAATGACGTCATTGCGCCATGCGCGATGATGTCATTTCCAGGCGACCCCCGGCAATGCCGGGAGATTGCCTGGAAGGGAGGGGGGATCCATTCGGATCCCTCTCCCTCCCGATCGGTAGGCCCCACAAAAAAAGTCAGGCACCGCTTAAAAGGGGAGAGTCTCCCCTTTTAAGCGGTGCCTAGCTTTAACCCCTTGGGCACCGGGTCGCACTTCAGCGCCTTGCGTTGCCGAAGTGCGGCCTAGCTCCGGTGGGGGCCGCCATCTTGGATGGCAGCTCCACCCCCGGGTTCCCCCTCACTGCTTGACATCCTCACGCACAGCGTGATGACGTCAGATAGCCGGGGAACCCCTAGCTGCCCGGAATCCACTGGTGGAGATAGGGGGTTAATTTGAACCCCAATATCTCCAGAACCGTGGCAGCTAGGGGGTCATGGAGGGTGTCAATCGAAAGGCCTGAGCATGACCAACATGACCAGGTATAAATAAAAAAATGAAAATTTTGCCCAATCCGGACTCTGAGCCGTGATTGGCATAGTCTTGCACCTGTCTTGCACCTGACCTCTGGTCAGGTGCAAGGCTGTAGCCAATTACAGCTTCAGGCCAATGGAAAAGTGCATCGTGGTCCATTGTGGGCGAACATGTGGCGAACACGCGGAAATGTTCGGAGTGTGACGAACAGCCGAACGGGCGATGTTCGAATCGAACACCGAACAGATCAAACCGAACAGCTCATCCCTACTGGTGACATTAGTCCTAATCCTGGTCCGTTAACAATCCCCACACTTTCCAGGTCTTGCTTACCCTCTCACAGCAAAACTAGGGATGAGCTGTTCGGTTCAATCGATTCGGAGTTCACATCGAACATAGCCTGTTCGCATTTCCGGGTGTTCGCCGCGTGTTCGCCCACAATGCACCACAACTGACCACAATGCACTTTTCCACTGGCCTGAAGCTCATAATTGGCTAAAGCCTTGCACCTGACCACAGGTCTGGTGCAAGACAGGTTCAACACTATGCCAATCACAGCTCAGAGTCCTGATTGGGCAAATTTTTCCCAATCATGGGCTCACAGAGCTAAGTCCCGCAGCACACTATATAAGGTTTCTGCACGCATTTGAGAGGAGATTTCATAGGAGATTGTTGTTGTGTGTTCTTACTGCTGGTCTGCCACGCTACTGGGGGGGTCTGGCAGGGTCTCATTTCTACCAAATATCTGGGAATTGAGGTGATCTGTGTCTTGTCACTGCCAGCAAGTATTTTGGGGGTCACTAATTTCTACAAAATATCTGGGAATTGAGGTGATCTGTGTCTTGTCACACAGCCAGTGCAACGCAGTATTTTGGGGGTCACTAATTTCTACCAAATATCTGGGAATTGAGGTGATCTGTGTCTTGTCACACAGCCAGTGGAACGCAGTATTTTGGGTGTCACTAATTTCTACAAAACATTTGGGAATTGAGGTGATCTGTGTCTTGTCACTGCCAGCAAGTATTTTGGGGGTCACAAATTTCTACAAAATATTTAGGAATTGAGGTGATCTGTGTCTTGTCACACAGCCAGTGCCACGCAGTATTTTGGGCATCAGTAATTTCTACAAAACATTTGGGAATTGAGGTGATCTGTGTCTTGTCACTGCCAGCAAGTATTTTGGGGGTCACAAATTTCTACAAAATATTTGGGAATTAAGGTGATCTGTGTCTTGTCACACAGCCAGTGCCACGCAGTATTTTGGGTGTCAGTAATTTCTACAAAATATTTGGGAATTGTTATAATCCGTGTGTTCTCACTGTCTGCCACCCATCAGGGGGTCTCACTGATTTATAGGAGGTTTCTGAGACTTGTAATTTGTGTCTTCTCACTGCCACACATAAGGGGGTCACACTGATTTATAGGAGGTTTCTACGACTTGCAATCAGGGGGTCCCACATACTTCTAGCAGATTTATGCGAATTGTAATTTGTGTCTTCTCACTGCCACCCATCAGGGGGTCTCACTGATTTATAGGAGGTTTCTGGGAATTGTAATCTGTATCTTGTCACTGGCTGCCAGCTATCAGGGTGTCTCACTGAGTTATACCAGAGTTCTGTAAATCTTTATACCAGAGTTGAATCAGAGTTCTGTTTATATTTAATCTATATATCACTCACCATGTCTGAAAGAACAAAAAGGACAGGCAGACGCTCCCAGACACAGATAAGAGGGCAAGCAGCCACTGTGTCAGGAGGCTGTGCCTCTGGTCGTGGTGGACGTGGTGCATCCTCTGCAGGGGCACGCTTGTTCTTTCTAACTGGTGCTGGCCGTCTTAAGGAGCAGCAACATACAGAGGATTTGGTGGATTGGCTAACCAGGCCATCCTCATCCTCCGAGTCCTCTGCTAGCCAGGCTTCTAGTGGTTTACAGTACACCTCAGCTGCCAAAGCATCTAATGCAGCCTCCATGTCCACAGCTACTCCTGCCGTAGCCTCGCTATCACACACGGAGGAGTCAGCTGAATTGTTTGACTACAATGACAGTGACATGCTGCTTGAGGATGCGCAGCAAGTACAGTGCTCTGATTCAATCTCTGAGGTTGAGGAAGGGAGTATAATCAACCTAGAGGAAGGGGGTGCCAGTGATGACACACAAATAACTGGCACTCATGTTGCCCCAGCAGCTGCAGCATACTGCCAAGTTGGCTCCAGTGACGAGGAGATAGGAGGTGATGATGACAATGATGATGAGGTCACTGACTCCACCTGGGTGCCTGATCGAACAGAGTGAAGTGAGGGGGAGGAGGAGGCACAAGAAACACAAGGCACAACATCCTCTATGACCATCCGTAGCACTAGCCAGTCCAAGGCATCAGATGTCAGAGCTGCTCAAGTGCAGAGCGCTGTTGTCTCAAAGCACACATGCAGGAACTCTGCTGTCTGGGAGTTCTTTAACCCTTTCGCTGCTGAGGCTTTTCCCGCCCCTGTGCTGAGGTCATTTTTTACCTGTTTTGCGCATCATGTTTAAACGTGTTTTTAAGGCTTATTTTAGTATATGACACCGACATATTATATATCGTTCTTTCCGTCAGACTCGGTAGATTCATAATATGTCATTATTATATGTATACATTATGTCATGTCTGTATATTATAACAAAAAATGCAATAAAATATGTATTTTCAATAATTTACAATGTGTAAAGTGTTTTTTTCCACATTTTAACATGCGAGCAATTGCGGTTATATTTTGTATGGGGTGCGCTTGTTAAAAAAATTAGAGATGGGGTCTCGTTACATTTTTTTTTGGGGAAAATGACACTATTTTTAACAAACGCACCGCATACAAAAATCGTTAGTGCAGCATCATTGTTCACATTATAATTGAAATGGGAACAATATTGCTACACTAATAAACCAAAAGAAATAAAAAAAAAGTGTTTATTTTTTTTTTTTTAATTTTGTTTTTTAATTTTTTTTTTTTTTTTTTCCAAAATTTTTAACTTTCATGTTTGGTATCGTTGGAACGGCCATGCTCTGGCCGATCCAACCATATCAAAATTTAACCCCTAACTGCCACGGATCGATGCTACGCACGATGACGCCAGTCCTCTGGGGGAGTTCCCGGAAGCTTGGCCGACATCCAAGATGTCGGCCAGCTCCGGGAAAGGATCGCGAACCGGCGCTTTTCAGCGCCGATTCGCGATCCAGCTCCCCAGGGGTTAATGCCAGGCATCATTTGGAAGGGCAGGCTGTGCCCTTCCAAGATGCCTGGGTTAAGCCCCGCAGAGCCACCGATCGGGAGGGAGAGAGGTCCGAAGGACCTCCCCCCCTCCCTTTCAGGCGCCTCCTCCGCACATGCGGGGGGGGCGCCTGAATAAGGTGTCATCGCGCCCCCGCGATGACACCTAATAATGGCGGCTGCTGGTCCGGATGCCGGGCTGACATCCAGGATGTCAGCCCGCACCGGAGGGGCCAGCGATCGGCCGGAACCCGGCCGAACGCTGACCCCGATGTGAGGACGCACTCAGCGCGTCCTCAGCCACCAGCGGGAATGCTGAGGACGTGCTGAGCGCGTCCTTAGCATTCAAGTGGTTAAGAAATGTGCAGCAGACCCCACCGTTGCTATTTGTAATCTATGTCAGATGAGGCTCAAGCGTGGGAAAGACACCGGACGCTTGGGTACCACGTGCTTGAGGCGACATATGAACACCTGCCACACATCCCGTTGGTGCAAAACTTTGCATAGGTCCTCCTCCTCCTCATCTGTCTCTACCCCCACTGTATGTCCTGCCATGTCATTGCCTACAACCTCCACTGACAGGGATGATGCTACAATAATGGATGTTCCAGGTCCTTCCTCACAATGTGACATCATCCCATCAGCTGAAGATTTACGCAGTCAGATTACATTGCCCCAGCTGCTGCAGCAGCATAAGAAAAAATATAGTCCCAACCATCCCCAAGCACAGCGTCTAAATGCCAGCTTAGCAAAATTACTCGCATTGCAGCTGCTGCATTTCCAGCTGGTGGACTCTGCTCCCTTCCGTGAATTTGCTGAATGTGCTGTACCACAGTGGCAGGTTCCAAAACGCCATTACTATTCACGCAAGGCCATTCCAGCACTATACCAGCACGTGGAAGACAATGTTATCGAGTCATTGGGAAAGGCAGTCAGCAGCAAGGTGCATGTGACTTTAGACAAGTGGTCCAGCAAGCATGGACAGGGTCATTACATTTCCTTCACGGCACACTGGGTAACTCTGATTGCAGTTGGGAGGGATCCAAGACGGGGCTCTGTGCTGGAGCTTGTTCATCCACCACGCCTCCAGAAAGCTGCTTGTATGAGGTCTGTCTGCTCCAACACCACCTCTCCCTCTTCCTCTCCCTCCTCCTCCTTCTGTGTCTCTGGCGAAGTGGCAGTTAAACCGACGCCTGACAGGGTCTACGCAATGGCTCAAGCAAAAAGAAGTCATACTGTGCTTGAGCTGGTTTGTTTAGGGGACAGGAGTCACACCGGGCCAGAAATTCTGTCAGCTCTGCAGGGCCAGGTGCAGAGATGGTTAACACCACGCCAGCTTCAGCTGGGAATGATCGTCTGTGATAATGGCAGCAACCTTCTCTCCGCCCTACGCAAGGGTAAATTGACGCATGTACCATGCCTAGCACACATCCTAAATCTAGTGGTAAAGCGTTTCCTAACCAAGTACCCAGGGCTGGCAGAGCTTCTCAGCCAGGCCAGAAAAGTCTGCAGCCACTTCAGACGGTCATTCCCAGCAAGCGTTCGCCTGGCAGAAATTCAAAGAGAATTCTACCTTCCCACAAACCGTCTGATCTGTGACATGCCCACCAGGTGGAACTCGACATTAGCAATGCTGCAGCGTCTGCACATGCAGCAGAGGGCCATCAACGAGTACCTGTGTGAGTATGGCACAAGGACAGGTTCAGGTCAACTCCCCCCCCGCAGTGGCTGATGATCAAGGATGCATGCACTGTACTGTCACCATTTGAGGAGGCAACGAGGATGGTGAGCAGGGTCAGTGCATGCATTAGTGACACAATTCCTTTAGTGTTCCTGCTGGAGCACACGCTGCGGGGAATTATAGATGTGGCTCTAGAGGCAGAGCAGCAGGAGGAAGAAGAGGCCTTCCCTAGCTCTCAAGGCCCCAGTCTTTCCGCAGACAGCATTCCAGCGGGTCCTACTCAGATCAGACAGGAGGAGGATGAGGAGGAATATTTAAGTAGTGGGGGCATTGAAGGTGGGGATTCCTCAAGGGAGGGTTTCGTGTGCCCAGATACACAAGGGCTAGTGCGTGGCTGGGAGGAGGAAGTGCACGATGGGGTCATCCTCATTGACCAGGAAGACTCAGAAGCTAATGCCACCTCCAACCTACACTGCATGGGCTCCCTTATAATGCAAAGCCTGCTAAAGGACCCCAGGATTCGTGCTATCAAGGAGAGGGATCATTACTGGTTGGCAACCCTTTTTGATCCACGATACAAGGGTAAAGTTGAAAAGCACATCCTGCCCACACAGAGGGAGCACAGGATGAAAAAACTTGAGGACGCTCTAAAGCAACACTTGTGTAACACCTTTCCAGGCACTGGTAGGTTACCTAGTGATGACACACGTGCTTCTGAGGCTGCGGATGATCAGAGGAATAGTGGTGAAGGCCAGGGCCGCTTGACTGATGCATTTTTATATTTTTTTAGTCCACGACGCCCAGGGACTAAAATGTAGGCACCCATTGCCAGCGTCTTCACCATATGGTGCAGGACTACCTAGGGACAAGGGCAGACCTGGATACGTTTCCAGCAGATGATCAATTGGCTTACTGGGTGTTGAGATTGGATCACTGGCCAGAACTTAGCCAATATGCTATGCAGCTACTAGATTGCCCTTCATCTAGCGTGCTTTCTGAAAGGACGTTCAGTGCCGCTGGAGGTTTTGTCACAGACAAAAGAGTGCGTCTGTCCACAGACTCTGTAGACCGGCTGACATTTATAAAAATGAATCAGTCCTGGATCAGCAGTTATCAATCCCCTGTTGCTGACGTAACTGAATAGATTGGGGATGTCTTCTGCATTCACAAAACCTCCAGCACTGAGCTCTTCCACAATACCACAAAAGGGTTACGGTGTGAATGCACTTGCTGCCATGAAAGGCACAATATTTGGCTGCACTGACGCCTGTGTCACATTTATATCATTTTAATTTTTTGAACTGCAGGGTCCAACCCTGCACTCTTCCACAATACTACAGAGGGGTTACTGTATGATGGTACTTGCTGGCCTGGCAGTCTGGCACCAAAAGCACAATATCTGGGTGCACTGACGCCCATTACCAGATTCATATGTTTTTAATATAGGACCGCAAGGTCCACCCCTGCATTCTTCCACAATACTACAGAGGGGTTACTGCATCCCTCAAAGTTTCCACTCGCATACTCGCGTTTTGCGAGGGGAAATTTAGTACTGGCGAGAAAAACTGCAGACGCAGGCAGCATGATAAAGTCTATCGTGCTGCCTGCGCTGTGTTTTCAGCCTGCGGCCGTGTTGTTTTTTTTTATCCAGGTCAGCCTGTCTGCTTTTTTTCCCCCAGCAAATGGGACTTGGCCGGAATCATTTCCTGGGAGAGGGGGGGGGTTGCAAATACTCATCCGCGGCACCTCTACCAGACCATCCTGCTGCGTGCTGGATCTTTCTCCTTCACGCTGGGCCCCTTATCTTCCGGGCACAGCGTGAAGGATAATCTCCGCCCCCTCATTCTACTCTCCAGGTCAGGTAAACGGAGGGGGGGTTGAAATAAACAGCAGGGGGTGAAATGGAGAGAAAGAGATGAATTGGGGGGAGAAATGAAATGAAAGATGAATTGGGGGAGAAATGAAATGAAAGATGAATTGGGGGAGAAATGAAATGAAAGATGAATTGGGGAGAAATGAAATGAAAGATGAATTGGGGGGAATGAAAGATGAATTGGGGGGAGAAATGAAATGAAAGATGAATTGGGGGGAGAATGAAATGAAAGATGAATTGGGGAGAAATGAAATGAAAGATGAATTGGGGAGAAATGAAATGAAAGATGAATTGGGGGGAATGAAAGATGAATTGGGGGAAATGAAAGATGAATTGGGGGGAGAAATGAAAGATGAATTGGGGGGAGAAATGAAAGATGAATTGGGGGGGAGAAATGAAAGATGAATTGGGGGGGAGAAATGAAAGATGAATTGGGGGGAGAATTGAAAGATGAATTGGGGGGAGAAATGAAAGATGAATTGGGGAGATGAAATGAATTTGAATTGGGGAGATGAAATGAAAGATGAATTGGGGGGAGAAATGAAAGATGAATGGGGGGGAGAAATGAAATGGAAAGGAAGATGAATTGGGGGAGAAATGGAGAGAGATGAATGAAGAGGAGGAGATGAATGGGGAGAGAGAAATGAAATAATTGGGGAGAGAGAAATTAAATAATTGGGGAGAGAGAAATTAAATAATTGGGGAGAGAGAAATTAAATAAATGGGGAGAGAGAAATTAAATAAATGGGGAGAGAGATGAATTGGGCAAATGAAATTAAAGGGAGGGATAAATGAATTCAAGTGGGGAGAGAAACTAATTAAAGGGGGCCCCTTGGCAGAAAAAAGGTTCCCCACCCCTGGTGTAAACTAAGGGAAAGTAAAAAGCTGCCAAGCTGTCAGCGCGCCAGAAGTGACGCCAGAACCAGCGCCGCTACTACAACTCCCGCTAGAGGCCATAATTGGTGAAATGGTGGTGTAGGCATTTGAGGTTATGCCAAATAAATCCTATTTATAAAGAGATGGGTGATACCGGAGGAGCAAAAAAAGAAAAGAAAAAATGGGGATGGAAGTATCGCAGACGAAAATTAATGGATTCATCTATATTAGCATCCAAGGGGGAAACCTGACTTTGGGGTCCTCTAACTTCTATTGATAACCTGGCATATGAATAATGGGAGTATTAGGTTCCAATTGATATATTGGATGCATAAACACCAAATTAATTTGGTCCTAAAAAATGTTGGAGAGGAGTCTGTACTTAATGGATGATAGTACTTGTCTGGGTCTGGTGCCTGGGTATACATGTATCTGATGCCTGGGTATTAAGGTTTATTATTTTGTAACTTTATTCTGAATAAAACCTTTAACAGTGTAATTTCATAAGATAATTTAAAAAGGCGTGTTTAGGGGCGGAGTTCAGGGCAGGGTAGGTGGAGCAACTGGTGGCGAGTAACTCTTATGGTCTGGCTAGTAGCATGGGACTTGAAATTTTGAGCCCTGGGTTACTGTATGATGGTACTTGCTGGCCTGGCACCAAAGGCACAATATTTGGGTGCACTGCCACTGACGACTGTATCAGATTCATATTCTCAGAGGGGCTACTGTGTGACGGCACTAAAGGCCCAATTTTAAAGCACCTATTGTTACTTTCATCCAAAGCCTGCATAAGTTTCACCACAATTTAGCCAAAAAAATCACTAAACTTTTTCTGCATGTCCGAAAATGTCTCTTTTCATACAGACTGCCACCCCAAGCAGTTGTTTATGGATAGATTAAAGGAAAACCATTTACCGTCATTTGAAATGTCATTTTTTGGTTTTTACATATTTCTAATCATCCTATAAATCCGCCACTTCACGGGCAGGTTATTGGGACCTCCTAGGCACGATATTTGAAGGAATTAATTTTTAACCCTTATTTCATGGAAACCTCAATGTCCCTTTAAAAACCTTTTTTTTTTTACTTTTTGTCCTTGTTTCCTGTCCCCCAGGGCACTACCCGGACCCCCATACACCTTTTATGGCAAATATCTAGCTTTTTATGCCCTCTTGGAGGGCACTCTAAAAATCGAATTTTGAGTCCCATTGACTTGCATTGAGTTCGAGTTCGAATCCGAACATTTGAAAAGTTCGAGTTCGAATGCGAACTGAACTCGGGGGTGTTCGGCTCATCCCTAAGCAAAACCTCTAACTCTCATTCTGCCAATAAACATATCTATTCACCTGCAGCTATTATTCCCTTTCTCCTGCGCCTTCTGGATACCTCATCCAGTCTGCAAAAAGCTTACAACTATCCATGACATGTTCCAATGAAATTCTAACTTCTATTGGTTACTGAAACCTGGCTCTCCTCCTCTGACACTGCCTCCATTGCTGCCCTCACACATGGCGGTCTCCATTTTAGCCACATTCCTAGGCCAGGTGAGAAGCACGTAGGTGGTGTTGGGATCCTGCTTTCTCCTTCCTGCACCTTTCAATACCTGCCCCCGGTCCCCTCTCTTTCCTTCCCCTCCTTTAAAGCTCACTGCATACACTTGTTCTGAGTTGCTGTCATCTATTGCCCTCCTGGACCAGTCTCCCACTTCCACGACAATTTTGCAGGCTGGCTACCTTCTTTTCAATCTCCTAATGTAGCAACACTAATCCTGGGTGCCTTCAATATTTCAAGCCTTTCTGCCCCTGGTAATGCTAAACCTCTTTCTCTCAAATCCTCCTATGGTCTCTCACAGTCCACCCTATCCCCTACTCACCATGATGGAAATCCATGGGGATTTCAGTGCTGTTGAACAGGCACCGTATTTCACAGGCAATTCGCCAATATTTGACGTATTCCCAGGTTTTGAATAGCCGAATGACCTTGAAATTGCACTGAACGGGGAAATTCACCATTTGGGGCCAGTTCGGCTCTCTTTGAATAACCCCTATAGACTTTGCCTGTTTGGTGTATTGTAAAACGGTCTTGTTCCCCATTATACCTCTGTACAGCGTTGCAGAATGTGTTGGCGCTTAACAAATAAAATATTAATAATAATCAGTTGCCCGGGACGTCTAATTAAGCTACGCTTTATGTCCCTACACACGGCTCGATCTTGTTTTTAATTTGTATCAGTACTCCTATCGCAGATTCTGTGAGGATTTGGCTTGAGTGCATGCTGAGGGTATATGCTATCAGTGGGGGGCGGCTACCTCCATCTCAATCACACACTTTAATATTCTATACTCGGCTGCTACCACGGAGGAGGCTTGGACTCTGTTCAAACCCCTGGGCATTTTTCCATCCTTGCCTCCGGGGGCTATTTTATCCCCATAGACGCTGCTATTGGCTCCAAAGATGCTGCGACTGCGGACACTGATCCAGGGTAAATGTACTGCCCCCCCATGTTTGCCATTAGTTAATAAATACAGCATCAAACAGCTGACTATAATGTTTGAAAATAGCTTGACACCCTATTCTCTGTTCTATACAGTTGGTTCCTATGTTTTTTACAGCTTCATTTGACTAACCCGTTTGTAATTTAAATTTGCTATTTATGGCCTATATTCCCTAGCTGACGCTAACATGGAGACAGTAAGTCCCTGATCATATCCAAGTTAACGTCCTATTCCGGGGAAGGTGCTATCTCAGCACCTTCCCTGGAACGCAGCACTAACCTCCCTGATACCCGCAGTAGCGCCAACTCGAGTATCACCTCCTGGAGTCCATAGGCCTCCATGGAGGCTTGTGCTTCCAGGCCGCAAGCTCTATTTGTTTGCAGTCTCACACTGCTACCGGCGAGAAGGAGCAGCGGATCGGGCCATCCTTTTCATCGCAGGATGAGAGGCAAGTATGGGATCTTTAAGGGAGTTTTTGGAGCGTGTTAAATGATTTTGCATTTTTCATTCATTTCATTTAACACCATCTTTCAGGAGGTGTTAAAATTTTTCATTTCCATGTTCCGACATTAAATTGCGCCAGCATTGCGTTAGCGCCAGGTTAATTGGGTCAAGCGCCGGACCAACAGATCGTTTGCCTCCTTCTACAAACGGGAAAAATCACTTAGCACGTTGCTATTAGTGATTTGTACCGCGAGCTTACTGTACTTTCCGCGTCCTATACTAAACACGGGGAGCGGTAGAGATCTCTAGCACTTTTGCAGCTAACAGATCACTTGGTGCCAACGCTAATTTTATGAGGGAAGCTAATTGCAACATTTTACCTACTGCTCAACCCTGGTGCTAACTCCAAAAAAAAATTGAAAAAACAGATCCTCGCCCAAAATTAACAGACAATTGAAAGGAATGCAACACAGGTGTTCTCTTGGCCCCATACACCATAGCAATGGATCTGGTCCGCATTGTCGTTGCTGTTGCAGTCGGCTCTAGTAAGGCATCTTGTCTTCTGTACACTGATGGAACCATTGGCACATACAGTATATGCAAATCCATGTTGCAGCCCAATGATGGACAGAAATAACATATGTAAATAATAAAAGTCAATTGTATTCAACTCTAAACACAGGCTCATACACAGATTGTGAAAAATATCAGCCGTATGAAAGAAGACTCACATTTTGCCGCACACATTTGCCTTCCTTTGATCCTTCTGAGATTGTAAGGTTTGTGAGTGTTGATCCTGTTCTATGACCCGGCTTCCCTCTCTAAGCTGGTCTGCGTTATTTGTTGTTTTTCATAATCTTGCAAACTGAACCCTCTAAACCTTTTCTTAAGGCTTAGAAAATGTAATTTTTACGTGTTAGGAAGTCAGGATAGCATGACAACAATAAGAAGAATTGACAACAATAAGAAATATATAGGCGTTAAAAATAAAATCAGTCCAGCTGAATAAATGACCTTACAGTTTCCTAGGTTTTAAGAGTGAAAGTCGGTATTTGTCATCTGGTCAGTGACTGTCCGGGGATAGCAAGGTGGGAGTTCACTATGCGGCACTGGCGGAGCAAAGCAATGCCAGGCGGAGCAAAGCTATGCAGGGGTGATCCAAAATCGAGGTCGAGGGCAGTCCACAGGTCAAGGGCAGGTGGCAAATAATCAGAATCTAGAATAACAAAGCCAGGGGTCTGCTAAAACAAACATCAAATACAAAGACAGGTTACTGGTCACAAGAAAGTGCAGATAGTCTGAGCACCTTACCTGTGGACTGTGGGGTTTAAATACTGTGCCCAGGTGTGCCATGTCACCCTCTTTTTACTATTTCACTCTTTTTGTCCTTCTCTCCATCACTCTTTTTTCTTTATTCATTAGCATAATGGCTCAAGGAGCTATTCCAAGCATGTTGCACACATTATTTGCAGCTCATTGCAGAGTGCAGCACATCTACCACCTTCACTTTCCACATGCAGCAGAACACTGGGAACAACTGGTTTCCATTGTCTCCCTTTGGATTCTGCTCAACCCTCAATATGAGAGCTCAACCAAGTGTAGCGTTTATCTCCATGGATTCCTAAGGACTCCAGGAGCCATTACCAATGATGGCATGTAGTGCTGCTGCTGGCATTAATCAGTGGTTCCCTGACATTCCAATGTGACCTGCTAAATAATACAGTGGCTCATTTGGAATATGGTCGTAACTAGAAGCCGTACATAAATCTATAGAACATCAATATTGAAAACTAATGTGATTGTATGTCGGTGACATTTCGGTGCTCTCTGAATAAACTTGTGTATCTATGTACAATTACATAATACAATGTATATTTGTAATGATATAAAAATGCGTACAAAGCATAAAGCCAGTGGGTATATTTTTTTAATACCTTTTTGATTCTTTCAAAACTGGCAATCTAAAATATGCAGTATATTTAAGAGGAATTTTATCAGTAGTATTATCATTACGTGGTTATATGTTTAATCTGCATGTACGCTCATTATGTTTCCTTTATTTTTGCATCATGCCCATGAATAATTAAATTATAGTAAGTATTCCAAATGATTGCACTCATGTTCAATGTCATTTTTTCCCCATTTCTCATATTTGCTTATTATTTTGCTTAAAGTGTCACTTCACTTATTTTGCAAAGCAAGTAGTGCTATTCCTCGTTATATAGCGAGACAGAACAAGTGTTAATGCGTCTCCATATAATATCTTTGCAATCTGTAAATATTTGTACCAAATGCTGATGATAGTGCTGACTGAGTAATGTGTTTTGGTACCTTTAATAGAAGTTAAACAGTGCTGAATAGACAATCACTACAGTGGGGAAAAAAATTACAGTTTGCCATACGCAACTCACCCGGATATCCATAAAAAAAATGCTGTATATTGTACCATAGACTATGTCTGTAAACCATGCCCTGATGTACAAACCTACAACAAAAGAATTAGGAGGAAAAAAAAACAAACTCTAAAGCGCAAACAGGCACCTATAAAGGTAGAATAGTTGTCTTACTACAAACAGAACAGTGGGTGTTATTGATCTCACTGTGGAAAATTTCTTGAAACAGGATTGCATATAACACATATTTGGTGATATATATATAAAAGACAGCTAAAGCCTATAATAAATGTTGCATAGAAGTAGTCCAAAGTGTGCATAGCACAATATATAGTGGCGAAGGGTACTCGGTGATGTATTTTCTGAGCAGGTGAACCTTTAACTCTTGTAGTTATAATGGTCCACGTTTGGGTGTCTCTAGGATCCGTTTATGTCAAAAAGAGCAGAAAAAAAAATATAGTGCAGTATTGCCCAGACCGTTCAAGCCAGTGAGTCAAAAATAAACATATACAGGGTTATTTAAAGAGATCCGAATTGTGGCCGAAAGGTAACCGAACGCTGAAATTCAGCGTACGGTTACCTTTCCTGGCCATTTGGCTATTCAGAGAGCAGGCAGTTCGCAAAATGTTGGTGAATTGCCTGCACATATGGTACCTGTTCGTTGCCTGTTCGAGGGCAGTGAAATCCCCATAGAGAAGCAATGCTTCGTCTATTCAGAGAACACAAAACAGCAGGGAAAAGTTGCCGAAATGCCCTGCTGTTCGGTGGTTTCATTCGATAGGTTTATTCAGGCAAATCCCATAGGCTTCAATGTTAAAAATACCCTAAAGCTCAAGATCCTAGAGCCGGTTGGCTCAGATAAATGTGAGTGTGACCATACTACATGATATGAATTTTTAGATCTTATGGTCTGCACCATGAATTTTTCCTTCTGTTCCCCCTGAGGTCCAATTGAACAAACTACTCGTTATTGGAATTGCCCTTTGCGCTACACTTACCACCTTTTGATTTAAATATCCAAATAAGTTACTGAATACCCTTGCTCTATCCAAATACTGTGCACACTCTTTTTTTTAAAAAATCTCTAAAACCACTGTTCCCACCGGAAAGCATAGGATCCAATACAAACCTCGCTCTCAGCGTGAGTACAAAACGGGAAGTAGAGTGGTATTGGAGGGTGTGGAAGGGGTTGGCAGGGAACCTCAACATTTGAAGAGCATGCCAGGGTGGATATAGAAAAGTTTTGCGTAACAATGTTTTTGTGTCTTCTGGAGGTACCTTTGTAAGGAGAGACCAGGTAAGAAAAAAAACCTTGGTTTTGTTTTTTGATGTAAAGAGGATTCTGCCCAATTGGCCAAAAAAAGTCTATCATATACCATGTGGAATGAGGAGGTAGTGGGGGATATCCATTGCAACAAGATAGCTTTTTTTCCAGTAGCCGCAAGCAAACAAAGCCAAACCGTTGGCTTTTGGAAAGTGGTCGTATCGTCGTGTGTGTGTGATGGTTAAAAATGGCCCATTCAGGAGTGGTAGGAATGTGCTGATGGAGAACGGCTGAGCTAAAACGACGAACTGAGTCCCAAACAACTGGAGAAATGGGCAAGACCACAAACTGTGCCACGGATCAGCAGGGGATTGCTGGCATTTAAAACAACTAGCATTTTGCAGTAACCCAGCACGGGCCATTCTATTAGGCACTGTGACGTTAGTCACTTTGGACCTGGGGTGCATGGGCATGGAGGCATATTTATAGGGTGCAGGCCCAATAACCGTTATTAGTTCAGTGTCCTGATGGCCTCTCCTGTGCAGAATGGTTGTATAATCTGTGATTATGCAAGAATGCAATTGTCTGTCAATTGTCTGGTCCATGTGTATCTTGTTATCTGTCATTAACCTCCCAGCCTACCCTTGTCTCAGGAATGTGTTGATATCTGTTTTATTTGAATAGGTTGTAAATCTGCTGTCTATAATCTGTTATCATCCTGATTACCATTGTCTTGCCTCGTTTGAAATGTTACGTAATGTTTCATTTAACTGTTTAAATAATCTAATTAGGCTTCACATTCCAAGCAGCAAATGTTTGTCCAATTATCTGTTTCAGTCTTATTCCAGCACACTATCCAGGGCCCTGCATGTCAGTCATAGCCCATCTTCTTATGCAGGATGACTGGGCTCCCTTTCTCAGCAGCTCCAGTCGTGATACTTCTGAGCTGCAACATGTTAACGTCAGCAGCGCTAAGCATCCTGTTATCAGCTCCAGGACCTCATAGGATTCCAGAGAGAAGGACATGATTTTGCATGGAGTGAGATCTGGCTTTGGCAGTGGAGGGATACACTGAGTAAAACTGTTTCCAGTGTTCCTCTGTCAGAGGAACCAGTGGATATTGCCGCTGTCACCACCAAGGGATTGGTGCTGAGTATTGGATTTTTAGGTGGGGTTAGATTAATATGTTAGGTGAATGTACTGAAGTGCCCTCACATAGCACCAGGGTCTGAAAATTGTTATTCAGAACTGAATGATGTCAAATGCAGTTGGAGAACGAGCTAGATGGAATAGCCCATTCTCCATCTTTTGTTTGTGGCACATTAATCTCTCCGATACAAAGTATAGCAGACATTAATGTACAGTAACCTGGTGCTACATCTGAGAGGCAAGCTCAGCTTGCATCTTGGATGGAATAACACTAGTTCAAAATAAGCACAGCGCTCGTGACGTTAAGCTGTATTGCTCGATTGCTGTGCATAGCATCTAGGATGTAATCTGGTCCAATGTGTGGGGGCCAGGAGGGTGCAGCCATGTCTGCCCTTGTCGTTATAATACTGGTCCTCCACATTATCACATTATTAGCAAGTTAAGGCATAGGGTGGCCTCAAATGTATATTTACATTTTTTACCTTTTTTAAAGCAGTGGCTGGCTAGCTGCCAGGTAAGACTGTGAGCTATACACGAACAAATATACCAGTATCAAAATTGCTGTTAATTTCTTCGGTTGACAGGTCAAGGTTTCAAAATTCTGACAATTTGACAAAAATTTGAAAAGATAAATGACTAAATCTGATATAATAAATATAATGTAATTCACTTACACATGTCCACAGTTTTCGTGAGTGTATGGAAGTTTCATTCTCTCGGTAAATTACAATTTAAAAATGAAAGGAAACTATTAACAAACTGTATCATTAATAACACACACACACTAATTATATATATATATATATATATATTTACTATTTTTAATGACTTTATATCACCAACCACAGTCTGTGGTCTTCTGTCTCATTGAATCCATTTACAATAGATTTCCCTTGTTCAGGGAATTTTTGTGTGTTATTCTTTTTTTTAACTGTTTCAGATACAAGTAGCAAGATAGTCAGCATTTATTTAAGAGATTTATAGCATGGATGATGTAACTAGTTTTGTTTTGATCCTTTTCTAAACAAAATGTGATTTTTCTATGTATACAGAGATACTAGGGCGCAAATACAATGAATTATATAACTTGTATATTGTGTAAAAGAGTACTGAAAATAAAAAGATACAATCTGATAAAGGCTCCTGTAGGTAAAGACATGGCATATTTGTGAGCAGATGAAACACATTTAATTTTCAGGAAAGGGACTGCTGTGAGAGCAGCTGGGGGAAATCAAATGCTCAGCGGGCTAGCATAATTCACAATAATTTTCTGTGGCAGTTTTGATGACATGATGTCAGGCAAAAACATTGCTATGTCTTTTGCTGTTCACTGTAGCTTTATAACTAAAGCCTTTGCTTAAGATATAATTAAAACAAAAGACATAACTTTCTGACAGTGGTAAATGCAACACATACAGCAATATAATAATAGTGGTGAAAATTACATTTAACCTTTCTCATAGAGGGCTGTCATCAGAAATCTTAGGACCCCTTACTAAACCACTGGCCAGGACTGTACCCAGGTTCACCTCTCCACTGCCCTTAACACTTACAAAAATATTTGTTACAACAGATATGTTGACTGTATGTATTGAGTGTGTTAGCTGTTTATGATGTGTGTTTAATATGTGTGACATGTAATGTGAGCGGAATGTGTCTGTAATATATGTATGTGTCTTGTGTAATGAGTGTGTAATGTGTGTGCAATGTGTCAGTAATTAGGGATGAGCTGTTCGGTTCAGACGGTTCGGAGTTCGATCCGAACTTAGCCTGTTCGATTAGATCGCGAACTCCAAACATTTCCGGGTGTTTGCCGCATGTTCGACCACAATGCATCACAATGGACCACAATGCATTTTCCCACTGGCCTGAAGCTTGTAATTGGCTACAGCCTTGCACCGGACCACAGGTCTGGTGCAAGACAGGTTCAACAGTATGCCAATCACGGCTCAGAGTCCTGATTGGGCAAATTTTGCCCAATCATGGGCTCACAGAGCTAAGTCCCGCAGCACACTATATGTTTCCACGCATAGCTACAGCATGCATTTTGAGAGGAGATTTTAGAGGAGATAGTTGTGTGTTGTTACTGCCGGTCTGCCACGCTACTGTGGGGTCTGGGGGGGTCTGATTTCTACCAAATATCAGGGAATTTAGGTGATGTGTGTCTTGTCACTGTGCCAGCAAGTTTTTCTGGGGTTTACAAATTTCTTTAAAACATTTGTGAATTGAGGTGATCTTCTGTGTCTTGTCACTGTGCCAGCAAGTCTTTTTGGGGGTTAAAAATTTCTTTAAAACATTTGTGAATCGAGGTGATCTTCTGTGTCTTGTCACTGTGCCAGCAAGTCTTTTTGGGGTTCACTAATTTCTTTAAAACATTTGTGAATTGAGGTGATCTGTCTCTTGTCACACAGCCAGTATCACACAGTATTTTGGGGCTCAGTAATTTCTACAAAACATTTGGGAATTGAGGTGATCTGTGTCTTGTCACACAGCCAGTACCACGCAGTATTTTGGGGCTCACTAATTTCTTTAAAACATTTGTGAATTAAGGTGATCTGTCTCTTGTCACACAACCAGTACCACGCAGTATTTTGGGTGTCACTAATTTCTACAAAACATTTGTGAATTGAGGTGATCTGTCTCTTGTCACACAGCCAGTACCACGCAGTATTTTGGGGCTCACTAATTTCTACAAAACATTTGGGAATTGTTATAATCCGTGTGTTCTCACTGGCTGCCACCCATCAAGGGGTCTCACTGATTTATAGGAGGTTTCACTGCCACCCATCAAGGGGTCTCACTGATTTATAGGAGGTGTCTGAGACTTGTAATCTGTGTCTTGTCACTGGCTGCCAGCTATCAGGGTGTCTCACTGAGTTATACCAGAGTTCTTTAAATCTTTATACCAGAGTTGAATCAGAGTTCTGTATATATTAATCTATATATCACTCACCATGTGTGAAAGAACAAAAAGGACAGGCAGATGCTCCCAGACACAGATAAGAGGGCAAGCAGCCCCTGTGTCGGGAGGCTGTGCCTCTGGCCGTGGTGGACGTGGTGCATCCTCTGCAGGGTCACGCTTGTCCTTTCTAACTGGTGCTGGCTGTCTTAAGCAGCAGCAACATACAGAGAACTTGGTGGATTGGCTAACCAGGCCATCCTCATCCTCCGAGTCCTCTGCCAGCCAGGCTTCTAGTGCTTTACAGTCCACCTCAGCTGCCAAAGCATCTAATGCAGCCTCCATGTCCACAGCTACTCCTGCCGTAGCCTCGCTATCACACACAGAGGAGTCAGCTGAATTGTTTGACTACAATGAGAGTGACATGCTGCTTGAGGATGCGCAGCAAGTACAGTGCTCTGATTCAATCTCTGAGGTTGAGGAAGGGAGTATAATCAACCTAGAGGAAGGGGGTGCCAGTGACACACAAATAACTGGCACTCATGTTGCCCCAGCAACTGCAGCATACCGCCATGTTGGCTCCAGTGACGGGGTGATGATGACAATGATGATGAGGTCAATGACTCCACCTGGGTGCCTGATCAAACAGAGGAATTAGGTGAGGAAGAGGGTAGGAGGAGGCACAGCAAACACGAGGCACAACATCCTCTGTGACCAACCGTAGCACTAGCCAGTCCAAGGCATCACATGTCAGAGCTGCTCCGGTGCAGAGCGCTGTTGTCTCAAAGAACACATGCAGGAACTCTGCTGTCTGGGAGTTCTTTAAGAAATGTGCAGTAGAGAGCAGCGTTGCTATTTGTAATCTATGTCAGATGAGGCTTAAGCGTGGGAAAGATACCGGACACTTGGGTACCACGTGCTTGAGGCGACATATGAACAACTGCCACACATCCCATTGGCGCAAAACTTTTCGTAGGTCCTCCTCATCTGTCTCTACCCCCACTGTATGTCCTGCCATGTCATTGCCTACAACCTCCACCGACAGGGATGATGCTACAGTAATGGATGTACCAGGTCCTTCCTCACAATGTGACATCATCCCAGCAGTTGAAGATTTACGCAGTCAGATTACGTTACTGCAGCTGCTGCAGCGAAAGAAAAAATATAGTCCCAAGCACAACGTCTAAATGCCAGTTTAGCAAAATTACTCACATTGCAGCTGCTGCCTTTCCAGCTGGTGGACTCTGCTCCCTTCCGTGAATTTGCTTAATGTGCTGTACCACAGTGGCAGGTTCCAAAACACCATTACTTTTCACGCAAGGCCATTCCAGCACTATATCAGCATGTGGAAGACAATGTTATCCAGTCATTGGGAAAGGCAGTCAGCAACAAGGTGCATGTGACTTTAGACACATGGTCCAGCAAGCATGGACAGGGTCGTTACATTTCCTTCACGGCACACTGGGTAACTCTGATTGCAGCTGGGAGGGATCCAAGACAGGGCTCTGTGCTGGAGCTTGTTCATCCACCACGCCTCCAGAAAGCTGCTTGTATGAGGTCTGTCTGCTCCACCACCACCACCACCTCTCCCTCTTCATCCTCCTCCTTCTCTGTCTCTGGTGAAGTGGCAGTTAAACCGACGCCTGACAGGGTCTACGCAATGGCTCAAGCAAAAAGATGCCATACTGTGCTTGAGCTGGTTTGTTTAGGGGACAGGAGCCACACCGGGCCAGAAATTCTGTCAGCTCTGCAGGGGCAGGTGCAGAGATGGTTAACACCACGCCAGCTTGAGCTGGGAATGATCATCTGCGATAATGGCAGCAACCTTCTCTCCGCCCTACTCAAGGGTAAATTGACACATGTATCATGCCTAGCACACGTCCTAAATCTAGTGGTACAGCGTTTCCTAACCAAGTACCCAGGGCTGCCAGAGCTTCTCATCCAGGCCAGAAAAGTCTCCAGCCACTTCAGATGGTCATTCCCAGCAAGCGTTCGCCTGGCAGAAATTCAAAGAGAATTCCTCCTTCCCACAAACCGTCTGATCTGTGACATGCCCACCAGGTGGAACTCAACATTAGCAATGCTGCAACGTCTGCACAAGCAGCAGAGGGCCATCAACGAGTACCTGTGTGAGTATGGCACAAGGACAGGTTCAGGTCAACTTGGTTTTTTTCCCCCCCGCAGTGGCACTGTACTGTCACCATTTGAGGAGGCAATGAGGATGGTGAGCAGGGACAGTGCATGCATCAGTGACACAATTCCTTTAGTGTTCCTGCTGGAGCACACTCTGTGGGGAATTATAGATGTGGCTCTAGAGGCAGAGCACCGGGAGGAAGAGGAGGCCTTCCCTAGCTCTTAAGGCCCCAGTCTTTCCGCAGACAGCATTCCAGCGGGTCCTACTCAGATCAGACAGGAGGAGGAGGAGGAGGCAGAATATTTAAGTAGTGGGGGCATTGAAGGTGGGGATTCCTCAAGGGAGGGTTTTGTGTGCCCAGAAACACAAGGGCTAGTGCGTGGCTGGGAGGAGGAAGTGCACGATATGGTCATCCTCATTGACCAGGAAGACTCGGAAGCTAATGCCACCTCCAACCTACGCTGCATGGGCTCCCTAATGATGCAAAGCCTGCTAAAGGACCCCAGGATTCGTGCTATCATGGAGAGGGATCATTACTGGTTGGCAACCCTTCTTGATCCACGATACAAGGGTAAAGTTGCAGAGCTCATCCTGCCCGCACAGAGGGAGCACAGGATGAAAAAACTTGAGGACGCTCTAAAGCGACACTTGTGTAACACCTTTCCAGGCACTGGTAGATTACCAAGTGCTGACACATGTGCTTCTGAGGCTGCGGATGATCAGAGGAATAGTGGTGAAGGCCAGGGCCGCTTGACTGATGCATTTTTAAATTTTTTTAGTCCTCGACGCCCTGGGTTGTCAAATGTAGGCACCCATTGCCAGCGTCTTCACCATATGGTGCAGGACTACCTAGGGGCAAGGGCAGAACTGGATACCTTTACAGCAGATGATCCACTGGCTTACTGGGTGTTGAGATTGGATCACTGGCCAGAACTTAGTCAATATGCTATGCAGCTACTAGGTTGTCCTTCATCCAGCGTGCTTTCTGAAAGGACGTTCAGTGCCGCTGGAGGTTTTGTCACAGACAAAAGAGTGCGTCTGTCCACTGACTCTGTAGACCGGCTGACATTTATAAAAATGAATCAGTCCTGGATCAGCAGCTATCAATCCCCCTGACGCTGAAGTAATGGAATAGATCGGGGATGTCCTCTTCTGCATTCACAAAATCTCCAGCACTGAACTCTTCCACAATACCACAAAAGGGTTACGGTGTGAAGGCACTTGCTGCCATGAAAGGCACAATATTTGGCTGCACTGACGCCTGTGCCAGATTTATATTATTTTAATTTTTTGAACCGCAGGGTCCAACCCTGCACTCTTCCACAATACCACAGAGGGGTTACTTTATTATGATGGCACATGCAGGCCTGGCACCAAAAGCACAATATCTGGGTGCACTGACGCCTTGACCAGAATCATATCTTTTCAATATAGGACCGCATGGTCCACCCCTGCATTCTTCCACAATACCACAGAGGGGTTACTGTATGATGATACTTGCTGGCCTGGCACCAAAGGCACAATATCTGGGTGCACTGACGCCTTGACCAGAATCATATCTTTTCAATATAGGACCACATGGTCCACCCCTGCATTCTTCCACAATACCACAGAGGGGTTACTGTATGATGACACTTGCTGGCCTGGCACCAAAGGCACAATATCTGGGTGCACTGACGCCTTGACCAGAATCATATCTTTTCAATATAGGACCACATGGTCCACCCCTGCATTCTTCCACAATACCACAGAGGGGTTACTGTATGATAGTACTTGCAGGCCTGGCAGCAAAAGCACAATATTTGGGTGCACTGCCACTGACGCCTGTATCAGATTCATATCCTCAGAGGGGTTACGGTGTGACGGCACTGTTGGGATCGCTAAAGGACCAATTTTGAAGCACCTATTGTTACTTTCATCCAAAACCTGCATAAGTTTCACAAAAATTTAGCCAAAAAGATCAGTAAACTTTTTCTGCGTGTACAAAAATGTCTCCTCTTTTCATACAGACTGCCGCCCCAAGCAGTTGTTTATGGATAGATTAAAGGAAAAGCATTTACCGTCATATGAAACGTCATTTCTTTGTTTTTAAGTGTTTCTATACATCCTAGAAATCCGCCACTTCACGGACAAGTTATGGGGACCTCCTAGGCATGATATTTGAAGGAATTTTTGGTTTTTATTTTTAACCCTTATTTCATGGAAAACTCACTGTCCCTTTAAAAATTTTTTTTTTTTACTTTTTGTTCTTGTTTCCTGTCCCCCAGGGCACTACCCGGACCCCCATACACCATTTATGGCAAATATCTAGCCTATATGCCCTCTTGGAGGGCACTCTAAAAACCGAATTTTCAGTCCTATTGACTTGCAGAGTTCGAGTTCGGGTTCGGACCCGAACATATGGGAAAGTTTGGGTTCGGGCCCGAACCGAACTCGGGGGGTGTTCGGCTCATCCCTATCAGTAATGTGTGTGTGACACGTGTAATGTATGTTAGGTGTAATGTGTCTAATGTGTGCAATGTTCCATTAATGTGTGTATAATATTTGTTAGATGATTTTTTTCTGTTGCTTTTTTATATGCAAAACAAATAATTTTGCCCGCTTTCCTTTTTTGCAAGGAAGACATACTTGAAAACATGAGAAATCTCAATGTATCCTTCCTGGTAAAATACTTTATAAATAAGCAAATCCCTGGTGGTCCAATGAGTCGAGCGACCAAAATAAACTAGTTCCAAATGGGAGAGCAGTGTGCTCCACCCGCTTGTAGGGTGCAGGCCATATAAGTCTCCTTCGTGGTGCAAGTGCCCAGTGTGACTTAAGCTGACACATCATTACTGAGCACTAACACAAAGGTGCAGAGCACAGTGCTCTCCCACCACACCACCAGGGAATACTTCTTTTGGACCAACAACATCAAAACAAAAAACAGTAGCTATGACTTTGTGACGGAAATTAAAACACTAAACCCCCCACAAGCTCCTCAAACTTCCCTAAAGATAGTGGGTGCACGCTTTACTGTGATGGATGAATTCTTCAGCAATGGCAGCTTTGTCCACTTTTTGCTGACATTCCCATTTCATTTGGTTTATGTCTCTAGTTTATGCAATTTATGCTTCCAGTTCATCTGATTCATGCACCTGCTTGATTGAATTTATGTTATTTATGCCATAGCATTTGATTTGTGCTCCACTTCATGTAATTCCTGCAATTCATGCTCCTAGTTCATTTACCACTCACTGTAAAACACTTATGTTACCAAATAGTAACCCTAATCTTAAAACAAGCAAAAATAGTAACCCTAAATCAAGCAGAAATATTAATTAGATTTGTGCATTGCTGACAATTTTGGTATAATAGAAAAAAAATACCAACAAACCCTTACCCCCCCCCCCCAATAAATATAAATTAGTTTCGGAATTGAAATTTCGGCTGGAAATAAAAAAGGCCAAAATTTCAGAGCTTCCAAACTTTCAGGTGCATGCATATTATTTACTAGTGTAAGATTACTGATGCCAGTTAAGTGGAAGAATTGACAATAGGGTTAGGGTTCATGATAGGATTACTTTTAGGGTTAGTATAAGGCTCGGGTCAGACAAGTGCATTTTCTACGGACTGTGCGCACGTGCAGTACGGACGCAATTTTTGACGGAAGTCGCAGTAGTGGCCACACAGTCCGTTTTTGTGACTGGCATTCTTTTTGACGGATGTAGGAGGGAAAATAAATTAAAATGAAAAAACATTTTGTCCGTCAAAATGCTGGACGTATAAATGCAGTTCGTCTGACCACGTTCCATCACTCACACACAAAGCAATGTGGACGTGGTGCCCTCCGCACGTCTGTTCTAGCTTTTCGACGTTCTTGTTAACCTGCGTCCGTTTTCCGCATCCGTACTTCGTGTGTGGGACTTCATTGGTCATGATTATCTGCTACCACGGACGTACTAAAGTGCGGCTACATGGACGTTAACACTGTGTTCGCCTGACCCCAGCCTTAGGGTTAGAAGTGCTTCTGTAGCTGAAAATGCTGGAAAATGTAATGCTGGCTTAATGCTGGTCAGAACACTGCATACACTCATTTATGGCAGTGGTGTTCCCTGATAGCCACACTGCAAAAATTTAAAGTATGTATCTGACCAGCACGAATTGAATTGCCTTCAGGGTCCAGGTGTCTCATCAAATTACATCCCATATGCCAGTGTACATAAAAGAAACAAAGTAAATTACAGTTTTGCAGTATAGCATATGTTCTGTAAATATTTAGAAGGTGTGCGACATACCCCAACACTGGCTCTAAGTCGGTCTGCGTGTTTGAGTTATTTGTTTGTATTTTTCTCAGGTAACCCACACCTTGCTGGAATGGTTTGATCTCCACCACAGAATGTAATGAATATTATAAAAAACAAGAGGGAACAGAAAAAAGCTCTCCATGTGTGAAATCTGGGTAAAAAGGTAATTATAGGAGTAGAAGCCAAATTACAACTCACTCTTGGTGGAGCTTCCGTAGCTCTAAGACCAGCGTGTGTGGATTTTTTGGCGCTGGACAAACCAATGAAACCGTCATGGAACAAAGATGTGGTCTTTAAAAAAGGTTTAATAAAACATAAAATAAGGTAAATAAAATCAACAGGTCTCCAGGATGCGTTTTGTCGCTCTAAGCGACTTCCTCAGCTGGCAGCCAGCTGGATACCAGATACGTACTTGAAATTGCATTATTGGTATAGGGGAAACCACAGATTTTCTGATCTAGCATAGGGGTTCCGGTGTCATGTGTTGTGTATCGCCTACCATTTATTCACTACACTGCAAAAATTGTTCAGGAATGTTTTGAGGAACATGACAAAGATCACAAGGTGTTGCTTTGCCTCCAAATTCCACTGATCACTACATTTGAGTATCTGTAGGAAGTACTGGAACAAAAAGCCCAATCCATGAGGGCCCAACCTTGCAACTTGCAGGACTTAAAGGATCTGCTGCTAATGTCTCTGTGCCAGATAGCACTGGACAAGTTTAGATGTCTTGAAGAGCCCATGCCTCAAAGCATCACAGCTATTTTGGCAGCACGAAAGGGGACCTACATGATACTAGGCAGGTGGATTTAATGTTGTGGCTGATCATTGTATCATGATAGGATTAAAAAATGGGAACATTCTTGATTTTAGTTTATTAAAATCCTCTAGGGTTTGGTTTTGTTTGAAAACTGATCTGATGTTGTACAGCTCATGTTGCTTCTTTGTGTGAAATATTTGAATAAGTCATCAACATCTGAATTAATTAAATCAGAATGAAACAATTTCAAAGGTAAGTACGAAAATACATAATTAAACAACCCAGTCTGCTGCCAGTCTTTAATTAAAAAATAATTTGTTTAAAATAGTATGACTTGAACCATTTAATATACGATGAATGTAGTGAGGACATAGAAGGAGAGTCCACAGAGAGAGCCTCGAGGAGTCCCTCTTGTTCATTGTAGCCCACTCGACCCCTAATTTAATTGTAATAGCCTTCATTAAATGGTGCATAAATAGAGCAGTAGGGTAGTTTAATAATTACATTTTTAACCACTCATTACGTTGCCAAAATTCTGTGGACAAGTATGTGGACTCCATTGTGATTTATTTAATTCAGTTATTTCAGCCATTGATAGCATAACAGGTGCATGCAATACAGCACATATCCATGAAATGTTCATGGACAATCAGTCCTTCTGAATGGTTCTGTGTCTTTGAATTTAGCAGCACTATCATAGGATGCCATCTTTGCTAGATGTCAAATGTCTGCTCTGGTAGAACTGGCCTATCACTATTGTGCATTGGGTTTATATATATACAGGATTAAGGCTTTTATCCGAAACGTCATATGAAAAAATAATTAAATAATAAGAATTTGTTGGTGAGAAAAAGATTCGGAGTGGCCCATCCTTTGTTTAAAGGTATTGTGGGAAGGCGGATCCTTTGATGGTGCACCCTGATTCTAATCTGCCGAAATTTCTGGCTTTCACGGTGTAGCCACGCATCGTTTTATTGTGCATTGGGAACATCTACGAGCAACAAGAGCTAGGATTCAAAGTGGTATTGTACACAGATTTACAGAGGGGAGGCACTGAGTGCTGAAGCAACCGGCATGTCAAAATAATCTGTTTATCTGTTACATCACTGGCTACAGAGTTCCAAGCGGCTTTTGCAAAGTTAGGACAAACATTGTGTTTTGGGAGCTCAATAAAATGAGTTTCCATGGACAAGCAGCTGTACACTCACTGTACACTCACTGTACATTAACATTCTCAATGACAATTGTTGGCTGGAGTGTTGCCCAGCACCCTTCCACTGGACTGTGGGGCAGTAGAAACATGTTCTCTGGTGTTATTAACCATTTTTAATTATCTGGCATCTGGTGGAAGGATATAGGTAGCAGGAAAGCCAGGAGGCCACTATCTAAAAGAAAGACTAAAGCATGCAATAAGTTTTGGTCCAGGATGGACATTGATCTGGAGGGTCATCGTAATGATACAGGATGCAAAGACAATATTACAAAATTGGGAGCTTCCAACCTTGGAATAACTTTTTTTCTGTTCCAACATGACTGGGCCCATGTGCATAAAGCAATGTCCAAGACAAGCACCTTGCCTAAAACCTATCTTTCTAACCACCCAAAACTAAAAATAACTTACCATTTCCTCACCTCTAAATTAAACCTCTTCTACCCTAAACCATTTTTACGTATTTACCAGATTTTCCCTCTGATAATTGATGCCCTTGTTACTCCTCACATAGTAGGCAACATAAAAACTACAAAAATATATACATGTGTACCAAAAAAAATTGTCTATCATTTAGAATTTGTAACACAAGTGGCTAAATTAGGCTAGGGACAGATGAGCGCATTTTCTGCGGCCACCGTCAAAATGTACGTCGATGCGTGCGCACGCATTTTTTCACGGAATACGCTTGAGTGGTCGGACGATGCTCAATTCTGGACGTATTCCATGACGGTGGGGTGAAAAAAGAGTAAAAATCAGATGAATCTAATCACTTGAGAAATGAAATAATAAGGGCAAGGGTTATAAAAAGCCGTTTTGGGGATGGTGGCGTTTTTCAAAGATGGATCCTGCACACGTCTTTGTGTTTGGTGTGATGGGGTACCTGTACCTAAAGAGGAAGAGAAAGCGGCGAACCTGGGTTCATGAAATCAACGCTGCCAGACCCACGCATGGACACTTTGTGACGCTGTACAGGCCACTGCGAGAGAGGGACCCCGTGAAGTTCTTCAACTACATGCGGATGTCCATCGCCTCCTTTGATGAACTGTTGTCGCGGGTACGGGAGCCACTGACCAAGAGGGACACCAACATGCGGCCCGCCATACCACCGGAGGAGATGATAGTCATCACTTTGAGGTACGTACGGTCACACACCTGTATACATGACATCGCTGCCAGTCACCTGACATGAGTGCATCATGTCTGTAGTCACATGCCCACTGTTACATGCACACACACACACACACGGGCATCACATCACACGTACATAATCATAAATGACTCCGACAACAATGTTGAAAAATAATACTATAATATGAAAAGAAACTGTAATATATTATGGACATATATTACAACTCGTAAACTGAAGGTCAGTATATATACAAAATCAAAACAATAACACATAATAAACAAATAATAAAACATATTTAGCTCATGTATCAAAGTTGCTGATACCGCAGAGCATCTGGGTCATGAGGGCCGGTGGTGTGGCTACAGCTGGACCCCGACTCCGTGTGTGGCCTGGCTCCAGGGGGCATGGCTGGGTGGGTGGACAGCACCTCACTGGAGACGGAAGATCCACTGGCGGATTGTGGCACAGCATGGTAGGCGGCTGCGTGATGGGACGTGAAAGGATGTCCTCCAATATTGCCAGAGATCTGTGGCGATACTCCATTTTCTCTGCCTCGCTCATCTTGTTCAGGAGGAGCGTACATGCATTGGAGAAAGACATGTCCACGGAGTCCGCAAGCATGCAGCGTTGGTGTGCATGGGTGGTCTGTGCCTCCATGAAGGTGAGCATGGCCTGCTCGAGGTCTGCAGCTTGTGCCCTTCTCTTCTGGCCAGGTCTGGTGCTGACCGTTGTCGCGGTACCTGCCACCTGTGGTGTCGCCAAATCCTCCTCCATCTGCGACTCAGCACCACCCTGGTTCTCCTCCTCCTGGCAGCTGGCATAATCTCCTGGCACCATTTGTTGTGCCTGGGTGCCGGAGGTCGATGGCTGGTCCATGCTGCTGACACTCCTGCGCGGCTCCTGGGTCCTGCGGAGGAACGATAGCTGCTCTGCATATATGTAGCCACGGACCTTTTTCGCACCAGCTCCAGAGCGCGCAGCCATGGCCTGCTTCTTCTGGACGCGCATGTAGTTGTCGCGTACTGTGCGCCATTTGTTCATCGCCTCTTGTGCTGCAAAACATGATGAGAGTGACATTAGCTTGTGTTCATGGTATGTGATCATATTCAAACATTTTTGTTTTGTCTTCTAGGTATCTCGCTAGTGGGTGCAGTTTGAAGGATCTGCATTATAGCTTCCGCGTTGGCAGATCAACAGCTGGTGAGATCGTCCGCAAGGTGTGCCAAACAATATGGGAGACCATGAAGGGCGAATGTTTGCCAAGACCGACACATACGGCATGTCTGGAAATTGCAGCAGGATTCTGGGAGAGAGCCAACTTTCCAAACTGCCTGGGAGCCGTGGATGGCAAACATGTCCGCATAGTGAAGCCACCGCACAGTGGCTCACTGTATCAGAATTATAAACATTACTTTTCTATTGGCCTACTGGCGGTGTCAGATGCCAACTATAGTTTCGTGTATGTGGATGTCGGTTCATACGGCAAGGACTCTGACTCCACACTGTTCAGGAACTCCACACTGTGGAATGAAATTGAGAGTGGGACCCTGAACATCCCCAGAGCCGCACCATTGCCTGGCAGTGACGTGACAGTCCCCTATGCCTTCGTGGGTGACGAAGCATTCGGACTATCCACACACCTCCTAAGGCCCTACTCAGGGACACACCTGACTGTGAAGAAGCGGGTGTTTAATTATAGGCTGTCGCGGGCGAGACGGTATGTGGAGTGTACCTTTGGCATACTGACCAACAAGTGGAGGATTCTACATAGACCGCTGGATGTCAATGTGGACTTCTGTGTGGACATAGTGAAATGCTGTTGCATTCTACATAACTATGTGCGGGCCAGGGATGGTTTTAATTTTGACGATACCCTCACAGTTGTCGGTCTTGAGGATGATGTGAACTATGACATCATAGCTGTGAATAGATACAGCAACAGGTATCGCGATGCTCTATCTAATTATTTCATCAGTGATGCAGGTGAGGTGCCCTGGCAGCTGGGGAGCATTTGAGTTTCACATCAATGATTTCATTTGTTTGTTTATTATTATTATTGTGATTTACATTTATGGGATTATGAATTAAATAATATTATACTCACTCTGTATGTGCTGCTCCTTCTCGGACCACGTATCGTACTCCGGGTACACCTGACGGGACACCTCGACCCATGCGCTCGCCTTCTTCCCCTTGTCCTTATAACGCTCGCAGGCCGTATCCCAGATCCCTGGATGCTCCCCCACAGCGCTGATGAGCCTCTCGACGTCCATCTCTGGTCCAGACATCATTCACAGTCGCAGGTACTCACCAACGCAATTCTAGGGAAATCTGGCTGTTCGAACGTTATGTAGGCCGCACACTAGCAGCGTCTGACGTCTCCTAATCACGCACACACGCTGCCATGCGGCCGCCGCGCACTCTGTACGTCAGTAGCAGCGGTTTCACGTTCTGAGAAAAATGCGTTCATTTGCTGGTTGCGTGGTGTCGGCGCACTTTCGTACGCACGTACTTCGTATATTGGCCGTCATTGGCCGTTATGTGCTGCTACTGCCGCCGTGATTTAGTGCGTCTGCACACGCGTTCCGACTGCCCCACTCTGACCCTAGCCTTAATCTAACATCGTCCAATGAGTGGGTTCAAATTATGGATATAGGTCCAAATTTTCCATTTCATGCGAGTCAAGCAAATTTACTGTCCTTTCTTTTAAGTGAATCCATATATTTGTGCCCATATAACTCTAGAAAAAGATAAAAATATAAAAAGAGTAAATAAAGATGATACCTATATCAATTCATAGCAGGAAAATGTGTAGAATATATGGGAAAAATGTTATACATTCATGTATAGACTAAGGGGGTTATTCAGAGAGATCTGAAATGTAACCGGACACTGAATTTCAGCGTTCTGGGACATTTCGGGCCATTCAGAGAGCAGGCAGGTCGCCAAATTCTGGCAAATTGCCTGCACATACGGTGCCTTCGAGGGCAGTGAAATTCCCCATAGAGAAGCAATGCTTCGTCTATTCAGAGAACAAAAACCAGCAGTGAAAAGTTGCCGCAATGCCCTGCTGTTCGGTGGTTTAATTCGGCAAGTTTATTCAGGCGAATTCCATAGGCTTCAATATTAAAAATATTCCCGTTTTAATTTAATATCTAATAAACAGTTTATTATTTTATTCTGCAGACTTTTCGATCTGAATAACCCTGTATGTAAAGAAATTGTATACATACTCAAATTTTATATAAACACAAATGAAGTATATGTATTTAACATATGTCTTAAATGCTTAATACTATGAGAAAAAATTTGAATAACTGTATGCACACATAGCGCATCTTATTCCTACATAATGAGTATCAGGCCCCTATAAACACTTTCGTTATCTAAGTCAACATTAAATTCCCTTAAATTCAATGAACCCATATGATAAATCCCGACCGCTTTCCTTAAGAATATGGTTATCAATGCCAATGCGAAAACGGGATCCCAATTAAATTATAAGTATGTTACAGTGCATTGGTACAGAGACAGTTTATTTGGGAATCCTATGGGAAAGTCTCAGATATTGTGGCAGGCTACTGTAACTATACGGCTCCTATACATAGTATAGGAACTGTTCATTTGCAGCTATTTACATAAGAACAAGCTATTTTAAAATTGATTGTTCTTCTTAAAATGAGCTGATATTCAGGAAGGAATATTTCCTTTCAGACTATTGTGTTAAGGGATTTTGCGATTTTTCAGTTTTTCGCCTTCGTGGCTTCCTTTTCCCGACATCTGAATTTAACCTGTGATCTTTATCTATAGCAGTATTTTAGAATCAATTTAGTAATTTCTGCCTGAATTCCATCTGTTTTAATGCAGTGTCACCCCATAAAGAATATGCATGGAAGTATCAAATGATTGCCATCAGCTTGCAGACAAAATCCCAGAGGTCATTTTAAAGATAAATAAACGTAATGTAGAAGAAGGAAGGTGTGGCAGGTGAGTGAGTGACAGATTAAATGGTACCTTTATGGTGATGGCATACCAGTGCTTGGTAAACAGCATATCGCTATTAGAACAAGAAAAAAAATGTAATTTTTCAATTAGTCTAAATTATTTACTTTTCAGTTTGTTGTTTAAATGTAATTATAACATGCTAAACAAATAAATCTTGACTATCTCAGTCCTTAGTTCCCTTAACAGATGCCAAAAATAAGGATAATTACTCTGACTATACCATAATTATAATGCTATCTCTTAAATAATGAATGATTTCCTGCTGCTGTGTTTAAGAGAACGCAAATGGCCAAGGGTGTATTATAAAACTCAGGTCATAAATCATGTTGCAGACTTTGCAGAATGTGCTTAAGTATATTAGGTTTGCAAGCATTATAAAATATTCATAGTGATTTGCGGAGGATAAAAGATAATTTATGTGTTATGATAAACATGTATTTTGTGGTCAGATAAATCTGGAGTTTGTATAAAATATTGTGCCCTAATCTGAGTGAACCGTTAATGTTAACGAGTGGGGCCTTAATACTTGTTAACTATAAGAATTTCTCTGCTATTCCAGCCTAGTGGCAAACTTTGCTTATGGCTTGGCTATTACAGTATTAAAGTGTAAATTAATGCTTCCTATCCAGTGTGCTATGGCTCAAATAGTGAGGCAGCTGTCTATGTGAACATCCTATAATTTGTATGCAAATGTGGCATGCGCTGGTGAATAGCGAGCAATGCCCAGTCACAAAAAAAGAAAAAAAAACAACAATTAAGAGAAATACAAACTTCCTTAACACCAAAAAATAATTAAATATAATAAATAAATTAGAAATAAATTTAGAACACGCATCTTGTCCAACAAGAAGGAACTGAAGGATGTGGGGAACAAAATGTTCTCTGTTGTCCTTTTGCCCTAAAGAACCACATTCTGGTAGAAAATGCCTACACCACTGCCAGTTTTGATTTTTGAGCTAGAAAAATTAACAGTCCAACTGCACCTGCAGCAGATGACATATAATCGAGCCATGATAGCCAGAATAGTTTACACCAATATGGATAGCTCAGCACAAATCCCCTCTACTACCTTTTGACAGCAATGTCGTTGTCTGCATAAGCTTTGATGATTTTTACTTTGAACTATGGCATTGTTTTAAACTATACCCTACTATGCTATGTAGTCAAAATAAAATAGAAATTTCTTTTAATCTGGCGCCTTATTTTAGTCACAATTAATAATGTTGCCCACGAGGTGGCAATTTTAATATAATGAAATACTGGAAAAAAAACGTTTAAAATAAACATTGGAAATGTTTATTAGAAAATATGAATGGGTGTGTTATTGTTAGAAAACGTTAAGTGATGCAACATATTTACACTGCTTAGTAAAAGTGTGCAATTAACTTATAATAGAGACAAAATTTGTGAATATAACCTGTGGCAATATGGCTTTGTTTTGTCAGGTTTGAAGTAGTTGAAAATTGCCCTTTCAGGAGTTAAGAGGACAAGGAGGGCAAGGAGCCAAATTGTTTAAGTTTGTCCCAAAAAAGTGTAGAAAGGAAATGCTTGAGCTCTTGAGGAAGTCGCAATGAGTGGCGGTGAAACCTGTTGAGCAGAAGTGTTTTAACAGTCACAGTTTAGGTTGGTTGCGCTACTCCATGTGCCAGCTTTGTCTTGGCAATATTTGGGTGATTTAGTTAGCCAATTGATTATGGCATAGGAGTTTTGGGCTTTATAGATGTGCATATGAAGTTCTTGGTGTTGCTATTTAACTCTTGGTACTATCCTGACCAACAAAAGGGAAAAGGGGGATCCGAAGAGATGATTTATGGGCAGAGATGTTTTATGTTTAACTTGAGAACACGATATGGATTAGTGCAATTAAAACAGAACTTTTAATGTTTTGTCAATAAGCTTATTGGCTGCCTATAGTGGAGCAGACACACAATGACAAACAAGTGAAAGACGCTTGACTATTAAAAACAAATATGGTGCCACTATGGCTAAGAAAGAAATGTCTATTCTAGTTCTAAGGCTAACGCCGAGTCTCCTGACATGTGAGCCTTTAAGGGCTCACGGTATACAGGAAAGGAGAAGGAAATAAGACACCAGTATATAGAAGGATCGGAAGTGTAATAAGCATATACAGCATACATATTAACTAGTCCACTCATCTGAACAAACCCAGTATTGGAGAGAGTGGATAGAAGCACTTCAGATTAGCCATCTCTCTGCAGATAGCACCAATTGCCATAGGAGACCAAAACAAAATTAAGAATCACTCATCATTCTATGCTTTTCGTCATAGAAGTGGCATCCTCAGGAGTGTTCTGAGAGTGATTGTCATATACACCTACCCGCAAGGCAGGCTGAAGCACCATCAGCCTCCGGAAACGCCGAGGACAGCGGGTGGCAGGCAGCCGATCTGTGACCTAACTGGTGGCGAGCCACAGGCCAGCCGCTGAGGGAGAAGAGGAGCACACCTGCTGGGTAGGATGTAACAGTGATAGAAGGTATACAGTCTATGATGAGTTCGTGAGAGAGTAACCTATTGGTAATAATGTCTTAGGAAGTGGGAGAGGGGAGATGCTAACCCAGGTAGGAAGTACTCTTTATAAATACTAGGGCAGGGGTCTGCAACCTTAAACACTCAAAGAGCCATTTGGACCCATTTCCCGCAAAAAAGAAAACACTGGGAGCCGCAAACCCCTTTTGACATCTAAAATGAAGATAACACTGCATATATCGTTTTTTACCTTTATGCTATGGGTGGGGAGGGGTACTCTAAACTAAAACTTTTAATAATATTTTTTTTAAAAAAAAAATCAATCTCCATGTCATTAGTATAAAAAAATATAGATTTCAATTAATTACAGTTACAAGTATTTATAAAGCGCCAACAAATTCTGTAGCGCTGTACAATGGGAGAGACCAAACATACAGGTGCATCTCAATAAATTTGAATGTCGCGGAAAAGTTCATTTATTTTATTAATCCAACTCAAATTGTGAAACTTGTGTATTAAATAAATTCAATGCACACAGACTGAAGTAGTTTAAGTCTTTGGGTCTTTTTAATTGTGATGATTTTGCTCACATTTAACAAAAACCCACCTATTCACTATCTCAACAAATTAGAATATGTTGACATGTCAATCAGCTAATCAACTCAAAACACCTGCAAAGGTTTCCTGAGCCTTCAAAATGGTCTCTCAGTTTGGTTCACTGGGCTACACAATCGTGGGGAAGACTGCTGATCTGACAGTTGTCCAGAAGACAATCATTGACACCCTTCACAAGGAGGGTAAGTCACAAACATTCATTGCCAAAGAAGCTGGCTGTTCAGAGTGCTGTATCCAAGCACGTTAACAGAAAGTTGAGTGGAAGAAAAAGATGCACAACCAACCGAGAGAACCGCAGCCTCCAAAGACTTGCCAAGCAAAATCAATTCATGAATTTGGGTGAACCTCAAGGAATGGACTGGGGCTGGGATAAAAGCATCATGAGTCACCACACACAGACTTGTCAAAGAATTTGGCTACAATTGTCATATTCCTCTTGTTATGCCACTCCTGAACCACAGACAACATTGGAGCCGTCTTACCTGGGCTAAGGAGAAGAAGAACTGGACTGTTGCTCAGTGGTCCAAAGTCCTCTTTTCAGATGAGAGCAAGTTTTGTATTTCATTTGGAAACCAAGGTCCTAGAGTCTGGAGAAAGGATGGAGAAGCTCATAGCCCAAGTTGCTTGATGTCCAGTGTTAAGTTTCCACAGTCTGTGATGATTTGGGGTGCAATGTCATCTGCTGGTGTTGGTCCACTGTGTTTTTTTGAAAACCAAAGTCACTTCACCCCTTTAACGAGAGATTTTAGAGCACTTCATGCTTTCTTCTGCTGACCTGCTTTTTAAAGATGAAGATTTCATTTTCCAACAGGATTTGGCACTTGCCCACACTGCCAAAAGCACCAAAAGTTGGTTAAATGACCATGGTGTTGGTTTGCTTGACTGGCCAGCAAACTCACCGGACCTGAACCCCATAGAGAATCTAATTTAACATGACTGTTGTCAGATTTGTAATTTCAATATGCCCAAATATTTTTTTTAAAAATCACCTTGCGTTCAAACACCTGATTATTTGCAAATACACTCTACATTTACTCTTGGAGGCAGTATAAACCAATACATACCAACACATTTCCTTCTGTGTACTATAAAAAGAAAAGCATCACATGCACAGACAATGTCATTATATGGTAAAAACAACCAGAATTGTAAATACTTGTGTTTCGCAAAAAAAAACCACATTCTACATTCAAATGGATCCCTACATTCACAGATGCCAAAACTATAGTTGTACGTTTGATGCTTAAAGGGGGCGATCTTGAAGTGATCTGACACATGTATGAGATTGGAATTTTTTCTACCTTTGTTTAAAAACCTTGCTGCTTTGATTGTCTTGGAGAGAGAGAGGAGTGCAAAGAGAACTGCTTAATTGTAATGTTTACTCCATAACTAGGAGGACCTATGTGTCAAGATATACCCACCTGTTCTCGTTTCCCTAACTCATCTAGCAATATTGGTGATGGGTGTCATTTATTTGTTTCTGCCTGTATCACCAATGTGCATGTTCTACATGCTCTGTAAAAACAGAATGAAAATATGAAGTATGCAACAGTCAGATGTTATTATCCATTTTTATTCTGTTCACTCTGTTAACTTTTCATATTTTGAACTGTGTGAAATAATCAGGGTTATTCAAAGGGCGCTGAATTGGCCCCGAAGTTGCAATGAATGTGAATTTCCCTGTACGGTGCAATTTCGTGGCCATTCGGCTATTCAAAAACCTGGTAATTTGCCAAATATTGGGGTATTGCCAGCAAAATACAGTGACCTTCGGCAGCAGTGAAATTCCCCATAGAGAAGTAATGGTTAATCTATTCAGAGAATGCCGAACAGCACCGAAATATCAGAGAAATGGCCTAATTTTCGATGGTTTCATTCGACAGGTTTAAAACAGGCGAATCCCATAGGTTTCAATGTAAAAAAAAATCCCCGTATTTCTTAAATATTAATTAAACTGTTTATTCTTTTCATTTGCAGCAAAAAGTCTCTATTATTAAGGAATTGTTTTAGGCATTTTTTGGGATTTGTTCGGCAAAATAGTTTTTTTCCGAGTTTTTAAAGTGGCGTTTCGTTTCTCCATAGCAGACCTTTTTATTATTATTCATAGGACCTAATATATTATTTCCAATCATTTTCATACAGTAGCTTTTTTGGAAAAAGCCTTTTAGAAGTTGTGCTTTTTTTTTTAACCCTATTTGGCGGCTTGCCAGCTTTTTCCGGCCGCTGGTTGGCAAACTTGGCATCTATTCGGCAGTTAGACAGTTTTTAATCGGATCGATGAGGAGGTTTTGTGGTGGATCGTCGGATGCATTTGGCGGGTTTTTCGGTGGTTTATCGGATCGATTTGACAGTTTTAAGACAGTTTTTCAATTTGTTTGGTGGGTTGTTTTGCTTCACTTCGGGGACCCTGCGGTGAATGCTGAATTCACAGCAAAGCTGGAGAATCGAGCAGTCCAAAGTGCGGCAAACAGGAGAGCAATGAAATGTCAGTGACATTTTTGTGCTCTCTGAATAACCCTGAATGTTAAATATTTTGGAATGTTGGAAATAATAACAGTATGAACAGAATAAAAATTCTAATCAAAATAAGAAGTTCACTACAACTTGTTGTCATGTTCAATGTTGTTAGTAAATAGGCATCCCAGTTTAAATAATTACTCCTGGCTACTGGCTGGCTGCAGACATCAAGTTTAGAAACTGAAGCATTACACTTCATGCAGCCCAGGCAATTACAACAGCAATCATTGCAGGATTTATCTAATAACAGGGTAGAGAAGCCCAGTGCCTGCTGTGATCCTATTACCTTGTAATTTTCAGCTTGTTCACTTTTGCAATAAAGATTCCGGTCTTGTAATTCCTTCAGCATTTTTGTCACATCTTCTTTGGACATAAAGAACATCAGAAACATTCTGCAAGGGATTTATTGAGATAACTTACTGGATACATGTGGTGAGGAAACCATGAGATATGATACTACATAATTAAACGGGCTTTTCTTGCAGAGCTGATAGGGTGCCATTACTGGGTAAATGCATTGCAACCCATATTACCAGCTTTATTACAAATAAGACGCTATATTACCAGCATAAAGCATACTAACTGACAGTCACTAATAGATATCAACAGTGGTGCCATTTCATCTCCTGGAGTCCATAGGGCTCCATGGAGACCTGTGCATGCCTTGCGGGAGCTTGTGCAAGCAGAACGCAATGAGCACAATAGCAATGGGAGCCATTTGTTCTCAGTTTCCCTTTTGCAATTGTCAAGAGGAGGTGGTGGATCACTCTATCCTCTTCATAGGGTGATTAGACATGAGAATGAGTTTTTTTAAAAAACATTGTGCTTAACACTATCAGGGTTATTCAGAGAAAGGTGAAAACCAGAATAACTTTCAGAAAAAGAGAACAATCTAGACCAAATAGCCAATTTGAAAGTGACATAAATAGGAGAATTTTTCTGCTTTGACTATTTTGACTTTTTCACTTCTCGAATTTTCACTACTCCAGTCATTCTCCTGGTTTTCACCTCTCTCTGAATAACCCTGCAAGTTTTGTGAGACGTTATTCATTTTATTTTTTTTAAACACTGGCTCCAGGGGAGAAATACCAGTGACTTTGAAACAAACATGTACAAAGTATAGGACACATTAATTTGCAGAAACCTGCCACAAAAGTCAAGCAGCAAGTGAAGATAAAGGTTCTACTGGAATTAGCTGCTGCGATTTACAAATAGGGCTGTTATATGCAATTGCTAACTTTCTAAATACTCACTTGGAATAGACCGCTACATTTTGGTTATACTATGTGAAACACCTATTGGGTGTTAATGTGTTCGGCGCTGTGCTTATTCATATACCAGATTGTGTGATAAAAAGAGAGGTTGTAGACATGCAGCTCACCACAAGGTGTGTCCCTCACCCACATCAACCACAAAAAATACAAACAAATTTGTTGGGAGCGCAGACAATAAATGGGTTTGTGTTGCTTCAGAGTACTGGTTTCAAAGTGGCAGCTGGATCCAGTAATGGACACTACAATATACAATAACAGATACAAATATTCGCGCAGTACTGATATAGGTATTGAATGACTAATTAAGAATATGGTGGAAAGAAAACCACTCACAAACAGGGAACCAATTGGTTCATGTTATACGCAGATGAGCCTCTATGGGGGGCTCCTCCCATCAGACGATTACTTTGAGGATGGTGGGTTATATCGTAGTTCTTAACTTCGAGGATGTGATGACCTCAAATAATGAGAAAATACATAGCACAATACCGATGGTGAATTGAATAAAGGATCAATAGAAAATCAGGTTACTCACGTGTTACTGAGCCTCCCCAATGAGTGGCTCAGTACTGAGGCATTGGGCCGCTTACTCCATGGGGGGGGTCCTACCATCGTATCGATATATCCACACTACAATGCGCAATGACAAATCATCTGCTTCCAGGACGGTATAAATTTAAAAAAGATTTTAATAAAAAATAAGAACAAATTTAACAAAAAGAATAAAAATAGCAGTGAGCTAAATCCGAGACGCGTTTCACTCGCTTGCCTGCGAGTTTCATCAGTCGGTATGTTTTGGTTATAGTTGTGTTTGTCTAATAATAATAAATCTAAAACGATGGCAAACTATCTTGTTAGAAATGTATCACTTTTCCACATGCAACTCATTAAGCACAGATTCTCAAAATATCTGCCTTTTCTTTGATGTAATCTCTAAGCGACTGATGTAGCCCACATACTGATTGAATACTACTGTATGCACAGAACATATTCACTTAAAATATTATTATTTCATTTGCATATAGTAAGATTATATAATATTGGTTGAGATCAAAATATGTCCCCAGTCAAATATACTATCAAAATGATTATGCCTCATAAAAGCAAATCGAACGCAATACTGTTTGAAACTTCATTTATTAATAAAACATAATCAAGCCTGATAATCAGTTATTAAACATTTTATTGATATTGGAGGAAATGCTGATGTGTGGGAAATATATTGATGGGCTCGTTGGATCCTTTGTAATCCCATACTGAAAGATATGCGCTCACATCGAAATCAGATGCTGGTTCCCTCTTCATCTTTCTTTTACATCTGTAATGTTCAAAATCTCTCTATCCTCCAAATAGAGGGGATACAGAGGTGTATCCCATCTGGCATGTTCAGGCAAATTGTCAAGTGCCAGGGTTGATGACGTCTTAAGGAGTTTTTCAGACCAAATTCCCCATCCCTGCAGTGAATTCAGCATTCACTGCAGGGTCCCCAAAGTGCAGGGAAAAGCCGCCGCAAAAGCGCCGATTTCTTTAACACAAAGCTGAAAACCGCCAAAATTATTGGATCCAATAATTTTGGCAGGTCCGCGTCTTATCGGATCGGAACCCACTAAAATCATCGGAACCGATCATTTTGGCTTTTTTTAAAAAAAAATTAGCAGAAATTATCATATCCAATCCGATAAATTATCGGATCGGATTCAATCCAATCCGATTAGCCACCGCAAACCTGCCACACACGTCTGGAAAAGATGACGATCCAATAAACATTGTGCCAACAGCTGCTGGAAAAAGCTGACAAGCTGACGAATGGGGTAAAAAAAGAGCAACAATTGAAAGTGTCAACTATGAAGCGCTGTTTGAAAAAAACTACTGAATGAAAATGTCTGGAATTAATATACAAGGTCCTATGAAGAATAATAAAGAGGTCTGTTACAGAATTAAAAAAACACAAAATCGGGAAAAAAATACCCCAAAAATTATAAAGTGAACAATGATGCTACACTAGCTCACCTTCTCATCAGGCACATTGTCAGCAAATACGGAGGCGATGTCACAATGCGTTATCAAGCATTGTTTCATCGAAAACCTGAACCTTTGCATTGAGGGCTGCCTGGGGTCCCTTGGAACCGTAAATTTCATATTTTTACAGTGCACAAGGCCAATTGAGGTGTTATTGGAAAGGTCAGAGTCTGACGTTTCCAATGAAACCAAACCTGCATTTTACTTACAATACCACAATACAAAAAGAAAGTGGCTCGATACTCATTTTCCTTTAGATAAATATGTAAATATGTAATAACCTCCCAGACACCATCAAATCTTCCCCCAGTCTAAAGTCCCTTAGAAGATCTCTATTAATATACCTCGATACAGAAGGCACCTGTAAAGAAGTAACATAGTGATTATATTTCTTACATTTATTTTTGTTGTTAATCTGTATATTTGTGTTTTATTTTTAATATCTTGCATTTTATAACTTCGTATTTCTGCACCCTACTGAAAAAGTTCAATGTTCTTGAAAATGAGAGAAATCTCAGTGTATCCTTCCAAGTAAAATACTTTATAAATAAATAAATGGCCATCTAATGTGCAAAAATAAAAAAAATGCAAAAAAAATATATGCAAAATTTTAATATTTTCTTCCTTGTTTTAAGGCAGTGGCATTATGTGCTTTTACTTGGAAACAATGCCGCTGCACTAACTCACCTTTTAATTTCCCACGCCAGGACCAAATGTGGTGATGGCACAATACGTTATTATGCATTGGTCCATCTAAAACACAACCGTCGCATGGCTTGAACGAGAGAGGGAGTTTACACCCCCCCGTATCTCCAATGTTTACACAAGGCCAAGTTAGGTATCATTGGACAGGTCTAACAGGGTTAGTCAGAGAGCACCGAAAAGTCAACAACATTTCGGTGCTCTCTGACTCGCTGCACTTCAGCGAGTCCGATTCGCTGACCCTGCTCTGAATTCAGCATTCACCGCAGGGTCCCCGAAGTGCAGCGAATTGGCAGCCGAACACCACCGCCAACCTGCCAGAAAGCCTCCGCAAACCTCCAGGACAGCCGCCAAATGCTGCCAGCTAATGAACACAGCGCCGACCGGCCTCAGACAAATTCCGACAAGCCGCCGGATGGGTAAAAGAGACAAAAGTGCCAAATTTGAAATGCTGTTTGCAAAAAAAATACTGGATTAAAATGTCTGAAATTAACATATAAGGTCCTATGAATAATAATAAAAAGGTTTGTTACAGAAAAAAGTATAACCGCTATTAAAAAAAAAATTGGGGGAAAAAATTGCTAAAAAAATCCCAAAAAATGCTTGAATAATCTTAAAAAATAAATCTTTTTTTTGCTGCAGATTAAAAGAATAAACGGTTTATTAGATATTGAATAAAAATGGGAAATTTTTTAACATTGAAACCTATGGGATTCGCCTGAATAAACCTGCCGAATGAAGCCAAGGTATTTCATTGCTGTTCTCTGAATAGGTTAACCATTGGCTCTCTATGGGGATTTCACTGCTGCCGAAGATCACCATATTTCACTGCCAGTTCGCCAAAATATGTCGAACTGCATGCTTTCTGAATAGCTGAATGGTCACAAAATTTCACCGTACGGGGAAATTCCCTGTTTGGTGCAATTTCGGGACCAGATCGGCTCTCTCTGAATAAACTCTATAGTCTGGCTTTCTTAATGATAGCAAACATGACTAGTGATGAGCCGCATACCCCCGTGTTCGGTTCGCATTCGAACTCGAACAATTTCAAAAGTTCGAACTCGAACACAAACTGAACTCAATGCAAGTCAATGCGACTTGAAAGTTCAATTTTTAGAGTGCCCTCCAAGAGGGCATATATGCAAGATATTTGCCATAAAAGGTGTATGGGGGTCCGGGTAGTGCCCTGGGGGACAGGAAACAAGGACAAAAAGAAAAAAAAAAAAAGTTTTTAAAAGGAACAGTGAGTTTTCCATGACATAAAGGTCAAGAATAAAAATGGAAAATTCCTTCAAATATCGTGCATAGGAGGTCCCCATAACCTGCCCGTGAAGTGGCAGATTTGTAGGATGTATAGAAATATTTAAAAACAAAAAAATGACGTTTCAAATGACGGTAAATGTTTTTCCTTTAATCTATTCATAAACAACTGCTTGGGGCGGCAGCCTGTATGAAAAGAAGAGACATTTTAGTACACGCAGAACAAGTTTAGTGATTTTTTGGCTAAACTATGGTGAAACTTATGCAGGCTTTGGATGAAAGTAACAATAGGTGCTTTAAAATTGGGCCTTTAGTGTCGGCAACAGTGCTGTCACACCTTAACCCCTCTGTGGTATTGTGGAAGAATGCAGGGTTGGACCCTGCGGTCAAATATTAAAATGATATGAATCTTTTTACAGGCGTCAGTGCACCCAAATATTTTGCATTTAGTGGCAGCAAGTGCCTTCACACCGTAACCCCTTTGTGGTATTGTGGAAGAGTGCAGTGGTGGAGGTTTTGGGAATGCAGAAGAGATCCCCGATCTATTCAGTTACGTCAGCATCAGGGGAGTGATAGCTGCTGATCCAGGACTGATTAAATTTTATAAATGTCAGCCGGTCTACAGAGTCGGTGGACAGACGCACTCTTTTGTCTGTGACAAAACCTCCAGCGGCACTGAATGTCCTTTCAGAAAGCACGCTGGATGAAGGGCAACCTAGTAGCTGCATAGCATATTGACTAAGTTCTGGCCAGTAATCCAATCTCAAAACCTAGATTGGCTTCCGAGTCTTCCTGGTCAATGAGGATGACCCCATCGTTCACTTCCTCCTCCTGGCCACGTACTAGTCCTTGGGTTTCTGGGCACACAAAACTCCCTTGAGGAACCCCCACCTTCAATGCCCCCACTACTTAAATATTACTCCTCCTCCTCCTCATCCTCATCCTCCTCGTGTCTGATCGGTGGACCCGCTGGAATGCTGTCTGCGGAAAGACTGGGGCCTTGAGAGCTAGGGAAGGCCTCCTCTTCCTCCCGCTGCTCTGCCTCTAGTGCCACATCTATAATTCCCCGCAGAGTGCGATCCAGCAGGAATACTAAAGGAATTGTGTCACTGATGCATGCACTGTCCCTACTCACCATCCTCGTTGCCTCCTCAAATGGTGACAGTACAGTGCATGCATCCTTGATCATCAGCCACTGCGGGGGGGGGGGAAACCAAGTTGACCTGAACCTGTCCTTGTGCCATACTCACACAGGTACTCGTTGATGGCCCTCTGCTGCTTGTCCAGACGCTGCAGCATTGCTAATGTCGAGTTCCACCTGGTGGGCATGTCACAGATCAGACGGTTTGTTGGAAGGTGGAATTCTCTTTGAATTTCTGCCAGGGAACACTTGCTGGGAATGACCGTCTGAAGTGGCTGCAGACTTCTCTGGCCTGGCTGAGAATCTCTGCCAGCCCTGGGTACCTAGTTAGGAAACGCTGTACCACCAGATTTAGGACGTGTGCTAGGCATGGTACATGCGTCAACTTACCCTGGCGTAGGGCGGAGAGAAGGTTGCTGCCATTATCACAGACGACCATTCCCAGCTGAAGCTGGTGTGGTGTTAACCATCTCTGCACCTGCCCCTGCAGAGCTGACAGAATTTCTGGCCCGGTGTGGCTCCTGTCCCCTAAACAAACCAGCTCAAGCACAGTATGGCATCTTTTTGCTTGAGCCATTGCATAGCCCCTGCCACTTATCGGTTTAACTGCTACTTCGCCAGAGACAGAGAAGGAGGAGGAGGAAGAGGTGGTGGAGCAGACAGACCTCATACAAGCAGCTTTCTGGAGGCGTGGTGGATGAACAAGATCCAGCACAGAGCCCCGTCCTGGATCCCTCCAAGCAGCAATCAGAGTTACCCAGTGTGCCGTGAAGGAAATGTAACGGCCCTGTCCATGCTTGCTGCACCACATGTCTAAAGTCATGTGCACCTTGCTGCTGACTGCCTTTCCCAATGACTCCATAACATTGTGTTCCACGTGCTGGTATAGTGCTGGAATGGCCTTCTTTGAAAAGAAATGGCGTTTTGGAACCTGCCACTGTGGTACAGCACATTCTGCAAATTCACGGAAGGAAGCAGAGTCCACCAGATGGAACGGCAGCAGCTGTAATGCAAGTAATTTTGCTAAGCTGGCATTTAGATGCTGTGCTTGGGGATGGTTGGGACTTTATTTTTCTTATGCTGCAGCAGCTGGGGCAACGTAATCTGACTGCGTAAATCTTCAGCTGATGGGATGCGGTCACATTCTGAGGAAGGACCTGGTACACCCATTACTGTAGCATCATCCCTGTCAGTGGAGGTTGTAGGCAATGACATGGCAGGACATATAGTGGGGGTAGAGACAGATGAGGAGGAGGAGGACCTATGCAAAGTGTTGTGCCAACGGGATGCATGGCAGGTGGTCATATGTCGCCTCAAGCACGTGGTACCCAAGAATGGGATGTCTTTCCCATGCTTGATCCTCATCAGACATAGATTAGAAATAGTAACGGTGCGGTCTGCTGCACATTTCTTAAAGAACTCCCAGACAGCAGACTTCCTGTACATGTGTTTCGAGACAACAGTGCTCTGCACCTGAGCAGCTGTGACTTCTGATGCCTTGGACTGGCTACGGTTGGTCATAGAGGATGTTCTGCCTCGTTTGTGTTGTGCCTCCTCCTCCTCCTCCCTTGACTCCTCTGTTCAATCAGGCACCCAGGTTGTGTCAGTGAACTCATCGTCGTCATCACTCCCTATCTCCTCGGCACTGGAGCCAACCAAGCAATATGCTGCAGCTGCTGGGGGAACATGAGTGCCAGTTCTTTGTGTGTCACTGGCACCCCCTCCCTCTAGGCTGATTTTACTCCCTTCCTCAACCTCAGAGTTTGAATCAGAGCACTGGAGTTGCAGCGCATCCTCAAGCAGCATGTCACTGACACTGTCACTGTAGTCAAACAATTCAGCTGACTCCTCCGTGTATGATAGTGAGGCTACGGCAGGAGTAGCTGTGGACATGGAGGCTGCATTAGATTCTTTGGCAGCTGAGGTGGACTGTAAACCACTACAAGCCTGGCTGGCAGAGGACTCAGAGGATGAGGATGGCCTCTGTATGCTGCTGCTCCTTAAAATGGCCAGCACCAGTTAGAAACAAGGACAAGCGTGCCCCTGCAGAGGATGCACCACGTCCACGATGACCAGGGGCACAGCCTTCCGACACAGAGGCTGCTTGCCCTCTTATTTGTGTCTGGGAGCGTCTGCCGGTCCTTTTTGGTCTTTCTGACATGGTGAGTGATATATTGATTAAAGATATACAGAACTCTGTTTCAACTCTGTTATAAAAATTGGAGCTATGCAGAACTCTGATTCAACTGTGTTATCTAGATTAAAGATTTCCAGAACTCTGGTATAACTCAGTGAGACACCCTGATAGCTGGCAGCCAGTGACAAGACACATATTAAAATTCCCAGAAACCTCCTATAAATCTGAGACCCCCTGATGGGTGGCAGTGACAAGACACAGATTAAAATTTGCAGAAATCTGCTAGAAGTATGTGGGACCCCCTGATAGCTGGCAGTGAGAAGACACAGATTACAATTCCCAGAAACCTCCTATAGGTCAGTGAGACCCCTGATGGGTGGCAGTGACAACATACAAATTACCATTCCCAGGAACCTCCTATAAATCAATGAGACCCCCTGATGGGTGGCAGTGACAAGACACAGATTACAATTCCCAGGAACCTCCTATAAATCAGTGAGACCCCCTGATGGGTGGCAGTGACAAGATACAAATTACACTTCCCAGATATCTGCTAGAAGTGAGACCCCCCAATAGCTGCTGGCTGTGAGAACACACAGATTACAACAATTCCCAGATATTTTGTAGAAGTGAGACCCCCCCAATAGCTGCTGGCAGTGAGAACACGCACTAACAGAACAATCTCCTCTCAAAAAACACGTGCTGGGGCTGCGAGGGACACCTTATATAGTGTGCTGCGAGACTTAGCTCTGTGAGCCCATGATTGGGCAAAGTTTGCCCAATCAGAACTCTGAGCCGTGATTGGCATAGTCTTGCACTTGTCTTGCACCTGACCTGTGGCCAGGTGCAAGGCTGTAGCCAATTACAAGCTTCAGGCCAGTGGAAAAGTGCATTGTGGTCCATTGTGGGCGAACTCGAACCAAACACGCGGAATTGTTCGGAGTTTGGCGAACAGCCGAACGGCCGATGTTCGATGCGAACTCCGAACAAATCGAGCCGAACAGCTCATCCCTAGACATGACCACGTAATGTGTCAAAAACAAACAAATAAAAAGATAAAAAAGTAGATTTTTGTTTCAAAGCAATGGCATACAGGGTTATTCAAAGAGAATCGAAAAGTCATCGCACGTTCGGTGCGATTCGGCGATCCCATGTCGGCGACCCTGCGGTGTATTCAGCAAGCAGCACAGTGGCTTCGTAGTGCAGGGAAAAGCCGTCGCAAACCCGACGAACACTCACTGCCAAACCACTGAACACTCACCACAAAACCCGCCGAACACTCTCTTAAACCCGCAAAACATCTGGATTAACCCCGCCGGAAAAAGCCGAGCAGCCGCCGATCACAGCGCAGAGCAGCTGCCGGAAAAAGCCGACACCAGAGACGAATGGAGGGAAAAAAAAAACAGTATGCTTGAATGTTTGAAAAGTGAAACGCGGTTTGCAAAGAAACTACTGAACGAAAATGTCTGAAATTTACACATAAGATGCAATGAATGATAATAAAAGGGCTGTTAAAAAAAAAAGAAATTTAAAAAATAAAAACTGAAAAAAATTAGCAAAAAATCCTGAAAAATGCCTAAAAGATCCTAAAAAAACTAAAAATAAAGAAACTTGTTGCTGCAGAATATTATAATAAACGGTTTATTAGATATTGAATTAAAACCAGAATATTTTTAACATTGAAGCCTATGGAATTCACCTTAATAAACCTGTTGAATGAAACCACCGAACAGCAGGGCGATTCGGAAACTTTTCACTGCTGGTTTGTGTTCTATGAATAGCTGAAGCATTGCTTCTCTATGGGGATTTCACTGCCTCGAACAGGCACCGAACAGGCACCGTATGTGCAGGCAAATCGCCAACATTTGGCAAACTGCCTGCTCTCTGAATAGCCGAATGGCCAGGAAAGGTAACCGTACGCTGAATTTCAGCGTTCTGTTGCCTTTCAGCCACAATTCGGATCTCTTTGAATAACACTGATAGTCTATTTGTAACATATAAAATGAGAAATGCCACTGCCATTATTCACCTACTCATTCCCCACACCGCGAGCAAGTTAAATCTTTTATTCTTAATCAAATTATTCATAAAATCCAGTCCTCCAAAACACAAGCAAAAATGTGAGGGGGTTTTTTCAGTTAAAATTGTGAATTTTCTTAGAAAAATTCAATAACAGGTTCCAATTTCAATTTTTTTTAACAAGAGTTCCGCATAACATTATATATATATATATATAAATAAAGGTTTGGATGATAAAATGTGGAAAAATAGTTTTACACCCTGTAAATGATTGAAATTTAAATAGAAGTTAAATTTTTTGAAATTTTTTGTTCTAGCATTCTAACGAGATATGATGTGTATGTTACGGTTAAAGCCCGAAGTGCGGTTAATCCTAGGTTTACTAACAAAACTGTCTGTAAGGGATCACGCCGTCGGAAGGCCAAAGGCATTATGAACCCTATCTGAACTCCCATATGACTACTTCGGTTTTAATCAAACAGTTCCAGGTTTTGGGGCAGCCTGGTAATGCTATTCCAGCGTGCATCAGTCCTATGTTTTCCCTAAGTCTGATCACATAGCTACTAGCACTGGTTGAGTCTAGTAAAAGGTCCCATCTACATTCAACCAGTGCTTCAACAATGTCATCCTCCAAACCAGCGAGAGAAGACCTATTTGTTGTGGCTCTCCTGCCTTACAATGAATCTCAGCCTTTCTGTGTTTCCATGCCCTCTGTATCCAGCATTACTCAAGGATCCTGTGTTCTTGCCAGTTAACTGCATACTCCATTATCAGCCCTCTGCGTGTCCTGCCCTTCTGCTCCAACCTGTTTATTCCCCTGCATCCTGCAACTCACCGCTCTCCACATATCCCTGGGCTTGTGCACCACCACATCCTGGGTTCAGATCCCTGCCAAACTGGTACCCACCCGCTACCTACACAGGATACGATGATAATGAGCTAAGGATGCAGGAGTTAAATAGCTCAGGAGTGATGAGGTTAAATTCTGTTTCCAAAAAGCACAGCTCTGATTGGTTGGATCCAGATTGAAACACCCTGAGACACACCTCACTGGCTGTAGAGATTGCAGTGTGGGCTCGAGCGGACCCTTTGAAGGAATGGGTCTGGTCGCCAAAGTGAGCCTTGTGATCCCTGTAGTTGCGCCACTGGTCGAATGATATCGGCACAACCCTGATATTCAACACTGGAATGGTAATTGTAATAGCCGCCTAGATGTTTAGTAATTTATTGAATAGGTTATGCTGCAGGTATTACAGGAAGTCAAACAATATTCCCATAATATGTTGCATATACAAAACAGGTACGAAATAAAATAAGCCACTTCCACCCGTGCTTGGAACAAAATGTGAATTGTGCAAAATTATCTTGATACGATATTATAGTGTAGCAAAGTGCTAAAGTGCAGATTGAACTACTGGTCAAATTAATACATACATACTTATTTTTTCATATACCAGTCTATTTTGCTTGATACAATATCATGGTGTAGCAAAATGCTAAAGTGCAGAATCAAATACAAATAGTTATTTTCACATAGCAGTTCGTGTGTGTCAATTCTGGATTTTTCTTAAAGACAAGGAAAAAAACAAGACTCAGAGTGCAATAGAAACATGTCGGCAGATAAGAACCTTGCGGCCCATCTAGTCTGCCCAATTACATGGATACTTTACCTGGATTTATCTTTTGTTTAGGATAGCCTTATGCCTATCCCATGCTTGCTTAAAATCAATTACGGTTTTGGCCTCTACCACAATATAATCTGTGGCAATATAAGTGCAGACTAGAAAACTAGAGGGTTTCAACTCACACTCTACAGAGCCTAAACAACTGGTTCTGTATCGCCTTGTGTAATCTCTGGGGTGACAAAGCCCTATTAAGTGGTTCCGTCTTTCGGATTCCTCAAAGTAAATAAAAAGAACTACATAGGGTAACATATCTCCCTTATTGTGATGTCATGTATAACAGCGATATTAAGGCAACTCACCAACATTGGCGCCTTTGTATGTAACGGCTGTAGTGTTTGCGCTTTGGACTTTTTTTAGGGTAGCATTCTTCCCCTTCTTTGTTCTTAACTATGCTGTCAGCTGTTTGTCATTCTCACCACAAGCCAGGATCAACACTAGGGATGAGCCGAACACCCCCGTGTTCGGTTCGCATTCGAACTCGAACAATTTCAAAAGTTCGAGTTCGAACGCGAACACGAACCGAACTCAATGCAAGTCAATGGGACTCGAAAGTTCGATTTTTAGAGTGCCCTCCAAGAGGGCATATATGCAAGATGTTTGCCATGAAAGGTGTATGGGGGTCCGGGTAGTGCCCTGTGGGACAGGAAACAAAGTAAAAAAAGTAAAAAAACGTTTTTAAAGGAACAGTGAGTTTTCCATGAAATAAGGGTTAAAAATCAAAACGAAAAATTCCTGCAAATATCGTGCCTAGGAGGTCCCCATAACCTGCCCGTGAAGTGGCGGATTTGTAGAATGTATAGAAACATTTAAAACCAAAAAAATTACGTTATAAATGACGGTAAATGGTTTTCCTTTAATCTATTCATAAACAACTGCTTGGGACGGCAGCCTGTATGAAAAGTGACGTTTTAGGACACGCAGAACAAGTTTAGTGATTTTTTTTTGGGCTAAATTATGGTGAAACTTATGCAGGTTTTGGATGAAAGTAACAATAGGTGCTTTAAAATTGGGCCTTTAGTGTCGGCAACAGTGCCGTCACACCGTAACCCCTCTGTGGTATTGTGGAAGAGTGCAGGGTTGGACCCTGCGGTCAAATATTAAAATGATATGAATCTGGTATAGGCGTCAGTGCACACAAATATTTTGCCTTTTGGTGGCAGCAAGTGCCTTCACACTGTAACCCCTCTGTGGTATTGTGGAAGAGTGCGGTTGTGGAGGTTTTGGTAATGCCCGATCTATTCAGTTACATCAGCAGCTATAACAAAACCGGGTCAGCAATGTTTAGGCACTTGCACTGCGCTACTGTATATGGTGAGAATCAGCGCACACCAGTAGCAACAGGAAGCAAACAGAACAGGCAGGGAATACACAGAGAGAATAGTCAAATGGCAGGGAAAGTAGGCAACAGATCGGGTCCTCAGAACAAGCAGGGTCAGTAACAAGTATACAAACTGATTCGGTAAGCTAGCGATGCGGGAATAAAGACCGAGACACACTGAGCGTGTAGCGACGTACAGCGTAGTGAAGCGAAGAGAAGCAAACATTTTGCAGGCTTGACTTCACTCCGCTCCGCCTCGCAGCGTGTCTACACTGCATTACGTTTGCTTCTCACCGCACTGGATAGGAATCCACTAACTAAATTAAAATGTACGCACAAAACCGTTTTATTTTCACAAAGCACATGTTATATAGGCCAAAAAAAGTTGCTACTGAATAAAATACATCAAAAATTACTGTTAATTTAATAGGAATAGTATAAAAATATATAAAAAAGGTAACCCCTGATCATATATATTATAGGGACACGGAGCGCTGTGTATAGAGTAGGGATGCATTAATACCACCAGGGCCGGCGCTAGTGTAAGGCGGCACAGGCGGACGCCTTACTGTCATGGCTTGCTTTCAGTGTGAGGGGCGGAAAAATTCTGGTTTTAAAATACCGGAAGCGGAGCTATGAATGAACTTCAGACATCAACCAGGGGCCCAGCCGCGCACTCTCAAACCGATGCAGTGTGCGTGCCTCAGTCCCACATTCTAAACATGAGCAGGCACACTGCATAATTTGGCACCGCCCTCCTCACGTGACACGCATAGCCAGGGCACGCAGCAGCAGAAAAGCCTGGAGGACAAGCCCCAAAGCTTAGGGTGCAGCCCTGCAGCAGAGTCAGCCTGCGTGCTTCCACTGCAGTGTGAAGGAGGACTGGCCAGAGAGGCCGAGAGAAGAATTTTATAAGGTTTGAATAAAATGAGGGAGGGGAGGGGGTGTGTGTAATGTTCTGCTCGGGGGTGTAATGTTCTGGTGTGTGTGTGTGTGTGTGTGTGTGTGTGTGTGTGTGTGTGTGTGTGTGTGTGTGTGTGTGTGTGTGTGTGTGGTTCTGCTGGGGGGTTTGAGTAAACTGATACATTACTGTGAGGTTTATTGCTGTGGAGCTCTGTCACACGCTATAGGAAATGAATTCAAGGGGGGAGGGGGTGAAAGTAATTAAAGGGGAAAAATGAATTAAGGGGGAGTGATTTGAATTAGAGGACGAGGACCTTGTTGCCAGTCTGCTTCTGGAGACCTGGAGTCAGACAGTGGACCACAGCAACAGAGTGAGAGTGGTAGGTAGCAGGATCACAGGGAAACATTGGGAGTGGCAAGCAGTTTGAAATATGTGGGTATATTGACACAGCAAGACCAGGGGGCACCACGAGGCCACATTGCAAATTTGTGCAGTGCCTGGTGCCCCTCCTATGCCACATTGCCAAAGGAGGGGACCACACACTCTGTAGATTGGCCCTGTGGCACAGGAGGGGCACTAGGCACAGCATAAATTGGCAATGCGTAAGAACACCAAACACTCCCGATTGGCATGGCATGGATTGGGTGAAGGGGGGCACCAAAACGCAACTTCGTCTGAGTAAACAGAAATGCTTGCACCGGCCCTGGATACCACACACAGACATATACGTATATATCAACACGCAGACCTATATATACGTATATATCAACACGCAGATATATATATATACACCCACAGACCTCAGTCCATATATACACATACGCACATGTGGGGGTGGCATGTGGGCAATCTCAACTAAATGCGCTCCCCCCCCATTTGGCTGATCCCTCCAGAAGAAATGTTGAACCTGACAGAGCAGAGAATATATATTATTCTCTGCTCTATCGGGTTCAACATTTCTTCTGGAGGGATCAGCCAAATGGGGGGGCAATTAGTTGCCAAAATGTGTGTGTAATACGAGTCTGGATTGTGAAGGAACCGTTCCCTTCCGTCTGTCCTGGCTCTCCAGACACCCCTTCGTTGCGGTCAGCCCGGCTACTGGGAGCGCTGTCCTCAGCGCCTCGAGCAGCTTGACCTGCCTGCTTCTGTTCCTCTGCCCTGGAGCCGTTAGGAATCTCCAGAAGGCCGCTCTCTGCCTTCTGAGGGTGATAGTGTATAGTGTAGCGTCGCTGAAATAAAGACACCAGGTGCGGCTGTATGCTTTAAAACAGGATCCTCTCTCTCTGAGCTCTGAGAGTTTTTCTGACTTTTTAATGAACAACCACCATTTATGCTGAAGTCCAACAGTCATAATTTGCATACCCATACTAATTACATTATGTCAGTTATTTACAATAAACATTCTTTGCATTCTCTAGCCTTCAACTCACACAACATTTGTATATCCATTGTTCTAACACATCAGATCAAACACACACTATCAGAGATCCCGTGAATCAAACATGCAGCTAGACAATGGGAAAAGCCCTGGTGCATAAATTACACAGCAGTAAAGCTTGTTTACTGTATACACAAAAACACATTTACCTACAGGAATATAAGTATTTTTAAAACCAAATCTATGCCATTTTACACTAAACTAAATTAAACTAAAACCAAACGATGTAAAATATATTTAAAACCACACGATATAAATGAACATAAAGTCTCTTGGGGTTTGAAGCATGGAGCGTTACATCAGCTCCATGACATGGATATATATATATTTATAAGAATATAGATATATATCTTATATATATATATATATATATCATACCTGCCCTTACCTTCTCCTATAAATTTGCTAAAAATATACACACAAAAAAAAAAAAAAAAAACACTGCCTGAGACCCCGAGAAGCCCACATACCACCACCCTCTACCTGGCTGAATGTATCTAATATATATAATTAAATACATTCAGCCAGGTAGAGAAAGAAAAAAGAAGTTTGATTTTATGTTCCCGGGGACATTTAAAAATGTCCTCGGATTTTATTTTTTTTAGAAATGTGTCACCTTACCTTAGTCTGGTGGTCAGTGGGGCTCCCTGGATCCTGGTTGTGGGGGCTGGGGGGGTCTGCCATGGCCGCAGGTGCAGTGGCTCCCTCCCTGCGCTGCCTGTCTCTGCCACATGCACCTGGGCGGCTAGCCCGCACAGTCGCAGCTCTGTCATCCGGCCGGCCGCATGCTCCTCAAGGGGATCCTTGGGAGGCCCCTGCAGGCTGTCCTTTACAGTGCCTGATTAGAGGGCCGTGTCTGCCTGATGTTTTAGTAACAAGAATGTTTTATCCCATAGGCTTCAATGTTAAAAATATTACCCGTTTTAATTCAATATCTAATAAACTGTTGCTTATAATATTCTGCAGTAAAGAGTCTCTATTTCTAGATTTTTTAGTATTTTTTAAGCATTTTTTATACTTTTTTCAAAAAAATTTTTTTCGAACTCGAACCGAACACGCGGAAAAGTTCGAAGTTCATGAACTGTCGAACGGCCGATGTTCGATACGAACTCCGAACATATCGAACCGAACTGCTCATCCCTAATCAACACAAGCCACTGTCCAGGATCCAATAACCTGTAGCTCCCAGTGCAGAGATCCAGGGGAGAAGAGGGTGATGCTGGCACAGTGATGGGGGTCATCCAAAGGGGGGGGGAGCAATTCCATAACAGCCTGGCTGTTACTCGATCACCCTATGACTAAATTGAAATTTCTCCGGGACCTGTTCGCCTTTGCATTTTATTTCCATATAACCCCCCCATAGACACTTGAGTGCGCAGCCCGTAACCATGAACCAGATAAAGGACATCTAAAATGTCAGTGTAGGAGGTGAAAGAGGACCTCCTCATCCATCATTAGGTTGAGCCTGGGCACACCAGGTACACCCCATGCGCACGCCTATGTTTGGTGACGCTTATGCACAGTGCTGTTGAAGAGGATTCCCCTGAAGAATTATTTCATTGACTGGTTGAGTGCGAGTGGCTACTACACTATTTACAAATAATGCTCTACAATGATTTGCAATTCCTGGAGGCCTAGAGTGGAAGACTGAGAGGACTGAGGAAGAAAATAAAAGCATTTTGAGGTAAATAACTTTAAAAACACAGGTGCAATAAGGCAGCCAGTAAATGAAAAGAAAAATGGAAACGGGATTAGTTTTCTGGACAGGGTATCATTTTAACCTCTTCATTAGCATACACTTTTTGTTGAAAAAAACAAACGTCATGACATTTATTCAAGACAGATACGTGTTATAAAAATATATAACCCTTGCCTGCATTTGAAAACCCCCTGATAGGTTTATGCAATGCATGATCATTTTTTTGTAATTAAATCCCCATTGTTTTGCTGAGTCATTTTTTTATGTTAACACTATATTAAAGTGAAGCTTGTAATTGAATGTAAGACCTGCCATTTCACACTACATTATTTCTAATTGATAGCATTTGTAATACTTCATATTTATTTAAATTATAAAGTCAATTGATCTTTGGTACTGACAAATTAATATATTCAGAGAAATGTGCATACAGCAACCTGAAACAGCAAAACACTTCTCAATTCTAATTTAATACATTTATATATAAAAGGTCAAGTAATATAATGGTCAAGTTATCTGGTAATATTTTTAAAAATATACACACTGTTTAATGAGAGCCTTTATATCAAACAGAAATTACTGTAATAGTATGTGGCCTAGCGTTCATACGTAATTAAAAGGTTGAGTTACTCTTGTAAACAAATTACCATGAACAAAGGGGTTTACAATTGCTTGCTAATTAGTTTAGATTCCCTAAAGCCTTTAGCTGTTTGTAATTCAATAATGCAGTGTAAATTCTCCAGTTAGAAAAGTCTAATGGGAATTGACAAAAAACTAAATAATTGATATTGTCAGCAATTCCACTGCAAATACTAGAACATTATTATGTCCCGGTAAGCAGGGCTGGAGCCATTTCCAAAGGAGGATAAATAAATAGTAATAAAGAATTAGCAACATAAATAGTAGACAGCTGGCTCCCCATACTGCAGCAGAGAGGACATAATCTAGCTGACTAAATAAAAAAAATGAATATAACCCTCCAATGTGGATACTTCTTAATCTCATCAGTTTCCGTTTAATGACCAGGCAGGAAATGACAATAAGTGATTTTACTATGTAGAGATTATTGACTTCTTTAATAGGTCAGGGATATATTAATTATGACGTATATTTTTCTTATTGTAGATATATATAGATTATTGACAGTGCCTCCAATACCAGTGGTATAAATTGGTATTTTACCCTTAAGAAAATAAGATAATAACCAATCAATGAATATACGTCTTAACAAATATATGGCGCGTTATCCCGAGTTCTTTTGACGCTATCTAGATATTTTTAAACACAATAAAATCAAAGATATGAGACTGCGTAACGGTAAAACAATTCAAACCAAAATTTATTCACATGTCAAGTTTCATACAATCATATGTTATCAACGGATTAGCAAGATACAATTTCACAAGTGATTATAGATCGTGATTAGTAGCGATACTGCGACACGCAATAATCTAATGGACAAATATTTTAGATTTATAGACCGCACCACAGATATACACGCCTCAGTTCTTAAACACCAAGCTCTATTCTATTCACTTAAACCTTTCCCATTATAAACCAATCCTCCACCTGGCTAAAATAAACACTCAGTTACTGGGCATCACCTGCAGCACAATTTATTATTGTGGTGGCCTATTCACTAAATGCAACTTCCTTCAGGGAGATAGGTAGACTATCTCTTCCACAGATCAATCACAGCACTTCATTCAATATACGTTAACCCAAAGCTTCTTATTGACTTACATGTATTCAATCGAAAGGGCTGCAAGATGGATATGGAAGGAGTTATGCTAGTTTTACGAATGGGGCTGACGGCACTTGACATATAAAAGCTATTTCACGGTCCCAGCGTATCTCACTATGGGTATACAATTGATCTTTAGATGTCCACAACCAGTATTCTTGGAATATAAATAATTTCACTAAATTATGGCTCAAGTATTTAGCCGGTAATAGTTTCTTCCTTAGCACTCCTCTGCAGTGGAGTGGAAAGGCTGATTACTAGTCTACTGATTAGGCTTCCACAGCAAAATAATTAATTTATATTCCTTTAATTTGTGATGGACATCTAAAGTAAGGACTATGCAATTAGAAAATAGATATCAAGTTATTCAGGCATACTTTACCATCCGGTTAGTGAAGATAGAGTGGTGGAAGATTAGGGTGTGGTCACGTCTTATTGAGGGGGGCTGATGATATTTGCCCTTTCTCCCCTCCAAGCGTCTCTCAGGTCTCTCTTCAAGCTTTTCTCAGTGTCTTGATCATCTGCTCTGGATTGTCCCCCCTATATAGTGGTCTTCCGCCCAGTTTTAGATCTAGCCCATCACTATGTGGCCTCATTTGATTGGAGGATATATATATTCATCAACTCCAGGGGTCTGTCCAGGTGTTATATTACCTGGCCAGCAGATGGCGCTCTCAGATCAACCATCAACCTTCTGCAGGAATTAATTTATGTATTTGGCCAATCTTTTACTGGTTTGGGGTCGTTTTATTCCTATACCCCGGGACTCCATAGATTTTTTTAACAAATCAAAATTTATTTCTATTGTGGCATCGCCGGCATACTTCGCCACGGCGTGTGTACATTTCATACCCCCTTTACTTAAATCCACAGGTATGTGTATATAAGAGGATTCTGCAGACATACATTAATTCATTCATTCGTGATATCGTCTTTAACATTCACAATTACCAGACTTAATCTGTTTTATGCATGTTAGTACACCAGACATTTGTAATAATCAACTGAATGTGGTATGGCCTCTGTTTTTTTAGAAGATGCCAAGATTATCTATTCTAACTGACCACATAAATTAAATATTCAAATACCATATAGTGTTAGATCATATCGCCGAATAGCATTGCATTACAAGCTGGTTTAACCAAGCCATTTAACCTTCTCTGGTTTTTTTTTTTTATTATTGGGCAACCCATTGTTCAAGGGTTATATGGCTTCATAGCTTTGATCAGCAGGGTTAAGCTATGTGATCTAACATCTGGTTATTTTTCTTACAACCAGAATTAATTAAGGACAATGGATGTTCCTCCCTTGTTTGCTGATAGATAACGAGTCTAGCTTGTTACATTGTTTTAAAACGCATATTCTTGTTTCATTTTAAACAAGCAGACAAGTTGTTTGTGTGAAGCAATTCCTGGCCCCAAATTTAACAGTCCTGCGAAATATAAATGCGTTATAGAAATTTCATATCTGAAAAGGTCTGACAACTAAGATTTAAATCTAGGCATTTTATTATTAAAAGGGGCATGTTACTTGTTTTTATAAATGTATTTATTAATTATCGTCACGTTTTCCTGATTGCTAAATCTTGCTTGGATTGCAGAGAAATGCATATTTAAATTTGTGGAACCGTTTCTGTTATATATATATATATATATACACACACACACACACACACACACAAATACATTTATTTATTTGCAAAGTATTTTACCAGGAAGGATACATTGAGATTTCTCTCATACACACAGGTCACACTCTAGCTAACCATGCATAATGGTTGAATAATGGTGCTACTGAGAATGATAAACACAAAATACAACACTAAGTGCATTCTACTCAAACATACATTCAGAGATTTAAAAAACCATGTGTTAGATTTCAAAAGATGGGGGTTTGGGACAAGATTTGATCAGACTTTGCATAATTCTGCCACAACATCAATGTAAATCATTACGGCAGGTCCTATCCATGCCAACATAATGCCTGCTGTTATGAGATTAACTCACTTATTAGGGACATATATCCAGGAGGATGGAGATACATACATTGTTTGCAGCATTTGCCAAGTAGGGGACTCGTCATAAAAGAATGCAAAGGCCATCTACCATGCTGCATGATTTCCTCTAAGGCCAGTGTCAGATGAACCTTTTTCCAGAGCGGAAGGAACGTCCGTGAGAGTGGATGTTTCTTCCACTCTGATGCCCGTGTGTTCACCTTTCTGGGTGCAGTTAGTGTGCTCAGCGCTGCAAAGCTTGATCCTCCTATGGAGAATCGCGCTTTGCAAACCCATCAAACGTGCGTCGTAGCGTTTTGACTGGGAGGCTTTCAGCACGTCAGCTATAGTGCATGCAATTTGTGCGCGCGCTACAGTGTGTGGCTGGCTCCGTCACAACACTGTGAAATGTCACGACACTGCGATGGGCGTCGGAAGGCACATCAGTTGGGGCGCACGTAGTGCGCTTGTCTGACACTGGCCAAAGTTGTCAATAAATATCCATAGATGAGAGGACTCCTCTATTATGATTATCTTGATAAACCCCTCTAGCAGGTCGAAATGTAGTTCTGGCTTGTTTCAAAGATAAAATAAAAGTTATGTTTTATTTTAAAGCCATCAAGTCCTCTCATCTATGATAGATATGTTTTATATATGTAAAAACAGGCACTCCAGAGACTTCCAATTTATTTACATATGCTGAAGTCAATGTTTCAGAAATTATACATTTCTTTCATCGGGTCCTGATGAAAATAATGTATAATTTCTGAAACACTGACGTTAGCAAATGTAAACAAATTGGATCATAAGACGTCCCTGGAGTGTGGATTTTTACTTATGCTATATTATTGCTGCCCGTGGCACCAGGCATTTTTTTGTTGAAGATAATGAGTGTAAAGATACCCCCTATCGGGCGCTGCCTCCTGATGCTCTGGTTAAGAAGCACACGTATATATCTGTAGTTGTAACAGCGTGTCTAGATTATGACACGTGCAGACAAATGCACAGAAAAAACACACAAAAAAGAATTGGGGTCAACAGGTTGTACAGTGCAATATCTTTAAATATCATTCACTCATCCATGTCACTGTTACCTCAAATGCATGATGAGAAATAAGTATTTAAAAGGAGCCACATGGGGTACTCCCTCTTGTGGTGGGATTCGATACTCGTAGGTTGGAATATCAGTCTAATTCTATCAATGGGCTAAAGAAAACCAAGTCCATAAGACTACACGTTCAAGAGTGAATCTTATTTTCGCCCATAGACATAGTGACTGTTTATCAGTATGAGGTGCTAATCGGGATATAACCTTATGGAAGGAAGGAGGGTTCTCCTAAATGTTCCTAGGGATCCTTGTCTCTTTTCGAGAAGGTCGCAGTGTCCCTTATATCGACTTCTCTCATCCTTCAGATCAGCAGACTTTGGCACAGGTGGTTCATTTCTTCTATCTGGTGATGCCTCTATTCCTCTCTTACGTGGTTCAGAGCTAAATATCATTTCAGCTCAAGACTTTGCGCTTATTCAGTCCATCTAGGTGACCGATTCCCTTCTTTTCCCCGTTCTCTTCTTGGTCCTCGTGTACAGGCTCCACTCGTATCCTAAACCCGATGATGCTGCGGGAAAGATGGTGGTTGTCACACTAAGGATGCCACTGGATACCGATAAGGGTGTAAATCAAGAAGGGATTTAATGTATAAAATAAGGACATAAACATAAAATCATCTGAAAACATATAATTGTATAGGGGGGGTTCTCCAGAACGCGTTTCGCCGGTAACAATTCCGGCCTCTTCAGCTGTAAAGGCCCCTCCAAGAAATTGCGCCTTTTTTAAGTTTAATCTGGTAGTCAATCTCTTTCTATTGGTCCTCTGGGCTTTCACTTTTGGTAGTCATGTGGTCGTGATCCGCCAATCACAGGAAGCCTTTCCCAGGTTAGTGGGGTCTCTTTCTATTGGTCCTCTGTGCTTTCACTTTCGGTAGTCACGTGGTCGTGATCCGCCAATCACTGGAAGCCTTTCCTGGGTTAGTGGATAGTAGCTTGCCAATGCCGGGGTTACCTTGATGGAATGGTGTTATTTTCCCTCTCTTTACGGCCCATATCTGCTAAGGCTAGGGTCAGACGAGCATGATTTCTACGGACTGTACGTCCGTGCACACGGACGTACGTTAGTACGGAAGACGCAGTAGTGGCCAGACAGTCCGTTTTTTTCACTGACGTATATATTTTGACGGATGTAGGAGGGAAAATAAATTAAAAAGCAAAACCATTTTGTCCGTGAAAAATGCTGGACGTATAAATGCAGTCCGTCTGACCACGTTCCATCACTCACACACAAAGCTATGCAGACATTGCGGACGCAGCGCACTTTGTGCGGCCGTTCTAGGGGTTGTACGTTCTTGCGTCTGTGGGCCGCGGCCGTTGTGCATCCGCAGTTCAGTGCGGACGTACTTCATGTGTCAGGCTCCAATGGACTTTCTTTCATGCTATCACGGACGTACTTTTAGGCGCAATCACGGACGTGAACACTACGCTCGTCTGACCCCAGCCTAAATCGTACTACCAAAGGACACATAGTGCAGTCTATTACAGGGAAAATTGCCTATATACATATCCATATGTGCGGAAGGAATGGATCCGTTGAGATGATATTATTAATGCAATACAAATATATGAGCACGGATAAGCTTATACATACAGGCACTTAGAATTCACAGTGATAGGAATAAATGCAAATTGGGGTATATAAACCAGGATAAGTGCATACCTATTCCTACTCATTTTCAAACAGCATATGTCGGACATATTCATTCAGTGTGTGTTGACAGATGTAGAGCGATATGATCAAACAGTGGTAATGCTAACAAGACATATTACACTAATAATAAATGGAGGACTCAAGAGAAGTACGGAAAAAGTGGAAAAAGCCCAAGAATGTAATTGGAGCCTTCGTATCTCAATGGGTGTTTGGCTTAGGTAAGCGAAACATGATCAGATGGCATGTGCCGGGCTTACATACCTAAACCTACGTATAGGATAAGATTCACGTAGTGAGAGTAATGGCATTCTCTAGAATGGCTGTGTCGTATACTATGCAAACTTGGAGGGGGGGGGGAGAGGGAGGAAAATCTATCCCTAGATTCTCCCTTGGCTAGAGGGCCTCTCTATTAACTCTTGGATACTTGATCCCAAATTTCAGTGCTTCCTCCTTTGAGACTATTTGTAGGGGGAGGTGGTGAGGGTGGTTTCGATTATATTCAGTGATGGTGGTGGGTTGGAAGTCATAGGAAATGGCATAGCTCGAAATCCATGTTTAAACCATTTGGGTGCATGGAATCAAATTCATATATGCATTTCATCTCCTCTTGTCCAATCTTTTTGTTGATGTCACCGCCCCATCTGCTATTCTTAATTTTCTTGAGGGCTAAAAATTGTAGGCCTCTGGGGTCGCTGTTATGACAGCTCTTAAAATGTGCAGGGACACTGAGTTTCTAATCCTCTCTCAATGTTCCTTGCATGTTCTCTTACTCTTACGCCAAGGGCTCTTGTGGTCTTTCCAACATACTTCATCCCACACGGGCAAGTAAGCAGGTAGATGACATTCTGAGAGAAACATGTAAGGGTCCCTTTGATCCTCCATTTTCCTCTGCGGTTCTCTGTCGAGGTGAGGTGTCTCTTTAAGCTTCCTGTTTTCCTGCAACTGAGGCAGTTGCCACATCCGTAAAAGCCCTCTTTTTGCTGGAAGGGGTCTTTTTTGGTTCTTGTGTGTTCACTTTTAGTCACTTGGGATTTTAGGTTCTTATTTCCCCTGCAAATAAATCTTGGCTTGCAAGGTAGGATGTCTCTAAGGGCCGGATCCTCCCTTAGGATGGGCCAGAATTTGTTCACAATTCTTCTAAACTCCCTGTTCTGTTGATGGTATGTAAACAGAAATGGAATGCTTGTTTGATTGAGATTCCCATGTGGCTCCTTTTAAATACTTATTTCTCATCATGCATTTGAGGTAACAGTGACATGGATGAGTGAATGATATTTAAAGATATTGCACTGTACAACCTGTTGACCCCAATTCTTTTTTGTGTGTTTTTCTGTGCATTTGTCTGCACGTGTCATAATCTAGACACGCTGTTACACCTACAGATATATACGTGTGCTTCTTAACCAGAGCAGCAGGAGGCAGCGCCCGATAGGGGGTATCTTTACACTCATTATCTAACCCTAGGTTAGTTCAGCGAAGCATTACCCTTCACCCTCATTTAGGCAGCAGCACATCCTTAGCAGACATAAAGGTCCTAAAGGGAAGCGCCATTAGAAGGTTATCCCCCCACATTTTCTAAAATGTTTTGTTGAAGCCCTTGAGTGCAGAAACATTTTGTGTGTGTGTGTGTGTGTGTGTGTGTATATATTATATAGATGTTATGTTTATTATTGCAGAAGCCACTTGCACATCACAGCAATTCAAAGAATTGCATCCCAGAGCACCTGTGCCATAAGCTTGTGCACCGATTTTTTTTTCGGTTACATTCGGTTCGCTTGGATTTTGTAAATTTTCATTTCGGCCGATTTTCATTTTGTTTAGTTTCGTTTCGTTTTTCGTATCGACTTTTTTTTCGTGATTTCGGAAATGTTCGTGTTTTTCGGAACGTCTGTTCTCCTTGTTTCAAAGTGTCTATTCGTTTTGACGTAAACTAATGGTTTTTCGGAAAACGATAATTATACGATATGATAATTCTGCCATTGAGATTTCTCAGGTTTTACAAGAAGGATACATTGAGATTTCTCATGTTTTACAAGAAGGATACATTGAGATGGGAATGATACAAAATTTAATTACAGAATCAGCGATATAAATACAATGTCCGAAATTACTGAAATGGAGCCGAAATCACGAATGGAACGAAAATGAATTTCGATTTTACACATTTCTAGTCCATTCGAAAATTCCGAAAAGTTTTCGTTTCGGCACGAAAATTTGTTCGGATCTGCCGTTTTCGGATCTGAAAATTTTTGGAAAATCAGTCGAATCTGAATGCACGAATCGGGAAATTTTGTGAAAATTCCGACATTCCGAAACCCGAAACGCACATCCCTACTGTGCCACATTCCCCATATGCAGCAAGGAATTCTGGGTAGGATATGCAAATGACATCTGTCTCACTTTTATGCATCCTGGGTCTGTTATTACACAGAACCCTAAATCAATGCTATGCCAAACATTGCATGTGCGTGGTGTCTGATGTGCTGTTTCAAGGATGCCCTGTGGATCGCCCAGAACCGCTTGGTATTGCGGCGCGAGAACATCACCATTGCAGACTGCGTGAGGCTGTTTCAAAGCATGCTAGGCGAGTATGCTATCATCGACAGCTTTGGCAGGAGAAGACACGACAAAGAGGAAGAAGACGACTACTACGACGACGACTAAGGAGGAAGAAGAGGATCCCTTACTTATTCATTTTACTGTACTGAATTTTATGTGCCTCTGTACACCCCCACCCTCCTCCACCCCGTCCCCCACTCTTGTCCTAACCCACCCCCCCTCTTCTTCCCATCCTTCTTCTTTAGACAGGGACCAGGACTGGCGTTAATAATGGTGGTTCACCGCCCTGTTGCGCTACCTGGTACCCTAGATTTTCAGGATGCTTAGCTTAGCTAGCAAGTACTTTCATGCAGGGGACAGGGACTGGCGCTAATAAAGGTGATTCACACCAGTACAGCGTTACCTGGTCCCCTTAGACCCAGAAACACCAGGATGCATATCTTGCGTGTGAATGAAAGGGGTGTGCCGCATATCTTTTTTCGTTGCGGTTCGTCGGGGGGGTGCACTCCTCGTGTGTGGGGCTGTGTTGTTTTGCACAGTACTTTGAGTGTCTGTGCTGCGTCACAGTTAATCCTTATCCTGTGGTGTAATGCACAGGTAATTCCATGTGTGCTGCGTCACAACCCGGGTCCGTGTTAAGTCACGGCTGCATTTGTTGGACCCGTGCTGCGTCATGTGGTCCTCCTTTGGTTAATTGTGTGCTTTCTGTTGAATAAACTCGAAACAGCATGTCCTAGGAGTGGCTTTGACCAGTTGCATATACCCTATCTCTGCTAGAAAGCCATAGTATGGCATAGCATTGATTTTAGGGTTCGGTGTAATAACAGACCCAGGATGCATAAAAGTGAGATAGATGTAATTTGCATATCCTATCCAGAATTCTTTGCTGCATATGGGGAATGTGGCACAGGAGCTCTGGGATGCAATTCTTTGAATTGCTGTGATGTGCAAGTGGCTTCTGCAATAATAAACTAATTATAGCGCGGAGGCTTTTTATCTCACTTTTTGTCCTCCACCACAACCCTCGTAAGAGATATAGAGAGAATAATATATATATATATATATATATATATAACAAACCAGCAAGAGATCACTCCAGTCAACAAATTCAAAAACCAACAACAGCTTTATGCATGTGAACATTGTACCAGATTTTACCACATGTACCAAATTCTTGAAACTAACCTTTGTTGAAAAAAAAATGGTGGAAATTTAGTTTGCAATGAATGGCCATGAATTGTTTAATCCTGCCAACAACATCAATGTAAACCACCCTCTGGCACATCCTACTCTGCAAATCTAATGACTGCCCTTCATGGGATAAACTCACTGAGGAACAAGTCCTTCTTGGAGCTCCGCTTGACCTATGGGGAGCTCCAGGAAGGACTTGCTCCTCAGTAAGGGAGTTTACTCATACTTTGTGAACTGAATCCCCATCATTTTACCTCAGTCAGGTTTTTTGAACATTTTTAAAACTGTTTTTTTGCCACAGAAAATGATGGAAGAAGGTGGTCAATAATATGGAGTGCTCTTTCTTGGTCTTTTGTATTTAATGTCTTAGGCTGGGGTCAGACGAGCGCACTGACTGCGCACAATAACGGCTGTACTTTTTAACTGATGAAATTGTGGTTACATTGTGTCAGTTTTGACTGATGTTGAGAGAAAAAGAAAAAAAAAAAACAGTATGCAGTTGTTTCTCTACGTCCGTCTAGCTTTTTCACATTGATGCCATTTTGGCGTCTGTTGCAACATGCGTTGCGCACGCGTGAAAAAGTGCTCACGTTCGCGTGTTGTTCTCTATTGACTCCTTTGAAAAGCTACAACGGACAGCAAACAGTGCGGTCAGACGGACGCAAAAAGTGCGCTCGTCTGACACGGGCCTTAGATGCACCTGCTTAGTTTTGAGGTTGAGAGCAAGTGTGTGTGTGTGTGTGTGTGTGTGTGTGTGTGTATCTCTTATTTAGGTTGTGCTGGAGGGCAAGAAATGAGATAAAAAGCCTCCACAAAATAACCAATAAGGTTTATTATTGCAGAAACCATTTGCACTTCACAGCAATTCAAAGAACTGCATCCCAGAGCTCCTATGACACATTCCCCATATGCGGCGCAGAACTCTGGGTAAGATATGCAAATTACATCTGTCTCACTTTTTTGCATCCTGGGTCTGCTTTCACACAGAACCCTTCAGTCAATGCCATGCCATACTACATGAGTTTTTTTTTTTTTTTGCAGAGATCAGGTTAATGCAACCTGTCAAAGCCACTACTGGACAGTGCCGTTTCAGGTTTATTGGACCCTCTGCAGCAGGAACTAGGTATGACCAGTTGCAGTTGGATGCTTGGACCTGTAGGGAAAATCAGTATTTATTTGGGTTGTGGTGGAGGGCAAAAAACTTGATAAAAAGCCTCCACGCAATAACCAATAATAACTGCAACTGGCCATGCCTAGCTACTGCTGATAATGGTCCAATAAACCCAAAACAGCACTGTCCAACTTCAAACATAGTACTTACAACAGTTGTGGTGGAGGACAAAAAGTGAGATAAAAAGCCTCCTCACTTTAATGGTTATGTTTATTATTGCAGCAGCCACTTGCACATCACAGCAATTCAAAGAACTGCATCCCAAAGCCCCTGTGTCGCATTCCTCATATGCAGCAAGGAACTCTGGGTAGGATATGCAAATGACCTCTGTCTCACTTTTTTGCATCCTGTGTCTGTTTTTACACAGAACCCCTAAATCAATGCCATGCCATACTATCAGGGTTATTCAGAGAGCGTGAAAAGCAGGAGAATGACTGGAGAATGAAAAATTCTAGGTCAAAATAGCCGATTTAGAAAGTGAGATGAAAGGGAGAATTTTTCTGGTTTGGCTATTTTGACCTAGAATTTTTCATTCTCCAGTCATTCTCCCGCTTTTCACGCTCTCTGAATAACCCTGTATGTCTTTTTTTTTTTAGCAGAGATTATATATTTTCCAAACAATCACTAATCACACTTCAGATCTTTTTTCTCAAAGCTTTTTATACATCGGATTAATAATTTATTAATACTGCTGGAGCTATACATCTAACACCTTTTCTCTGATAAGAGCAATTTGCTTTGGTTGTCCAAAGAGATGACGTACATGTATGTAATTTCAAATGGCAGAGCCCAGATCCTCCGCAGTCAGCTCTTCGCCGTATGTGGCCAATCTAGACCTACTCAAGGTTGAAATGAAAGAAGAGTTCATATAACTCATTTCTTTTGAACCATAGATATATTTTGCCCAAACACAGAAAGAGAGTAAGGGAAAACAATTGCAGGATAAAAATTAATTAGGAGATGGGTGTCTGTATGGACCATCCATTTAAACTTGTGTCACACCTGCTCTTTCATGATGGAAATCTATTCTGGTATGGATGAAGAAGGAAGCTAAGGCAATCAGGTGTTTATGTATGGCATTGGCAAACACATTGAATGGATTTTCAGAAAATATTTATATCATCTTTGGAAATTATATATTTATCTTAAACTAGAAGGATGCATGTAATTATGTGTATATATATATATATGTATGTATATGTATGTATATTTAATAGGCCCTCGTTTATACTAAGCATAAGGAAGTCTATTTAATTTATATCCCTTGAAAATAAATATTTGTTTTTCGCCTTCGAACACTATTCCATATTCATTTAGTTACCTTTCATAAACTGAAATCATAACATTTTATGGTGAAACATTCTGTAGCTTAATAGAGTTCTAATTTCAAGTCTTTTAATACTAACTATATCAATTTCTTTAGAAAATAGAAGGTTGTAAAATAGTAACTGCTTCCTATAATATTGTTAAATCTTGATAGCTTTTCTTCTCTCTAGTTTATAAAGCTACTATGATATACAGTGGAAAAACAGTGTTTGTGCTGCTTTACTACCTATTCTAGTTGGCAAAATAAAAATACCTGCAAAGTCAGAAAGCAAGATATTGGCAATATTTACTAAAGACGAGAAGGACAATTTTCTACATGTTGCATTAGTTAGACTTCCCCTGACTATTTGTGGAAGGAATAATAATTGGGGTGGTTTCTTGCAAATATTCTCATACAGGGTTATTCAGAGAGCGGTGAAATGCAGGAGAATGACTGGAGAATGGAAAATTCTAGGTCAAAATAGCCGATATGGAAAGTGACATAAATGGGAGAATTTTTCTCGTTTGGCTATTTTGACCTACAGGGTTATTCAGAGAGCGGTGAAAAGCAGGAGAATGACTGGAGAATGGAAAATTCTAGGTCAAAAAGCCAAACCAGAAAAATTCTCCCATTTATCTCACTAACCAAATCGGCTATTTTGACCTAGAGCACAGACAGACAGACACAGAGCACTAGGGGGTCAAACAAACACACACACAGAGCACCGGGGGGTCAGACTCACACCCATATATATACACAAAGCTGGGAGGGTCACACAAACACAGAGCTGGGGGGAGGTCACACATACACACAGCACTGGGGGAGTCACACAAACACACAGAGCACTGGGGGGTCACACAAACACACACAGAGCACTGGGGGAGTCACACAAACACACACAGAGCACTGGGGGAGTCACACAAACACACACAGAGCACTGGGGGAGTCACACAAACACACACAGAGCACTGGGGGAGTCACACAAACACACACAGAGCACTGGGGGAGTCACACAAAACACACACAGAGCACTGGGGGAGTCACACAAACACACACAGAGCACTGGGGAGTCACACAAACACACACAGAGCACTGGGGGAGTCACACAAACACACACAGAGCACTGGGGGAGTCACACAAACACACACAGAGCACTGGGGGAGTCACACAAACACACACAGAGCACTGGGGGAGTCACACAAACACACACAGAGCACTGGGTGAGTCACACAAACACACACAGAGCACTGGGGGAGTCACACAAACACACACAGAGCACTGGGGGAGTCACACAAACACACAGAGCACTGGGGGGTCACACAAACACACACAGAGCACTGGGGGGTCACACAAACACATACAACGAGCTGGGGGGGTCACACATACACACAGCACCGGGGGAGTCACACAAACATACACAGAGCACTGGGGGGTCAGACTCACATATATATATATATATATATATATATACACACACAAAGCTGGGAGGGTCACACAAACACAGAGCTGGGGGGAGGTCACACATACACACAGCAATGGGGGAGTCACACAAACACACAGCACACTGGGGAGGTCACACAAACACACACCGAGCACTGGGGTCACAAAAATACATACAGCACTGCGGGGGGTCACATAAACACACATTCCCAGAGCACTGAGGGGGGAGGGGGTCACACAAACACATAGCACTGGGTGGGCTGGCTGTGTACCTGGCAGAAGTGTCCCAGGAGGCACTGGAGCTGCTCCATCACGCTGAGCAGCCTCATGTGGAAGCAGAAGGTGGAGCAAGGCCATATGCAGCAGAGCTCCTCGCATGTGGCCTCCCCCACTCTCCCAGTCAGTAGTAGGCGGGACTTTGCTGGAGCAGCAGGCGGTGGAGGAGGAGAGCGGCCACCTTGTTGTTCTGGAGTGCAGCAGGGTTGAGCTAGGTCCCCAAGCAGCTGGTGCAGAGCCTGGGCGCTTCCCTTCCCAGCCTTGCACTCGTGAAGACAGGAGCAGTGAGCACACAATGCATCACGTGGGTGGTGAGTCTCGCAAGATGTGCTGGAGGGGGCGGAGCCAATGCCGCAGCATTTTGTTCCCAGCTGTGTGTCCTGTATATGGGAGGCACGCTGCAGCGCTTGGGCCGGCCCGCTATCATACAGACCAGCTCCGGATTCGGACTCCAAGTCTGATAACGGAGCTCACCTGAGTATTAAGAAACTGGTAGTGGCCCACTGAGCCATCAGCCCACCGGGAACCTCCCGGTAGTCCTGATGGCCAGTACATGCCTGTGTAGAGCTATACAATGATAAAATGAGATACGGCAGTATATAGCCGAACCTTGAGCATGGAATTTTATAATACTTGAATATTATTATAAATTAGAAAATAATATTATAAAACAACATTTGAACTGGTTGTTGGGTCAGAAATATTTACAATATTTTAGCTTTTATAGGTATGCAAAGAAAGGCAATTTTGGTAAATGGAATGTTATTATGTGTATTACCTTTTTACGTGGCTCAGCAAGCAGGAAGGTCGGTTTACATATTGAAGTGGAAATAGGCTAGAAGACGGCCGCCATTGTACACAGGCGGCCATCTTGTTCAGAATATTGGTTCACTTGTATATAACTAGACAGGTTTGTAGCTGAAACTAGAATGAGGTATACGTAGAAATTTAGGAATGCGTTTAGATTAGCAGATAAGCAATTAAAGTCTTATGAAAGATCTTTGCTGTTTCTGGCACGGAGAAGTAGATATTCCAAGGTCGTTGGGGCCCGCGGAAAGACGAAGGAGTATAGAAGACCGGGCCCCAGGCCATCTGAATAAACATAGCCGATAGGGAGGGAGGCACTGCCCGGAGAAAGACAGCACAAACAAATCACAGACTGTCAAACTAACGAGAAGTGTATCAATTTATAGTTATATGTGGAATGTTCTTTGTGTTCGAATTAATGATGGGAGGTATTAACCCACGTGGGGTGGAATAGAGTGTCATAGGGAGGTGGGCTAATGGGGATGTACCTAATTATGTATTTGGGGCATAAAACCTCATGTCTCTGTGTAATCGGGGCTCACTCTAAGCGATTCAATCCTGTGTGAGCACTTGTGTGACGACACAATAAACTCTTGCCTTTCCTGAAGAGACTCGTGTTTGGACAATCCTTGCTTGTGTCTGGTCCGGCGCCGTTAATGAAGTGAACCTGTCTGACTCCGGCTACATTTCTGGGGTCTCGATAGCCGGGATAACGGGCCTTTTGCCAAGACACAGGCAACGGCTGCTGAACACAGTGCGGCGCTTGACTGCAGCAGTGCCAGAATCCCGATGGTTGGGGGCGTCCGTTGAAGGTGAGCTGACATCTGCAGGCGCCAAGCAGGATTTCCTGTACAGTGGACCTCATCTCGTCCCAAACAGACCCCCCCGGCCCGGGAAGCTGGGACACACCCGAGTCCGAGGAAACAGCGAGCAGCGCCGGCGATAGGTAACGTGTCTTCTATGTTTTGTATGTCTAAAGGAAATACCGGTATCTAAGGGAAACGTCCGACTGAGATAGACGGATAAGAGGATGCGATGGCCACCATCCTATTGGCATATCTAGCCCGCCGCTGATAGCGCTGACATTGCTGAGGAGCCAGAGTGGCTAGCGGGTGTCTGGATTCGGGGGAATTGAATGCCAATCAAAGGGTAGTTCTGTAAGAGAGGGAGAAGGTAGCTGCGTGGAGTTGCATAGTTCAGTGTTTGTAAATAGAGCTTCGCCACGTGGGTAAAAGGGAAAGGAGGAGGGATTTTTCTGTGACTGGGCTAAGAGCCTGAGTCAGTGCCTAGTGTGTACGCCGTATAGTGAAAAGGGCTTATAGTGAAGCCAGCGATAGCTGCAGAGATAGTGGTGCTGAGTGGGTAGATTATCCATAAGGCAGATTGGAATTGCAGGCGGAAGTATAGACAAGGAACGGGGTGCACATAGCCACAAGCAGTCAAGAGTTAGAGTTCAAATTACGGGGTATAAGGAGCCACAAAGAAGGGGATAAGTACCCTTGGCTAGTAGAAAGAGTAGAAGTGCCTATGTTTTATTCTATGTTGAAAGTATCTGATACGGTATGAGCTGTGAATGAATTGACTCGAGTGCTGTGAGTGAACGCGCGCCTACTCGCTCCACGAGGAAGCAAATACGAGATTTGACCCTGGACGTACGGTTTCGGCTCAGGCGACTGCAGTCGGCTACTGAAGGGGGAAGCGTATGTGGATGCGGATAAATTGTTGACTGAAGTATCAGACTGTAGATTTTAACTGTTGTTAAAATAAAATATTTGTATCGCAAAAAGTATTGTTTTCAGGAGTGACAATAGGTAACGGGTCATCAAAGCCCAAGAAGGTAAAGGAGGGTGAGATGCCCCTAGAATATATGGTGCGGAATTTCGAAGCATTATATAAAACGTATGATTATGGTGTAGAATTGACAAAAGAGAAATTAAAAGTAATGTGTACAGTTGTGTGGCCGATGTTAGTCCCAGGATGGCCAGAGCAGGGGTCAATGGACCCGGAGTTAGTACAGAAGGTACATTCCCAAGTTACAGAGCAGTATGGACATCCTGAACAGTATCCGTATATAGATATATGGAGATATTGTATTAAAAACAAGAGTTATTTTATAATGATAGCGGGGAGAAATAAGAAGCAGGACCCCCAGAATAATGGAGAGAGAGAGGGAGACCGGTGTTAGATCAACCGGAAGAGAGTGATAATCTGCCCCCGTCCTACCCATTATGTTATGGGGCAGCTAGGGAAGCTCTGAATGCCGCGATTGCGCGGGCGGAGAGGGAGGAGCAGGCAGCTGCTATGTCTCGGTCAGCTCCCTCTGCTCCGTCCCGTATGGCTGAGGAAGAAGAGCAGGGTGCATCGGGTAGAGGAGATAGAGAGGCTCCACCAGAAAAGATTGAGATGCCCGATGAGAGTATATATAAATAAATTAATATTTTATGGAGTAAAATAATTGCAGTGCTATATAGTTTATGTGTATAGTTCAGACTGATTTTGTCCGATTGTGTTTTTAATTGATTATTAAACTGTTCAATTAAAAGTTAAGATTGAGCGTCGTCCCTGGTGTAATAGGCCCCCTCCTTTTTCTGACAGACTGTTTGCAAAAAGAGGGGGAGAATTGGGAGCAGTTTGTTTTTTCTTTGCTCTCTGATAGCTGGAAAGAATAATCCTTTATGTATTTGTGCAGCGTACTATGTTTAGCTGATTTTAGTGTGTGTTACAATAGAATATTTGTCTGAAGTCTGTTGAGTGCAAGATATATGTTTATATTTTGTGTTGATATTATTCGAAAGTTTAAGTTTTGTTCAGAGCTAGAATTAAATAGAAAAGAAAAGAAAAGGGAGTCCTGGTTTTTTATATTATTGCATATAAATAATAATAAGTATGTAATAGTATACAATATTGCCTACTAAAATAAAAATTTATTAACAAATTAAATTGAAATATATGAAACAGTTAGAAAATTAATTCGAGAAATAATTAAAGTAATTTTTCTTTACTGTTTTTACAAGGTATGTTTTTGTTTGATTTTTGATAGAATGATTTATTTTTATTGTTTTTTTTCGATGTAGTATTAAGAGTCTGTTTTGAACTATGAGAAAATATTTCTAAGAATATTATTTACACAATGTGTATATGTATATGCCCGAATGTCCCATCCAGCTCCTGGAGCGGGATTTTTTGCAAATTGCAAGCCCAAAATGTTTTTTTTTTTTTTTCCCCGGGGGTCACGTTCAATTAAACCTGCCGGAGAGTGGCAGTTTTGTTCGGTAGTATAATCCAGCCAGCCCGCACAACCCCCAATCTGTGAAAATCGCAGTAGTTATGCCGAGGGAAGAAGAATGGCGCACGGCACCTACTCTGTCTGCCACGCTGGATCCGCACGCACTACTCCTTGGAATTCCTGAGGTGGGGGGCGGAGGACAACCCGCCCAGATTAGTTGAATTAAAGCCCGGCGCAAAACCGGTGGCTCTAAGACAATATTATATCCCACAGAAAGCCAAGCAGGTTACAGAGTGTCTAAAAAGAAAACACAAATATATAAACAGAGTGTAAAATACCTGGGATTCCAGTTAACAGGTACCAAACGTGCACTAGGGGCAGAAAGAAAAAAAAAAAGCAATGTGCCGCATACCCCAACTAAAGACCAGGAGACAAGTCCGTGAGTTCCTGGGAGCTGCAGGCTTCTGCCGCCTGTGGATCCCCAACTTCGCAGAAATTGCCAAGCCGCTTCATCAAGCAACCAAGGAAAGAGAATTAGACCCCTTTCATTGGGAAGAAGAGCAAACCGCAGCGTTTCTGAAATTAAAGACTCTGCTAATGGAAGCTCCTGCACTGGGTCTGCCAGATCATAGCAAGCCTTTCCAGCTGTTCGTACATGAACATAACCAAACAGCAACAGGAGTATTGGTCCAGACCTTTGGCTCGTGGCTGAGGCCTGTGGCCTACCTCTCCAAGCAACTCGACCCTGTGGCCTGCGGCCTACCCCCATGCCTGAAAGCAGTGGCTGCCACCGCAATGCTGATAGCAGAAGCAGACAAGCTGACCCTTGGACAAGTTCTTCATGTCAAGGTGCCCCATGCTGTCAAGGCTCTGCTGGATGTCAAAGGAGGTTACTGGTTTAGCAACAGCCGGATGACGAAGTACCAAGCCATGATGTGTGAAAATCCACGGGTTCATTTGGACCTCATCGCTACCTTAAACCCTGCTACTTTACTGCCTGACTGTGAAGAGGATCCAAATCATGAATGCCTCCAAGTCATGGAAGAAGTGTTCAGTAGCAGGCCAGATTTGAAAGACGTACCCCTAGACAAATACGATCTACAGCTATTCACTGATGGTAGCAGCTACATGGATGATGGGAAGAAAGTCTCCGGCTATGCAGTAGTCTCAACAGAAGAAATTATTGAAGCAAAGCCACTGCCAGGCCATACATCGGCACAACTAGCTGAAATAACAGCCTTAACCAGAGCCCTTGAAATTTCTGAAGGCAAAAGAGTAAATATCTATACAGATTCCAAATACGCCTTCATGACAGTCCATGCACATGGTGCACTCTACAAAGAAAGAGGCCTACTCACGTCTTCAGGACAACAAATTAAATATGCTGCAGAAATCACGGCCCTCCTGGAAGCAGTGTGGAAACCAAGTGCTGTCAGCATCATGCACTGTCGTGGCCATCAAAAAGGCCGTGATGAAATTCCAAAAGGTAACAGACGCGCGGACCAGGCCGCAAAAGCAGCTGCAAAACCGCCACCACCAACAGAAGCAGAAGCTCAAGCTAAAGTACTGATCTGCAAGCAAGAGCCTCAATCTTCCATGCCAAATTACGAGTTCTATATGAATTTGATAAAGTTTGAACCCCACGGCGAGTTCATTGAAATAATATTGAACAAATGGCAAGATGATTATGAACTGTTAGAACTCAATCATGATTATATCCAATGGTTTTTCCCAACTCGAACACAAGGCCGAAATTTCTACTCTACTCCCCTAAATCCGCAAGAGACATGCCTAATGGTTAACACCTCAGAAGTTCAGCAAAGACTGCGCAGAGTCTGCAAGATGAGGCTGAAATTCTTCGGCGTAAAAATAGTGGGGGAGGAGGAAGACAAAGAAACAATTGAAGTTGAACGAGCAGAGAATTTCGCGTCACGTTTTGAAAATTTGACAATCAATTCTCACAATAATCTACGAATCACACGAATACTGCACAGTCTGGGAGAATTGGGAGCAGAAGAATATCAAGTCCCACTGGTGAGGTTCTTCCTCAAGGAGATCCTTATCAAGAACAGACTGCCAAGAATGAAGAAAAGTGCAATGAATTTTTTTATACCAGCAGTAAGAGATTCACAAGACAGACAAGATTTGTTATTTTGAGAACAGGCCCATCGGGCTATCCCCAATGGTATTATTACAAATAGACTTTACAGTGCTGCCACCCTGCAAAGGATACAAATATTTACTAGTGATGGTGTGCACTTTGACAGGATGGGTAGAAGCCTTCCCAACTAGAACTGAAAAGACGACAGAAGTGGTAAAGAGTCTAATGAAAGAAATAATACCACGTTACGGACTTCCACTCGAGATAGGGTCGGACAATGGCCCTGCATTTATCCAGAACTGTTTACAACAATTTGCCCGGCTACTGGGCATCACCTGGAAGCTATAGACCGCCTACAGGCCCCAAAGTTCGGGAAAAGTTGAAAGAATGAACCGTACCCTAAAGACTTTGATGTCCAAACTGTGCCAAGAGACGTCACTAGGCTGGTTGGACTTGCTGCCGATAGTCCTTTTGCACATTAGGTGCAGACCAACCCCCCAATTGAAGCTAAGTCCGTACGAACTTATGTTTGGACGGCCAACCCCTCTGATTAATGGACTAAGGGGGGACCTTCGGGCATTGGAGAAACTAAACTAAATGATCAGGTAGTAATGCTGGGTAAATCAATGCAGAAATTAAATACTTGGGTGGGGGATAATATACCGCATTTTCTGTATCCTTCATTGTATAAATATTGTCCGGGTGACTCAGTATGGGTAAAAGAGTGGAAAAATGATCCACTAGATCCAAAATGGAAAGGTTTTTATTTTGTCCTGTTATCAACCCCTATAGCAGTAAAGGTTGCCGAGGTGGTCCCGTGGATACATCACTCCAGGGTAAAAGCAGCCGCAGCCAGTCCTGAACCAACATGGAAGGTTGTTACCAACGAGACCAACCCACTGAGGCTGAAGCTGACAAAGACCACAGCCATGAGCACCTAAATGATCCTAACCCAGATAATACAGAGGATCAACAAGTGGGTGTTTTGATGGGCACAGGTCCTGACCACCCGCCAACGGGGGATACCCACAGGGTGCTTTTTAGGGGCCCGGCCCCCACCCTTGATTATCCAGAAATGTTTTTTATTTTTGAAATTCCGGTGGGGAGGGATTGGGTTTATGTGACTGTAAAAAGAATTGCCCAAGGAATTCTGACACTCGGGGCATTTGTGGTGCTGATTTTATATTTTGCTAATTTGATTTATGGACTCTCGCGTGGAGTATGCTCTAATTGTACGGGCAATGTGGGGAAAGTGGATATTTCCCATATCTGGAATGGTACGCACCCGGTGATGGAGAACCGTACCATGTGGAGACAAAAACGAGAGGCGCTATCTGGAACCAACCCAAGAGGACACTTACTTGTGCAATTCAAATATGACTATGCTAAAAAGTCTGGGCAAACTGTATGCTGGGTGTGTAGTAGACTGCACCCAGAGACAATTTATATACCATTTGCCTCTGTTCCAATGAATTTGAGTATGTTTGTATCAGGGAAAAGACAGAATCAGTCAGTCCCGGGTACCCTATAATAGGACCAGTGTATCCACCAGAATGGTGTTTTCAACTAGGACCAGATAAAGAAACAAATAACGAGGGTGGGTTATGTAACTCAAGTCAGTTCAACTGGACATCATACATTTACATATTCAAAACAGGACAAAAGGCGACTTATTTATACATACGATGCAGGCAACTCACTAGAGACCAAGAGGCGGTGATTGGGAATGTGACCAATGGGAGGCAGGGTGCAGTGGATATGATGAGACGGCTGAGACATTTTGCGATAGAGATATCAAAGGGAACACTATATTCATCACCATTTATAGTGACAGGAGGGTACCAGGTGTGCTGTGAAAGGGTGTGTTACACATGGGTACCACCAACAATAACGGGAATGTGTTATTTGGCTAAGCTGGTCCCAATCCAGAAACTAAGGGGAGAAGACACAAACACAGACACAGAACTACACCCTAGGTACCCACTGGTGTTTGAAAGACCGAAGAGAGAATTGTTTGCGAAGATGGATCGAATATGGACATGGTTGCCAGCATGGACTGGATGGGGAGGAGAGATGATGAGGAGATTGAATAGCTATGTCAATCTGATGGATGAGATTCTGAATAGAACCAGTATGGATATCCAGCTGCTGAATCTGGAAATGCGTGAGTTACGAAAGGTGCAAATGATATATGAAATGGCGCTTGAGCAGATCAGTGCGGCCTTGAATGGATTGTGTGAAATGACAATGCACTATGAATGTTGCACCTTCATCAGAAACACTACACACGAAGTCCCAGACTATTACCAGGTAATTCAAGATCATCAGGAGAAGGTAGCACAGTTGCAGGGCACAGCCAGAAGGATTGCTGCCGAAGGCTGGAATCCGCTCCGTGGGTTTGGAGCAATGGAGAATGGTTTGGTTCTATTTTGAGATTCATCTCAAAGATTGGATCCATGATACTTATGATAGTGGTGATTTTGATCATAGGGATACTGATATACCGTATAGGGCTATGTTTATAGCCACTGTGTAAAACAGTACTGATATCTACACAAACACAGAAGATACCACTGATAATTCCACAGGGTATGTTCCCAGTGAAAGAAACCCCCCCTTTTTCAGTAGTTTCAGAATAGTGGAGTGTAATGGCTACAAGTGCCAGGAAAAGATCCTGACACTTGAGCCAAGGGGGGAATGAAGTGGAAATAGGCTAGAAGACGGCCGCCATTGTACACAGGCGGCCATCTTGTTCAGAATATTGGTTCACTTGTATATAACTAGACAGGTTTGTAGCTGAAACTAGAATGAGGTATACGTAGAAATTTAGGAATGCGTTTAGATTAGCAGAAAAGCAATTAAAGTCTTATGAAAGATCTTTGCTGTTTCTGGCACGGAGAAGTAGATATTCCAAGGTCGTTGGGGCCCGCGGAAAGACGAAGGAGTATAGAAGACCGGCCCCAGGCCATCTGAATAAACATAGCCGATAGGGAGGGAGGCACTGCCCGGAGAAAGACAGCACAAACAAATCACAGACTGTCAAACTAACGAGAAGTGTATCAATTTATAGTTATATGTGGAATGTTCTTTGTGTTCGAATTAATGATGGGAGGTATTAACCCACGTGGGGTGGAATAGAGTGTCATAGGGAGGTGGGCTAATGGGGATGTACCTAATTATGTATTTGGGGCATAAAACCTCATGTCTCTGTGTAATCGGGGCTCACTCTAAGCGATTCAATCCTGTGTGAGCACTTGTGTGACGACACAATAAACTCTTGCCTTTCCTGAAGAGACTCGTGTTTGGACAATCCTTGCTTGTGTCTGGTCCGGCGCCGTTAATGAAGTGAACCTGTCTGACTCCGGCTACATTTCTAATGCAGATATGAATTCCATTTATATGAGATATTTAGAAGCTAATGAATATTGCTGATGTGCTGCACCATTCACATTTCCAGGGGACCACCGGCGTGCGCAGCCCGTTCAACTATGGCAGTGGTTCCCAACCGCGGTCCTCAAGTATCCCCAACAGGTCAGGTTTTCCAGATATGTGAAGCACAGCACAGGTGATATGATTTGCTGCTCAGTGATTGCAGGATTCAGTCTGCATTTCCCCAAGGTAATCCTTAAAACATGGCGTGCTAGGGGCACTTGAGGACCGTGGTTAGGAACCACTGCATTATGGTGTGCAACCATAGAACATTTATTAACGAAAAATTTATGTTTAAAAGATTTTGAACAAAATTCCCATTTTTCATTATAGATAACGAGCCTGTAACCAGGGATACAGTCAGTTTTAATGTTTATCATGAACCAGATAAGAGACATCTAAAATGTCAATGTAGGAGGTGAAAAAGGACCTCTTCTTCTTCTCCTTGGGCACACCAGGCACACCTTCTGTGCAAGTCTATTTGAAATTATCAAATTTACATCATAATTTAACTATTTTAGAACAACAATCTCTATGCAACATTTCTATTTTACTTTATATTTAATTGTTAAACTTTGCATCCCACATTTGAAAATGTTATGATTTTTTTTTTACAACAAAATGTGCTTGGTAGTGAAGGGTTTATCTGAATGGAGAAACATTTGGACAGCTAGTTTCTATTCAACACAACGCAACAGTTGCTAAAAATAGCATATTTACAATCATGTAAAAAGAAAAATCAATATCCATTGTGTTAACAAGACAAAACCAGAAATTACGTACCTTATATTCAGAAATACATGTGTATACGATGCTTATCTTCTTATGAAAGGGATAAATGCTCAACTTGAAAACAATCCATTCTCAAGGTTCGAGTGAGGTCAGCATGGACATGAGTATCACAACTGCGGTTCTTTGATCTTTTTTTGTAACAACTATTGCTGACATCTAAAAATCAATATTCCCATTTCACACTTGTAAAAAGTGTCAATGGGTTTGTCTGTATTGGTTAATTTGTTCTATATATATATATATATATAAATATAATAAGATCAGAGAAACATGTTCTATTTTTATTTTTTTGTTTCTTTCCTTTTGAAGGATTGTATAGGTGATATTTAAAAGACACTCTTCTATCATTTATCATCCTATACAATGGACAAGAAGCAACAATCTTTGTAAACACAACGATGCGAGAGCTGAGATATCCATGGGTATAACACTGGCCTAAAAACCCTTCCGTATAAAGTGTGTGTGCCCGGTTAGTCAGTCTCCACCAGGAATCCACATTCGCCAGCAGGTATGATTTTACCAATGTGCCACCTACAATGGTATTTCGGTTAAAACCCCATTAATGAAATTAGCCTAGTTTGACGCAAAAGCAAAAAAAATTTTAAAATAATCTGCCGTCAACAAATTTCCAAATACGCATATAAATTCAAAGAAAAATATACTAATCCACAAAAACCAGGATTCATTACCAACTCCAAAATGAGGAAAACTGACCATGATACCCACCCCTTTCAGGACTAATGCAGACTTATCTCGTAACCGTCCATGAAGAATTATGAAGAACTATAGAACTCCTATGAAACTAGGAGAGTGAACCTGACTCTGCCACAAAGAATGAGACACTCAGAGAAAGTAAAAGTATGCAAAAAAACTAACAAGTGCATCACAAACAGGCTATATAATATATGCTGCCCATGTCACTTTTGACAAAACTCACAAGACTATTACAATCTTAATGCTAGCATTAGTGCTCAGATATGAGCATTAACGCTAGGTAAAGTGACTAAACTCCCAGTCTTCATTGACCCGAATGATCTTAGTTTTATGCAAAGTAATATTGGTGCGTTTGGATAGCGCAATGGTGGCCAGAAATACTCTAGATTGCCCCATGAACTCTCAAGGCCTTGGATTACCAAATCTCCTACGTTATTATCAGGCTGCACAATTGGCAGGTGGTGCCTGTCCACTTGCCTCCTACATCAAGACATTGGGTGGACTTCGAGGTGTCCTCTGTCATGGCCGGATGATCTCAGTTACAGGTTGTGGATGTCTCGGATTGATTGTTTGCCACTGGCTATGGAATGATCCTCTATATTGAACACAGCTGTAGGTACCTGAAGAAGTCGACGTCCCGAGGTGTCAATTCAGTCCCGTTGGTCAGGGAAGCAAACTGAATAATAGCCCCTTTGTCATACAAATCTCAAATGCAGTATAGATTATAGCCTATTAGGTTGAAAAAGGTGTTGGATATAATCCCTGGGGAAAGCATGCCTGCAGTAAACCGGCGACCTACCGTCCAGCAAGCCGACACCCGGCCCTCCAGTTAGAGATGTGTTTTGGATTCAACGGCGTTATCCTAACGCTAATTACTGATTGAGCTCCCCATGTTAAGTAGAAGATGTGCAAAGTACAGTAAGCTCACGTAAGCAAGCGCAATCGCCGGCGTGCTAATGGATTTTTAACGGGTTTAGCATTAGGAATGTCATTTGGGGGCATGCAGTAAAGTCACTTATCCTGACGTCAATGCTTACATATCCGAACCCTACAGTTAGCCTTCAGTATGTAATCTAGCGCAACAGTTTTGTTGTTGTTCCCTATAAGTGTTTGTATGAAAACGAAAACATACAGGGTTATTCAGAGAGAATCGCAAAGTCACCGCACGTTCGGTGACCTTTCGTTCCCCGCACTTTGGGGTGATTCGGCGATTCCTAGTTCACCGACCCTGCGGTGTATTCAGCAAGCACCACGGGGGCCCCCCCATAGTGCAGGGAATACTCACCGCAAACCCACAGAACACTCGCCAAACACTTTCGGGGCCATTCGGCTATTCAGAGAGCAGGCAGTTTGCCAAATTCTGGCGAATTGCCTGCACATACAGTTCCTGTTCGAGGGCAGTGAAATCCCCCATAGAGAAGCAATGGTTCGTCTATTCAGAGATACCAAACAGCAGGGAAAAGTAGCTGAATTTCCCTGCTGTTCAGTGGTTTCATTCGTCAGGTTTATTCAGGCGAATCCCATAGGCTTCAATGTTAAAAAATATTCCCATTTTAATGAAATATCTAATAAACCATTTATTATTTTATTCTGCTGTAAAGAGTGTCTTTAGTTCTAAAATTTTTAGGATCGTTTAGGCATTTTTTGGGATTTTTACGGCAAACATTTTTTCACATTTTTTTTTGTTTTTTTCAATTTTCATTAACCCCTTCACTGCTGATGACGTGTGGGGCACGTCCTCATTGACTCCCGCTATATGCGGAGGACGTGCCCTACACGTCATCTGCTTGTGGGAGCCCCGGCGGAAATACTCCCCTCTCTGTCAGGGGTCCCGCAGTGTTCTGATTTCAGGGAACGTACCTGCGCGGTGACATCATTTCCAGGCGACCCTCCCAGCAATGCCGGGAGATCGCCTGAAAGGGTGGGGGGATCCTTTTGGATACCTCTCCCTCCCGATCGGGAGGGTTTTCAGCCAAAAACCAGGCACCGCTTTGAAGGGCAGTGTCTCCTTTAAAGCGGTGACTGTTTTTTAACCCCATAATTGCCAGAACGCGATCGGCGCCGCTCGGCAGCCAATTGTAATCTAGCTCCGGTGGGGGCCGCCGTCTTGGATGGCGGCTCCACCTCCAGGTCCCCCTTCGGCTCCTGATGTGTCGTGCATTGCACGATTACATCAGATAGCCGGGGAACCCCTAGCTGCCCGGGGATTTCCCAAGGAAATCCCCTTGTGGAGATATGGGGTTCATTTGAACCCCGATATCTCTGGAACCGTGGCAGCTAGGGGGTCATGCATGGTGTCATTTGAAAGGCCTGAGCATGATACCAAACATAACCATGTTCAAAGTAAAACAAAATTTAAATTTTTTTAAAAATATATATATATATATATATATATATATATAAAAAGAAAAAACATGTTTTTTTGTGTGTTGTTTTTATTAATGAAGCAATATTTTTCACATTTCAATTATAAAGTGAACAATGATGCTGCACTAATGATTTTTTCTATGGGGTGCGTTTGCAAAAAAATGACGTAATTCTCCCCAAAAAATGTAACGAGTCCCCATTTCAAATTTTTGTACAAGTGCACCCCATAGAAAATATAAACGCAAATGCTCATGTTAAAAAATGTGGAAAAAACACTTTACACACTGTAAATGATTGAAAATTAAAATTTTATTGCATTTTTTGTTATAATATATAGGCAGGACATGACGTATACATATAAAAATTATATATTATGAATCTGCGGAGTCTGCCAGAAAGAACGATATATAATATGTCTGCGTCATGTAATAAAACGTGGCTTCTAAACAGGGTTTTTGCGGTGGTTTCTGCGGGCTTTCGGTGAGTGTTCGGTGACTGTTCTGCAGGTTTGCGGCGGGTTTTCCCTTCACTACGGGGGGAGCCCCTGCGGTGCTTGTGTATACACCGCAGGGTCGGCAAACTAGAATCACCGAATCTCCACAAAGTGCGGGGAATGAAAGGTCACCAAACGTGCTGTGACTTTTCGATTCTCTCTAAATAACCCTGAAAGATTACTGTATTATACAATATTGTACCATTGGGTCTTTCTGTTGCTTATTTGTGAGGTATTCAATGTAAGAAGACTTCTGCTGATTGACCTGTAAATTCATTGTATATTGAAGAAACCTTTCACTGCTTGTAAGCTGTTTTGGGTTTCTCGCCAGTTTCTATCCTGATCTACTTGTATTTTGAGTTGAAGCGCCTTCCCTTCAAACTTCTATTTTTCTCTGATTTAACTTTCTTTTGGTGATGGGAGCACCAATTTGTGGGTCTATTGGCGAATCCTCGAATATGTTAAGCGCCGTTGGATATTACTTTTTGTCTATTTTTTATATAATAGAGGTGCCAGCGCATGTATAGGTATATAATAGGGGTGTGTATGCGAATCTATACATTGGTCAAGTCCTAAAAATAGAAGTGCGGGAACTCACCAAGATTTATATCCCCCAATTAGCAATTATCATCTCACATTTAACACAAACGCACACTCAAATCTGATATATTTATGTATATACTGTATGTGAATTTTAGCAAAATTTGCTTTGTATAATTTTTACTAGATCAATGCAGCAGCCACTTGTCACAGACAATGAAATATTAATTGAAATTCACTGTACTATATAATTTATTGAAATATATATTATTAATTCTGGCATTACTATTATCACTATGACTGTACCCAGCAGTGTTTGCTAAATTACAGCAACACTGAATTTATTAATCTACTTCTATTAAATCTAATGAAAAGCATGTGAACTTCCAATTGAGGACAGCATTTAAGCACTGTATGGTCGATTGGACATATCTGTGCAGTATGGAGTTTGACAGCCATGCTCTAGTCTAAAGGATGTTGATGTCTCCAATTCCCAGAATTCCTTCAATGTAATAGATGGCCAGGGAATCATGGGAGTTATATTTCAGACACAACTGGGAGCCAGAGTTTGACAGTCTTGATTTAGACAGTATTTTTAACCCCTTCACAGCAGATCCATTTCACACCCATAGGCCCTAACTGTATGTAACCTCCGTACTGGCCGATTTTGACACATTTTATATGTCAAAGTCGGTGCATTTATTTAGCCCCCTGGCGGTAATAATCCTGAGTGTGGCTCAGGGTTAAATTTCAATGCTGAAAGCAGTAACCCCGAGCCACACTCTGGCTGATAGATCTCTGTCCCTGCGCTCCCTCGCTGTACCCTGCAGTCACCTCCGGCCGAACGTGGCGTCAGGTTACTTCCGGGTTCCCTTCTCACGACGGGAACACAGATGCAGGACGCTGCGATCAGCCGGAGGTGACTGAGGGAGGTCAGCGAGGGAGCGCAGGGACAGGTATGTATCCAGCCCGAATGTGGCTCAGGGTTACCGCTTTCAGCATTGAATTTTAACCCCGAGCCACACAGGACGTTAATCACTCATTTTTGGCATTTATCTCTGGGATAACTACACAAAGTTTACCTTTTTTCAGAAGATATTACTCTTCTAAAAACTTTAGTTTGAGTGGTTTCTGAAATATGGAAAAACGGCACCTTAATATAGGCAAAAAAGTGAAATTGTTGTGTAATTTTGATGGCGTTCATCCTAAAAACCAGCATAGGACTGTTGACTAAATATTTCATATGTATATTTTATTGTTATTTATTTATAAAGGATTTTACCAGGAAGGATACATTGAGATCTCTCTCGTTTTCAAGTATGTCCTGGGTTCAGCAACATTGAATTGTTACAGTTGTTACAGAAATATATAGTAATAAATGCAAGATTATTAAAAACAAAACACAAATATACAGAAAATATTTAGGAAATATGGTCATTACACAGTTAGCACCAATTCAACTGCATAAGAGAACAAACAACTTGGATTGGCCTTTTTTAAAAAATATCAATTTTTATTTTGAAGCTAATTTTACCCATTTGTGCCATCTTACCATTTATATAGAAAAAGGCTGGAATAAAATACCAAATATATAAAAATTGGGAGTGTTTTAAAACAAAAAAGAAAAATCATATTTCCCAGAGGAGTCCCATGTTCCCTTTTGACATTGTATGGGCAGTCATATGCCTGTACAAACGCAGAAGAAGAAATAAAATACACAGCAGTTACAAAACCATATGTACTACATCCTAGACAGAAATTGGCACAATATTAAATATATACACTCACTTCGTTCTACCATTAATTTTGTTATCTGAAATTTATTTATCCCATTAAAAAGTTGAATCTGAGCCCAAATATAAAATCAATTTAAAAATAATTTGACAGATACTGACAGGTATTCACTGACACTGTGATTGCAACTTGACAGTGCTACAAAAAAGAAAACACTTTATTTGAATAGTGGGGAAACCTTTTTTTAAATAAGGAATCATGTGAGATATTTCTATCTATAAGGTGGGTGTGATACATACTGTATGACCACGGATCCTATTCTATGTCTAGTTGTCCACATCATTTGTCATTGTTATGAAAATTAGTTGGCAGCTGGACTCAATTTTCCCTCTGCTATTTATATTATAGCTCTTATATTAATACATTTTATAAGCTTGAGGTCGGTCCCAATGGTTGCAGAGACGATGGCTGGGTTCACTGATTTATTATGTGCACATTGAAAGATTTTATTCTGTGAGAGCATTGCTATTGTTAAATGTTGTAGCATACAGGGTAACCCTATTTGTGTATATTTTTTGTGTTTATTACACATGATGTGATCCTGACTTTATATATATATATATTGTTATTTTGTCTAGTGAATAGAGAAGAGGAGCCATCCGAGGGGTACACCATTAAGACTCGGGTCAGGAGAGCGCCCTGATCACGTCCGTGACATTTGTACGTCCCTTGCAGCATATAATTATGGCCAATGAAGCCCCACACACAAAGTACGTCCACACGGAACCGCGGACGCATAACAGATGTGGCAAACGGACGCATGTTAAGCAAGAACGTAAATCCTCTAGAACGGACGCACAGAGTGGGCTGCGTCCGCAACGCTTTGTGTGTGAGTGACGGAACATAGTCAGACGGACTGCATTTATGCGCCCAGCATTTTTTGACGGACAAAATGTTTTTCATATTAATTTTATTTCCCATCTACATCAGTCAAAAAAACGGACCGTGTTGCTGCTACCTTGTCGTCAGTCAGAAAGTACGTCCGTTGTGCACAGTCCGCACAGAATGCACTCGTCTGACCCTAGCCTAAGATCCTTATTTTGTGTGTGCTTATACATGTACTATCGTGCTGTGGTATCCCAGCTACATTTATTGTAGTTCGACTCAATTAGGTCTACATTTTGTGAACTAAAATTCACCAGAACTTCACTTGACCCTGCAATGTTCTATAATACAATGAGTATGGCAATGATCATAAAGATCAATGCGATTATACACCAAGACACGGAGGCTTCATATTATGCTTAACTCTCCTTTACTTAACCATAGCAGTAAAGAAAAAATACAATAAAGTTTTTAATTTGGGACAATGAAAAAAAGGTTTTTGTATTTAGAACAGAAATTGTACAGAACCAATAAGAATAGGGCAGTCCAAACAGTAGCCAATCAGCAGTCACCCGCGGGCATAAATTCCTGGACTGCGCTAACCACACCCTCTTTTCTTTACTGCCATACAGCTAAGTACTTCTCTCTTGCTACTGCAATTATTGCCTTAAGATATATATATATAGTGTATATATTAATAGTTATATTTATCTCTTTGTTGTTTAAGGCGCAATTTATCGCCGGTTCTATATTCTCTCGGTCCCGCTTTTTTCCATCTGCGGTACTGAATGGGAGGTTGCCGCCAGCTGGTGGGCGCGTTGCTAGGGAGCAGGACGCTCTCTGGCCACGTTCATTAGAGGTGGTTTTTTCCTCTCATCTTTTTTCCTTTCTGGGCGCGGCCGCATGATCTATTCACTCGGTGGCCAGCACCATTTAGAATAAGGAGCGCGGTTTCGCGCCATTTTGCAGAGGGGTGTTGACTTTCTCCTCAGCTTGCTCCCTCACACTGTGGGCTCGCGCTGAGGGAACAGGCAACATTGTTTCAGCGATTTTTTTTTCACACTGTTACTGTCTCTACAAATGCAGGATCCGGAGAACACGTTGCACAACGTTCTGTCCGTCCCTTCGTTTCGCCTCATCGCATGGAAGGTCTCGGGCAACCTTTCACTGGTCCTGGAATTTCGGAAGCTACTTCCGATTTACTCTCCAGTGCTTGGGCACCAGGTACTAGAAAACGATATCGTTACTATTGGAACTACTGGGTCACTTGGTGTTTGGGCAAACCGGTTGATTCCTTTTCAGCTCCTATAGAAGATATTCTTCAGTTTCTCACCTCATTGTTTGAAGAGGGCAGGGCATATCGTACTATCAATAATTTCAGGTCTGCTATCTCAGCTTATCATCCCAGTATCGATGGTACCCCTGTGGGTCAACATAGATTGGTATGCAGATTACTTAAGGGTATTCGTTTAAAACGTCCTCCTCGTTCACGTTACACTTTTACATGGGACGTAAATGTAATGTTAGATTTTCTGGACCAATGGCCTCCCAACACAGAATTATCAATCAAGCAATTGTCAGGTAAATTAGCTATGCTGTTATGCCTAATCTCATGTAAAAGGGTCTCTGACGTCCGTGCTCTGGATCTGTCAGGACGTTCCTTTACCCCAGCTGGGGTAGCTTTTTTCATTTCTAGACGCACAAAAACTGCTATTTCTCACGTTTTTTATCCAGCTTTTCCCCAAAGACCAAATTTATGTCCTGTATCATGTTTACAAGAATACGAGAGGGTTACAGCCCCTTATCGTCTCCTGTCTTTCGATCGCCTATTTCTTACTATGATGAAACCTTACCATCCGGTTTCTTCCACTACCTTGGCTAGATGGGTTAAGTGGATTATGGCAGAAGCTGGTATTGACGTCTCTGTGTTTGGGGCCCATTCCTCTCGGAGTGCGGTAGCCTCTACGGCAATGGCTCAAGGTTGCAGATTAGAAGATATCATAAAAACTGCGAATTGGTCAAATGATTCAACTTTTAAAGAGTTTTATTTTAAACCCATTATTCACTTTGCACATTCTTTTATTAATTAAGCTTTCAAGAAGCATAATATGAAGCCTCCGTGTCTTGGTGTATAATCCCTAGATTCTCCTATACGTTTGACGGGGAATCTAGATTATAAATAAAGACATGGAGGCGAATATTATCCCACCCATATTTGGGTATTACACCACAAACATTCACCCTACCCAGGGTAAGCTACACTTCAGGTTATGGTTAGGTTAATCATATTAAGCCTGTGTCTCATGACTTCCAAATGAATTTCTGATTCTTTCATGGTATTAATCTTCAGATTCTCTTTCTCTGGTTCCAGGTACATAATACAAAGGTCCAAATCACCTTCTGCTTCCTCCGCTCGTTTTTCCTTTCTACTATTCAAAGGATCTTCGTGATGGCTACATCCAAGAAAAGAGGGCGTGGTTAGCGCAGTCCAGGAATTTATGCCCGCGGGTGACTGCTGATTGGCTACTGTTTGGACTACCCTATTCTTATTGGTTCTGTACAATTTCTGTTCTAAATACAAAAACCTTTTTTTCATTGTCCCAAATTAAAAACTTTATTGTATTTTTTCTTTACTGCTATGGTTAAGTAAAGGAGAGTTAAGCATAATATTCGCCTCCGTGTCTTTATTTATAATCTAGATTCCCCGTCAAACGTATAGGAGAATCTAGGGATTTCCCATCCTTTGATGAGATTTTGCTAACTTCTACTCACATGGGTCCAGTTGCTCGCTCCATAGTTATTCTGGATTGCAGGAGTTGAACAGGGAGGGCAAGCATATGATTGTCTGTCAGACTTGGCTCTCTAAGTTGCATGTCACTCTGTCAAAGCTCTTGAAGATGCCATCAGGCGAAAGTTATAAGTGTTTTTCTTTCAAAATGTATTTTTACTTTTACCGATCCAAGCCTATCAAGTCTGTTCTATGTGACTTACCCTGCATTTATTTCTTTGGGGTGCGCTCCCGTGTTTAATTTCCAGGGTTATGTCTAGCACTTTATAGCAACAATACTATGTTTGTCTCATTAGATACCTGTTATATTTCTCATAGCTATCCTATTGCCACAGACCCTTTCCAGTATGCCAACTGCCATACTCTCTGCACTATTATAGGGACAGACCAATTACCTACAGATATGACCTCAGGCTTGGTATTCATACTGATGTTTGTCTTTTGTTATGTGTGCAGCGGTACCATGTCTTTATGGTTTTTAACGTTTATTTAGTAAAGGTTGTGTTTTAACCTCTTGCAATATATGTTTCCAGTGCCTTAAGATATATATATATATTGTTACTATTCAGGGTTACCTCCTACCCAGTAAGGTCACTGGATTTATTCAGCGATACATTGGGAGCGTCTCTTCTTAGCTTGAATAATATCACTAAGAGATATAACATTTTATTAAAGCGGTAGGACTTTGTAATCCTGACGCTAATTAACTCTTTGCGCTCCCCATGTTAAGCATAGGGAGCGCAAAGTACAGTAAGCTCACGCTGAAAAGCACAATCTCCCAATCGCTTACCGGTTTTCTAACCCATTAGCATTCGGAATGTAATATGGTCGGCCTGCGCTAGGGCCACCAAAGCTAACGTTATCGCTCACACAGCTGAGCGCTAACATTAGCATGAACTAAATAATAGGACCCAACATGTCAGGATTCTGTACAAGACACCAGGACAAAAATCACACCTGTTACTAAGTCCATCCTTTCTCAGACCCAGATTCATTCAAGTGAATGGCATTCAACTTCCAGGCTGACTGATAGCCATGGTACTGCAAAACGGTTACCTAGAGCAGTGATTCTCAACCCTGTCCTCAAGTACCTCTAACAGGCCAGATTTGCCAGATTTCTGAAGCACAGCACAGGTGATACAATTTGCTACTCAGTGATTGCAGGATTCAGTCTGCATTTCCCCAATGTACTCCTTAAAATCTGGTCTGATAGGGGTACTCGAGGATAGGGTTGAGACCCACTGACATAGAGGAACAGAGTCCCTCAACAACCAACAGCCAGACATTCTTGTTGAAGTGGGAAAACTAGTCTGTTTTATTAGTTACAAAATCTCACTTTTTGTACAGTTGTACTATTATTTTAAGCACACCCATTTAAGAGAGAAAACCATTAACAATTGCAAAACACCATTACTTACAGACATAAAGTTAACACAAACACAAAAACAATGGTCAAACCATACTCTAATTATACAAAAAAAATCCAGCTTTGGGCACCATATATGGTCAATGGTAGGAAGAGGTTCCTTGCTCCACGACCCTATTACAGTATACTCAATAAAAAACTCCAGTAGACCAATTGTTCATTCAAGAGGATTTATTCCATCACCAGCAAAAATGACAACGTTTCGACCAACCGGTCTTTGTCAAGTCTAAATCATACATGACATGTGCAAACCCCAGTTAAATAGCTTTTATAAATTGAACAATCAATCCTCAATTAGCAAGCAGAAAGGTAACCTACACATGTTTTAACCCCGTGATTAAAAACAATTAGGGCATGTCTGTAAATTATTAATGGAAAAAATCTTAACATCATTATTGGTATTAAACTTCTTACATTCCTATATTAAAGAAACAGACATGCATTAGCCTATGTATTCCAAAATTTGTGCCGAAGTTTATGCAGAATGAACTTTGGTTTTGCGCTGTATAATTATCCACAGAAGTTCTTATCTGTGAAGACATAGTAAAAAATATATTTATATAAATTTTATGGCAATTTTATGTATATTGTACAAAACAAAAAACTGATGTATCATATAAACAATAACATATCAAACCCTAGAAATTTTTGGAAAATCATAAGTAACATACAAGCACCCCCTGTCCTCTCCCAACCAGCTGCTGTCAAAGTAAACAACCTAACAGTACAACACCCCCTAGATGTAGCAAATGCCTTTAATAATTATTTTGTTGGATGTGCCACCACCCTGTTTGCTAAGCTAAAGAATGACACACCTGCAGAAAGGCCAAATGCAGGTCAGGCCCCTCCAACTGTGCAGACCCCATATTACAGATAAATTCAACCGTAGACCAGTGCCTGTCAGTGTAGTTACTAAACTTCTCCTTAATCAAAAAATGAAATACCAGTCTGGACCTGATCAAATCCCAGCAATGCTGCTGAAAATCAGTGCGCTGGCAATTGCAAATCCTGTCGCAACCCTAATCAATGAATCACTGGCGACTGGATACCTACCCAAACTCTGGAAGACTGCGAGAGTGGTACCTATCCATAAAAGTGGTGACAGTACTTTGGTATCCAACTACCGTCCGATATCATTGCTCCCTGTAATGTCAAAAATTTTGGAAAAATGCGTATAAACGCAATTATGTGATTATTATCAGTCCTTAAAATATTTAACCCCAGATAAATCCGGCTTTCATCCAAATCACTCAACTACAACTGCCCTTTTATAAGTTTGCAATGATACCCAAGCTGGCTTGGAACAAGGAGACCTAACTGGAGCCATCTTCCTTGATTTTGCCAAGGCCTTTGACACAGTAGATCATGGCATCCTATTACAAAAACTCTGGTATTAGCAATCACACGCTAACTTGGTTTCAATCGTATGTATCCAACCGATCACAACATGTGTCCAATTCTGGCAGCTCCTCCCTCCCCCTCCCAGTCACGTGTGGAGTACCCCAAGGCTCGATACTCAGCCCCCTGCTATTCACGATATTCATAAATAATTTGCCCAACGTCTGCAAAGCATCAACTGTTCACATGTTGTCACGGTCCTGGCAGAGGGGAATAGGGTATGAGCTCGATGTGCGGTGATAAACAAGCTGAGCCACGTAACTGAAGTAAAAAAGGGGTTTATTTGTAAATGTACAGCAATATGGACAGGCAGGAATGGAGATGTCTGGGGAGGCAATGTAAGGAGGAACCAGATACAGGGAGATACTGAGGGAAAACACAGTAGGAGACTTACATATAACACGAGACAGGAGACAGAGGGCACAGGATGCTTGGCAGCAGCGGGCATTGGATGCTTGGCAGCAGCGGGCACTGGATGCTTAGCAGTAGCGAGCACAGGAAGCTTGGTAGCAGCAGGCAGTATAAGTAGTCATATAGTCCATGCAATAGGTCGTGGCAGGCGGCTGGCAAACGTAGTTAATGTCCATATGCAAGAAGTCGGTACACGGGGAAACAATAACAGCAGAGGATGGGAGCAGGTCTAGGAGAAAGGCTACCAGGAAGTAAGTGAGACAATGCAGCACTGGATCATGGGTGCTCCACCCTTATAAAGGGAATGACAGGCCTATTAGTGGTAGCACCTGACGTAAACATAGCCTGAGAGAAGGTACAAGGTGGCCTGGCCAGAAAGATGCTGTATAGGTCCAGTCAGGAGGGTGCAGTACCACCTTTGGCCTTCTTGCCACGGCGGCGACGGCGTGAACCATGACACATGTACGCAGATGACACCGTAATCTATACCAGCAAACCATATCTACCATACCTGGAGGGTGTGCTGCAAGAACAATTCACAGAGGTAGAAACGTGGATTGCAGATAACAAACCTTTTTTAAATACTGACAAAACTGTAACAATGTTCTTTGGAACAGCACCTAAACTACATAAACTGTAAAATCCCCATCTGTGTGTCAGGACAAAATCAAATGGCACGATGACCACAGTCACTTCTCTCAAATATCTAGGTATGTGGTTAGACCCAAATCTATCCTTTGGCCCTCACATTGAAAAACTCTCATCTAAACTTTACCCCAAATTAGGTGCCCTGTATAGAAATAAATCCTGCCTGAGCCACGGGGTAAGAAAGCAGATTGTACAACAAATGCTTATGCCGGCTATTGAAAACGGAGATGTAGTGCATGCAGCTGCCCAGCAAACACACCTTCATAAACTTACTACATTGTATAACTCATTTCGCGCTTTGTGCTACAATGTACCGACATGACCCACCACTGTGACATGTTAAAAGAGCTAAACTGGCCGTCACTGGAATCTAGACACACTCGTCACCTTCCCAACCTGGTGTTTAAGAGATTTTCTGGGAAGCTACTACCCTAACTGAATAGGCTGCTTCCCCTAGCAGTTCCCTCATCCTATAACCTCCGATCCAGGACCAGCATCTTACTTGCAATACCACAATACAAAAAGACAGTGGCTCGATGCTCATTTTCCTACAGAGCACCGCAATTATGGAATAACCTGCCAGACGCCATCAAATCTTCCCCCAGTCTTAAGTCACTCAAGAGCTCCCTATTAACCTACCTCAATACGGAATGCACCTGTAAACATGTAACATAATGACTATATTACTTACATATTTATTTTCTGTGTTAATTTGTGTTTTGATTCTAATATCTTGCATTTATTACTTTGTATTTCTGTAACAACTGTAAAATTTCAATGTTCTTGAATCCAGGACATACTTGAAAACGAGAGAAATCTCAATGTATCCTTCCTGGTAAAATACTTTGCAAATAAATAAATAAATAAATAAAAAGGAAACTCTATAGGAAAGGTGAATAGTCTGCTTCCCTATTCAAACCGTGGGGAGACATGGTGTTTAAATGATATATCCAATACAGCTCTCTCCTCTTAAGCAGTTTCTCTCTATCACCTCCTCTCATCAACTTCGGCACCTCGTTAATGACCTGGAACCGTAGTTGAGAGATATCGTGTTCACATTCAATAAAATGTTGTGGAACTGGAAGTTCAATAGTTTTTGTCCTAATGTCAGACTTATGCTTAATGAAGCGATTCTTTACCTTTTGTGTTGTTTCTCTAACATAGATGAGCCCACATGGGCATTTCAACATGTATTGTATACCACATACGTGGAATTACATGTGAAGTATCCCTTGACTTTGTATTTGCACCCTGAGTAGGGTGTTGAAATGCCTGTGTGGGCTCATCTATGTTGGAGAAACTACGCAAAAGGTAAAGAATCGCTTCATTAATCATAAGTATGACATTAGGACAAAAAGGATTGAACTTCCAGTTCCACAACATTTTATTGTCTCAACTACAGACATGCCCTAATTGTTTTTAATCACGGGGTTAAAACATGTGTAGGTTACCTTTCTGCTTGTTAATTGAGGATTGATTGTTCAATTGATGATGCTATTTAACTGGGGTTTGCACATGTATGATTTAGACTTGACAAAGACTAGTTGGTCTGTTAGATTTTAATTTCCTGTATAAAATATAAATATTTTGTATTGAAAAGCCTGTTTTGATAAAATGGGATGTGAAATTCCCCCCTCCATTTTGTTTCTTTCAATTCTGCATAGACAGTTGTTCCTTCTGTAGGATAATGGGATGTGACCGATTTCCTGTTATGTTCAGTGCAGGAAAATGTGCGCAGAAGCGGGAAGATAGGAAAAAGATTTTTTGTAAACCATATAAGGTAATAAGTGTTTGTTAAACTTTGACGTGGAAATGTATCTGTATGCTGATTGGCTATAAGTTCTTTGAAGTCTAATAAAACAGTCTGTCTAACCAAATATACCCAGACGTTGTAACGGTTAGCCCCTGCTTGGGCCATCGTGGTGGCTTGGAACAGGAGATGAAGCCCTTAAGGCAGGTGAGTAACTGACTGGACACAAGGACAGACGGATTTCTCCAAAACCAAGGAGCACCAAAAAACAACAGAATTGCCACTAAGCTCCGAAGGCTTCAAGACCGACAGACAACTTAGGACACTCAGAAACACAATGATACGCCTGCCAATCCGTGAATTGAGCAGGCTGCAGGGCAGTCGGAGAAACACAAAGATACACTTGACAATCCGTGAAGTGAGCAGGCTGAAGGACAGTAAACAAAACAGACTATACTAAAAGAGGTCCTTATAAGCGGCCTCTGAATAATATACTAAACTAAGACAGACAAGGTACATAAAACATGAAACATACAAGAATCGTCAATCAGGCAGAGGTTGGCAACAGATCAGAAATATACGGTACCAGGGGGGAGTAGAAGGGATAGTCAAAAATAAAGCCGAGGTCAGAACCAGAAAACACTTGAACAGGAATGCTTTGCAGCAACTCAGGAAACACAAACCAGACAGAACCACCATCAAACTCCACAAACAGTCAATGGGGCTCTGTGCTGCTGGGAATATATAGGGAGTGGGTCTGTGTGATTGGGCCATGTGACCCCAGACCAGGAGATCACAACAGAGCCCCAGATCAGCACTAAACAGCACAGCCAGACACACCATAGGGGAAAAACAAACATGAAGACCCTTCATCACCAGGGGGCAAGGCCGAGACGTGACCTGAAGCTACATTGCCTGTGGCTGATTTTGGTGTCTCTTGCCATGGCGTATCGCAGCATAGTGCAGCATCTTACTTCAATTTTGATATATAAGAAGAAACTTGAAAAAGGTTTATGGCATTCCATATATGGTAATTATAATAGAATTTTAATTTAACATGGTCGAAACGTCGTCATTTTTTCTGGTGATGGAATAAATGCACTTGAATGAACATTTGGTCTACTGGAATTTTTTATTGAGTATAATCTTATTATATGCATTACATATCCTAATGGTCAAGCAAACATTCTCTTTGGAGACAGCTGCTGGGTAAGCCATGTCTGTGAGTTGCCTTCACCACACTGGCCCACAGTCTCTTTGTAGGAGGCTGGCAACCACAGCTAACGTGTCAGGAGATATCAACGGCTGGGTGGAGTAGAGGTAACATCACTGCTCTATAACCATGGAGACATAGGCTCAAATCCCACCATGAGCACCTCTCCAGTAAGTGTCCTTGAGCAAGACACCTAACGGTGCATACTTGCAACCCAGGACATGCTTGAAAACTAGAGAAATCTCAATGTATCCTTCCTGGTAAAATAACGCTAAAAAAAAAAGGTGGCTAATGCTTCTATCAGGGCCGGCCCAAGAGATTCTGCTGCCTGGAGCGAAGGCTGAAATGCTGCCCCCCTAAAAAGATACCCACACACCCTGAATATATGGAGGAGCCCCTAAAAAGACACCCACACACCCTGAATATATGGAGGAGCCCTAAAAAGACACACACACCCTGAAAATATGGAGGAGCCCCTAAAAAGACACCCGCACACCCTGAATATATGTAGGAGCCCCTAAAAACACAACCACACACCCTGAATATATGGAGGAACCCCTAAAAAGACACCCAAACACACTGAATTTATGGAGGAACTCCTAAAAAGACACACACACCCTGAACATATGGAGGAGCCCCTGAAAAGACAATGACACACCCTGAATATATGGAGGAACCCCTAAAAAGACACACACACCCTGAATATATGGATATATTTGCCCCCAGTTCACATGGATATATATATTTGCCCCAACTTATATGGGTATATATTGCCCCCCGCTCATATGGGTATATATTGCCTCCAGCTCACATGGGTATATATTGCCCCAGTTCTCATGGGCATATAGTGCCCCCAGCTCTCATGGGTATATAGTGCCCCCCAGCTCACATGGGTTTATATTGCCCCAGCTCACATGGGTATATATTGCCCCCAGCTCTCATGGGTATATAATGCCCCAGCTCACATAGGTACATAGTACCCCCAGCTCACTAAGGGTATATATTGCCCCATCTCACATGGGTATATAGTGCCCCAGCTCACATGGGTATATAGTGCCAGCCCAGCTCACATGGGTATATATTGCCAGCTCACTTGGGTATATATTGCCAGCCGAGCTCACATGGGTATATATTGCCAGCTCACATGGGTATATATTGCCTTCTCACTTGAGTATATATTGCCAGCCCAGCTCACATGGGTATATATAATTGCCCCCAGCTCACATGGGTATATATTGCCCCAGCTCACATGGGTATATATTGCCCCAGCTCACATGGGTATATATTGCCAGCCCAGCTCACATGGGTATATATTGCCAGCTCACTTGGGTATATATTGCCAGCCCAGCTCACATGGGTATATATTGCCAGCTCACTTGGGTATATATTGCCAGCCCAGCTCACATGGGTATATATAATTGCCCCCAGCTCACATGGGTATATATTGTCAGCTCACATGGATATATATTGCCTACTCACTTGGGTATATATTGCCAGCCCAGCTCACATGGGAATATATTGCCAGCCCAGCTCACATGGGTAAATATTGCCTGATCACTTGGGTATATATTGCCAGCCTAGCTCACTTGGGTATATATAATTGCCCCCAGCTCACATGGGTATATATTGCCTGCTCACATGGGTATATATTGCCCCAGCTCACTTGGGTATATATTGCCAGCCCAGCTCACATGGATATATATTGCCAGCTCACTTGGGTATATATTGCCAGCCCAGCTCACATGGGTATATATTGCCAGCTCACTTGGGTATATATTGCCAGCCCCGCTCACATGGGTATATATAATTGCTCCCAGCTCACTTGGGTATATTTTGCCCCCAGCTCTCATGGATATATATTGCCCAGGCCCAGCTCTCATGGGTATATAATGTAATGTACCCAGCTGAGCTCCTATTGATATATTTGCCCAATTGCCCCCTGCCTCCAGGCTCACATGGGTATATTGCTCCAGGGCCGGTGGCTGGCACTCGGTCTCACCTCAGGCGGAGATCAGAGTCAGACACTGGGTAGTCGGCGCGCCGCTGGCAGTGACAGGCTGGTCCAGTCCGCCAGGGCAGGCCTGCCTGTCAACAACACTTCCGGCTCCAGGCTCCTCAAAACAACTGCGGAAGAGGAAGAGAAGACAGGTCCCAGGGATCTATCCGCCGCGGCCACCGCTTGTGCTCCTGTGGACCGACGCATGCTTAGCATGCGTGTGGGAGGGCGGGGGCGCTGGTGAAAAAATAGTCCAGCGCCGGCCCAGAAATCAACATGGCGGCGGCAGCAGAATTTGCCGCTGTGCAAATTTGCCGCCAGGCACAAGCGCTCCACGCTGCACCATTGTCGGGCCTGCCCTGGCTTCTATCACAAATGGGGGACTACCTATGGATATGTGACAAAGAATCCAAATATGTAATATCTTAAATATAGATATCCGTAATTATGAATGTGTAAGATAGAAACATGGGCAAATACATCATTGCAGATCCATCGTTATTTATTATTGGGAATTTAATTATCAAGATGGCTGATAGGAATAATTAACTTTTTTTATTCCATAAATATTAATCTCACTAAAATACTGGGTTTCCTGTTGATTTGCCATAGGTTCACAGCATTTTGCAACTGAGCTAGTGTGCAGGTAGTATTACCGTATATGACTACGTTTTGACATTCATTCGCACATGCACACTGTTATCACAGAAGTCACTTTTACAACGATATTATTATCAAACAAGACTCAGTGTTCCGCAGTGCGAATCACATAAAAATTAAATGCTCTGATTTGTGCTTTCTACTGAAAGTGTCACCTCTGTCACAACCTACAAAGTACATTTTAATAGGTTTCAGTAATTATACTTCCATATAAATGTTATGCCAGCTGGTTTTGTTTGCTGTTTTATGATTAGATGTAGAGGTTGCGCAAGGTAAATCACTGTTATTTTACTGCATAAACTCTAGCAAAATAAAGCAACAATATCAGAGAGAGAAGTGCAGTCAACCCACTGAAGAGCTTATGAAAAATAATGGTGCTTTTGTACTTTATGTAATGAAAAATTCTAAAGGTTTTATAGAATGCACATAGGATTGTTCATAATGTGTTCTAAAATATTATTTCACTACTTTTTCAGATAGCTAAAGGTGAAGCAGAACATAAAAAATAACTGACTTCCACTGTACAAAAAGAAAAGAAAATGTATAAATGAATTAACTGGATCGTAAATACTGGTACCAACACAAGATTTTACATTCTGCCATAGTCTTAACCAGTATGTGTTGAGAGGAAGAAAACAGGAGACATGTGGGCAGGGGCGTCGCTAGGGGGGATTGGGGGTGCGGCCCGCACTGGGTGACACCACCCCCTATGGTGACACCCTAAAAAAATTTTTTTTATTTTTTACACAAACATTTTTTACCAGGAAGGATACATTGAGAATTCTCTCATTTTCAAGTATGTCGTGGGTAGGCAAGGCCTAGGCTGGCACTTTCCAGGGGTTGGCAAAAAAAACACCACAAAGAGGAAATTCACAGAGCCCCGAAATGATGCAGACATTTCAGTGTTCTGTTGTTCCCCGCACTTTGGGCAATCAAATTTCCCCGGTGAATTCACCGCAGGGTCCCTGAAGTGCAGGGAATCAGCCACCGAATGCTGCCGCAAACCCGTTGCCTACTGTTTTAAAAAGAACTACTGAACGAAAATGTCTGGAATTAACATATACTGTAAGTTCCTATGAATGATAATTAAAAGGTCTGTTACAGTAAAAAAAAGAAAAATTGCTATTAGAAAAAAAAATGGAATTTGTTTTTGAAAAATGCCTAAAAGATACTAAAAAAAGAAAATCAATAAATAAAGAGATTTTTTTACTATAGATTAAAGGAATAAACGGTTTATTAGATACTGGATAAAAACTGGAATATTTTTAACATTGAAACCTATGGTGTTCGTTCACCTGAATAAACCTGCCAAATGAAAACACTGGACATCAGGACATTTCTTTGCTGTGCGGTGTCCCTGAAAAGATTGACCACGTGGTCCCTATATTTAAGAAAGGTTTAAAATTTGTGCCTGGGAATTATAGACCTGTGAGCTTAACATCTGTGGCTGGGAAAGTATTTGAGGGGTTACTAAGGGATAATATTCATGAATTTATTGGGAGGTATAATGTAATTGGCAAAAATCAGCATGGTTTCATGAAACACAGATCATGTCAGACTAACCTAATTACGTTCTATGAGGAAGTAAGTAGAAGTATAGATCAGGGGGTCGCAGTGGATGTGATTTACTTAGATTTTGCCAAAGCTTTCGACACAGTTCCACACAAAAGGTTACTACTTAAATTAAGAAAAAATGGTCTAGATGAAAATACTTGTTCTTGGATAGAAAACTGGCTAAAAGATAGGGTACAGAGAGTGGTCATAAATGGTACATTTTCAAGATGGACACCAGTGGTAAGTGGTGTCCCTCAGGGGTCTGTTATAGGACCAATACTATTCAATTTATTTATAAATGACCTTGAGATAGGCATTGAAAGTCATGTATCAGTGTTTGCAGATGACACAAAGCTAGGAAAAGTAATACAATGTGAGCAGGATGTTACTTCGCTGCAGAGGGATTTAGATATATTGGGGGACTGGGCACTTAAATGGCAGATGAGATTTAATCTAGATAAATGTAAAGTTATGCACTTTGGAGTGAAGAACACACAAGCAATTTATACCCTAAATGGTACAGAGTTAGGGAAATCCAAGCAGGAGAAGGATTTGGGAATAATCATAGACTTCAAACTAAGTAATAATGTGCAATGTCAAACAGCAGCCGCCAAGGCCAGCAAAGTACTGGCATGCATTAAAAGGGGAGTTCACTCACGGGATGAAAACATAATTTTGCCTCTGTATAAATCAATGGTCAGGCCGCACCTTGAATATGCCGTGCAATTTTGGGCACCTGTCTTAAAAAAAGATATTATATCATTAGAAAAAGTGCAGAGACGGGCAACTAAATTAATAAGGGGGATGGAAGGGTTAAGTTATGAGGAAAGACTAACAAGCTTAAACCTGTTTAGTTTAGAGAAATGGCGCCTTAGAGGGGATCTGATAACCTTATATAAATATATACGGGGCCATTATCAACCATTGTCTGATAACCTATTCATTAACAGGACTATACATAGGACAAGGGGTCATCCATTTAGACTGGAAGAAAGAAAATTTAGCTTAAAGCATAGGAAGGGTTATTTTACGGTGAGAACAATAAAGCTGTGGAATTCTCTGCTGTTGAGGTGGTTGGGTCAGAGTCTGTACAGACTTTTAAAAAACGACTGGATGACTTCCTGCAGACACAGAATATTAAGGGTTATAATATTTAATATGTGGGTAAAAGCTTCTTGATCCAAGGAGAAATCTGACTGCCATTCTGGGGTCAAGAAGGAATTTTTTCCCAGTATGTTGCATATTGGCAAGCATTCAGACTGGGTTTTTTGCCTTCTTTTGGATCAACAGCAGTAGGTTATGTGGGAGAGGCTGAACCCGATGGACGCATGTCTTTTTTCAGCCTATATAACTATGTAACTATGTAACTATGTAACTACTTCTCTAGGGGGACTTTCACTGCCTTCGAACAGGCACCGTACTTGCTGTCAGTTTGCCAAAATGTGTGTGTGTGCACATCACAGAGCTCCACAGCAATAAACCTCATAGTAATGTGCGCCATGTATTATGAGCATTCAGTGTTATATGGGAGTACTGACTTATGAGTAAAAGTAGTTAAAAAAATTGTAAAACTTGGGGGGGTAACACCATAAGTTACCGCACTGGTTGACACCAACCCTAGTGACGCCACTGCATGTGGGGATATAGGGGGTTTGCGCCTACATCTGTAGTTTGCCATTGTTGTATCGAAGATAATTGCTGGTATTTCCCAAAAGTGAAATTCAAACAGTAGCAGGAGAGGATTCATTGATGAACCTTGTTTTGCCACTGTTTGAATTTCCCTTCAAGAACCGCTGAAGTTTATCATTGTTGCAACTGGGTCAATATTTGCAACAACAATAAATAATGGCACTTTGTTAATAACCCCTATTGTGCAGACCTGCCACCAGGGAATCTTAATTACCTTTGTGTATCATTTACAGGTTATCTGACCATCATATAGTGAAACAACAATTTGCTGTCATATGTGTTGTGATAGTAATCTGTTCAAGAAATATGATATAAACAATGTTATTGAAGTTTTGTCTGTCGAATAAAAGGCATAGAGAGATCATTAACCCCTTCACTACCAAGAGATTTAAAAAAAGTTCAGAAACCAATGTTCTTTTGTAAAATCATTTTTAATTAATTTTAAAGTAAGAAATATTTGAGTTTATATCTATTGTATTTCTTACTGTAAATAACTGATTTTTGGCCATTAGATGGTGCCATCTACTGCCAAATCGAGTCAGAGGTTTGAGCAACTGGTCTATTTTCTTTTTCTCCCTGCATTGGCTGCTGACAGCTGCTGAAAGCCCGATATTTCAGAGCTTTGAGCAGCTGATTTTACAGTTTTAGCTCTCTGGGCATTATGCCCACAGGGCTAAAACTTTGGGGGCACCTTCTGCAGCCTAGAGGCAAACCAATTTCATTTGCTTTTGGGCTGCAAATCAGCATACTGTGATATCTCAATATCGGGGCACCATATGGTGCCTGTGAAGCCCAAGATATCTCATTTTTCTATAACGTTTATACAGCATAGTTACATAAGCCTGTTTTCTTGGTGACAAGTCAGACTTTATTTTCATTTGGAATATTTCTAATCTCAATGTTTGAAAAACAGTTAATAAAATAAGAGTAAAAAACATATTTCAAAGTTTTACTCACAATAACAGCAATGATTCCACTAACTAAATATTTCTCAAAGTAGGTCTAATAATTTTTCAATACCTCATATACATAGGATCCTATATTTTCCGGTTACAGGTCCTATAAAACAAGGAATGCATACATTTTTCAAAAAATACTTTTTCAGAATTTGGTATTTTGAGATCATACGCTTATCAGTAGTAATGCAACCCAATATGGTCCCGCAAAATATATTGTTTTCAAATGTACACATCCAATAGTGTTTCCCTAGCAAGGTTTCCGTACTTTTTTACATAACCATTTTTAGAAATTGTATCCAACTATTTGTAATGCATTTTCAACACATGTACATACAAAATTGCATTTATAATGTGGAGTTTCTGTGGGTTGTTCAGTATGTAATGGCAACAACAGTAAAACACAAGAAAAATTCTAACAGCTGCAGCATCACAGTGAAGCTTCTCCCACAATTGGTTTCCCTTCAATAAAGTGCAGGTGTTTCACGCTTTTGCACCAGTGAAGTTTTTCACCAGTCTTTGCAATATCAACCCATGCCGGTGCTTCTAGATTAACCCTCTGAGAGCCCTATCACCTCCTTAATGCTAGCGCTAGTGCTCACATAAATGAGCATTAGTGCTTGATTAATTGAGGTTCTAACGTGACGTACAGATCACCTCCCGATCGCTAATGGGTTAAGAAATCTGTTAGTGCATCTGTATTAGCACATTTTAGTGTGAGCTTACCGTACTTTATGCTCCCTATGCTTAACATGGGGAAAGCAAAGAGTAAGCAATCAGTAATTAACATTAGGATCACATAGTCCTAAGGCTAGTTACGAACCGCTGCAGCAAATGAAAGGTTTGCTACAGCTTAGAGCTGTAGCTAGCTGATTCCTCTTCTGCAGAATCAGTTAGCAGCAGTTGCCCCCCCAATCACATACTCACCTCTCATCTGGCAGTGAGAATGGCAGCCCGATCTGCGGCTTCTAGCCGCCAAGAGCAGAGTGAGACTGGGGGAAAAAAGTCTGCAGTCTAGCTCCACAATCACTCAGCTGACCTGCAGGATCTTGTGAGAAGCACGATCCTGCCAGTCACATGACCCGGCAGCACAAGCCTCCATGGAGTTCTACGGACTCCAGGAGGGGATGCTCGCGATGGCGCTTTAACACTGTCCGAGCATCCTGGAGGCTACAGGGCAGGCTACTGGATTGAGCACTTACCCCTTAATCCACTTGTAATACAGGGATGATAAGGGGAAATTTGAGACTGCAAATTTTTCCCCTTAGTGTCCCCATTTTATCTTAGGGCAGATGATAGTGTCCTAAGACTTTTCCAGTGGGGCTGGCGAACTGTGGGTTAAGGGGGTTCTAGACACCAACTCGATAAGCCTGCCTCACGTGTGAATAATAGATCAGAAGTGTATTTCATTGTACAGGACAAATGAAGACTAGGACAAAGACCGCAGACAAAGTACAAAATTGTTTAAAGCATATAAGAACTAGGGATGGGGCGAACACCCCCGTGTTTGGATCGAAATCGAACACCCGAACGGCCCAAAGGTTCGAATTCAAACTCAAACGTAATGCAAGTCAATGGGGGTTGAACTTCCAAAAATGAAAGTGCCCTCCAAGAGGACATATATGCAAGATATTGGCCATAAAGGTATATGGCGGTTTGGGTACTGCCCTGGGGGACAGGAAACAATGAATTTCTTCTTTTTTAAAAAACATTTTTAACCCTTTCACTGCTGAGTGCTGAGCCATTTCACTGCTGTGCACCGAGCTAATTTTTACCGCTTTTGTTCATGTTTAAACACAATTTGAAGCCATGGGAAATGTTTTATCACCAATGAGTGGGAAATGTTTGACAGACAAGGAGAAATGTTTGACCAACAACTAGTGGGAAATGTTTGACCAAGACACAGGACAGGGTATACCTGAAATAGGCCAGATGGTATACAAGGACGCATTCTAACACAAGCCCAAATCGATAAGTGTTAGAGTGGTCAGGGATAGATAAAACGATACACAAGGGGTATCTATCATATAAGCCAAAAATCGATCAGAGTTAGAGTGGTCAAGGAATAGCCAAGGACTGGTACACGGGGGTGGTTTTCATACAAGCCAGGTAACAACGGAGACTGAAAAATCAACCAAGTAGTGAATCGCCAGGAGACACTCAGCACTGAGGGAAGCAAACTCTACGACAGGGCGATGAGCCGGATCACGCTGTCTGCATTTAAACCTGGCGGGTGTGTGTCATCATGCCGTGCCCCACCTCCTGACCAGTCCTGTGAGCTCCGGAAGCCAGCACAACTCCTGGCACCCAGCTTGTTGATGGTGCCGCCGGGTGCCGGGGCCCCCTCTGAGCCCCAGACGTGACAGATACGCTCATACACACCACACATTACTGTGAGTTTTATTGCTGTGGAACTGTGTTATGTCCTTTTTTTGTTTTTGAAGGGGGCGAAAAGCTGTTGCAGGTTGAGGAAGTTTACGGGGGGCCCCATCGTGAGGTTCAGTAAGGGACCCCATCATTTCTGATGGCTGCGCTGTATGCATCCGGTACACGGGTCAGTGCACCCAAATATTGGGCCTTTGGTGCAGCTAGTGCCTTCACACTGTAAACCCCTCTGAGGTATTGTGAAAGAGTGCAGGGTTACGGTCAAATATTGAAATTATATGCACCTGTCACATTCAAGTGCAGAAAAATTGTGTCTTAGATGGTGGTGCACGACACAGAGAATCTAACAGGGTTATTCAAAGAGATCCGAATTGTCGCCGAAAGGTAACGAACACTGAAATTCAGCGTACGTGTCATGTACCCATACCCTCACATCCCCGGGTACGAGTTCCCACACAAACCGCATCATTGCACGTCGCAAACGATCAGCCTGCCACCGAAGATTCGCTTGCTTCCCTGGTTTCAGCCACAATGAATCGCGCATGCGCAGACAAAACGAACACCTCCGGCGTGCGTTTCAGAGAATGGCGTCGCACTTCAATGATGCACACCCGGAAGTAGGGCTAATCGCAATCGAAGATGCCGGCACCTGTCTGTAATCACCTCTCCATAAAAGAAACCAGCAGTTGGTGAGTAATCGCTCGTTTATTATTCCTGGAATACCTAGAGCTACCTTACTAAATACCTGTGATAGTTTACCTAGTTGCCGAACCCTTTTGCTTACCCTCCTGATGATTCCTGAATGCCACCTGCCTCTGTGACCTTTTGCCTCCGCCTGACTACCCTTTGAAAACAACCAGCCACATCGACCTTCTACCTCCTTCAAAGACCACCGGATTCTTTCGAGACACCTCAACCATTCATTTCCCGCAAGAGACTATTCATTACCTCATCATACCAGTAAGCCTCCTGAACCACGTATATCTTTCTTACTATTTATGAACGTCTCTTGCAACCAAGGATCCCTAAAACCTGACACCACCGCTACTGCATATAAGGTGCTGTATTCGTATATCATTAGCTCTTATTGTAGTGGTTGTATTGAACAGGACTACTACTCCTCAAAGCCGGTTCGCCTTTTGTGTATATCAAACCTAACAGAATAAACGAGCCCATGGAACCGACGGGGATAGCTGAAGTCCTGGCTAATATTACGTCCCAACTGACTACGCTTACACAGACGGTGCAAGACATACAGAGGAACCAAGCAGCTTATGATCTAATGGAATTCCGTGTCGCTACTGCCACTCCATTGCCGAGTCCTCCTATGGCACCAGTTCCACCGCCCTACAGAGCGTCGGTACGTAATATCGAAACACATGTCCCTCATATACCCCTACCAGAGGAATTTGATGGTGACAGAAGTCCGTTTCGTGGGTTCATAACTTCCTGCCAAATCGTTTTTTCCTTGCAACCTCGAGTCTATGATACCGATTATGCACGGATCCATACCATCATCGTGCTCCTGACAGGGAGGCCCCAATGCTGGGCTCATCATTTGATTTACACCGAAGACCCCGCATTGCTGAACTGGAATACCTTTCTTCAGGCAATGGAGGATTTATATGATGACCCTCATAGGACCACCAATGCAGCCCGGGCCCTTTCAGAGCTAAAGCAAGGCAGAAACGATGTTGAAGACTACATAACCGAGTTCAGACATCTTGCACTGGATTCAGAATGGAATGAACCAGCTCTCCTAGCTCAATTTAAATCTGGATTATCTGATTATTTGAAAGATGAACTAGCAAGAATAGAACCTCCGTCTTCTCTCAATTCCCTAATGACTCTCTGTACTCAGATGGATCGAAGACTACGAGAAAGAAGAGCAGAAAGAGCCTTAAGTAACCGCTCCCTTGTGGTAAGAAGACCTACACGGTCCTTCACCCCTCCTCCATGGGCCTTACTCGCTCTGCCAGCACCAGAAGAAGAACCTATGCAAGTGAACACTGCCAGAGATCCTTTATCCAATACTGAACGTGCCCGTAGAAGATCGCTGGGACTATGCATGTATTGCGGGCGATTCGGGCATCAATTAAGGGAATGCCGCAAACGACCTGACCTCCCTAGGGGTAAGATACATTCTTTATTTACGTTACCATTCACGTTACCTGATGGCACTAACAAATATATGTCTTCTCATCTACTTATTCCCATATCTCTCCAGTGGAAAGAAGAACAGATAACCCTTAAAGCCATGATCGATTCAGGAGCCTGCGGATGTTTTTTAGACAAGAACCTCGCTTCCACCTATAACATACCGCTCGTTACCAAAAATAGTCCTGTGACCATCCAACTATTGGATGGGAACCCTCCCAAGTCAGGTCCCATTCTACATGAAACCGTCCATCTTTTTGTCTCCATAGGTCCAGTACATGAACAGACGCTCTCCTTTGATATTATTGATTCTCCTGCCTTCTCCGTGATTCTCGGACTTCCATGGTTGAAACAAATTAATCTGACCATAAACTGGAAACAAGGTACCATAACGATACAATCATCTGATCTTACAAAAAATGAAGTCGTCGAGATCACTAATACAGATCATAAGAAAATAGGAGCTACTGTTCTACCGCATCAATATACTCGATTTAATGATGTATTCCTTAAAAAAGGAGCTGACACATTACCACTTCACAGACAATATGATTGTCCTATTGATCTGTATCCAGGCTTTCCTATACCATTTGGGAAAATATATCCTCTCTCTGAACACGAATTATCAGTACGAAAGGAATATATCAATGACAACCTGGAGAAAGGATTTATTCGACCCTCCACCTCTCCTGCAGGAGCTCCAATATTTTTTGTGGGGAAAAAGGATGGAGGCCCGAGACCTTGTATCGATTACAGAGCTCTCAATAGCGTTACTATAAAGAACAAATATCCTCTTCCATTAATAACTGAACTCATGGATAGACTACGTGGAGCTAACTACTTTACCAAATTGGATTTATGAGGGGCATATAACCTAGTGAGGATTAAACACGAAGACGAATGGAAAACCACGTATCGTTCCCGCTATGGACATTATGAATACCTAGTAATGCCTTATGGATTATGCAACGCTCCGGCAACTTTCCAAAGATTACTAAATGACATCTTCAGAGACATCCTTGATCAGTACGTCATTATATATTTGGATGATATCCTGATATATTCTGCTTCCCTCTCTCAACATCATAACCACGTAAGAACAGTATTAGACAGGTTGAGAAAACACCGCTTGTACGCAAAACTGGAAAAATGTATATTCGATAGCCAACAAATTGATTTTATAGGATTCATGATCACCCCCGGAGGGATTCAAATGGATAATTCAAAAACCACAGCTATAGAAGAGTGGCCTGTTCCTGCTAGTAAAAAGGAGTACAGTGCTTTATGGGATTTTGTAACTTTTATCGAAAATGTATTAAAAATTTCTCTGCCATAACCAAACTCATAAATAAAATTGATTCGTTTGCAGAATCGCTTCGTTTGGAAAGAAGCCGCACAACAAGCATTTGAAGAATTGAAAAAATGTTTTTCTACGGCTCCTATATTGACACTACCAGATCCTACTACTCCGTATTACGTTGAAGTCGATGCCTCCGAACATGCCACCGGTGCTATATTATCTCAATGGATAGGTAAGAAACAAATTTTACACCCAGTCTCTTACTTCTCTAAAACCTTAAACCCTGCAGAAAGAAACTATGATGTTGGAGAAAGGGAGTTACTTGCTATCAAACTAGCCTTGGAAGAATGGCGTCATTTATTAGAAGGTTCACGCTATCCAGTCACTATCTTCACAGATCATAAGAACTTACAATATATACGGAAGGCAAAGAGACTAAAACCCTGGAAAGCAAGGTAGGCTCTCTTCTTCGATCGTTTTTATCTACATATCACAAACAGGCCTGGACACAAGAACGGTAAGGCCGATGCTCTGTCCCGGATGGAATCCGCACCACCAAGAGTCATAGAAGAAGAAATATTACCCAAATCCTGTTTTGCTACAACTAAATCATCTCTATGGGACATAATAAAATCACATAGTTCCACTATACCCAATAACATATGAGATATTCCTTTACAAAAAAAAGAAGGCTTCCTAATACGGAATGATCAGTACGTAGTACCCCAAGAAGCTTGATTGCCGGTCCTGCAGTTCTACCACGATACAACCATTGGGGGCCATGGAGGAATCCATAAAACCATTGACCTGATACAGAACCTTCTGGTGGCCAGGTATGAATACCGATGTACAAAAATATGTAGTTCATTGTCCTGTATGCATTCAAGCGAAAGCTCTCCGCAACTCTCCTCAAGGCTTACTGCAACCCTTGCCCATTCCATCAAGTCCTTGGAAAGATATATCTATGGATTTCATCCCCGAACTCCCCACGTCTTCTAACCATAACACGCTAATGGTGGTTATAGACAGATTCTCGAAAATGGCTCACTTTATCCCAACCAAACGTCTCCCTACTGCTTCTGAAACAGCTGTATTATTCATAAAACACATCTTTTCATTGCATGGCCTGCCAGAGAGCATCACTACAGACAGAGGGACCCAATTTACTTCTCGTTTCTGGACAGCATTCTGTAAAGGTCTACATATTCAGAGTAATCTATCTACAGCCTTCCATCCCCAAACAAACGGGCAGACAGAAAGAGTTAATGGCATCCTTGAACAGTACCTTAGGTGCTATATAACTCACCTACAAGACAACTGGATTCAATACATCCCGATCGCTGAATTTGTATACAACAATCAAAAACAATCTGCTACAAATTATTCACCCTTTTTTATTAATTATGGGAGACCTCCTATTATGCTTCCTGGTTCTCCCATCAGCAGTGATACACCTACTACAGATCAGAGACTAAATGATATACTCCAAAAGTACAAGATTATCCGTGATAACCCTCATAGTGCCCAGTCTTAAGGCTTACGCAAACAGAAAAAGATCCACTCCTCCTATCTATGCTATAGTGAAGGAGAATCAGGCTGAAGGATGGTTGTTACTATGAGCCAGGCAGCCATCTTGTGCAGAATATTGGTTCACCAGTAAATAGAATAGATTTTTATTAGATGTGCAAAGTAGAGTTTACATAGAATTCCAAGAATGCGTGGCAGATTAGAAAGCTAGCAATAAAACCAGACAGAATCCGGCCGGCTCTTGGCACGGAGAGACAGGAAGATTTATGAATGAGGCAAGGTCACTGAGATGTGCAGAGGAACAAAGAAAACATAGAGAACAGACCAGGCCCCAGGCTATCTGAATAAACATAGCCGATAGGGAGGGAGGTACTGCCCTGAGAAAGACAGCACAACAAATCACAGACTGTCAAACTAACATAAAGTGTATCAATTTATAGTTATATGTGGAATGTTCTTTGTGTTTGGGCTAATGATGGGAGGTATTAACCCACGTGGGGTGGAATAAAGTGTCATCGGGAGGTGGGCTAATTGGGATGTACCTAATTACGTATTTTTGAGTATAAGATCCCTTGCACGGGGGGGAGGGCTCACTCTTTGCGATTCAATCCTGTGTGAGCACTTGTGTGACGACACAATAAACATTGCCTTTCCTGAAGAGACTCGTGTTTGGACAATCCTTGCTTGTGTCTGGTCCGGCGCCGTTCTGAAAGTGAACCTGTCTGACTCCGGTTACATTTCTGGGGACTCGATAGCCGGGATAACGGGCCTTTTGCCAAGACACAGGCAACGGCTGCTGAACACAGTGCGGCGATATTGACTGCAGGTGCACGAGAATCCCGCTGGTTGGGCGTCCGTTGAAGGTGAGCTGACATCTGCAGGCGCCAAGCAGGATTTCCTGTTCAGTGGACCTCGTCTCGTCCAAACGGACCCCCGACCAGGGAACTGGGACACCACTGAGTCTGAGGAAACAGCAAGCAGCGCCGGCGATAGGTAACGTGTCTTCTATGTTTTGTATGTCTAAAGGAGATACCGGTATCTAAGGGAAACGTCCGACTGAGATAGACGGATAAGAGGATGCGATGGCCACCATCCTATTGGCATATCTAGCCCGCCGCTGATAGCACTGACATTGAAGGAGCCAGAGTGGCTAGCGGGTGTCTGGATTCGGGGGAATTGAATGCCAATCAAAGGGTAGTTCTGTAAGAGAGGGAGAAGGTAACCACGTGGAGTTGCATAAGTCAGTAGTCAGTGTTTGTAAATAGAGCTTCACCACGTGGGTAAAAGGGAAAGGAGGAGGGATTTTCTGTGACTGGGCTGAGAGCCTGAGTCAGTGCTAGTGTGTACGTCGTGTAGTGAAAAGGGCTTATAGTGGAGCCAGCGGTAGCTGCAGAGATAGTGGTGCTGAGTGGGTAGATTATCCATAAGGCAGATTGGAATTGCAGATGGAAGTATAGATAAGGAACGGGGTGCACATAATCACACGCAGTCAAGAGTTAGAGTTCAAATTACGGGGTATAAGGAGCCACAGAGGAGGGACTGAGTAGTACCCTTGGCTAGTAGAAAGAGTTGAAGTGCCTATGTTCTGTTGTTCTGTTATGTGATGAAAGCATCTGATACGGTATGTGTTGTGAATGAATTGACTCGAGTGCTGTGAGTGAACGTGCGCCTACTCGCTCCGCGAGGAAGCAAATACGAGATTTGACCCCGAACGTACGGTTCCGGCTCAGGCGACTGCAGACGGCTACTGAAGGGGGAAGCGCCTGTAGATACGAAGAATTGTTGACTGAAGTATCAGACTGTAGATTTTAACTGTTGTTGAAATAATATATCTGTATTGCAAAGAGTACTGTTTTCAAGAGTAATAATGGGTAACGGGTCATCTAAGCCCAAGAAGGTGAAGGAGGGTGAGACGCCCCTAGAATATATGGTGCGGAATTTCGAAGCTTTATATAAAACGCATGATTATGGTGTAGAATTGACAAAAGAGAAGTTAAAAGTAATGTGTACAGTTGTGTGGCCGTTATTAGTCCCAGGATGGCCAGAGCAGGGGTCAATGGACCCGGAGTTGGTACAGAAGGTACATTCCCAGGTCACAGAGCAGTACGGACATCCTGAACAGTACCCGTATATAGATATATGGAGATATTGTATTAAAAACAAGAGTCATTTTATAATGATAGCGGGGAGAAATAAGAAACAGGACCCCCAAAATAATAGAGAGAGAGAGGTGTTAGTGGAACAACCGGAAGAGAGTGATGTTTTGCCCCCGTCCTATCCATCATGTTATGGGGCAGCCAGAGAAGCTTGAATGCCGCGGTTGCGCGGGCGGAGAGGGGGGAGCGGACAGCTGCTGTGTCTCGGTCAGCTCCCTCCGCTCCGTCCCGTGTGACTGAGGAAGAAGAGCAGGGCGCAATGGAGGGGACAGAGAGGCTCCACCAGAGAAGATTGAGATGCCCGATGGGAGTATATATATATTAGTGCCCCACGGGGATGGTGATATGAAAAGAGGATAAGGACCAGGGAGTTACCACACGCGCAGCGAATAGTATACATAAACCCCGGGATCCGTACCACCACAATCCCTACAAGAATGCTATGCAGTTGCCTTTGCGAGAGGTGCCAGGCCCCCCATTGGCGGATGGGAATCCAGGGCCAATACAATACACATACGTCCCATTTACGACAACGGATCTTTTTAATTGGAAAACACACACACCACTGTATTCCACAAATCCCGCAGCAGTGGCCAGTATGATAGAGTCAGTTATGCTCACACATAACCCCACATGGGCAGATTGTCAGCAATTAATGTTGACAATGTTCACCACAGAGGAGAGAGCCCGAATAAATAGTAGCGCGCAAAAGATTTTACTCGCCCAGGCTGTAGCAGATGCTAAGCCTCATCCAGAAGCATGGGCAGAGGAACATTACCCCAAAACAGATCCTAAATGGCCGTACAATACAGTTGAAGGAGTTGCCCATCTGCAGACATACAGAACCGCTGTAATTATGGGTGTTAAAGCGGGAGGGAAGAAGCCCACAAACATGGGAAAAATAGCAGATGTGGTGCAAGAGGTTAAGGAATCCCCAAGTGCGTTTCTAGAGAGATTGCTGGATGCGTACAGGATGTATAGTCCCATTGATCCTGAAGCGACGGAGAATCAGAGGTTAATAAACTCTTCGTTTGTGGGACAGTCACAGAGGGATATACGGAACAAAATACAGAGAATAGATGGGTTTTTGGGGAAAGGTATTAGTGAATTAGTTGAGATTGCTAATAAGGTGTATCATAACCGGGATCTAGAGGAGATAAAGAAACAGAAGGGACATACCGGGGTGGTTGGATACATGGGGAATGGTGGAGGACGAGGTGGCCCAGACAGAGGGAGGGCAAGGGGTAGGGGGGCTAGAGGAAGAGGAAGGGGAGCCCCTAGGGAACCCCTAGGACCCAATCAGTGCGCGTGGTGCCGGGGTGAAGGTCACTGGAAAAACGACTGTACTGCATTTTTGGCTAAATTTGGGGGACAGGGTGAAGTTGGGGAAACGGGAGGTCAAGCCCCTAATGGCCAGGTAACAGACGGAAGGTATGGAAGAAGTGAAGGGAATGGAGCGGGGTTTGTGGGACTGGCGGGGACATCATTTGAAGGGCAGGATGTATATGACGGGGACCTGGGCCCATCCCGCTCGGTAGCCACGAGCCCACGGTCACAATGAGAGTGGGAAATAAAGATGAAGTTTTTATGGTTGATACAGGTGCCGAATATTCTGTTGTAACTAAACAAATTGCACCTCCAATGGGAAATGAGGTTGATGATATTATGGGAGCAATGGGGGTGTCTGCTAAATATCCTTTTCTTGCTTCTAGAAAATGTAGTATGGGTGGGCATAATGTTGAACATGAATTTTTGTATATGCCCGAATGTCCCATCCAACTCCTGGGGCGGGATATCCTTTGCAAATTGCAAGCCCAAATTACGTTCCTTCCGGGGGTCACGCTCAATTAGACCTGCCCGAGAGTGGCGGCTCTGCTCGGCAGCATAATCCCCCGCCCACAATCCACAATCTGTGAAAATTGCAGTAGTTATGCCAAGGGAGGAAGAATGGCGCACGGCACCTACTCTGCCTGCCGCGCCGGATCCGCATGCACTACTCCTTGAAATTCCTGGGGTATGGGCGGAGGAAAATCCGCCAGGACTTGCCATAAACATACCCCCGGTATATGTGGAATTAAAGCCCGGCGCAACACCTGTGGCCCTAAGACAATATCATATCCCACAGAAAGCCAAGCAGAATATACAAATACATTTACAAAGACTTAAAGATAACGGCATATTAAAATTCTGCGTGTCACCATGGAACACACCCCTACTGCCAGTCCTGAAAGAAGGGACACAAGAGTATCGCCCTGTCCAAGATTTACGAGAACGAGCTGCAACGAGCCACAGTAACACTACACCCTGTGGTTCCTAATCCATACAATTTGCTGGCATTAATTCCGGAGATACAACAATATTACACAGTGCTTGATTTAAAAGACGCTTTCTTTTGCATCCGCCTGGCTCCAGCAAGCCAGCCCCTTTTTGCATTTCAGTGGGAAGAGTCTACCACGGGGGCGCGCCATCAAATGACGTGGACGCGCCTCCCTCAAGGTTTCAAAAATTCGCCCATGATTTTCGGGTGCGCGCTTAGCCAAGATCTCCTCGCCTTCAACGCTCAGCCAGACAAAGTAGTGTTACTCCAATATGTTGATGATTTATTACTGGCTTCCCCACAGAAAAAGACTGTTTATCCGCCACAAAAGCCTTGCTACATCTGCTAAGCCAAGCAGGTTACAGAGTGTCTAAAAAGAAAGCACAAATATGTAAACAGAGTGTAAAATACCTGGGATTCCAGTTAACAGGTACCAAACGTGCACTGGGGGCAGAAAGGAAGAAGCAGTGTGCCGCATACCCCAACCAAAGACCAGGAGACAAGTCCGTGAGTTCTTGGGAGCTGCAGGCTTCTGCCGCCTGTGGATCCCCAACTTCGCAGATATTGCCAAGCCGCTTCATCAAGCCACCAAGGGGGAGAACTAGACCCCTTTCATTGGGAAGAAGAGCAAACAGCAGCGTTCCTGAAATTAAAGACTCTGCTGATGGAAGCTCCTGCACTGGGCCTGCCAGATCATAGCAAGCCTTTCCAGCTGTTCGTACATGAACATAATCAAACAGCGACAGGAGTATTGGTCCAGACCTTTGGCTCATGGCTGAGGCCTGTGGCCTACCTCTCCAAGCAACTCGACCCTGTGGCCTGCGGCCTACCCCCATGCCTGAAAGCAGTGGCTGCCACCGCAATGCTGATAGCAGAAGCAGACAAGCTGACCCTTGGACAAGTTCTTCATGTCAAGGTGCCCCACGCTGTCAAGGCTCTGCTGGATGTGAAAGGAGGTTACTGGTTCAGCAACAGCCGGATGACGAAGTACCAAGCCATGATGTGTGAAAATCCACGGGTTCATTTGGACCTCATCGCTACCTTAAACCCTGCTACTCTACTGCCTGACTGTGAAGAGGATCCAGATCATGAATGCCTCCAAGTCATGGAAGAAGTGTTCAGTAGCAGGCCGGATTTGAAAGACGTACCCCTAGACAAATACGATCTACAGCTATTCACTGATGGTAGCAGCTACATGGATGATGGGAAGAAAGTCTCCGGCTATGCAGTAGTCTCAACAGAAGAAGTCATCGAAGCAAAGCCACTGCCAGGCCATACATCTGCACAATTGGCCGAAATAACAGCTTTAACCAGAGCCCTTGAAATTTCTGAAGGCAAAAGAGTAAATATCTACACAGATTCCAAGTACGCCTTCATGACAGTCCACACACACTACAAAGAGAGAGGCCTACTTACGTCTTCAGGACAACAAATCAAATATGCGGCTGAAATCGCGGCCCTCCTGGAAGCAGTATGGAAACCAAGTGCTGTCAGCATCATGCACTGCCGTGGCCACCAAAAAGGCCATGATGAAATTCCAAAGGTAACAGACGCGCGGACCAGGCCGCAAAAGCAGCTGCAAAACCGCCACCGCCAACAGAAGATCAAGCTAAAGTACTGATCTGCAAGCAAGAACCTCAACCTTCCATGCCAAATTACGAGTTCTACATGAATTTGAAAAAGTTTGAACCCCACGGCGAGTTCATTGAAATAATACTGCACAAATGGCAAGATGATTATGAACTGTTAGAACTCAATCATGATTATATCCAATGGCTTTTCCCAACTCGAACACAAGGCCGAAATTTCTACTCTACTCCCCTAAATCCGCAAGAGACACGCCTAATGGTTAACACCTCAGAAGTTCAGCAAAGACTGCGCAGAGCCTACAAGATGATGCTGAAATTCTTCGGCGTAAAAATAGTGGGGGAGGAGGAAGACAAAGAAACAACTGAAGTTGAACGAGCAGAAAATTTCGCGTCACGTTTTGAAAATTTGACAATCAATCCTCACAATAATCTACGAATCACACGAATACTGCACAGTCTGGGAGAATTGGGAGCAGAAGAATATCAAGTCCCACTGGTGAGGTTCCTCCTCAAGGAGATCCTTATCAAGAACAGACTGCCAAGAATGAAGAAAAGTGCAATGAACTTTTTCATACCAGCAGTAAGAGATTCACAAGACAGACAAGATTTGTTATTTTTCGCATGGCGATACTATTTCCCAAAAGAAGAATTCATTCTGGGGAAATCATGGAGAATTGGCACGATACAAACCAAAACCAGTGGTAGCTGCACTCCTACCGGCGCCACGGAGCGAATGGACACCTGTGTACTCAGAGAAAGAAAAGAAGTGGCTGACAGAAGAACCCGGAGGGTATGGAGAAGATGGATGGTTCCAGATGGAGAATGGACGAATAGTCCTACCAGCAACACTGGCTCCTGAAATCGTAAGAGCACTTCACGCAAGTACCCATGGAGGGAGAGAAATGATGGAGCAACAGTTGGAGCCACATTTCTACGTACCAGGATTGTCAGCAATCTGCAAAGCAACAGCTCAGCAGTGTGTAACATGTGCCAAAAACAACCCGAGAACAGGCCCATCTCAACCCCCAGGGAAACAGCCAATCGGGCTATCCCCAATGGCATCATTACAAATAGACTTTACAGTGCTGCCACCCTGCAAAGGATACAAATATTTACTAGTGATGGTGTGCACTTTGACAGGATGGGTGGAAGCCTTCCCAACAAGAACTGAAAAGACTACAGAAGTGGTAAAGAGCCTGATGAAAGAAATAATACCACGTTACGGACTTCCACTCGAGATAGGGTCGGACAATGGCCCTGCATTTATCCAGAACTGTTTACAACAACTTGCCCGGCTACTGGGCATCACCTGGAAGCTACATACCGCCTACAGGCCCCAAAGTTCGGGGAAAGTTGAAAGAATGAACCGTACCTAAAGACTTTGATGTCCAAACTGTGCCAAGAGACGTCACTAGGCTGGTTGGACTTGCTGCCGATAGTCCTTTTGCACATTAGGTGCAGACCAACCCCCCAATTGAAGCTAAGTCCGTACGAACTTATGTTTGGACGGCCAACCCCTCTAATTAATGGACTAAGGGGGGACCTTCGGGCATTGGGAGAAACTAAACTAAATGATCAGGTAGTAATGCTGGGTAAATCAATGCAGAAATTAAATACTTGGGTGGGGGATAATATACCGCATTTTCTGTATCCTTCACTGCATAAGTATTGTCCGGGTGACTCAGTATGGGTAAAAGAGTGGAAAAATGATCCACTGGGTCCAAAATGGAGAGGTCCTTATCTTGTCCTGTTATCAACCCCACAGCAGTAAAGGTTGCCGAGGTGGTCCCGTGGATACATCACTCCAGAGTGAAAGCAGCTGCAGCCAGTCCTGAACCAGCATGGAAGGTCGTTACCAACGAGACCAACCCGCTGAGGCTGAAGCTGACAAAGACCACAGCCATGAGCACCTAAATGATCCTAACCCAGATAATCAGAGGATCAACAAGTGGGTGTTTTGATGGGCACAGGTCCTGACCACCCGCCAACGGGGATACCCACAGGGTGCTTTTTAGGGGCCCGGCCCCCACCCTTGATCATCCAGAAATGTTTTTACTTTTGAAATTCCGGTGGGGAGGGATTGGGTTTATGTGACTGTGAAAAGAATTGCCCAAGGAATTCTGACATTCGGGGCATTTGTGGTGCTGATTTTATATCTTGCTAATTTGATTTATGGACTCTCACGTGGAGCAGCGCCCAATTGTACAAGCACCGTGGGAAAGTGGATATTTCCCATATCTGGAATGGTACGCACCCGGTGATGGAGAACCGTACCATGTGGAGACAAAAACGAGAGGCGCTATCTGGAAACCAACCAAGAGGACATTTACTTGTGCAATTCAAATATGACTATGCTAAAAAGTCTGGGCAAACCGCATGCTGGGTGTGTAGTAGACTGCACCCAGAGACAATTCATATACCATTTGCCTCTGTTCCAATGAATTTGAGTATGTTTGTATCAGGGAATGTCACAATACATGCTGTCGATGCACCAAGGGAAAAGACAGAATCAGTCAGTCCCGGGTACCCATAATAGGACCAGTGTATCCACCAGAATGGTGTTTTCAACTAGGACCAGATAAAGAAATAAATAACGAGGGTGGGTTATGTAACTCAAGTCAGTTCAACTGGACATCATACATTTACATATTCAAGACAGGACAAAAGGCGAATTATTTATACATACGATGCAGGCAATTCACTAGAGACCAAGAGGCGGTGATTGGGAATGTGACCAATGGGAGGCAGGGTGCAGTGGATATGATGAGACGGCTGAGACACCTTGCGATAGAGATATCAAAGGGAACACTACATTCATCACCATTTATAGTGAAAGAGGGTACCAGGTGTGCTGTGAAAGGGTGTGTTACACATGGGTACCACCAACAATAACGGGAATGTGTTATTTGGCTAAGCTGGTCCCAATCCAGAGACTAAGGGGAGAAGACACAAACACAGACACAGAACTACACCCTAGGTACCCACTGGTGTTTGAAAGACCAAAGAGAGAATTGTTTGCGAAGATGGATCGAATATGGACATGGTTGCCAGCATGGACTGGATGGGGAGGAGAGATGATGAGGAGATTGAATAGCTATGTCAATCTGATGGATGAGATTCTGAATAGAACCAGTATGGATATCCAGCTGCTGAATCTGGAAATGCGTGAGTTACGAAAGGTGCAGATGATACATGATATGGCGCTTGAGCAGATCAGTGCGGCCTTGAATGGATTGTGTGAAATGACAATGCACTATGAATGTTGCACCTTCATCAGAAACACTACACATGAAGTCCCAGATTATTACCAGGTAATTCAAGATCACCAAGAGAAGGTAGCACAGTTGCAGGGTATAGCCAGGAGGATTGCTGCCGAAGGCTGGAATCCGCTCCGTGGGTTTGGAGCAATGGGAGAATGGTTTGGTTCCATCTTGAGATTTATCTCACGGATTGGATCCATGATACTCATGATAGTGGTGATCTTGATCATAGGGATACTGATATACCGCATAGGGCTATGCATATGGCCACTGTGCAAGACAGCACTGACACCCACACAAACACAGAAGATACCACTGATAATTCCACAGGGAATGTTCCCAGTGAACGGAAGAGCCCCCCAGTATGCAGAGTTTCAGAATAGTGGAGTGTAATGGCTACAAGTGCCAGGAAAGAGATCCTGACACTTGAGCCAAGGGGGGAATGAAGGAGAATCAGGCTGAAGGATGGTTGTTACTATGAGCCAGGCAGCCATCTTGTGCAGAATATTGGTTCACCAGTAAATAGAATAGATTTTTATTAGATGTGCAAAGTAGAGTTTACATAGAATTCCAAGAATGCGTGGCAGATTAGAAAGCTAGCAATAAAACCAGACAGAATCCGGCCGGCTCTTGGCACGGAGAGACAGGAAGATTTATGAATGAGGCAAGGTCACTGAGATGTGCAGAGAACAAAGAAAACATAGAGAACAGACCAGGCCCCAGGCTATCTGAATAAACATAGCCGATAGGGAGGGAGGCACTGCCCTGAGAAAGACAGCACAACAAATCACAGACTGTCAAACTAACATGAAGTGTATCAATTTATAGTTATATGTGGAATGTTCTTTGTGTTTGGGCTAATGATGGGAGGTATTAACCCACGTGGGGTGGAATAAAGTGTCATCGGGAGGTGGGCTAATTGGGATGTACCTAATTACGTATTTTTGGGTATAAGATCCCTTGCACGGGGGGAGAAGGGGCTCACTCTTTGCGATTCAATCCTGTGTGAGCACTTGTGTGACGACACAATAAACATTTGCCTTTCCTGAAGAGACTCGTGTTTGGACAATCCTTGCTTGCTTGTTGTGTCTGGTCCGGCGCCGTTCTGAAAGTGAACCTGTCTGACTCCGGTTACAATAGGAGACAAATGTCTGGTTATCTACTGTAGAGGTTGGCAGGGCTGGGTCCTGGATGGAACAATTATTTTTCACCCCTAATGGTTGTGGTCCCTTTTAAGGTGCAACCACAGGGTTAATCTTCCTGTCAGGAAGAGGTTTAAAGCAGCAACTCCCAGATAGGATTGTGGTAGTTTAGGTAAAGGAAAGCTAATCGTCTGGAAGCTGTGTGTGTGTTTTTCCAAAAGCAGGAAGACTGCTGCTGCCTTGCTGGAGAGGCTTCTACATTACTTGGGGGAAAGGATTACCCAGGCTTTGGGACTGTTTAAGCGTTGGTGAGCCACCATTATTTAGCGTTGGTGCAGCCACCATTATTTTTCTGTTTATTTGTGCTGAAGATCAGGACTTTGCTTTAATTTCGCTGAACCCAAGCGTGTACTTATTATGTTGCCTTTTTGACTGCCCTGAAAGGGTGAATAAAGCTGTTTTGTTTGTAAAAAGACATTGTGCACGTGCTCTGTGGGCCCCGAAACGTCACAACTGGTGTTTCGAATGCAGGCAATTTGCTACCCCTCACACGCCAAGCAAGAGGAATTTTTGTGAAAAGAAAAAAAAACTGACATTTTAAAAAGGACAGTGTTCTGATTGCATGTCCTGGGCTAAGGCTGCACTGAAGTCCACAGCTATGGAGAAGCTCGTTAAGCAGATGGTCTTTGTCCATGTGCAGGCCCAGACTCACCATTAAGAGGCGATGGCTCAGCAGCAACAAGCCCTGGCACAGGCTGTTGATGCCCAACAAGAAAGCATCCATTTGCTGGCTGCACAACTTACAGCACAGCAGGTAGCCACACAGATGCAGATCACTGCCCTGCGGGAGGCCATGCAGCAACTTGCACCTGGACGTGATCAAGCAGTGGTCGCTGCTGGTAACCATGTCTCCATAAGGGCCAGTCACTTCCTGCAAAAGCTGTCTCCCAGTGATGATGTGGAAGCATTTCTCACCACGTTTGAAAGGACTGCTGAGAGAGAGGGGTGACCCCAAGACCAATGGGCTGGTCTCATTGCCCCGTTTCTGACAGGAGACCCTCAAAAGGCATATTTTGACCTGCCCCTAGAAGATGCAAAGAATTATGACCGGCTAAAAGCTGAGGTTCTGGCCCGCCTTGGGGTAACTGTTGCTGTCCGGGCTCAACGTGTTCACTGCTGGAAGTACTGCCCTGACCAGCCACCCCGGTCCCAGATGCACGACTTAGGACAGCTGGTTAAAAAGTGGTTGCAGCCAGAGACCCTGACTAGAGAGCAAATGGTCGAAAGGGTTGTGATGGACCACTACCTGAGGTCTCTACTAAAGGATCTACAGCGCTGGGTCAGCCATGGGGACCCCAAGACTGCAGCACTGGTAGTCGAGATGGTGGAGATATACACCGTGGTGGAGGACCTGCTCAGACCAACCAGTCGTCGAGGACCAGTCTTGCCACCGCCTGTGAGGCCTGCTTCAGTTCCTCGGAGGGAAGCGTCACTGGACCCGGGAACCAGCACCCCAAAATCCTCTTCCTCGGTTCTGCAGAGGCCTGTCGCTACCCGAACTGCTGGCGATATACAGTGTTGGAGGTGTCGCGCCTGGGGCCATACCCGGGCGCAGTGTCCGCTACAGGAGGAGCCCATGGAGTGTGGATCCGCTCGGAGATTGTCCTTCTACACCCTCACAACGTGCACTACCCACCTTGACCTAGAGGGGGGTCAGTTTGAATGTACTGTGTGCATGAATCACCGCCCAGCCAAAGCTCTCCTGGACTCTGGGAGTATGGTCACCCTGGTGCATGCCCGGGTAGTCGGAAGGCTCGGTCCAGTACAAAGAACCCTCCGGGTTGTCTGTATCCATGGGGATACTCGGGAGTATCCGCTGATCCCTGTCACCATTTCCACCAGGAATACTTCGGTCACCCAAGAGGTCGGGGTGGTGAGTACTCTGATACATGATGTGATTGTTAGACGGGACTGCCCTTGTTTGCTGAACTGTGGTGCTTGGCACAAACTGAACTGCCCATCGAACTGGGGAACAATTCAGGGTCACCCCCACCAAACATGACTGTGGACACTGTTGATGAGGAGTTGCTCAAATGTGTTCAAAATGAGAATGTTGTAACTGATGGGTGTTGTGACGGGATGGAAGTCCGCCTGCGGTCCTGCTCTATCTGACCCCCCCCCTTTGATGGCGTCTGGCCCGACTACCGAGTGGCACGGCACTCGGCGTCTCGAGCGGCCTGGAGGATGAAATGGCGTTGGTCCGGCGTCTGGAGAGATGGTGCGGTGTTGCCTTGGGGATCCCGTTCCTGGGTTGAGTGGTGATGCCGGAGACCGCTGAGTGTCTCCTGCAATAGTGATTGTAGCTCTGAAATGAAGACACCAGACGCGGCTGTATGCTTTAAAACAGTGAACTGAATTTTATGAGTTTCAACAGGGTCATTTATACAACTTCACACAAACAGATTACCAACTCCCCCACCCACACAACCAGCACTGATTGGCTCCTTTCCCAGCCTCTTGTTCCCTATCAGGTCCCTTTCAGCCTTCCCATTCTCCAGGGATTAGGCAGATGAGGTTTTGGAAAAGCCTCCAATCAGCTGGCTTGCTGTATCCTCTATTTTGCCCTTTCAGGCTCCCCCATTGTCCAGGGGATTAGGCAGATGAGGTCTTGGAAAAACCTCCAATCCTCTGGCCCGCTGCATCCTCCATCTTGGGGCATGAGATCCTTTGTTCTGTGAAACCATGCTGGGATGAGCAAAATGGTGACGGGGAAAAACACATACAAACGGTTTCTTTCATACTTTTACAGTCACATCATACAGGATACATTTTCATTACATTACACCAATAAAACCACATCTAGCAATAAAATAAGAGGTCCATAGGCTCACATGCAAAACCAAAACGAAAACAGGAAAAATGGTCTTTAAAAAGGGTTCAGTCTTTAGTCCTGTGGCTCGCTGAAAAGAGCTCTCATGTCCGTTCCGTGACAGGTGTCAACTCAGGTTGAGGAGCTAGGACACTCACAAGGAGGGGGAATCCTCTCCCATGCCGGTTATGGTAGGAGAGGATGAAGAGGAATTATCCCCTGTCGATATTACACTTGGGGTGGATGAGGGGGAGGGTTCTTCTTATCCAGTACACCCTGATTAGATGTGTCCAGAGGTGCATTTGGCAGGGCTCAAATGGGTGACCCGATGTTGATAAATGCTCGCGAACAGGTAACTGTTGTCAGTGGGGTACATCAAGCACCAGATGCAGAGAAAAGATTTCCTCACTTTGCAGTCAATAATGATCTGTTCTACTGGGTATCAGAAATTCGGGGAGAAATTGTGGAACAATTACTAGTATCCCAGCCCTACCAGAGAATGGTGCTGGATCTGGCTCACAACGATGCCCTAGGTGGTCACCTGGGAGCTGAGGAGAAAACCGAGGCCCGGATAACGGACCGGTTTTACTGGCCTGGGATCGGTGCCGCGGTTAAGAGGTACTGTTTAGGTATGTGCGTTTCGGGTTTCGGAATTTCGGAATTTTCACGAAATTTCCCGATTCGTGTTTTCGGATGCGGCCGAATTTCCGAAAAATTTTAGATCCGCAAATTTCAGATCCGAAATGTTTTCCGAGCCGAAACGAAATATTTTTGGATTTTTCGAATGGACTTGAAATGTGTCAAACGAGGAGAACAGATTTTCCGAAAAACGAAAATTTTCCGAAAAACGAAAATTTTCTGAAAAACGAAAATTTAGTAAAAACGAAAATTTATGAAAAACGAAAATTTTGTAAAAACGAAAATTTCTGAAAAATGAAAATTTTCGAAAAAACGGAAAGTCGATACAAAAAACGGGCAAAATGACACGAAAAATACGAAAAATGGTTGATATTCCGAAAAATGTGCAATTCCGAAAAACGTAAATTTCCGAAATTACAAAAAGTCGATACAAAAACCGAGCACAGTGACACGAAAATACGAAAAATGGTCGAAATTCCGAAAAAAAAATGTACCCGAAAAACGTGCCGAACCGAATCGAATCGAACCGAAATCGGTCGAAACGGGCCGAATCGAAAAGTTTAAAAATCCGAAAAATCGAACCGAATCGAACCGAAAAAAAAATCGGTGCACAAGCCTAGTACTGTTCATCCTGCCCCGTTTGCCAGTTAACTGCCCCAGCACCCCATTATAGGAGCCCCTTGGTGCCTCTGCCGATAATTGAGGTGCCCTTTGAGCGCATCGCTATGGATATAGTGGGTCCCTTAGAGAAGTCTGCTCGGGGACACCGATATATCCTGGTGGTTCTTGATTATATGATATTAATTGATATATTTTATGTTTTCGAGAACTGGCCTGCCAAGGCAAATTTTGACAGACCAGGGGACCCCATTTATATCCCGGGTGATGGCAGATGTGTGCAAGTTGTTCCAAATCAAGCAGTTGCGAACATCTGTTTAGCACCCTCAGACAGATGGTCTGGTAGAAAGATTCAACAAGACTCTGAAAATGATGCTTAAAAGGGTTGTGCAGAGAGATGGAAGAGACTAGGATCATTTGCTTCCCACACTGCTGTTTGCTATTCGAGAGGTTCCTCAGGCCTCCACAGGGTTCTCACCTTTTGAGCTGGTGTATGGTCGCAGACCCCGGGGATTGCTAGATTTGGTGAAGGAGACATGGGAAAGTGAGTCCTCTCCACACAAATCGCTCATTGAACATATCTCTCAGATGAGAGAGAGAATTTCTAAAGTGATGCCTTTGGTACAGGAACATTTGCAGAAAGCTCAGGAGGCCCAGAAAAGGGTGTACAACCGGTCAGCCAAGCTGCGGCAATTTCAGGTTGGGGACCGGGTAGCAGTACTTTTACCCACGGTGGAAAGTCGGTTCCTAGACAAGTGGCTGGGACCATATGAGGTGGTTGAAAAAGTAGGGGAAGTAAACTACCGAGTGCATCAGCCTGGGAATAGAAAACCATACCAGATCTACCACATAAATTTGTTAAAACCCTGGAGAGACTGAGAGGAGGTGTCCGCCATGGTTGGGGTGGGTATAGAGTCTGATGGTGTTGACGCAGTACACATTGCTGCCACCCTGTCCAAACCCCAAACCCAAGAAGTTAATGAGTTTCTGCAAAGAAACAAAGGCATGTTTTCAGGACTACCGGGACACGCGTCCAGGATTAAACATGATATTGTGACAGAACCCCATGTAAAGGTTCGGGTAAAGCCGTACCGTATCCCAGAAGCCCATAGAAAGGCTGTTTCTGAAGAGGTTAAAAAAATGCTTTAGCTTGATGTCACTGAGGAGTCACAGAGTGAATGGTCGAGCCCCATCGTGTTGGTACCGAAGCCCAACGGCACTCTGCGATTCTGCAATGACTTCAGGAAACTTGACGAGGCGTCAAAATTTGACGCGTATCCCATGCCAAGGGTGGATGAATTAATAGAGAAATTGGGTCCGGCCCGTTATATCACCACCCTGGACCTTACTAAGGGATACTGGCAGATACCCCTGACTAAGGAAGACAGGGAAAAGACTGCTTTTCCCACTCCAGAGGGTCATTTTCATTATAAGCAGATGCCTTTTGGGTTACACTCAGCCCCGGCCACCTTCCAACGAGCGATGGATAGGGTGCTCCGCCCCTACCTGAGATATACCTCGGTCTACCTGGATGACATTGTCATCTTCAGTCCAGATTGGGAGTCCCATCTTCCCCGGGTTCAGATGGTTTTGGACGGTTTGAGGAAAGCAGGCTTTACTGTTAACCGTGAGAAAAGTGCAGTAGGGATGGAAGAAGCTAAGTACCTGGGATATGTCGTAGGCAGGGGTCTGGTAAAGCCACAATTTAACAAAGTAGAGGCTATCCAGAACTGGCCACGCCCCCTCACAAAAAAGCAGGTTCGTGCTTTTCTGGGTATAGTGGGGTATTACCGGCGGTTTGTCCCCAATTTTGCCTCTATTACTGCACCACTGACTGACCTGATGAAAGGTAGGAAGTCAGTGATGATTCAATGGAATGCCAATGCTGAAGAAGCCTTCGAGAAGCTTAAAAACGCATTGTGTCAGCACCCAGTGCTGGTAGTCCCTGATTTCATGAGGGAGTTCATTGTACAGACGGATGCCTCAAGTGAGGGTTTGGGGGCTGTGCTATCCCAAGAAGTCAATGGGGAAGAGCACCCCGTGGTTTTTCTTAGTAGGAAACTGACGGCAGCGGAGAAAAACTATGCTGTGGTGGAAAGAGAGGGCTTGGCCATAAAGTGGGCCTTGAATTCTTTGAGATACTTCCTGTTGGGCAGGAAGTTCCGTTTAGTGTCTGACCATGCCCCATTGACCTGGATGAGGCAGCACCGCCACGCTAATGCCAGGGTAATCAGGTGGTTCCTGTCTCTCCAGGAGTTTAACTTTGTGGTGGAACACAGGCCTGGGAAACGGCACCAAAATGCTGATGCCCTGTCCCGGATGCATTGTGGGCTGTCTACTGTTGCCTCAAACACCTCCGCGTTGAGACAGAGGGGGGGATATGTAGAGGTCGGCAGGGCTGGGTCCTGGATGGACAATATGTTTCACCCCTATTTGGGTTGTGGTCCCTTTAAGTGCAACCACAGGGTTAATCTTCCTGTCCAGGAAGAGGTTTAAAGCCAGCAACTCCCAGATAGGATTGTGGGAGTTTAGGAAAAGGGAAAGTAATCAGTGGAAGCTGTGTGTGGGTTCCAAAAGCAGGAGATGTGCTGTGCCTTGCTGGAGAGGCTTCTACATACTGGGGAAAGGATTCCCCAGGTTTGGGACTGTTTAAAGCGTTGGTGAGCCACCATTATTTTTATGTTTATTTATGCTGAAGATCAGGACTTTGCTTTAATTTCGCTGAACCCAAGCGTGTACTTATTATGTTGCCTTTTTGACTGCCCTGAAAGGGTGAATAAAGCTGTTTTGTTTGTGAAAGACATTGTGCACGTGCTCTGTGGGCCCCCAAACATCACACTACAAAGAATATTAAGTTACATTGTCCCTCCAGAAAACTAGGTCCAAGATTTATAGGTCCATTTCCTATAACTAAAATCATTTCACCCACTGCTGTCCAGCTTTCTCTTCCAAAGGCGTACAAGATTCATCCAGTGTTTCATGTCTCGTTGTTACGTATGGCATCTGAGGATCCCTTTCCTGGCAGAGTACCCCCTCGTCCAGGTCCTATCTCATCGGATGAAGAATGATACGAAGAAAAGGATCTCTTGGACTCGCGCATACGACGAAATCGACTAGAATATATGGTGAGGTGGAAAGGTTACGGCTCGGATGAAGATTCCTGGTTTCCTGCTTCTGAGGTCAGTGCTCCTGCTTTGATCTGACGTTTTCACAAGACTCATCCTGATCGCCCTCGGAGAGGTCGTTTTGGTGGGGGGGCCTGTCATGTATCCATACCCTCACATCCCCGGGTACGAGTTCCCACACAAACCGCATCACTGCAAGGTCGCAAACGACCAGCCTGCCACCGAAGATCCGCTTGCTTCCCTGGTTTCAGCCACAATGAATCGCGCATGTGCAGACAAAACGAACACCTCCGGCGTGCGTTTCAGAGAATAGCATCGCACTCCGATGACGCAGACCCGGAAGTAGCGCTAATCGCAATCGAAGACGCCGGCACCTGTCTGTAATCACCTCTCCATAAAAGAGACCAGCGGATGGTGAGTAATCGCTCGTTTATTTTTCCTGGAATACCTAGAGCTACCTTACTAAATACCTGTGATAGTTTACCTAGTTGCCGAACCCTTTTGCTTATCCTCCTGACGATTCCTGAATGCCGCCTGCCTATGTGACCTTTTGCCTCCGCCTGACTACCCTTTGAAATGACTATTCATTACCTCATCATACCAGTAAGCCTCCTGAACCACGTATATCTTTCTTACTATTTATGAACGTCTCTTGCAACCAAGGATCCCTAAAACCTCACACCACCACTAATGCATATAAGGTGCTGTATTCGTATATCATTAGCCCTTATTGTAGTGGTTGTATTGAACAGGACTACTACTCCTCAAAGCCGGTTCGCCTTTTCGTGTATATCAAACCTAACAGTACGGTTACCTTTCCTGGCCATTCGGCTATTCAGAGAGCAGGCAATTCGCCAAATGTTGGCGAATTGCCTGCACATACGGTGCCTGGTCGAGGGCAGTGAAATCCCCATAAAGAAGCAATGCTTCGTCAATTCAGAGAACAAAAACCAGCAGTGAAAAGTTGCCGAAATGCCCTGCTGTTCGGCTTCTTCATTCGACAGGTTTATTCAGGAGAATCCCATAGGCTTCAATGTTAAAAATATTCCGTTTTAATTCAATATCTAATAAACTGTTTATTATTATATTCTGCACTCTTAGATTTTTTAGGATCTTTTAAGCATTTTTTGGAAAAAAAAATTCCTTTTTTTAAAATCGTTTTTTCATTTTTCTGTAACAGTCTTTTTTATTATTATCATTCATTCATTGGATGTTAGGTGTAAATTCCAGACATTTTCGTTCTGTAGTTTTTTTTGCAAACAGCGTTTCACAGTCGAACTTTTCGCGAACATCGCAAAAAGTTTGAAATTCGCTGAACTTTCGAACGGCCGATGTTCGATTCGAACTCATGATTGAATCGAACCGGCAGCCCATCCCTAATAAGAACACATAGTACTGTCTCATGTTGCAGAATTGCTCTTGAGAATTTGAGTTACCATTTATATTAAAACTATTTAAATATTCTTGGCCCCATTCAGATGTAGGGCCTTATTCCAATCTTGCTGTGAAGATAATAACTGAAGCATAACATAATGTCTAAAATTGGTCTTCCGACCTTGCTTGCGGCTCAGAATTAGGGGCTCCTAACTGCACATTAATGGCTCATTTTCGCAGACTCTGGCCTTTCCAATAATACCTTATTTAACCTGTTGGAATGTACAGAAGTGGAGATACAGGGATCCAAAGGACTCCTGCCTCCACTGTTAACCCAGTCACTACCGTGGCCACGTGTATACACTATCAGTAGTAGCAGACACAGTAGCCCAAGATCGTGTTAATATGATCTGGAGTTATGTTGTCTTTGCAAATGAAGTAAATTTGTTGTAAACAAATTTTGATTGTATTTCTGCTCCAAAAGGTGCCCCCAAAGTTTTAGCACCGTGGGAATGATGCCCAGGTTCTAACAATTTTTCAAAGCAACTGGCAAATGTTTTTAACTGACAGCTCCCCAACTAATCCTGCATGAAGCTAAGAACTGCCATTTGGTCAGCAGATGTTGATGTCTGCCTGCCAAATAGGTTATTACAGTAAAGAATACATTGGAAATATTCACAAATATTTCTGTTTAATTAATTTAAAAAAACAAAACATTGGCTCCTGACAGTGTTTTTTTTGGAAAATCTCTTTGTAGTGAAGGGGTTAAATCATATATGTGTTCAGGCTGTTCCAACAATACTTGTTTATTTCACTCTTACTACCACTGCAGTGACTAAGACTTACAGGGTTATTTAAAGAGCACCAAAATTCCACACCACCAGAATTTAGGTGCTCTTTCGTTCCCCACACTTCGGGGAGTCAAATTCCCCTACCCTGCTGAATTCAGCATTCACCACCGGGTCCCTGAAGTGCAGGTAAAAGCCGCCGACCGCATCCAAAATACCGCCGCAATACGGAAATAACGCTGCAAAGCCGCCAGAAAAAATCAGAGCGATTCAATAAACCACTGAAAATAAAACAAACGCACCCTACTGTCTGCCGCATAACCCCCACCACAACGTTTAAAAGTTGTTTGCAAAAAAACTAAGGCAAGCCAATGCCTGGAATTAATATATAAGGGGCTAGGAATAATAATTGAAAGGTCTGTTACAGAAGAAAAACGCTAGTTATAAAAAGTCAGAAAATCTAAATTTCGCTGAAAAAATGTCTAAAAACTAAATAACTAAGGAGACTTTTTGCTGCAGACTAAAAAAAGAAACGGTTTAAAAATATTCAATAAAAACGGAAATATTTTTTACATTGAAAATTATAGGATTCGCCTGATTAAACCTGCTGAATGAAACCACCGAACATCAGGGCATTTCACTGACATTTTGGTGCTATTCATTGTTGTCTGAAGAGATTAACCATTACTTCTTTATGGAGAGTTCACTGCCGTCGAACAGGCACCGTATTTCGCCGGCAATTCGCCAATATTTGGCATACTGCCTGCTTTTTGAATAGATGAATGGCTCCGAAATTGCACCGTAAGGGGAAATTCAACAGTCGATGCAATTTGAGAGCCAATTCGGCTGTTTTTGAATAAACTGTTAGTTACAGACTTGGCTGCAATGTACTCTTTTAACAATGGTGTTATAACAACGTACAGTGAACTGTATACTAATACTACAATGTCCACAGAAAGCCAATATGGAAAGTATGACTTCTAATACATTGTTATGAGTCTGTAAAATTTTAAACTGAGGCAACAATGTGAAAGTCCATATAGTTACATATCTTATATTTTAAATTGGCATATTACCAAATAAAATGTCGTAGTGTGGGAATCGGCTCTTATAATGTATGGTGAAAGCAAGTTTTGAAAACTTTTAAACTCAATCAATTTGTAGCTTTTATTTCCCCGTAGTCTTCTATATCACCCTACATTTTGTATGCGGGGTCTTAATTTATCAAAATTCAGTATTTCCTGAAAAACAGCTGCGAGTATAAATACCTTTATTCTCTTGTTTGTTTTTCTAGTTATCATCACCTAGAATAATAAACACAATGGTATTTAGTATGGTTTGGAACATTAAAGTGAACAAAAAAATATGTTAACATTGTTTTTTAAAAATACTGAACCAAAGCAGAATCAATAAAGAGTATGCTCATCAAATATTAAGAAAAAGTCATTGCTATCCCTCAGTCTGTATTGCTGGTGGTGACAAAGGTTAATTTCCATCGCTGAATATTTAATGGCAGTAAGTTGTTTGAGGCTGTCTTGTATGGCGAGTTTCAGAGCTTGATAAACTTTAAACTGACTGCCATTCCACTGATCTTTACTTTTTGATGATTGTCCCTTGGGAGTGTATAAATCTTCCTTTCAACTTTGTTAAAAGCCCAAAGCTATTTTCTGATGTTATAAAGTAATGCTTCTCAATCTAAAGAGAGTATGACACATTCCTTTATATGCTATTCTAAACATCAGATTTTTTTTAAATATGTATTAACTTCTTGATTTATTCAATTAATTAACTTTTTATGTCATTTTAATTCATGTGAAGTTTTAATAAACTCAAAAGAGGCTTGAAAGACTTTCTACACGCCTGCGTCTCTGATTTTGATATTTACATTATGCTAATAGTTTAGAATCATGTATTCCATCACTTTATATCTTCGCCTACTTGCTAGGAATTTCTTTTTAAACTACAGCTCTACATATTCAACATATACAGTAGTGAACTCTGCTCATAAACCTGTGGGCCACGTGTCTATCAGAAGTACTGGCTCTGGTTTGAATTATCCAATCAGATTGCTTTTCTATTGGCTCAGACAACTAACTAGAGACTGGTGGAAAAAGAAGAGTCTTAGCAGTGTGGTCAGTATGATAGCAGTCTCTTATTTGAAATCCAGGTTAAGAAAGCTTGGCCCCTCAGATGTTTTGGAACTAAAAATCCCTTAATGCCTAGTCAGCTCAAAGAGTGTCCGAGAATTATGTGAAATGTATTTTCAAAATATCCTGATGGGGACCAAGGTTTCTAACCCGAATTCTATAGGGCTTATTCAGAGAGAGACGATCTGGCCCCGAAATTGCACCAAACAGTGAATTTCCCCGTATGGTGCAATTTAGTGGCCATTCGACTATTCAGAAAGCAGGCAGTTCGCCAAATTATGGCGAATTGCCAGCAAAATACGGTGCTGTTTCGACAGCAGAGGGATCCCGATAGAGAAGCAATGGTTAGTCTATTTAGAGAACATGGAAAAGCAAAGAAATGTCAGTAAAATGCCCTGATATTTGGTGTTTTCGTTCGGCTGGCTAAGGCTAGGGTCAGACTAACGCATTTTTCACGTTGTCCGTGAAAAAGTGCGTTGAACGAATGGACGTATTTTTTCACGGAATACGCAATAGCGGTCATACGATGCGCAGTTTCATCCGTGATTTTGTACGGATCATCAATAAAACACTTTTTGCGTCTGGACGTTATGTTGGCCGGACATTAGCAGCGTCTGACGTCTCCTAATCACGCACACACGCCGCTAGCGGATGCAGCGCACTCTGTACGTCAGTACTAGCAGTTTAACGTTCTCGAAAAAATGCGTTTGTTTGCCGCTTGCGTTGCGCAGCCGGACGTTTGTGCGACCGTACTTCGTATATTGGCCATCATTGCCCGGCATCTGCTGCTAGTGCGGCCGTGATTATGTGCGCCTGCACGCGCGTTCGCACTGCCTCAGTCTGACCCTAGCCTTACTCAGACGAATCTCATAGGTTTCAATGTTAAAAATATTCCCGTTTTTATCATTGCGTCACATTACTTATTGCATCACATTACTCTGGGGCTTTGGAACCTTATTTATATATATACTTATTTAGGGAACTATTACCTGGTTTGGGTTAACCCTTGCGTCGGCATGGTTTTGCGTTAGCGCCAGGTTAATTGAGTCTAGCACCTGACCAACAGATCGTTTGCCTTCCGCTACAAACGGGAAAAATCACTTAGCGCGTTGCTATTAGCGATTTGTACTGCGAGCTTACTGTACTTTCCGTGTCCTTTACTTAACACGGAGAGCGCTAGAGATCTCTAGCGCTTTTGCAGCTAACAGATCACTTGGTGCCAGCGCTAATTTTTTAGGGGCGCTAATTGCAACATTTTACCTACTGCTCAACCCTGGCGCTATCTCCAAAAAAACTGTAGTGGCCATTCGACTATTCAGAAAGCAGGCAGTTCGCCAAATTATGGCGAATTGCCAGCAAAATACGGTGCTGTTTCGACAGCAGAGGGATCCCGATAGAGAAGCAATGGTTAGTCTATTTAGAGAACATGGAAAAGCAAAGAAATGTCAGTAAAATGCCCTGATATTTGGTGTTTTCGTTCGGCTGGCTAAGGCTAGGGTCAGACTAACGCATTTTTCACGTTGTCCGTGAAAAAGTGCGTTGAACGAATGGACGTATTTTTTCACGGAATACGCAATAGCGGTCATACGATGCGCAGTTTCATCCGTGATTTTGTACGGATCATCAATAAAACACTTTTTGCGTCTGGACGTTATGTTGGCCGGACATTAGCAGCGTCTGACGTCTCCTAATCACGCACACACGCCGCTAGCGGATGCAGCGCACTCTGTACGTCAGTACTAGCAGTTTAACGTTCTCGAAAAAATGCGTTTGTTTGCCGCTTGCGTTGCGCAGCCGGACGTTTGTGCGACCGTACTTCGTATATTGGCCATCATTGCCCGGCATCTGCTGCTAGTGCGGCCGTGATTATGTGCGCCTGCACGCGCGTTCGCACTGCCTCAGTCTGACCCTAGCCTTACTCAGACGAATCTCATAGGTTTCAATGTTAAAAATATTCCCGTTTTTATCCAATATCTATTAAACTGTTTATTTTTTAATCTGCAGCAAAAAGTCTCTTTATTTTTTGTAGGATTTTATAGGCATTTTTTGGGATTCGGCAATATTTTTTAAAAAAAGCGCCTTTTCTTTATTCTGTAACAGACTTTTTATTATTATTCATAGGACCATATACAGTATGTTAATTACAGACATTTTCATATGGTAGTTTTTTGCAAACAGCTTTTAAATTTTGACACCTTTAATTGTTTTTTTTGTTTTTTTACCCCATTCATCGGCTTGTCGGCTTTTTTTCCAGTGGCTGGTCGGCGCTGTGCTCGGTGGATCGTCGGCTTTTTACAGACACGTTTGTTGGGTTTGTTGATCCGATCCGATAATTTCAGCGGGATCCCGGCGGCTTATCAAATTGGCGGTTTTGAGGCAACTTTTTGTTTCTACATTGGCGGTTTTGCGGGGGCTTTTCCCTGCATTTCAGCATAGGCGACTCTACAGGGGGGCAAGGGGGGGAAATTGCCCCCCCTAGGTTATTCCTTGCCCCCCCCATGTGCCCCCCCACCAAAAATCTGCATCCAGCTTCCCACAGTTTTTCAAAAGCTGTATCTCTGTCCCTGTGCATCGTATATAGACAATCTATGTGTCATTGGAAAGGGCAGATTCTGGCCTTTCCAATGATACCAAACATGACCATATTCAGTTTGAAATCAAAGTCATAAAACATTACATAATAACGGACACTTAATCTTAAGGCTACATGCTGCACAGTATTCATTTCATGTTTTCCCATGAATAATGGCATATTAGGGGTTAAGGGGGTAGCTAAATGCCACATTGTTTATTATTTTTATTGTATTTCCCTGGGTTTATGGCATTTTAGGGGATATTATGGAAGTTAGAATCTAAAGCATCTAATCATCTTTAGATCCTTTGCTTTTCATCACATTTCGGGGGAATTCATTTAGCGGAAAATATAGTGAATTCCTATTTAGTGAATGGTCACTGTAATTTGCTAAAAGTGGAGTCGCTGAAGCAGCAATCAGACATTCAGCGAAAACTGCCGAATTGCGGCAAATAAAGTATCAGGTTAGTACAATAAAAAGGCATCATTGCATCACATTACTTATTGCATCACATTACTCATTGCGTCACATTACTCATTGCGTCACATTACTCATTGCGTCACATTACTCATTGCGTCACATTACTTATTGCATCACATTACTCTGGGGCTTTGGAACCTTATTTATATATATACTTATTTAGGGAACTATTACCTGGTTTGGGTTAACCCTTGCGTCGGCATGGTTTTGCGTTAGCGCCAGGTTAATTGAGTCTAGCACCTGACCAACAGATCGTTTGCCTTCCGCTACAAACGGGAAAAATCACTTAGCGCGTTGCTATTAGCGATTTGTACTGCGAGCTTACTGTACTTTCCGTGTCCTTTACTTAACACGGAGAGCGCTAGAGATCTCTAGCGCTTTTGCAGCTAACAGATCACTTGGTGCCAGCGCTAATTTTTTAGGGGCGCTAATTGCAACATTTTACCTACTGCTCAACCCTGGCGCTATCTCCAAAAAAACTGTAAGAACAGGTCCTCACCCAAAATTAACAGGCATTTGAAAGGAATGCAGCACAGGTGTTCTCTTGGCCCCATACACCATAGCAATGGATCTGGTCCGCATTGTCGTTGCTGTTGCAGTAGGCTCTATTATAAATGTATCCTTTATCCACATATATCCTAATATATTGCCTAATTTTAACATTTTATGCTGGAGGTTATTCATAGTATGGAAGTGGTTGATTATTAGGGTGACCGTGTGGACCATGTTTAAAGTGACACATGGATAAGTCTTGCCCTGAAACATGTATTATTTATATGCTGCAGCAGGGAAATTTTTGTCGCTCCCTGGCCTTCCTTTTGGATCCATTAAATGCAGTGTAATGATTCTACATGCTGCTGGGTGGCATTTATCATGCAATGCCCATCAGCCTTAATATATGTGTGCATCAAAACATGGATAATACGGCCACCATGGAGGATTTTAATAATGCAGGGTGTGAGGTTATTCACTGGATGTGTTCATATTAAAGCTTGTGAGGGTAGGGGATAGGTATGGCCCGGCACTCTGCACTGGAAAGAAAAAACAGTTCTGTCCTGTATACAACTGCATTAGCGCTGGCATAGGTGACTCTACAGGGGGGCAAGGGGGGCAATTGCCCCCCTAGGTTATTCCTTGCCCCCCCATGTGCCCCCCCACCAAAAATCTGCATCCAGCTTCCCACACTTTTTCGAAACGCTGTATCTCTGTCCCTGTGCATCGTATATAGACAATCTATGTGTCATTGGAAAGGGCAGATTCTGGCCTTTCCGATGATACCCAACATGACCATATTCAGTTTGAAATAAAAGTCATAAAACATTAAATAATAACGGACACTTAATCTTAAGGCTACATGCTGCACAGTATTCATTTCATGTTTTCCCATGAATAATGGCATATTAGGGGTTAAGGGGGTAGCTAAATGCCACATTGTTTATTACTTTTATTGTATTTCCCTGGGTTTATGGCATTTTAGGGGTTATTATGGAAGTTAGAATCACATTACTTATTGCATCACATTACTCATTGCATCACATTACTCATTGCGTCACATTACTCATTGCGTCACATTACTTATTGCATCACATTACTCTGGGGCTTTGGAACCTTATTTATATATATACTTATTTAGTGAACTATTACCTGGTTTGGGTTAACCCTTGCGTCGGCATGGTTTTGTGTTAGCGCCAGGTTAATTGAGTCTAGCACCTGACCAACAGATCGTTTGCCTTCCGCTACAAACGGGAAAAATCACTTAGCGCGTTGCTATTAGCGATTTGTACTGCGAGCTTACTGTACTTTCCGCGTCCTTTACTTAACACGGAGAGCGCTAGAGATCTCTAGCGCTTTTGCAGCTAACAGATCACTTGGTGCCAGCGCTAATTTTTTAGGGGCGCTAATTGCAACATTTTACCTACTGCTCAACCCTGGCGCTATCTCCAAAAAAACTGTAAAAACAGGTCCTCACCCAAAATTAACAGGCATTTGAAAGGAATGCAGCACAGGTGTTCTCTTGGCCCCATACACCATAGCAATGGATCTGGTCCGCATTGTCGTTGCTGTTGCAGTAGGCTCTATTATAAATGTATCCTTTATCCACATATATCCTAATATATTGCCTAATTTTAAACATTTTATGCTGGAGGTTATTCATAGTATGGAAGTGGTTGATTATTAGGGTGACCATGTGGACCATGTTTAAAGTGACACATGGATAAGTCTTGCCCTGAAACATGTATTATTTATATGCTGCAGCAGGGAAATTTTTGTCGCTCACCTGGCCTTCCTTTTGGATCCATTAAATGCAGTGTAATGATTCTACATGCTGCTGGGTGGCATTTATCATGCAATGCCCATCAGCCTTAATATATGTGTGCATCAAAACATGGATAATACGGCCACCATGGAGGATTTTAATAATGCAGGGTGTGAGGTTATTCACTGGATGTGTTCATATTAAAGCTTGTGAGGGCAGGGGATAGGTATGGCCCGGCACTCTGCACTGGAAAGAAAAAACAGTTCTGTCCTGTATACAACTGCATTAGCGCTGGGTCTCAGCCCAGGTCTTAGAGTTTTCCTAGCATGCGCCAAACGACCTTGTTTATGGACTACCGCGGACAAGGTGATCTGTTAGTAGGTCGTCAGGCACTAAGTTTTAGCGACTCGCTCTAAATGTTTCCTTTAGTGATGGTGTTTTAGCTCACACCAGGTGATAGGGCTCTTAGTTTTATTCAGTGGTATGATTTAGTGGTGAAAATTATTAGTGCCCCCCCAGTTTTGACTGCGGTATCTTCTGTGCCCCCACTAAATATTGTTCCTAGAGTCGCCACTGCATTTCAGGGACCCTATGGTGAAGGCTGAATTCACCGCAGGGTAGGGGAATTTGATTCCCCAAAGTGCGGGGAACGAAAGAGCAACGAAATGTCAGTGACATTTCGGTGCTCTCTGAATAACCACTTAAATCTTTCTCTTTTTAAATATCATTTTCTTCTTCTCTGATTATTGTTCCGGTTTTGAGTATTTCCTTCTTGAAAAAGTATGCAATGTAACTAGAGAATCTGTACTTCGACTCTACCACCTTGGGTTCAAAAAAGGAAAGTAAGGCACTTGGATTAACAAACTGGTGTATACCCAGTTCCTTGAGAGCTATTTAGAAAAGTTAGTTTTTTTTCTTTCTCAGTGGGGACAGACAAATCAGAAAAAAGAGAGGAGAGAGGGGACATCAGTGTGGCATATTATAGGAGAGCACTGACATTTGTGCTCTCTCATTCTCCGCACGCACAGCCCCCATCCTCTGTCTCACGCACAGCCCCCATCCTCTGGAACGCTCTCCCTCATACAGTCAGACTTTCACCTAGTTTCCCTTCCTTCAAACGCTCCCTTAAGATGATTCCTGTTTAGGGAAGCCTACCACCCGACTCACTGATGCAACCAGTCCATCACTCTCACCTAGCAATCCATCACTCTCACCTAGCAGTCCATCACTCTCACCTAGCAGTCCATCACTCTCACCTAGCAGTCCATCATTCTCACCTAGCAGTCCATCACTCTCACCTAGCAGGCCAATACTCTCACCTAGCAGTCCATCACTCTCACCTAGCAGACCATCACTCTCACCTAGCAGACCATCACTCTCATCTAGCAGTCCATCAATCTCACCTAGCAGTCCATCACTCCCACCTTGCAGTCCATTACTCCCATCTTGCAGTCCTCTCCTCCTGTTTCCACCCCCAACCCTTCTAGATTGTGAGTTTCCACGGGAATAGGACCCTCATTTCCTATTGTACAGGTTTGGTAATTGTTGTTCAATGTATTGTTACCCTGTCTATATTGTGCCCATTGTACAGCGCTGCGGAATATGCTGGCGTTGTATAAATAAAGAATAATAATAATAATTTCCCACTCTTCAAGGAATTCAATTCCCCGACCCTGCGATGAATTCAGCATTCATCGCAGGGTCCCCAAAGTGCAGGGGACAGATCAAAAAAATCAGCCGAATTATTTTTATTTTTTTATCTTTATTTTTTATTTTTGGGGTCACCTTCCTCTAGTTAGCAGACTGTATACTCCTAAGTGACTAATAGTGCTCCTTATATTTTTTTCCCTTGATGTACCTACCTTTTGACTTGGCCCCTATGTGCTCTTTACCAAACTACTGAATGAAAATGTCTGAAATTAATATATAAGGTCCTATGAATAATAATAAAAAGGTCTGTTACAAAAAAAATGCTATTAACCACTTGGCTGTTAAGGACGCGCTCAGCGTGTTCTGCCAAGTGCTTCCCCTGTGCGATGGACGCGCTCAGCGCATCCATGCACAGGAGGCAGCAATCGGCCAGGATTGGACGCGGGACCCCGGCGAGACCAATAGATGTCATCTATTTCAGGCGCCCCCCGCGAGTGTGGAGGAAGTGCCTGAAAGGGGGTAGGTCCTTCAAACCTCTCTCCCTCCCGATCGCCGGGGGCCAGGGATTAAAAGGCAGGCATTGTTTGGAAGGGCACAGCCTGCCCTTCCAAACGGTGCCTGGCTTTAACCCCTTGGGGGCCGGATCACGATTCGGCGTCGAGAAGTGCCAGATCGTGATCCTCTCCTGGAGCTGGCTGACATCTTGGATGTTGGCCAAGCTTCTGGGATCTCCCCCTGACGACTGGCATCATCGTGCATAGCGCGATGACGTCAGTTTTAGAGTTAGCCCTTAGGGGGTTCATTGGAACCCCGTATCTCCGGATTTGTGGCAGCTAGGGGTTAATATTTGGTATCGTTGGATCGGTCAGAGCATGGCCTTTCTGACGATATCAAACATGACCATGTAAAAGTAGTAAAAAAAAAAAATATATATAAAAAAATATTTAAAAAAAAATAAACAAGTTTTTTTTTGTTTTGTTTTGTTAATGCAGCAATATTGTTCCCATTTCAATTATAATGTGAACAATGATGCTGCACTAACGATTTTTGTATGGGGTGCATAATTTTCCTCCAAAAAAAATGTAACGAGACCCAATTTAATTTTTTTTTAACAAGCTCAACACATAGAAAATATAACCGCAAACGCTCTCATGTTAAAATGTGAAAACAAAACCACTTTACAAATTAAACATTATTGAAAATTCAAATTTTATTGCATATTTTGTTATAATATACAGACAGGACATGACGCATACATATAATAATGATATATTATGAATCTGCCGAGTCTGCCGGAAAGAACAATATTTTATTATATGACCCAGACATATTATATAAGGCTTCAAAACGCGGTTAAACCTGATGAGCCAAAAAAGTAAAATGAGCTCAGCACAGAGGCGTGAAAAAGCTCAGCAGCGAAAGGGTTGAAGAAAAAATCAGAAAACAGTTTTGGTGAAAAAATCCTGAAAAATATCGAAAAAAAATCCTAAAATAAATAAATAAGAGACTTTTTTCTGCAGATTAAAAGAATAAACGGTTTAATAGATATTTCATAAAAATGGGAATATTTTTAACATTGAAACCTATGGGATTTGCCTGATCAAACCTGCAGAATAAAATCACCGAACAGCAGGGCATTTCACTGACATTTCTCTGCTGTTCAATGTTCTCTGAATATATTAACCATTGCTTCTCTATAAGTGAGCTCACTGCTGTCAAACAGCACTTTATTTCAATGGCAATTCGCCAAAAGTTGGCGAACTGCCACCTCTGAATAGCCAAATGGCCACTATCTCTTAGATTGTAAGCTCTCGAGCAGGGTCCTCTCTCCTGCTATTCTGTGTGTGTAATGTATATGCATATTTGTTCTGTCTCTCCCATTGTACAGCGCCACAGAACTTGTTGGTGAATTTATAAATGCTTATAACTGTAACTAAATTGCGCCGTACTGTTCAGTGCAATTTCAGCGCCAGTTCGGATCTTTCTGAAAAACACTGTATGTAATTTGTTTGAATATTGCCTTTACAAAGCTAGGCTAAGCAACTGTTCTAAACTCCTTCACTACCGTGATCATGTTCACACGGTCAGCAGCAGCAGACACAGTAGCCTGAGATCGTGTTACCCTGATCTGGGGCTATATCATTACAAATTAATTTTGTTTTTAGTTGGGCTTCAGACCATGTCCCAAAGGTTTTTAACACCTTGGGCATGACACCTGAGGTTCTAAAACACTGGGACACATTTCTTGAGAGTTTGGAATCTGCATCTAAAACACGGTGGACCAGCAGATTCAGGATAGAGCCATAGGTGCAGTACAGCATTTTGGCCAGAAGATGGTGACCTTTGAATAGAAGACTGAATTACTACATCCATTGGGAAATTTCCCAATTATGTTTTACAATATCATTAATAAAAAATCATTTTAAGAAAAAAGATCGACGCTGGTTCCTGAAAATCTTTTTTTTTACAAATCACCTGGTAGTTTAGAGGTTAAGTGTTTGCTAATGAGCCATTAAGCCCCTAGAGTTTCACTTGTAAACACTGATTGGCTCAGTTATCTGCAATGCCATTTCAAGTAGTCATTTTAGTTACAATCTGACTTTTCTGGCAGCTTACTGTACTTTTATGCATGCTGTATAGTGTATACTTTAAATAGGTCATGCAAAACTACAGGAGCTGATAAAAAAAATAAGTGGTTCACAATTGCTCATTATTTCAGTGACAGACTGAAAAACTACAGCGCCCCAGAAAAGGCGGTGTTAAATAATTTTTGCAGATACACACCAAATCACTATTGAGCAACTAAATTTATTAGCAGTAATTAGATAAGAGAAAGCATCTATCAACTTTAAGTTAATTAACAAACACACCAAATAAGGTACTTCATCTATGAAAGTACCTTTGGCAACATCCACAACAAACACAACAGAAAATAGTGACTGAAGTATGATGTGATTATTATTATGTACAACGTGCACATTTGTGCTACTGCTCTATGTACCTTATGTTTATCTTTGTTGGACGATATATTTTCCTGCTGGGATAATATCTTACTTTCATGTATGCTCGCTGAACACATGGGCAATTTCTTACAGAAAATGTATTCTTCTGCTTCATGTAATAAATCTGTCAACTTGCATCGCGTGTGGATTAAAACTTCACCTTAGAAAACTGTGTATTCTGGTATACTATTTTATATCAAGAGTATCAATTTACAAATGAAATAGCAATATTTTCAGTGAAGTTGCATAAAAGAGAGCAGTAAGTACAAACCTGAAATCTAATGCCTATAGAATGTTCCTACTGGAATGCACAGTATTTGCTCACTATCGGGGTTATTCAGAGAGCGGTGAAAAGCAGGAGAATTACTGGAGAATGATAAATTCTAGGTCAAAATATACAAACCAGAAAAATTATCCCATTCATCTCACTTTCCAAATCGGCTATTTTGACCTAGAATTTTCTATTCTCTAGTCATTCTCCTGCTTTTCACCTCTCTTTGAATAACCCTGTATGTTTTGCATAGATAAGGTGTTTGGTGCTGTTTATTAGGGTTCACCTTTTCAGGAAACATTACATATGCTCAGATCATTACATTTAAATATGGAATGCAAGATGAAAAGATCAAAAGTATCGATCTATAATTTGAAAGAGAGAATAGAAATCATTGTGGAAAACATTTGCAAATCAGGGACTTACAGGGTTATTCAGAGAAAAGTGAAACTCTGGAGAACTTTTGGAAAAGTGAAAATTCTAGGTCAAAATAGCTGATTTGGAAAGTGAGATAAATGGGAGAATTTTTCTGGTTTGGCTATTTTGACCTAGAATTTTCACTTCTCCAAAAGATTTCCAGAGTTTCATCTTTCTCTAAATAACCCTGTATCTTTCCAAACAGAGTTTCTTTGCCACACTTCCCATATGCAGCAACGAAGTCTGGATAGGATGTGCAAATGAAGTCCACAGTTTCGCACTCTTTGCATCAAAATTATGCTGTAGTGCTGATACCCCACATGTCTGTCCAATGCCACGATAAATGGCTTCAGGCATAGGTTAGGCTAGGGTCAGACGAGCGCAGTATTAACCACTTCGATGCGGAGGACGCGCTCAGCGCGTCCTCCGCATGGCTCCTGCTGTGCTGAGGACGCGCTGAGCACGTCCTCACTTTGGGGTCAGCGTTCGGCCAGGTTCCGGCCGATCGCTGGCCCCCCCGGTGCGGGCTGACATCCTCGATGTCAGCCCAGCATCCGGAACCGCCGCAGATGAAATTAGGTGTCATCGCGGCAGCGCGATGACACCTAATTCAGGCGCCCCCCCCCCGCATGTGCGGAGGAGGCGCCTGAAAGGGAGGGGGGGAGGTCCTTCGGACCTCTCTCCCTCCCGATCGACGGCGTTGCGGGGGTTAACCCAGGCACCATTTGGAAGGGCACAGCTTGCCCTTCCAAATGTTACCTGGCATTAACCCCTGGGGAGCCGGATCACGAATCGGCGCTGAAAAGCGCCGGTTCGTGATCCTTTCCCGGAGCTGGCCGACATCTTGGATGTCGGCCAAGCCTCCGGGAACTCCCCCTGAGGACTGGCGTCATCGTGCATAGCACGATGACGCCAGTCCTAGAGTTAACCCCTAACTGAACTCCAATGAACTCCCTATCTCCCGATCCGTGGCAGCTAGGGGTTAACGTTTGGTATTGTTGGATCGGCCAGAGCATGGCCGTTCCAACGATACCAAACTCGAATGTGAAAAAAGTTTGTAAAAATAAATAAATAAAATAAAAATAAAAAAATATTTAAAAAAAAAATTATAAAAAAAAAATAAACCCTTTTTTTTTCTTTTTTTTGGTTTGTTAATGCAGCAATATTGTTCCCATTTCAATTATAATGTGAACAATGATGCTGCACTAACGATTTTTGTATGCGGTGCGTTTGTTAAAAATCGTGTAATTTTCCCCAAAAAAAAATGTAACGAGACCCCATCTCTAATTTTTTTAACAAGCGCACCCCATACAAAATATAACCGCAATTGCTCGCATGTTAAAATGTGGAAAAAAACCACTTTACACGCTGTAAATTCTTGAAAATTCATATTTTATTGCATTTTTTGTTATAATATACAGACAGGTCATGACGTATACATATAATAATGACATATTATTAATCTGCCCAGTCTGACGGAAAGAACGATATATAATATGTCTGGGTCATATACTAAAATAAGCCTTCAAAACCGTTTAAACATGATGAGCAAAACCGGTAAAAATGACCTCAGCACAGAGGCGGGAAAAGCCTCAGCAGCGAAAGGGTTAACGTGCGTTTAACCGCACTTAATCACGGCTGTGCTAGCAGAAAATGACGTCCAATGCCGGGCAGCATACGAAGAACGGCCGCACGAAAGTGTGGCCGCCCGACGCAAGTGGCAAACAAACGTATTTTTTCGAGAACGTGAAACCGCTAGTACTGACGTACAGAGTGCGCTGCGTCTGTGTAGCGGCATGTGTGCGTGATTAGGAGACGGCCGCGCTGCTAATGTCCGGCCAACATAACGTCCAGATGCAAAAAGTGTTTTATTGATGATCCATACAAAATCACGGGCGAAAATGCGCATCGTATGACCGCTATCGCGTATTCCGTGAAAAAATACGTCCATTCGTTCGAACGCACTTTTTCACGGACAACGCGAAAATGCGTTCGTCTAACCCTAGCCTTAGAGTAGGTAGCAATTCACAAATCCCTCCTGGATGGATGCTTTGGGCTTGGTAGCCCTTATCAGAAGAATACAAGTTTGGAATTATTGCAGAGTGATAGTGAATTCAGGTGAAAAGCAACTATAAGGCTAATGTCAGATGAACACAGTCTGAGCGCACTCTGCGTGTGTGCATAACGGACAGACGTACTGACGGAAGATACTGTAGACACCACACGTTCCGTTTTTGTTGACGGACGTAGAAAAAAAAAGGTAATTATGGGAAATAAAATATGAAAAATTATAAAGATTTGAAAAGGATATGAAAAGCCATTGTGTGCGTCAAGGTTCTGGACGTCGCAAATGCGCTGCGTCTGACATCTCATCACTCACACAGAACACTACGCGGACGTGGCGCACTCTGCGCGTCCGTGGTAGCGGTTTTACGTTCTTGCCTAACTTGCATCCGTTTGCCACGTGCGTTGTGCGTGCGCAGTTCGGTGCGTACGTACTTCGTGTGTGGGTCTCTATTGCTCAGGATTCTATGCTACGACAGACATTAAACTGTGCGGCAACATGGACGTGATAACTGCGTTCGTCTGACACCGGCCTAAGGAGGAGGAATTCAGGTGAAAAGCAACTATAAGGAGGAGAATATTTTTTTTTTAGTTTGAACTCTTCTACTACAGAAAATACTAGAAAAGCCATTGTTATTTTAGGAATCTATGTTACAGTCGATGATCGGAATCTGATAATATCCGCTTTGTTGTTATCAAAAAAAGAGATGGGAGTACATCGTGTTCATGGCTCTAATGCAGAAGATACTACAGGATGGTACAGATTTTTTTTAGGTTACCATCTCCCTTTTAGTGCCAGCTTTGGAAAAGGCCACTTTAAATTTTCTCAATATCTGAATAATATTTGGAAAGTCTCACTAAGGTCTATTAAATATTTTCTGCATGTAAGCTCAGCTTTCCACTAATAACGGCATTGCTTTCAATGTGATTTCTTCTATCTAGGAAACACAATGGTACAACATTATTTTATGTACTATCCCTAAAGAAACGGAGCAGATCAGAATTAATTACTGCAGTATTTGAAGAATATCCCTAAGAAACCGTTATTAAACAGATGTAGCTAATCTTCAGGCACTTAGAGTATAATAAATAAAAGAAAACCAATGTTTTGATACAAGAAGAATAACTAGTACTACGTTTGACTGAAAATGTATTTTCTATCATTAGTGAAATGTCTGTTAACCTTTTACTATTCAAACAAAAATGACACATGATATTAGTTTGAATATGTTTAAACAGCTAAAATATTACATTGTACTCAAAGGTCAAGCTGCGTGTTCTCGTATGGAAATAACAGTTCAGAAATCTTGATATTGTCAAAGATCTGTGACTTCATGGTGAAGCTGCCTTTTCTCATCACTAGAAGTATAGCTCTTTGCTTCCTCAGCCGAGCATGGACGAAAACACACAGGGTTATTCAAAGAGAATTGAAAAGTCACCGCACGTTCGGTGACTTTTCGTTCTCTTCAATTCGGTGCGATTTGGCGATCCCATTTTGGTGACCCTGATGTGTATTCAGCAAGCACCACAGGGCCGTCGTAATGCAGGGAAAAGTCACCGCAAACCCGCCGAAAACTTGACGCACACTGAAACCCGCAAAAACATCTGGATTAACCCCGGCGAACATGCCGGTGAAACCCGAGCAGGAGCCAATCACAGTGCAGAGCAGCCGCCGGAAAAACCCGACACCGCAGACGTATGCAGTTAAGACTAGGGTCAGACGACCACACTTTTCACATCGTCCGTGAAAAAGTACGTTCGAACGAATGGACGTATTTTTTCACGGAATACGCATAGCGGTCATACGATGCGTATTTACGTCCGTGATTTTGTACGGATCATCAATAAAATCCTTTTTGTGTCTGGACGTTATGTTGGCTGGACATTAGCAGCGTCTGACGACTCCTAATCACACACACACGCCGCTAGCGGACGCATCGCACTCTGTACGTCAGTACTAGCGGTATCACGTTCTCGTAAAAAATGTGTTTGCCACTTGCGTTGCACGGCATCACTTTCCTGTGGCCGTACTTCGTATTGGCCGTCATTTGCTGCTACTACGGCCGTGATAAAGTGCGGCTGCACGCGCATTCGCACTGCGTTCGTCTGACCCCAGCCTAAGAAAAAAACCCAGTACTCTTGAATGTTTGAAAAGTGAAACGCTGTTTGCAAAGAAACTACAGAACGAAATTTTTTGAAATTTACATAGAAGATCCAATGAATGATAATAAAAAGGGCTGTTACAGAAAAAACGATTTAAAAAAAAATAGACGCCTATGGGATTCTCCTGAATAAACCTGTCGAATGGAACCACCAAATGGCAGGGCATTTCAGCAACCTTTCTCAGCTGTTTTGTGTTCTCTGAATAGACGAAGCATTGCTTCTCTATGGGGATTTCACTGCCCTCGAACAGGCAACGTATGTGCAGGCAATTTGCCAACATTTGACGAACTGCCTGCTCTCTGAATAGCCGAATGGCCATGAAAGGCCTGCAAATGGCCATGAAAGGTAATCGTACGGTGAATTTCAGCGTTCGGTTACCTTTAGGCCCCAATTCAGATCTCTTTGAATAACCCTGACAGTGTCCTAACAGTCGCCAGTGCTTTAACTCTCAAAGTGAGCAGCACTATGAATTCAGATGGTAGAAGCAGAGAGTACCGACTGGGTGGAGTAGAGGTACCATCACTGCTCTGCATGGAGAGAGCCTGTGGAGTCATGGGTTCAATTCCGGCAAGCACCTCTCCAGTAAGTGTCCTTGGGCAAGACACCTAACGGTACATACTTGAAAATGAGAGAAATCTCAATGTATCCTTCCTTGTAAAATCCTTACCATAGAGGATACGCTATATGGGAATTCTCCCATTTATCTTTTTTTTCCAAATCGGATATTTGGTCTAGGTTGTTCTCTTCTCCTGCCATGTCTACTGAGTTTCACCTTTTAGAAAACAGACCTGTAAATTGCAGATGCCTTATTCATTAGGAGAAACTCCCTTAAGCCTGTTCTGCCACTCGGCGTACCAGACCTGATGGTGGTTAGAATTCCAACTGGTTGATTGCTTATGCTGTTATAGTCCACAGCCAACTTTACAATGGTTTATGAATAAGTGACCGGGTTTCTTATCACCTTTTGTGTTGGCCATTTAAGAATTTGACTTCCTGTGCAATGTATGTCTTATTTTTTATAATGTAGGACACACTTGAATCCAGAAAATCCCTTGATCTTTTTATTGTATGTATTAAGGTTAGTGTTCAGGATATAGGATTAGGGTACTATTTGTCCATGTAGTAGAATTAGGGTATTGTAAGGGTTACATATCAAAAGTTATAATTTAGAAATTATGGTTAGGGTTTGGTTACTATTTGTACTTGTACTCTAACATTCTGCTTCTTTTTTGCTTCATTTTTAGTCAACAGATTCTGCCCCTTCTATTCACACATGCTCTCTCTTCAAAAGAAGGGGCAGAATCGGTTTCCCAAATCAGACATAGCACTTGAAAGAAACAACAGTGGTGCAAAGCCACAAGGTTTTCAAAGATTATACAACTGTATGTCTTGAGAATATTTATTTTTGTATGAGTAATCACTTCTGGCTAGGCAGAAATACAGTGTGTCGTTCATCTTTGTATATGATTAAGTATATCAAATCGGTTGTGTTTTTGCCGCCTTTGTTTTCCACCTCTAAATAAAGGCAAACTTCAAGAGCAAAAAATTATTAATGAATGCAGAGCTAAACATCATAATAGTTTAATGAATGCAATACATTACCGCCAAGGACATTTTAAGTATATCAAGTAATTAATTCCAAATTATAATAACTGATGGTTAATGAATAACACATAGCCCAATCAACAATAAAACGTCTTGACAGTATTAGGATTAAATCTGAATAACTAATAGTGGTTTTCTTGTTCCTTGTCATTTAGAATAATTCATCAATACAGTGCAGTTGTGCTGAATATCTTAATAAAGTCTGAATTTCACCTTTATCTATATAGTATAGACAGTAAAATGCATTAGAACTATAATAGATTAATACATTTTATTTGAAAGTTTAAATGTTAAAATGTATGACAGATATATATTTATAAAGGTTTTTGGTGTGTATCAGTAACAGTTGACTGACCTGCTCACTATATTACATAACTCCCTGATGGTATTGCATGATGGATAAGTATCTGCCAGTTTATCTCAGTATTTAGGACACCATTAATCCTGACCAAATCTCCAACTCCATTTGTAGAAATCCAACCCCAAACCTGCAATGTTTCCTGCACACACTCATTATTGTACCACTCTCCAGCCATTCGGCAAACAAACTGCCTCCTGCTACAGTCAAGTATTTCAAATCTTGACTCATCAGTCCAGTGCACCTGCAGCCATTTTTCTGCACCCCAGTTCTTATGTTTTTGTGCATAGTTGAGTCACTTATCCTTGTTTCCATGTTAGAGGTATGGATTTCTGACTGCAATTCTTCCATGAAGACCACTTGTGACCAGACATGATGTGTGTACCTGGGTCCCATTGGCTCTTTGCTGATGGCAATGCTGGGCAACTTCCGATGTTGAAGGGAAGTAAGCATGATGTGTCTTTCATCTGCTGCATTAAGTTTCCTTGGCCGACCACTGCGTCTATGGTCCTCAGTATTTCTTTGTGCTTCTTCAGCATAGCTTGAACAGCACATCTTGAAACCCCAGTCTGCTTTGAAATCTTTGCCTGGGGGAGACCTTTGTTGATGCAGTATAATTACCTTGTGTGTGTGATACTGTTCTCTGTCTTGCCATGGTGTATAACCTATATCGTGAAACGGTCTTCCACAACCTTACATTAGTAACAGAGTTTGGCTGTTCCTCAACCAGTTTTAAGCCTAAACTGTCGTTTCTGTTTCAGTTAATGATTGTGTTTCACCTTACATATGAAATTGATGATCATTATCACCTGCATGGTATAATTATTTAATCATAAAAAGGAGACCGGATGCACACCAGAAAGTAGTCGTCTCTGTGATAAATTTATTGAAAAAATACACCAACAGTTTACAAAAGCAAAAAGGACCTGACATAAAGCCATTCATAAATGTACATCGCCATAAGCCCAAGTCAAAAGACAACAGAAATGATTAATGCTAAGAAGACCAACAGGGTATAATGAATAAACCCACTACTAATACAAAAGGAGAGGTGCTAACATGAGACCAGGTACCCCCAATGTTTCGGCGTAATGCCTTTATTAAGGGTTCGTAACCCTTGATAAAGGCATTATGCCGAAATGTTGGGGGTACCTGGTCTCATGTTAGCACCTCTCCACAGTGTTTTCCTAGATACGTCTTTCATTGACTTTATCCATCTGAGGTATTTATGAATGCTTATTGGTACTTAGGACACTGACATTATCCGGATTCTTGGTTCTTCATTTCCATATTATTTTTGGTTTTGTATTAGTAGTGGGTTTATTCATTATACCCTGTTGGTCTTCTTAGCATTAATCATTTCTGTTGTCTTTTGACTTATGCTTATGGCGATGTACATTTATGTATGGCTTTATGTCAGGTCCTTTTTGCTTTTGTAAACTGATGGTGTATTTTTTCAATAAATTTATCACAGAGACTACTTCTTTTTGGTGTGCATCCGGTTTCTTTTTTTGTTCCTACATTCTACAGTCCTAGAGGGAGACTGTGTTTCTGGATAGCACCTTATAGATATTGTTTAATAGTGCATTGAGTGCAAATCAGTCTTTTTTCCATATTTCATAATTATTTAATTACACACCTGATTCTAATCGTACAAAATCCTGCAACTGTACTATCAGGGTTATTCAGAGAGATGTGAAAACCAGGAGAATGATTGGAGAAGTGAAAATTCTAGGTCAAAATAGCCAATCCAGAAAAATTCTCCCATTTATCTCACTTTCCAAATTGGCTATTTGGTCTAGATTGTTATCTTCTCCTGCCATTCTCTTAGTTTTCACCTTTCTCTGAATAACCCTGTAAGTGTGTAAGAATCAATGCTGGTTTAAAGCCAAAGAGTAGTCACACCAAATATTGATTAGATTTTGATTTTTCTTCTGCTCTCACTTTGCATTTTGTAAATTGATAAAAAAACTATTAAAATATATATATTTGGAAGCATACTTAATTTACACCCCATTTGTTCACACCTGCCTAAAAACATTTGCACGGTGCTTTATGTCAGCGGAAAAATGCTATATTGTATAAACGCTATATAAAGGGAGAGATTCTCTTTCAAATAGGCAAAACTTGTATAGCTCGTGAAATGATAGTGACACTTTAATGTTAATGCTTCTGTGACCTATCTGACTGAAAATATCATTTTATACCTATTATACTTTTTTTACCACAAGGGATTGATGATAAATATTGCATTTAGTTGGTCTAGAACACTTGGACCAGCTCTTGGTCCATTTATGTTACATTTCATATGCTCTACTATACTACTGTACACAAGTATTAATATATCCAAAAATACCAAATTGTCCATTGCAAACTAGCAATTGAGTGACAAGGCAGGAAATTGTTTTATCAGGAGACATATGGAGAGCAATCCCAGAATCCAGAAAACAAAATCAGAGACCAGTAAAAATAATGCTGCAAAATAGATGCTATTGCAACGCAAAAGTCACAATGTAACATTTGTCTTTTAAGAATGATGCTATGAGAACACCAGTTTTTACTTCTTACCAGTTAAATATTTTATTGCACAGCTTGACTGTTTCACTTGTTTTAATAGTATGTGTAAACACTTTCAAAACACATATCTACCTGTCAAAATAAATAGTTGCAACTGAACTATACAAAACACAATAAAATGAGAGCAGGCAAAACTCTCAAACCTTCATGAGCCATTAAACTTTGTGTCTGTCACCCAGCACAGCATAAATCTGTGACGTTGTCAAGAGGAGGCTTCGATTTCTTGACTGTCATAGAAAAGCTTTCATCTCTATCTGTTATACCGAAACAAGATAGGCAACTTTGACAGGTTATATAAATGATTTTCTTCTAATTTATTGCAACTGCTGTTCAGAAGCTATTATATGGTGCAGTAGTTTTTTTTTTATGTGTGAGTGTCCGTGTGTGTTTGTTTACACAAATACATATAAATATACACATTTGAATCATATTGTTTTTTTTTTGAGAAAGTATTTTACCAGGAAGGTGCATTGAGATTTCTCTCATTTTCAAGTATGTCCTGGGTGGTGAGTATGTACCATTACGTGTCTTGCCCAAGGACACTTACTGGAGAGGTACTCTAGCCGGGATTCGAACCTGGGTCTCCACCATTATAGAAGTGATGTGATATTACCTCTACTCCACCCATTGGCTCTAGCAATGCACGACAGATTGTGCTGGATGACATGCAATAATCTATAAATATGTTTTTTTGTGTTCAGTATAACACAATGGAAAACACATTATGGCAGAATGTTTGTCTTGTGAGTTTTGATAAAAGGCAAGCTTAAACAATGTTCTTGCACACGCATCTACCTATGGATTCAAGTAAAATATATAAAAAACTATTACAATCAGGGTGGAACTACCAATGGTGAAGTGTGTGCCACAGGACCCAGGCCCCTGAGTCTAGGGGGCTCACGATCAGCTGCCTGGGCCTCTCGCCTGGGAGGCCTGGGTGGTACGGCCTCTGGGGCCTCGCCTATGCTCTTCCACTGGATGAAGAGGAATTCATCACTCTGTCTGCAACAAAAATTTAGGAAAGGCAGCAAGTATATATTTTTTTTACCCTTTCACTGCTGAACATGTGTGGGGAATGTCCTAATAGTCTCCTGCTGTATGCGAAGGACGTTCCCCACACGTCTTCTGCTACCTGGGAGCTGCACCATATACTCGCCTCTCTCCTCCGGGGTCCCGCGGCATTTTGACTTCCTTGAAGTCAGACGCTGCTTATGAGACCCCTCCCGGTGTAATGACATCATCGCGTCGGACGCAATGATGTCATTTTCAGGCAGCCGCCCAGCAAGGCCGAGTCTGCCCTTTGAAGCAATGCCAGTCTTTAACCCCTGTCGGTGACATTTCGGTGCTCTCTGAATAACCCTGTTAATAACAACAACGGGATGGGTGGCACTGTATCATTTGTTATTTATTTATTTATAAAGTATTTTACCAGGAAGGATACATTGAGATTTCTCTCATTTTCAAGTATGTCCTGGGTATCTGATTATAGTCTATGGTTCTTTAGGGGAAACCACTGTATGATACTTAGCAATTTAAGGATTTGAAACTGTGGATACATATCTGTGTGCACTTCACCGGACTGTACACATAATAATTATCTTAAGATAACAGTAATATGAAACGATGACATAGTGACACTGGCACCTTTTAAGTAAAAATATACACATTTGTATCATGCTATCCTCTTGCTAGAATTGGGAAATGTTTTAACCCCCTTAGGGGGTTATTGTCATGTCTGCAGTCCCTGGTCCCCCCCAGCACCCAGCAGCATCGTCCTCGCTGGCCAGGTGCCAAATGATATACTGGCTCAGAGCAATCATGTGACTGGCCCAGGGGTGGGGCGCGGCATGTTAACGAGGAGCCACAGGGGTTAAAAGCCAGCTTGCTGCATTTCTCATTACGCTGTCATGGAGTTTGCTTCCCTCAGTGCTGAGTGTCTCCTAGTGATTCACTTTCTTGATTTATTTCCTATCTCCATTATTTACTTGGCTTGTATGAGAACCACCCCCGTGTACCAGTCCTTGGCTATTCCTGACCACTCTAACTCTGATTGATTTGGCTTATGAGAAAAAACACTTGTATACGGTCTGGCTATTCAGGTATACCCTGTTCTGTGTTGGTAAAACATTTCCAACTCGTTGTTGGTAAAACATTTCCCACTCGTGGTTGCTAAAACATTTCCCACTCGTTTTGTTAACAGTGTCTAGTAATTCTGTTCTGTGCATACTTACACACGTTTGTGTTTGTGTTCTTAAGCGGTAGTCAGTTTATCGACCACTTAAGGATCGAAGGGGTAGATAGGGACTGTCTAAAGGGATTTGCGTTGTGTGTGTAAGGGATACAATACAGTTATTCAGAAAGATCCGCAATGTGGCAGAAATGTAACCGGACACTGAATTTCAGCGAATCGGGACATTTTGGGGCCATTCGGCTATTTAGAGAGCAGTCAGTTCGCCAAATTCTACAGTGCCTGTTCAAGGGCAGTGAAATCCCCCATAGAGAAGCAATGGTTCATCTATTCAGAGACAGCAGTGAAAACAGCAGTGAAAAGTTGCTGAAATGTCCTGCCGTTTAGTGGTTTCATTCGATAGGTTTATTCAGGCAAATCCCATAGGCTTCAATGTTAAAAATATTCCCGTTTTAACCCAATATCTAATAAACCGTTTATTATTTTATTCTCCTAAAAAGAGTCTCTTTAGCTATAGATTTTTTTTAGGATCTTTTATGCATTTTTCGGGATATTTTCGGCAAATCATTTTTTTTTTTTATCGTTTTTCCAATTTTTCCTTGACAGACCTTTTTATTATCGTTCATTGGATCTTATATGTAAATTCCAGACATTTTTGTTGTGTAGATTTTTTGCAAACAGCGTTTCACTTTTGAAACTTTCAAGCGTACTGTTTTTTTTTTTACCACGTTTGTCTGCTTGCTGGTTTTTCCAGCAGCTGCTCTGCGCTTTCCGGCGTGTTCGGCTTGGTTTTTGTGGTGTTTTCTGTGGGTGTTCGTGAGTGTTCGGCGAATGTACGGTGAGTGTTCTGCAGGTTTGCAGCAAGTATTCTCTGCACTACAGGGGCCCTGCAGTGCTTGCTGTATACACCGCAGGGTCTGCGAACTAGGAATCGCCAAATCGCCCCAAAGTGCAGGGAACGAAAGGTTACCAAACGTGCAGTGACTTTTTGGATCTCTCTGAATAACCCTGATAGTGACCAGGCGTTTTTACAATTGTCTGTCCCACTGCTGTTTTTACATTTCTGCACTGTTTGTGTTTAGGTCTAATTGTCCTCTTACTTGTTTATGGAACCCACACATATTATAAACAGTTTTTATCGCCATTAAATGGACTTTCCAAAGATACTATTTCCATCATTTTGTATAATTTACAATAAAAAAAATTAAATAGGTTTTATAAAACAGGAAAAAAACACACTTTTTCGAACTTTAATTCTCAAAATCTACAACCGCCAAAAAAGAAGTCCTAAATAAATCCTATTTTACTATACCCCACAGACAATTTTTTTTAAATGTATTATTTTTTTTAATTTTATTTTTTACTTTTACACCAAAGGCCTTTCCAATGATACTAAATATGACCTTCTAGCTGCCAAGCATTGGGAGATATGGGGATCCAAAGATCCCCCTAGCTCCACTTGGCAGCTAGGGGATTAACTGGCCGACTGATGTCATCACGCTGAATCGTGATCCAGCCCTTAAGTGGTTAAAGGCAGGCACCACCGGGAAGGGCAGACAATGCCCTAGAGAGCGTCCATAGCAGCCAAGTTGTTAATTCTCAAAAGATATACTGTGATTTTCTGAGTGGACACTTGTATAGTAAACATGAACATTACGTTTCATTAGTTTATAAATGTTTTATAAATAAACACATGGATTTACAAAGCAACACACTTGGATTTGTAAAGTAATATAGCTTTGGAGACAATCGTTGGTTTTGAATGTCAGAATTATGTCTATTGAACAATCTCTTGATTGTTTTTGGTCAAATATCCTGCTTATGAAGATTTATAGTGGGGGCGGAGCTAGTAGTGAGAAAGAGCAGCTGCATGCTGTGGAGCTCTGCCAAAGATTTACCTTTTAAGCTGACTTTTAACGGCCATCTCGCCCTAAATTGCCCCCCTAGAGGCCCTACAACCCTCTCCCACCTTCAGGCCCCGGACACTGCTGTTTCCCGGGCTTCTGCCTTTAGAAAACACTCCAACTAGATTTGGGCCTAGCGAGGCCTAGCCGAAGTGACGAGCTGAATGCAGCCTGGGGAGTTTCCTGAACCGACGGCAAAGCACCCAACCCGGCCCCGTAATGGGCAAGAAGTCACAGAACCTGCAGCCACGGCCGGAGGGAGCTCGCCAGCGCGATATTCGAGATGCTCTGGGTAGCAGGCGCACCAACATCGCGGCGACCCCTTGCATTCTTCCCCGAGATTATGGATCTTCCGAGGATGGAGATGACACCTGGCAAGCAGAGCTGAGATGGACTGGCTGGCCCCAGCAAACCAGGAGAAAAGTAACGGCAACGCAGCACGGAAGAGGGAGCAGAAGAAGTGCAAGGCCCAGGTGGCACTGGTGTCTCGCGAGGCCTCGGTGCTTGCCCCTGACCCCTCGATCAATGGGTCTGGGGTAGATTCCCCACCCTCAGATGAGGGCAGCACGTTGCAGGCACCTGCTTCCCCGATGCCCCTGCAGAGGTGGAAGTCGCCGGACGCTCCTGGCCCGCCGGATCTTTCTGGGACGGTGGTGTCACCCCTGTCCCACCCCATGGCCTCGTCCGCCCCAGATGATGCGCGCCCCACTACAATGGGGGACTACCGTAGCTTCATTGCAGAGATAAAGTCACTGTGGACATCAGAAATCTCAGGTGTGCGGGCTGAAGTTGAGGCAGAGCGCTCCCAGGTGGCGATGACCCAGGCACAGATGTCTGATCTGGTGGAGGAACAGATTGTCCTACTACACCAAGTGAGTGATCTTCGCTCCCAAGTTGACCTGCTGACCCGCTCGAGAATATGCACTGGAAGCGCAATGTCAGGATCTGCGGAGTGCCGGAATCGATAGCCACGTCTGATCTGCTCCCGTATGTCAACCGCCTAGAACACCAGTTTTCGCAGACACCCCCTGGAGGGCCCAGGACTTTTGGTGCTGTATACAGGATCCGCAAGGTCACGGCAGCCCCCAAGTCCACCTCGAGAGATGTTATTGTGGTTGCTGCAGATGTCATTGCCAAGACGCGGCTTATGTCAGCCCCGGGTGTTCGAACAGGAGTTCAGTTCGAAGACGCAAAGTTAACCTTCTACCAAGACCTCCCATTCATGACCCTGGTGCCACTCTTCTGCTACAGAGAGGTGACGGCATTCCTATGACTTAAAGGAGTTCAGTACAGGTGGGGCTTGGCCAGTTCCCTTGTGGTGACCCACCACAACGTGCCCTATGTCATTACTGATCCGGCCGAGGCTTGGCCTGTGCCCCTTGGAGCAGGACTCGACCCGGAAAGCGTTGCCATTCCCCGGATTGAAGGCCAGCGCCTGCCCATCCCCACTCTTCCACCTTATTTGAAGCCGTGACCCCTTTTGCGAACCTGGACTGCTCTCGTGGGCGAGTTTTTGATTCCGCTCCCTCTTTTTCCTCCCCCTTTTTCCTTTTCGCCCCATACCCCCCCCATGCTGAGTTCCCACATCCCCACCACCCCCTACTGCCGGCTCATATAGCAGCAGGAAATGTGGACACTTTGTCGTTGACCTTTATATTTCACTAAGATGATTTTTGAACTTCTGGACCAATGAGATTATTGTTTCGCAGTCGGTTTGTCCTTTACACCGTGTCCCGCCTCACCTATCAAATCTTAGATGGTGTCCCCATGGGGCTTCTTGTTTCTCCACCGCCCTTGTTATGTTTTCTTTACCTTTGCCTTGAATGTTGCTGGGACAACCCTGTGGGGCTGCTTGAGCTGTTGGTCGGTATGTGACCTCTTTAAATTCATAAATAAAGAAGTTTAAAAAAGAATACAAAAAAAATGAAGATTTATAGTGATCATAATGAGATTATTAGCAATGCAGCTTTCAAAAATACCAATATAATATAAAAATATCTGTATGTGGAATAAAGCCTTAGTATGGAATTTACAGTAACACCTTGTATCTGTACTGTACAGGAGATTTTCAACCATTATAACCTCCTGAATCTTATCCCTGTACAGTGTCTGTGTGACATAGTGCTCTCCCCATACACTGCTGTCTCCCTGGCTATTATAGTGCTGCAGTAAAGTTTGGCAAACTTTTTTATTTTTTTACAGAGAGGATGGGGGCTGCTCCTTGCAGCTTATTTACAGTAAAACAGGGTGGCAGAAGTGAGGTTTTTGGCTGCGTTCACAAGAGCGCACTGATTGTGCATAGTCTGTCCATTGAAACAGATGCACTTAACGGATGAGATTGTGGTTACATTGTATCAGTTAGTTATGACTATCGCTGAGAAAAAGAAGCTGTATAGTATCAGTTAGTTTAGACTGAAGTTGAGAACAAGAATTGCTGTATAGGATCAGTTAGTTTTGACTGACATTGAGAAATAGAATTAAAAAGGCTGTATAGCATCAGTTATGACTGAAGTTGAGAAAAAGAAAAAAAGCTGTATGCAGGGGTTTCTCTATGTCCGTTGTAGCTTTTTCACGTTGATGCCATTTTGGTGTCCGTTGCAACATGTGTTGCCTGTGCGTGAAAAAGTGCACAGTGCTTTGTGTGTTATTTTCTATTAATTCCTTTGAAAAGCTATGATGGAGATGGAGCTGGAGACGACAGACAGAGGCGAAAAGTGCACTCGTACGATCTCAGCTTTCTCCCCAGGGAAAACACGGATCTTCCATTAAAATGGATGCAAAAGTGCTATTATATATGCTATTTTTCAATGTAAAATTATCTATACACACTTTTAGCAGTGAAAGAGTTAAACAGCTATTTGAATGTACTTGTTACATATAATACATTTACTGTTTCTTACTGTGCTTTCCTGAATTGTCGTTGATTATAAGAATGCTTTTTATGGAATCTATTCAGATGTTTTAGAGACTGACTTCTATTGTTAAGCCTTGATTGATAGATATTGCATTATAGAATGCTTGATTTCATAGTTGACATTTACTGCCATCTTCACAACTGTTCCAAAGAGTACACAAAATGAAAGATTTATCAGCTGTTTCTGGTTATGAATACATGACTATTACTGTGCTTCATTTTGAAATGGAATCTGATTTACGGCGACACAGACTGATCTATTCCAATTCTAAAGCATTAGGAATTAGAGTAGAAACATTTCGCATTTTCTGTTCTCAAGCAGCATTGAGGAACTTGAAAATATGTTCGCCGGTTTGTAAAGTTCTGAATTTATTTCAAATAAATCTTTGTTGCTTATTGTTACGGTGGCGGTACCACCAGGCATGCGCCAAGGTGAGGCCCTGGTTCCTGAGAGAAGCCCCTATGTGCAGAGATGCACTGTAAACAGCAAGGACAGGTGAAGGCAACACAGGGTTAACGAAAGACCTCTGTACGGCAATACCAAAGATGCCCTGCACTGAAAGGCCGGTCTTTAGGATAGCCGGATCTAATCTAAAAGGAAAGTATTACCTTGAAGCCGTACAGAGTCTTTTGTTGCATGCAGATGACAGGGTTTCCTGGAAATGGTACAGACAAGGAATATACTATAGAATAGTCAGAGGAAAGCCAAAGGTCATAACCAGAGAGAGTATGTCATACAGGATACAGGAATCAGAACCAGAAGGGAAGTCAGCCAAGCCAAAATCAGTAACCTGGGAATCAGAATAGAACATAAACAGCAAACCAAAATACAGCAATTGACAGGACTAAATACACAGAAGCAGGGGCGTCGCTACATGGGGTGGGGGGTGCGGCCCGCACCAGGTGACACCCGCCCTTAGGGTGACACCGTCACCCTAAGGGCGGGTGACTAACCCTGCGCCGCGTGTTCGCTCCCTGCGAGCGTCCGAAGCTGTGCAGCTTTGGCGCTCGCCTGGGGGAAACACGTGACCAGCCAATCGCGGCTGGTCACGTGGCTCCCCCAGGCGAGTGCCCAAGCTGCACGCCGCTGGACGCTCAGAGGGAGTGAACACGCGGCACAGGAGGTGAGCTGGGGCCATTATCCATGAGCTGCTGGGGCAGTATCCATGAGCTGGGGGCAGTATCCATGAGCTGGGGCATGTATCCATGAGCTGGGGGCTGGGCAGTATCCATGAGCTGGGGCAATATCCATGAGCTGGGGCATATCCATGAGCTGGGGCAGTATCTATGAGCTGGGGCATATCCATGAGCTGAAGCAATATCCATGAGCTGAAGCAGTATCCATGAGCTGGGGCAGTATCCATGAGCTGGGGGCATATCCATGAGCTGGGGCATATCCATGTGCTGGGGCAATATCCATGAGCTGGGGCAGTATCCATGAGCTGGAGCAATATCCATGAGCTGGGGCATATCCATGAGCTGGGGCAGTATCCATGAGCTGGGGCAATATCCATGAGCTGAGGCATATCCATGAGCTGGGGGCAGTATCCAGGAGCTGGGGCATATCCATGAGCTGGGGCAGTATCCATGAGCTGGGGCATATCCATGAGCTGGGGCAGGGGCAATATCCATGAGCTGGGGCAATATCCATGAGCTGCTGGGGCAGTATATCCATGAGCTGGGGCAGTATCCATGAGCTGGGGCAGTATATCCATGAGCTGGGGCAATATCCATGAGCTGGGGCAATATCCATGAGCTGCTGCGGCAGTATATCCATGAGCTGGGGCAGTATCCATGAGCTGGGGCGGTGTATCCATGAGCTGGGGCAGTATATCCATGAGCTGGGAGCAGTATATCCATGATCTGGGGGCATATCCATGAGCTGGGGCAGTATCCATGAGCTGGGGCAATATCCATGAGCTGGGGGCAGTATCCATTAGCTGGGGGCAGTATCCATGAGCTGGGGGCATATCCATGAGCTGGGGCATATCCATGTGCTGGGGGCAGTATCCATGAGCTGGGGCATATCCATGAGCTGGGGGCAGTATATCCATGAGCTGGGGCATATCCATGAGCTGGGGCAGTAGCAGTATCCATGAGCTGGGGCAATATCCATGAGCTGGGGCAATATCCATGAGCTGCTGGGGCAGTATATCCATGAGCTGGGGCAGTATCCATGAGCTGGGGCATATCCATGAGCTGGGGCAAATCCATGAGCTGGGGCAAATCCATGAGCTGGGGCAGTATATCCATGAGCTGGGGCAGTATCCATGAGCTGGGGCATATCTATGAGCTGGGGCAATATCCATGAGCTGCTGGGGCAGTATATCCATGAGCTGGGGCAGTATATCCACAAGCTGGGGGCAGTATATCCACGAGCTGGGGGCAGTATATCCATGAGCTGGGGGCATATCCATGAGCTGGGGCAGTATATCCATGAGCTGGGGCAATATCCATGAGCTGCTGGGGCAGTACATCCATGAGAGGAGCTGGGCAGTATATCCATGAGAGGAGCTAGGGCAATATCCACGAGAGCTGCTGGGGCATATCCATGAGAGCTGCTGGGACATATCCATGAGAGCTGGGGCATATCCATGTGTGCTGGGGGCAGTATCCATGTGTGCTGGGGGCAGTATCCATGAGAGCTGGGGCAATATATCCATGTGTGAGCTGGTCTGGGGCAATATATCCATGTGTGAGCTGGTCTGGGGCAATAAATCCATGTGTGAGCTGAGGCGCAATATATCCATATGTGAGCTGAGGCGCAATATATCCATATGTGAGCTGGGGCAATATATATCCATGGGTGAGCTGCTGGGGGCAATATATAATTGTGAACTGGGGCAATATATCCATATGTGAGCTGGGGGCAATATATATCCATGGGTGAGCTGCTGGGGGCAATATATCCATAGCTGCTGGGGGCAATATATATCTATGTGTGCTGTTACTGCCTTCGAACAGGCACCGTACTTGCTGGCAGTTGGCAAAAATTTGTGTGAGCATATGAGAGAGCTCCACAGCAATAAACCTCACAGTAATGTGCGCTGTGTGTATGAGCATTCAGTGTTATATGGGAGTACTGATTTAGGAGTAAGGGTAGTTAAAAAACAAATCCGTAAAACTCGGGGGGGGGGGTGACACCATAAGTTACCGCACCAGGTGACACCAACCCTAGTGACGCCACTGCACAGAAGGAACTGACATAAACTTGAACAGAATAACAGAGGCATAAACTGAACAAGGATATACAAACTGAGGATAACATGCACGCAGCAAGGAGCTCTCAGGACACAACTAGCAAGGAGACCAGGCAAAGTAAAATGACCCAGCAATGTACCATAGGTATATATAGGCAGGGGATATAATATAGGCAGGGGATTCAAGGCAATGATCAACAGGTGAGCAGAGCACAGAACACCAATTAACCCCTGGGTAGCCACCCAGGAATTGGCAGCCACAGAGACACAAGGGAAAAAACACAAATATATAAATACAGAGGGCAGGGAGACAGGGTTGCCAGCATGGGACTACTTATTCAGTAAATAGATAACAATAAGAACATATACTAAAAATCCAGTAATAACTAGTAGGCCATCACTGTTATATCTCATAATTTCACTGCATATGCAAATAATATATTTTTGCCTCAATTCTTTTTCAAACAGCTCTTCTTTGTTTCTGGAAGGTAACTAAAGTCAAATAAATTATGTCATATCTGCAGGTGTTGCATCAAAACAAGCTGTTCTCACAGTAGAATAGATAGATTTTACAAAATATGTTCTCTTATTATATCTGACTCTTTTTTCTTTGTTTTTGAGGACGTATACTCACAGACCTTTATTAATCTTCCAAAATGACAATCCCTCCTCAATCACTTGGAGTAAGTTTCATAATACTAACATGAACATGTTAGTCACACCCTAAATTTAGTTGGAGACTCCAATCTCATCAGACCAGAGAGAGTCCTCTCTTGCTCCTTCATTCCAATACACAAAACATCATGACTAATGCTCTCATATCTAAGTATAGCAAAGCTCACCATCTCAACATCCACCTGCTGCCCTAGAGCAGATTGTCAAAATGACACTTTCAGGGTTATTCAAAGAGATCTGAATTGGGGCCGAAAGCGTTCGGTTACCTTTCCTGGCCATTCGGCTATTCAGAGAGCAGGCAGTTCGTCAAATGTTAGCAAATTGCCTGCACTAACGGAGAGAACAAAAACCAGCAGTGAAAAGTTGCGGAAATGCCCTGCCATTCGGTGGTTTAATTCGACAGATTTATTAAGGCAAATCCCATAGGCTTCAATCTTAAAAATATTCCCGTTTTAATGCAATATCTAATAAACCATTGATTATAATATTCTGCAGTAAAAAGTCTCTTTATTTATAGATTTTTTTTGGATCTTTTAGGCATTTTTGGGGATTTTGAAAAAAAAAAAAGTTGTTTTTTTTCAAATTGTTTTTTCTTTTTTCTGTAACAGCTCTTTTTATCATCAGTCATTGGATCTTATATGTAAATTTCAGACATTTTCGTTCAGTAGTTTCTTTGCAAACAGCGTTTCACTTTTTAAACATTCAAGCGTACTGTTTTTTTTTCCCCACTCCATTAGTCTGCGGTGTCGGGTTTTTCCGGCGGCTGCTCTGCGCTGTGATCGGCTCCTGCTCGGGTTTCTCCGGCATGTCTGGCGGGGTTAATCCAGATGTTTTTGCCGGTTTCGCTGTGCATTCGCCTGGGTTTTGTGGTGAGTGTTCAGCAGGCTTGCGGCGGCTTTTCCCTGCACTACGACAGCCCTGTGGTGCTTGCTGAATACACCGCAGGGTCGCCGAAATGAGATCACCAAATCGTACCGAATTGAAGAGAACGAAAAGTTATCGAACGTGCGTTACCTTTTCCATTCTCTTTGAATAACCCTGTTTGTCATTAATGATTCTCACCTGCTGCACAAAACTTTAAGAATCTCATTCTGGCACACATTTTGGGTTCACCTCCTAGTAAGAAGAACATACATTTCTCTATAGGGGTTGGGGGGGTATTGTAGATATTGTATTTCGTAATGAGGCATTTACTATTGAGTTTCACAGGGTTATTCAGAGAGAATCAAAGTCACCGCATATTTGGTGACCTTTCGTTCCCAGCACTTCGGAGCAATTCGGTGATTCCTATTTTGCCGACCCTGCGGTGTATTCAGCAAGCATCGCAGGGCCCCCGTAGTGCATGGAATACTTGCCTTAAACCCTCAGAACACTCGCTGAACACTCACCGAACACTCACATAAACCTGCAGAAACTGCCGGAAAAACCCCGCTGAAGACGCCGGAAAAACCCGACTAACTGCCGATCACAGCGCAGAGTAGGAAAAACTCAACAAGCAGACGAACATGGTAAAAAAAAATCCAGTATGCTTGAAAGTACCAAAATTGAAACGCTATTTGCAGAAATGTCTGGAATTTACATATAAGATCCAACGAATGATAATAAAAAGGTCTGTTACAGAGAAATGAAAAAGCAGTTTAAAAAAAAAGGGAAAAAGAATTTGGCAAAAAAATCCAAAAAATTGCCTAAAAGATCCAAATAAAAATCAATAAATAAAGAGACCCTTCACAGCAGAATAAAATAATAGACAGTTTTTTTTAGATATTGTATTAAAACAGGAATATTTTTAACATTGAAGCCTATGGGATTTGCCTGAATAAACCTGTCAAATGAAACCACTGAACAGAAGGGCATTTCGGCAACTTTTCACTGCTGTTCGGTGTTTTCTGAATAGACGAAGCATTGCTTCTCTATGGGGGAATTCACTGCCCTTGAACAGGCACCGTACATGCAGGCAACTCGCCAGAATTTGGCGAACTGCCTGCCCTCTGAATAGCCGAATGGCCCCGAAATGTCCCCATTCGCTGAATTTCCGTGTCCGGTTACATTTCGGATCCTTCTGAATAACCCCCTCAGTTTTACAATACTGTTGTTTCATCTATTGCTGACAGCCTGTTTAGGCAAAAATGCTCATCAGATGTGGTTAATTAGTGTCTAAAAATCAATATAAATATTAACAACATCTAATTCGAAAATAGTGGATTCTTACTGAAGGGAATTAATGGCAGTGTGAATTCAAAGTAGCGCTTGGTTTCACATAACCGATTCCTTATTTTCACTCTGAGTTCCCCCAAGAGTGGTTAAAATCTGTATATAATGAAGCTGAATTGAGAAACCATTAGGGACTTCAGTGTTAATGGTTGTAGTTATTGTAGTGTAGGGAATCAGGCACACATGTTGTGGTCCTTTTTTATTTTTTTCATTATTTACACTTTTTTCATTGTTTTTCTCTATTTTCTTGTTTTGTTTGAATCTATATTGGAGATCTAGGGTCATATTACAATGTTACTCCTCTTAGACCTATTACACATAAGGGGTTATTCAGAGAGCACCGAAATGTCATCGACATTTCTGTGCTCTCTTGTTCCCCACAGTTCGGGGAATCAGATTCCCCGACCCTTCGGTGAATTTAGCATTCACTGCAGGGTCCCCGAAGTGCAGAGAAAAGCTACAGCAAAACCGCAGATTTTTTTAAAAAACCTGGATAACCATGATAGTGATAATAATAATCCCACACATATAATATGGCAAGCATATGGCAACATTATATAGTAGGCAATTGTATATTTTCATGTGTTTTACTTTTATTCTCTTTCAAAACCAGCAAATTCGTCAAAAGCATGAGTAATTTTTGATACAGATACATACAGTATTAGGAGTTATTTCATAATTGACTTGTTTGACAATGCAGTTCTTTTTCTTTTCTTCCACAAACGGTACTGTAATTTAATTATTTTTTAAAATACATTTTATTACTTTGTTAAGGACCTTTTTTATTAGTTAGATACATCTTTATACACTTTTAGATACTTTTTTATTGATTTAAGTTCCTATTAGGACACTCAGTTTAGTGGAATTCTTTGAGTACAATTTGGCATTTTTTGGCGCTTTCATCAACTTTCTCGAGCTGCTTAAACATCTCTATTTTTGGCACAATATGGTGTGGATTCAATGAATCGTGAATGCACCGTATTTTCGCCGAAATGTTATTGCCAAATTGTGCTGAAACGCATCAAAATGAAAAAAACAATATTGAACTCATTGATGGTGCTTAGTTAACAACCCTCATAGAAACAGGTTGACATACACTCCCCTAGGGCAGATTGAGCAGCTCCGCCATTATGCAAAAGTAGAATGTGATCATTGTTACCTCACCACACTTCAGAAGTGGGGCACTATGCTCTAATTGCACTTTCACGGAAAAATGGAATACACTGCATTTTATGTGCAGAGCCCTTCATAACTCTTTTAACAAAACATTAATTTGCAAAATAACCTCCTCGGCTGCCAGGTATGATTTTGGTGTGTTCACCGTGAAGCATCTTTGTCTGTCTGTCACTCATTCTTGGTCCCAAATAGAGAGTCATTGGTTTTTTTAGCTATACTGGGAGGCACCGCTTCTATTTTTTGCACATTTTGTAGCCTTTGGGAAAAGATACCTCCAATCCAGTATCTATTATATCAATTCCTGTCTTGTTCCGTTACATAGTATTACATAGTTACGTAGGCTGAAAAAAGACATGCGTCCATCGGGTTCAGCCTCATACACATCATCTACTGCTGTTGATCCAAAAGAAGGCAAAAAACCCAGTCTGAAGCGCTCGGCAAAATGCAACACACTGTGAAAAAATTCCTTCTTGACCCCAGAATGGCAGTCAGATTTCTCCTTGGATCAAGAAGCTTACCCACATATTAAATATTATAACCTTTAATATTCTGTGTCTGCAGGTTAGTCATCCAGTCTTTTTTTTAAAGTTTGTACAGTCTCTGACCCAACCACCTCAACAGGCAGAGAATTCCACATTGTGCCGTTATCCACATTGTGTTCCTGTAGCTCATTTTCTAACTCATATAATCATATAGTATATTATAGCTATAGTGAAGCTTTATAAAAATCATAACAAGCTAAGCTTTGTGTGTCTAACTTCAGAGAAAAATGGTTATAAAATACAAAATATAGTGTTGCTTTATTATCAAAGTAAACTAAGCGTAACCATATTCCGTTTAATGTAGACAAGCCAAGGCCAAAGCTTTTTCAGTAGTTAATTGGCTATAGCAAACATTGGCATTGTTCTTAAGAAACAATAATAAAATGATTTGCATATATAAGTAAAGTCGAGGTATAATTCATACATTTTAGTTATGGCATAATAACTGGGGCATTGTACTGTCGTTTTACAATCATATCATTTATTTGAATGTGAGTAACTACAGGATACATCTGAGTATATGCGGTACTGTCACAGATGTCAAAATGTATCACTGTTTAGCAGTTGCCTTGCTAATCTACCATAATTAAAATGTAATGCTACGTTTTGCAAAGATTGGAACTGTAAGACATAAGGAATATAAACTAAGGCTGCTCTTTTCCTGCAGAAATGATTTCTGACTGTAATTAAAATTTGGAAAAACAATGCCTACAGTACAGTTTCTGGAAGAAAAGAAAAAGCACTGCACTGTCAAACAATTATGAAATAACTCCAAATATGTGTCTGTACCAAAAATTACTCAAGCTTTGACTAATTTGCTGGTTTTCAAAGAGAATAAAAGTAAAACACATGAAAGTAGACAAATGCCTATTATCTAATGATGCCATATGCTTGCCATATTATACGTGTGAGATTATTATTAATATATTCGTCACTATCAGGGTTATTCAGAGAGAGTCGATCTAACCCCGAAATTGCACCAAACAGGGAATTTCCCCAATTTCGTGGCTATTCGGCTATTTAGAAAACAGGCAGTTCTCCAAATTTTGGTGAAATACAGTGCCGTTCAGCAGCAGTTAAAGTCCCCATAGAGAAGCAATAGTTAATCTATTCTGAGAACACCGAACAGCAGTGGAATGTCAGTGAAATGCCCTGATATTCGATGGTTTCATTTTACAGGTTTAATCAGGCGAATCTCATAGGTTTCAATGGTAAAAATATCCCCATTTTCATTCAATATCTATTAAAGCATATATTCTTTTAATTTGCAGCAAAAAGTCTCTAAATTTTGGTTTTTTTTCAAGGATTTTTTAGTCATTTTTCGTCAATTTTTTTTTCTAATTTCTTTTAAATCGAATTTTTATTTTTTCAGTAACAGACCATTTTCTTAATTCCAGAAATTTTCGTCCAGTAGTTTTTTTGCAAACAGCGTTTCAAACTTGACACTTTCAATCGTTTTTTTTTTTTTTTTTACCCCGTTCATCGGCTTGTCAACTTTTTCTGGTGGCTGCTCGGTGCTGGGTTGAGCAGATTATCTGCTTTTTCTGATGCGTTTGGTGGGTTTGCAGCGGCTTATGGGATCGGATCGGATCTGATAATTTCGGCAGTTTTGCAGCATTTCTTTTTAAAATCTGCGATTTTGCGGTGGCTTTTCTCTGCACTTCAGGGAACTTGCAGTGAATGCCGAATGCACCGAAAGGGTCAGGGGATTTGATTCCCCGAAGTGCGGGGAACAAAACAGCACCGAAAGGGTGACAGTTTCCCTCTGCGAATCACTCCGCCGACCTGCAAGATCTCGCGAGAGGTGAGATCCTGCAGGTCATGAGACCGGCAGTCAAAGCCTCAATGGAGTCCTATGGACTCCATGGAGGGGATGTTCGCAGTGGCGCTTAGTGCTGCCTCGAGTATCCTGAGGCTTAGCCCTGTATTACGGGGCAGGTTGCTGAATCAGCCCCTGCCCCATAATATGGAACTAAGACGGGGAACGCTTAGGAGAATCCTGCAGGCACAGGTTTTCTTCCTTAGCGTCCCTGTTTTAGCATGCAGTACTATTATTTATTATTGTCATCATTTATATATATATATATATATAGCAACAACAGTTTCTGCAGCGCTTTACAATAACCAAAGGGAACAAGATAAATGGACATATGATGGAAAAGAGGTGTAGAGGGCCCTGCTCATAGGAGCTTACAGTCTAGAGGGATTGGGGGGGGGGTTGAGGAAGACCAGAGGAATTTTATTAGATAGCAGGATCATGAGTGCCAGTGGTTTGGGAATGGTGGGGCCATAGAAGCAGCTATAATCATGAGTGAGTAGATGAGCAGGGGGATGAGGTGCATCAGTGATGTGGTACGCTAATCTGAAGAGATGGGTTTTGAGGGAGTATGTAATACTGTTCTATGCTTTTTTCCTCCAATGCCTGATCAGGCTCTCCAGGCGAACTTGCATCTCAGGCAGATGTCTTGTTTCCTTCTTGGCTGACCTGGCCCTGCTTTTTTGCAAATCTTCCTTCAGAAATACTGAGCATCATGCATTTGATATGACTTGACTTATAACTGGGCCATAGTTTTTTGAACTTGTGGGATTCTTACTATTAATATAACATTACAAGTAAAAGTACATGATTGCTTTGGTACTGATTTTCCAAACTGTATAGTCTCTCTCGTTCATTTATATTCCTGTCACACCATACCATTCTGAAGGACATAGCTCTTTTCCCATTACAAAAATAATTCATTTGTTCACAAACTGTATTGCTTGGCAAACAATTATTGATTGACATAGCTCTCTAGAGTAGATAATCAATTCTTGCAAGTTAAATGAAAATGAGTAATAGATGGGAAAAATAAGTTATTGTCTTACTAATGTTATTTAAAGATGTACCCTGTTCTGATTAATCCAGGAACTTCTGGCAACATTTAATTTTTTCTCTATCTATTGGTGCAGAAAAATAATAAAATGCTGATGTCATTTTAAAGTGTCAAACATCATTGAGTGTTGCTCTCTTACAGGGGCAATCTATAGAAATTCGCCCTGTCCTTAAATAATTGGGCAGATATACTGGACTGTCTAGTTTTCTGCATTATTGTCTTGTACCAATATTATAACCACATCAGCCTTCTCTAATCTAGAGCTAATTTCTAATAAAAAAAATTGTAAATTTGACTTTGTTTTATAGTTAGACATACAGGGTTATTCAAAGAGAGACGATCTGGCCCCGAAATGTAACTGGACACTGAAATTCAGCGTACGGTTACCTTTTCTGGCTATTCAGCTATTCTGAGAGCAGGCAGTTTGCCAAATCTTGGCGAATTGCCTGCACATACGTTGCCTGTTCGAGGGCAGTGAATTCCCCCATAGAGAAGCCATGCTTTGTCTATTCAGAGAACATCGAACAGCAGGGAAAAGTTGCCGAAGTGTCCTGCTGTTTGGTGGTTTCATTCGACAGGTTTATTCAGGAGAATCTCATAGGCTTCAATGTTAAAAATATTCCAAATAAATAATATGTTTTAATCCAATATCTAATAAACCGTTTATTATTATATTCTGCAGTAAAAAGCCTCTTTATTTATAGATTTCTTTTGATCTTTTAGGCATTTTTTTGACAATTTTTTTTTCCTTTTTTTTTTTAAATCATCTTTTCTTTTTACTGTAACAGTCCTTTTTATTATCATTCATTGGATCTTATGTGTAAATTCCAGACATTTTCGTTCAGTCGTTTTTTTGCAAACAGCATTTCAAATTTCAAACTTTCAAGCGAACTGTTTTATTTTTTCTTCACCCCATTCGTCAGCTAGTCGGCTTTTTCTGGCAGCTGCTCTGCGCTGTGATCGCCGGCTGCTCCGGCGTATTCGGCTTGGTTTTTGCGGCGGTTTCTGTGGGTTTTCGGTGAGTGTTTGGCGACTGTTCTACGGGTTGGCGGCGAGTATTCCCTGCACTACGGGGGCCCCTGCTGTGCTTGCTGAATACACCGCAGGGTCGGCAAACTAGGAATCGCCAAATCGCCCCGAAGTGCGGGGAACGAAAAGTCAACTTACGTGCCTTTTCGGATCTCTTTGAATAACCCTGATCATAAACTCTTAAGGATTGCACTGAGTGTATATGTCCAGTTTTTCAATTTCCATGTGTAAACCATCCTTTGAGTTTGCATTTACTAATTATCTTAAAGGAAAAATACCCAAACTAATAAATGCAGAAAAATGGCCCAAATACAGCCCATTAAAGGGCCAAACTTAACCCCGAAGGGCACCAAATGTTGAATTACACTGTATGGTGCAATTTTGTGGTAGTTAAGCTATTTGGAAAGCTGGCCATTTGCCAAAAACTGGCAAATTCCTTTTTATTCCTTTTTATTCAACCGTTAAGGCCCATGTTAGATGTACGCAGTGATCACGTCCGTGTTGCCGCACAGTTTAATGTCCGTCATAGCATAGAATCATGAGCAATAGAGACCCACACACGAAGAACGTGCGCACCGAACTGCGCACACACAACGCACGTGGCAAACGGACGCAAGTTAGGCAAGAACGTAAAACCGCTACCACGGACGCGCAGAATGCGCCACGTCCGCGTAGTGTTCTGTGTGAGTGATGAGATGTCAGATGCAGCGCATTTTCGACGTCCAGCACCTTGACGCACAAAATGGCTTTTCATATCCTTTTTAAATTTTTATAATTTTTCATATTATTTTAATTTCCCATAGTTCCCTTTTTTTCTTCGTCAACAAAAACGGATTGTGTGGTGTCTACAGTATCTTCCGTCAGTACTTCTGTCCGTTATGAACGCGCGCAGAGTGCGCGCAGACTGCGTTCGTCTGACTCTAGCCTTATTCTTTTCATTTTCAGCAAACCGCATTTTTTCATTTATAATTTTTTTTGGATTATTGGGAGATTTCTTACTTTTTAGGTGAAATTTTTGATCCCATTATATTTTAAAGACTTTTTTTTTAAAATTTTGTAAAAGACCTTTTTATTTTTTATAGTACCTTTTTCCTAATTTCTATAAATTTTCATGAATTTTATCTTTTTAAACGCTTTTTAAAGAATAGCAGAGTTTTTTTTCCCCCTGTAGTTCGGCGGCATTCGACGGTCAATCCGGCGGTGTTTGGCATTCGCCGGTCAGTTTGCGGTCTGTTTTGTGGTAGGCTGCATGCTTTGGCGGTTTCACATTCGGCGCACTTTGAGGACCCTGTAGTGAATAGTGAATTCACTGCAGGGTCCCCGAATTGGGATCAGCGAAGAGCACTAAAGTGCCGAACGAGAAAGCACTGAAATTTCCCTGAAATTACAGTGATTTCTGAAAAACCCTCTTAGTGACTACTTTTGTTTTACTATCAAGGCTGTGTGAGAATGTTTGTGACATTGTTTGTACGGACTGATACATGTGAATGTATTCAATATCAATAAGGTAACTATCTGAATATAATGCTTAATTTTGAATAATGTGTTTAACTCATTTAACTAAGTTTTTTCTTCATGGTGACTTACGCTTTTTATTTTAATTTCTGCTGCATTATTGTTGATTGCACAATCTGTACCTGCAGTGTGTGCATTTGAATAGCTCAAATCAATTTTACATTCTGTTGAAATAAATACATGTTGATTTTTAACTATAGATTTGTTAGTTATCTTTGCACTGGTTTGTTGGGGTATGTTCGGAAATGATCTTACATATTAATTTAATGTAAGGAGATTAGCTGAGTCTGTTCATGCAAACATTCTGAGAGTGTGGACAAATCAAATAGCACGGTTACAATATGTACAGGATGATTCATATAGACCAGATCCCAAAGTTTTATTTTAGATTGTAAACAACTGTAAAGAAAATAATGAGTGTTTCAGGAAACATACCTATTTCAACATTGAGCGCATCTCATTACAGCATATGCTGGAAACAGCTACCAGATGTTGATGCACAGCCATGAGAACAGCTCAGTCACAAGAATAGTACTTCATCAAACCAAATGGCTTACTTTTTGGAAGAGAACAGGGTTACCTTCAGCAATCTGATGCGAGATGTCACACATCATGTGAGTCAATGGCAACAATTCAGCAATTATTTTTTTTAATAGCAATATGTTATCTCCAAAATCTGTGGACGTCCCAGTCACCCGTTCTTCCCAGCGCAGACTTTCTTATGTGGGGTTATCTGAGATAACGAGTGTACTATAACAAGCCATGCTCTATTGACTCCTTGGCGTATAATATTAGGATTTAGATAAAAACATTAATCATGCAATATTGAGATGTGTCAGCAACAACATGAAGCGCTGCACAGACATGTGCCTATCAAAAATGGCAGCCACCTACAGCACTTGCTGTTTTGGATGGGGTTAACATACAAGGGGGTATGTTTCCTTGAATTCTCATTAATTTCCATTCATTCTTTTAAGCTCTAAAACAAAAACTTTGGGTATGGCTCTACAGAAATCACCATGCACCTATATTTTGCAAGTTCAACTGTTGTAACGTTATAAAATAAATTTATTAGCTGTAATTAAAATTGTCCAAAATGAAATTATACTCTTAAAAAGTAACCCGCTAACCTAATTTAATGCTTGACTGACAAGCAAACCACTTCAAGCATGTGGAATATTTTCCAGTCCACATTTGTAACTGTGGTTAGTTACATATGGTCATTTATATTAGTCTGACAGAGTATCATAGCGTTCTTCGGTTTATGCCAAAAATCATTTATATGCTAGATTTTAAATTATATTAACAAGGTCTTTATGAATTTTAACATTTACTGAGAACATGCACACCATTATTCTTTTACAGCTATTCTTTGCCAACTTTGGGAAATCATGCAGCAGTCATTAAAAAATTAATTTGTCATCCTCCTGTGATCAGCTTTAGTAAGGCACAGAATCAAATAATCTCAGCTGGCAGCACAAGACATTTAACCTGATAAAACGGCGGAAAATTTTATACCTTGAGTTGAGTGACTTTTTTCTTAACTTTGTTTTAAACTGTGACAGTTTGGGATCACTTCCAGGGAAAAGACAAGAAGGATTACTTTCATTATGGTAAGATACTTTTTGCCTCAGTATTTGAGATTATGTTTATATATACCTGGTAGAAAGACAAGTCCTTAAGTCCATTATGACTACATCATAGCATTTTAGAAAAGTCGCCTAGTCGAATAAGTATACGACATTTTAAGAATTTTTCCTGCAGTACGTTTTTATTTTTATTCTGGTTTATTACCCAGGAGTAGTGATTATCCGACATGTTTGCTTTTGCAAAGATTCTGGGAAGACAAATGGTCAAGTATGAGTTCTGCCATCATTTTAAAAGACTCATTTTTCCAGGGTCATGACCATCTCTAAATTTTCCCAGCCATAACCAATGGATTCCTAAACAAGACTATTTTATGTGACATATTGAGGATTTTAATTAATGATTTAATGACAGAGGCACATAAAATTATAACCCGAACTGCGTATCAAAACCTTTAAACTAATCGATAAAATTCTACAATTAAACTTACTCCTAAAATAAAACTTAAATGTATTAGCCATAGTTTTAAACCTAATATATACCAAATCTTATAAACCTTAATAGCTCTGACCGAATTATACGCATAAATATTATTATACGCAAAACCTGAACTATCCTAAACCTAGAACATAAATATAAAAACTACACCTAAAAACAACCCCCAAATCTTAAAAACTCAAACCTAAAATCCCCTGTGCATCCTGCACAAATGTGGTACTTGCCATATTATGGCTTGTAGTTAGGGATGAGCCTAACACTCCCCGAGTTCGGTTCGAGCCCGAACCCGAACTTCCCATTTGTTCGGGACCGAACCCCCATGCAAGTCAATGGGGCTGAAAATTCGGTTTTTTGGAGTGCCCTCCAAGAGGGCATATATGCTACATATTTGCCATAAAAGGTGTATGGGGGTCCGGGTAGTGCCCTGGGGGACAGGAAACAAGGACAAAAAGTTTTAAAAAAAACATTTTTAAAGGGACAGTGAGTTTTCCATGAAATAAGGGTTAAAAATAAAAATGAAAAATTCCTTCAAATATCGTGCCTAGGAGGTCCCCATAACCTGCCCGTGAAGTGGCGGATTTCTAGGATGTATAGAAATATGTAAAAACCAAAAAATGACATTTCAAATGACGGTAAATGCTTTTCCTTTAGAAACATAGAAACATAGAAAAATGTCGGCAGATAAGAACCTTTCGGCCCATCTAGTCTGCCCAATTACATGGATACTTTACCTGGATTTATCTTTTGTTTAGGATAGCCTTATGCCTATCCCATGCTTGCTTAAATTCAATTACTGTTTTGGCCTCAACCACTTCAACTGGAAGGCTGTTCCATGTATCCACCACCCTCTCAGTAAAATAATGCTTCCTGATGTTACTTTTAAACCTTTGCCCCTCTAACCTTTTGCCCCTCTTGTTTTGCTACTTTGTTTCCGTTTAAATATACTCCCTTCCTCTACCTTGTGGATTCCCTTTACGTATTTAAATGTTTATATCATATATCCTCTGTCTCGTCTTTTTTCCAAGCTGTACATGTTAAGATCATTAAGCCTTTCCTGGTAACTTTTCTCCTTCAAGCCACACACCATTTTAGTAGCCCTTCTCTGAACTCTCTCTAAGATGTCTATATCCTTCTGGAGATACGGTCTCCAGTACTGCACACAGTACTCCAAGTGAGGTCTCACCAGTGCTCTGTACAGTGGCATGAGCACTTCCCTTTTCCTACTGCTAATACCTCTCCCTACACAACCAAGCATTCTGCTAGCATTTCCTGCTGCTCTATTACATTGACTACTTACCCTTAGATCCTCTGAAATAATAACCCCTAAATCCCAACCTTCAGATGTTGAGGTTAGGACTGTATCAAATATTCTATATTCAGCCCTTGGGTTTTTACGTCCCAGGTGCATTATCTTGCACTTATCCACATTAAAACTCAATTGCCACAGCCTTTAATCTATCCATAAACAACTGCTTGGGGCGGCAGTCTGTATGAAAAGAGGAGACATTTTCGGACACGCAGAAAAAGTTTACTGATTTTTTGGCGGTGAAAAGCAGGAGAATGGAAACTTCTAGACCAAAATGCCGATTTGGAAAGTGAGATAAATGGGAGAATTTTACGGGTTTGGCTATTTTGACCTAGAATTTTCACTTCTCCAGTTATTCTCCTGCTTTTCACCGCTCTCTGAATAACCCTGTGAATGTTTAATCCTGAGGTGAAAAATAACATTGCTTTAGATTTTTTTCAAACACCAGTTAAATGCAGCATATTAGGATGTTTTAGGGAAATTAATTCTCAAATCTCAATCAGAAGCAGACACCACCCCACCCTCAGTATAGTGTACAATGTATCAAATTGATTACCAGACTAAAAACACCTGGTGTTATGCCCGTTTGTGAACAGAGGTCATTTAGAGTTGATAATCTTTCCACGTACACATTAGTTTTTAAATCAATATCTAATAAACCGTTGCTTATAATACTCTGCAGTAAGAAGTCTCTTTATTTCTAGATTTTTTAGTATTTTTTTAAGCATTTTCTATACTTTTTTCAAAATTTCTTTTTTTTTTCGAACCTGAACGAACATGCCCAAAAAGTTCGAAATTCGCGAACTTTCGAACTGCCAAAGTTTGGGTCAAACTCCGAACCCGAACAGCTCATCCCTACTTGTAGTCTTGTTCTTTAACCGGCTGGGTGGAGTAGAGGTATATAACCGTGGAATTGTGGCAAGGGCACCTCTCCAGTAAATGTCTTTGGGCAAGACACCTAACGGTACATACTCGCCACCCAGGACATACTTGAAAACGAGGGAAATCTCAATGTATCCTTCCTGGTAAAATACTTTCTCCAAAGGAAAAAAAAAAATGCAGGATGCTACAGAGTTCAATCTGGTACCTGCTTTATCCAGATGGGTGCCTTGTTGGAATTTCTCACTACAGCACTAGTTATCTCAATGGGACCAGCACCATAGGCCATTTAATGTGCACTTGTCATGGGCAAAACAAGTTTTGCCCAAATGAAGCTTGCATCTCTCCTTTCATATAGATCTGCATTTGTTGCTGACCTATATAATTGAAAAAAGGAAGATATTTGCTTTTAAAGATACCACTTCTCCCAAGGGACAGTGCCATGTTACAGGGGGCCACCGCAAGCAGAGAGCCTGTCACTCAGTGCTTGGCTAATAGCTAACACAGCACTGATTAAATAGAGGCCAATCCTGCAAGACAGATGTCTGTTCATAGCGGTGCTTCCCCGTACTCATGTGTTAGAGTGGAATTTTTAAAAGTGCATATCGCTCTTTTTTCAGTTATCTAGGTCACTGAAATATTGCTGATCTATATAAAGGAGAGATGCCCTGTCAAATTGACATAACTTGTTTTGGCCTTGTCAGAGGCACTTTAGAAGCTGCTTTTGTTCAAGATACGTCAGCTGAACATTAAAAACCCTGTGACAGCATATGTCTTGTCCATCAGCTGTCACACAGAGTTTAGGCAATCATAGGGATGGATGTAGTGAATATTCACTGTGAGTATATATATATAATATATATATAATTATTATTATCTTTTATATTATGTAGTATAGAAAGCTCAGGGACTACCAATTAAGTATAGCATTATAACGTACACTGTAAAGTATGCTATCTACACCAGCATGAGGATTTAATAATATCTAACACCTCATAAAATTGCTGCTGCCAGATACTAAAAGGCTTAGAGGGATATTTTCTAATCTGACAGCTAATCTCTCCAAAGACATCATGACAAATGACTAAAGGTGACATTACAAATGTTCCTTCTTTCCTTACATTGGCTTGTTTCAACAGTCGTCTAATAAATGAGGATGTGTAAGCTGATGCAGACATCCCTCTTGGGCCTACTTGTAGAAAAACAGACAGTAGTGAAGAATCAAACTACTTCTCTCCGTATCTCTTTCCACTTCATTTTCAGAAGATTTTAATGTGGATGTACACACAGAGTGTTCTTTGAATAAATGTGTCAGAACATAAAATAACTTGCAGAGATGAATAATGTATCTTCGGAAATTACAAAATGAGCAGTTAATATTATTACCATATAAAGTATATGTCTATACAGATATATAGTTAACTGAAAGGTGTTCAGAAATAATATATAAAACATTTTGGTCTGCAGGGTGTGTTTTAAGACACTAGGGGTTATTCAGAGAGCATCTAAATGTCGCCGACATTTCGGTGTGCTCTTGTTCTCGGCGCTTCCCTGCACTTTGGGGAATTAAAGTTCCCCACCCTGTGGTGTATTCAACATTCACCACAGGGTCCCAGGAGTGCAGGGAAAACCCGCTGAACACCCGTCAAACATCTGCTGAAAACTCACCGAACACTCACAGAAAACCCACCGGAACGCCACAAAAAACACACTGAACACGTCGTAAAATGCTGCCGAGCCACCGATCACAGTGTAAACTGCCATGAGCTGGGCCCTCTACACCTGTTGTTTCCATCATATGTCTGCTTATCTCGTTCCCTTTGATTATTGTAAAGCTCTGCGGAAACTGTTGACGCTATATAAATGATGACATTAATAATAATAATAATAGACAAGCCGCTGGAAAAAGCCGACAAGTTGCCAAATGGGTTAAAAAAAAGCCTAAAAACAATACTCGTGAAAGTGTCAAAATTGAAACGCTGTTTGCAAAAAACTACTGAATGAAAATGCCTGAATTTTACAAATAAGATCCTATGGATGAAAATAAAAAGGTCTGTTACAGAAAAAAGAAAAAAGACTTTTAAAAAAAACCTGAAAAAATATTTTGCCAAAAAAATCACGAAAAATGCTTAAAAGATCCTAAAAAAAATATATAAAGAGACTTTTTACTGCAGATTAAAATAATAAACAGTTTATTAGATACTGCATTAAAACTGGATTATTTTTAACACTGAAACCTATGGGGTTCCCCTGAATAAACTTGCCGAATAAAACCACCGAACAGCAGGGCACTTTGGCAACTTTTCACTGCTGTTCGGTGTTCTCTGAATAGATTAACCATTGCTACTCTATGGGGGATTTCACTGCCGTCGAACAGGCACCGTACTTGCAGGCACTTCGCCACAATTTGGCAAACTGCATGCTCTCTGAATAGCCGAACGGCCACAGAATGTCACTGTAAGCTGAATTTCAGCGTCCGGTTACATTTCGGTGACATTTTGGACCTCTCGGAATAGCCCCTACTACTGTATATATCACTGTCAAGTTTGAGGTTATGTTTGAGACATCTTGTAACTAAACTATAAGATATTTTTAAACAAAAATGAGTTTTAATGAATCTCGTTTGGGTTGCAAGCAAATTTCTCAAGAACATCCATCTCAAAGGTGCATCTCATAGCACGTTTAATTAAAAATTATAATATTCATTCTATTAATTAATTGCAATAATGGCATGAAATAGCATTTTAAATATGATTTTCTTATTTTTTAATTTAATGTCACAATGTTTTTTACTGTATTCGTTGTGTTTCCTGAAATCTGTCTCATTCGGGAGCTGCATAAAGGATTAAAAAGCCCCTATGATTACATCTTTCTTAAAAACCTGAGTGACACTCTAATCTCTTAAACTCGTGTACAACATACTCTAGGACTGAATAAGCCAAGCTAATTTGCCAGGAACCTATTTTCTGTAAGCCTCATTGGATCGCAGAACTTGGTTTGTGCAGTGGTGTTTTGGAAAGTTTGCCGCCACTTTTTTTTTAAACCTACGTTCGTACCATTTAATTATGCATTATAAATGGCATGCGTGAGCCGTAAGACAGTATAGACTAGTGATCTCTCATATTGTTTGGAATGTGGTCATACATTGGTATTAAGTGCAGGTATTTACGCTTGGTTAAATGTTTAAGCTCAGTGATTTGGTTGAAATGCATCAAGTTGCTGGGTCCTATATTTGGTTTGTGCATACCTGTACAGCCAAATTCATTATACCTAAAGTCCATTCCAATCCCAATCATCACCAAGAACCCTTCTGGGGACATGACGCACACATTTGCTGGCAATTTACAGTGGCAAATCACTCTGTGTTTTTATACTGTGTTCTATTCATTCATGTATCTGAATTTAGGCCAGTCTAGACTCCCTGAGATATTCAGGGTTATTCAAAGAGATCCGAATTGCTTGAGAAAGGTAACCGAACGCTGAAAATCTGCGTTCGGTTACCTTTCTTGGCCATTCGGCTATCCAGAGAGCAGGCAATTCGCCAAATCCTAGCGAATTGCCTGAACTTACGGTGCCTGTTCGGTGCCTGTTCGAGGGCAGTGAAAACCCCATGAAAAGCACTGCTTCGGCTATTCAGAGAACACAAACCAGCAGTGAAAGGTTCCCGAAATGCCCTGCCATTCGGTGGTTTAATTCGGCAAATTTATTCAGGAGAATCCCATAGGCTTCAATGTTAAAAATATTCCCGTTTTAATTCAATTTCTAATAATCCGTTCATTATAAAATTCTGCAGTGAAGAGTCTCTTTATTTATAGATTTTTTTAGGATATTTTAAGCATTTTTTTTTTCTTTTTTAAAGTCCGATTTTTTTGATTTTTTTTTACAGTTTTCTTCTTTTTTCTGTAACAGCCCTCTTTATTATCATTCATTGGACCTCATATGTAAATTTCAGACATTTTCGCTCGGTAGTTTCTTTGCAAACAACGTTTCACTTTCACACATTCCTACAAACTGTTTTGCTAATTTATTCACTGCCTCTTCTGCTGTGTGGAAGGCTGCGATCGGCTCCTGTTCGGGTTTTTCTGTGGTTTTCGGCAGGTTAATCCAGATGTTTTTGAGGGTTTTCGGCGTGCATTCGCTGGGTTTTGCGGTGAGTTTTCGTCGGGTTTGTGGCAGCTTTTCCCTGCAATTTGGGGGCCCTGTGGTGCTTGCTGAATACACCGCAGGGTCACCGAAATAGGATCGGCAAAACAAACCGAATTGAAGAGAACGAAAAGTCACCGAACGTGCGGTGACTTTTCGAATCTCTTTGAATAACCCTGATTCACATTATTGTTCTACTCTCACGGTGTCTCCAATTTTCAAAGTTCTTCACCCCCAATTTTTTTCTTTTCCCTTCTTCTTATACGCAACCAAAAACAATTGCAGCAAATAATTGGAATTGTGGTTTTGATCCCACACAAACATAAAATTCTGTCAGTGAATATACAATGTTTAAATATACCAAAGAAGCATAACATTGCTTTATGGGAATTTAGTAACAGGGTTTTATGTCAATTTTGCTACAGAAACAAACATTCTGAAAATACATCCCCTCAAACCGCCTTGATTACTCTCCCAGAGGAAAATATTTGACTGTTGATGTAAATGTTGCATAAGGAAATGAAGCATACAGAAGGGGCATAATATGGAACAGAGCCATGGAATGGGGCATAAAGTGAAAGAGGGACATACAATGGAGCAGAAAATGTGGTGATTAAATGAAATAAGGCATAATTTGTAATGGGGCATACAATAAAAGAGGGATATAACATAATGAAATGGGACATAAGAAGAAATAGGAATATGAAATGGGGGCATAAAATGAAATGGGGGAGGTGCCAAAATGGATCTTAACCTCTAAGTTCCCAAAAATCATTCCACCTACTTCTCATCCCACAAACAGTGCCTTCCCATCCTTTGACTTCAGGACACGTCCCTGATATCTAGAATAGAAAATAAATGTTACTATAACTATTTTCTAAATTAAGAATATGGAATATTCGTTTCATTTGCTAAGCTGCACAACACTTGCAATAGGCATTCGATTTTACAGTCCGTCGATTCACACACTGTGCAGATTCTGTCATTCCAAATGTAATAACAGAAAACACAAAGATTGAATTTGAAAGTGGAAAATGAGCCTTTGGGACACTAAGTAGTAATTTAGATAACTTTTATATGGTCGGTTTCAAAGTCAAAAGCTGTGTTTTGGAAAACAAATGACAATCTTTCTCTTACAGTACATACATTAGATTTCTGATAATTGAAAGAGGAGATCATGAACATAGTCAGCATGTTATGGCTGCTCAAATACAGTATATGTAGTGGAAATAGTATAGTGGTATATGAAATTTATGCTATGTATAAATCTTCGTATCTTACATTAAATTGCTAGAATTTATTTCAAAGCAGCTATTCATTTGTAAAATGTATGTCCGTTAGATGCATTTATTTTGTATGGTGGAAACTGTACCTCTAGGTCGTCCACCATATGTTTTATGATATCGTATAACCCTTGCGGACTGTTGTGGAATCTTTTGATATATATATTTTTTTTTTAACTAAATTAACCCCTTCATTACCAAGTGATTTTCCAAAAAAAACCATTGTCAGAAACCATTTTTTTGTAAAATAATTTTTAATGAATTTTTTAGGTAAGAAATATTTGAGCTTATACCCATTGTATTTCTTACTGTAAATAACCTATTTTTTGGCCAGCAGATGGGGCCATCTACTGCCAACTTGAGTTAGAGGTTTGAGCAGCTGGTGTATTTTCTTCTATTTCTCAATGCATCGACTGCTGAAAGCCCGATATTTCAGAGCTTTGAGCAGCTGTTTTTACAGTTTTAGCTTTTTGGGCATTATACCCACAGGGCTAAAACTTTGGGGGCACCATCTGCAGCTCAAACGCAAACGAAATTAATTTGCAGCAAATTAATTTCCTTTGCTTTTGGGCTGCAGATCAGCATACTGAGATATCTCCATATCGGGCACCATATGGTACCTTTGAAGCCCAAGATAGCTCTATCAGTAGTGAAGGGGCTAAGCCAGTAAACCTTTTTTCTTTTACACATTCCAACAGAGTTTTGTGAGTTTTTGAACCTCATAATTTGACTGCTCATGCAAACAATGATGTTTTCTACTTCTCCTTTGTAGGAGGGATTATACATCTAAGGCTCTGTGCTTGACAGCTCAGCCAGGGATGGATCTTGGAGGCAAGAGTTTCTTGTAATATTAATTCTCAACTCTTATTATTAACCCGCAACCGCTTATGCCCCCTCATCCCACTGCTTAGGTGGTGTGCAAACATACACACACATACAGTATGGTGCGTATTAGGTGAGCGCTTCAGACTGGATTTTTTGCCTTCTTTTGGATCAACAGCTGTAGGTGATGTATGAAAGACTGAACCTGATGAACGTACACTTTTTTTCTGGCCTCTTTGTGTAACTATATGAACATATATTTATAAAGCCCCCTTCACCCTAAAACTATATTTATTTAGCTGACACTTGCAGGGGGAATTGCAGCACTGTAGGTAAGGGTTAATTGTTGAACCTTACCAAGGGTCATTTTACAGGAATGTGTTGGAACGCATTTCCTCCACTATATTAGGAGGAGGAATGGAGTTCCCATTGGTCCCATGCACGATAAAGATTTATGCTTTTATTTAAGTCATAATAAATAATATCTATAGTATATTTTTCATAAAACCTTGCCTATATACAAAATATAAGCAAATTAATATCAAAAGAAAGTGTTGTGGTGTGTCGCTGGAAAAGTGTCTTGTCAGAAATGTAGGAGTTCCCACACTTAGGGCCATATTACATAGTTGGTGCTAACTTAACCAGAGCTGTTATAAACTTCCCAGAGCCATTATAGCAGATGGAGGTTTTAAGTTTACAACTGCTCTGGTTAAGTTAGCACCAACATAGTAATACTGCCCTTAATTTTTTATGAATGACCAGTGAACCGTACCTAGTATCTGTATCAGGGATCTGTATCTGTCCAGGGAAGAGGAAGGGAGAGGTGCCCAGATATATGCAAATACTCTCTAGGGATTTTGAGATCATACAGCTGGCATCTCTGGGGGAGTGTTCTCCTGCTGTGCAGAGCCATAAATCAATCCACGGACGTAGGTGATATGGTGCTGCTAATGCTAACTATCTAACTGTCAGCAGTTTGGCTAACACACTGTATAAGCAGATTTTAGAGATCTTTCAAATGAGGTAAGATTGTTTTCGGGCATAATTTGTGCACTTTAAATTATATAACTAACGGAAACTCCACTGAATCTTTAGGATAAAACAGTTAATCCGAAAAGAAATATATAAATCTGACTTCAACTGTTTCAGAATATGCGACTCTTCACAATTCCAGGTTTTGTGAATGTATAGCAGTCATCGATATAGTACTCTTTTGGTATTATATCACTAATTTAGTGACATTTTGTATACTTGGTTTCTATTAGTAGCTATTTAGATTTAGTATAGATATTTATTCTGGGCATCTATAATGGCAGCTAGTGTTATCTAGAAGTTAATCTTTATTGTTTAGGATTAGGATCAATTTCAAATTATTTTCCAAGCTTTACAATATTTTAAAGTTTTAAGATTTACCATACCGCTTAACTTTTTCAGTATTAAAGAGGAAATCAGTTTGTATTTGTTATTGTTTTGCACTAAACAAGTTCAATTTTTATGTGTTTTTAAACTAGCAGGGCTGTTTCTTACCCTACTTCGTTTTCTAGATAATATCCTTTAATATACCCAGTGAGACTCTGTCCAAACCTTGATTTGTATGTTTACTCAGTAAGTGTAGAAAACCTAGACCTTAATAGGATAGTATTCGTGTTTTACATTTAATGTTATCTTTACTTAGCTTCTGCAATTAATGCAGTTGCTCTTTGAATTGCCAGAAGTGCATAAAAGACCAGCATATATAAGGAACGTTTAATAGGCTATAATGATACTGTAACTATGTCTGTGTATGGGTTTTTAATTGCTTTAATATAAAATAAAGCAGTGTTCACCTTTTTATGAAATTTGATTTAATGACTTTAGCACATCCATTATTACTTCATTATTGTTCTGAGAAATCAAGGCCTCTTGAGTGGAGAGGTTGTCCCACACTAATCTGGTCTCAATTAAAATATAATCACGCAGTTCTAAAATGGAAAGTCCTGCAAAGCTGGGCCTTTAAATAAATGTTGCAAGTTAAAAAGATAGTACTGATAATTGTTGGGACTGACGTAATTTTCACAATATATTGACTTGTAGATTGTTTTGAATGAATAAAAACCCATGTTGTTCCTTACAGTGATGGCTCTAGACATTGTGTGAAGTATTTGTGGGAAAAGATGGTAGGATATTTTTATGCTACAATATGCACAGGGCTAGTGCGAGGATTACAAGCTCCCTCGGCAGAACAAATTTGCATTCCTCCATGTGACCTCCACCAAATATTGTCTTCTCCTGACCACTTATAATTTTTGTCTCCAGCTCAACTTTCTATGTAATATCGGATTATCAGTGATTATTTTTCTTTCCTCGCTCCCTCATCATTCACAGTCACATACATCCACTGGCATTGACATGGAGACACAGACAAAGACACAAAAACTAACAACTAAGAAAATGAGGGAAACGACCCTCACTTAATCCCTTCTCTACCAAGTGATTATCCAAAAACCTATTGCCAGGAACAAATGGTGTTTTTGGACAATCAATTTTAATTACACAGTGAGAAATATTTGTGAATCTTCCCAATGTATTTCTCACTGTAATAATCTATTTGGCAGGCAGATGTCACCATCTACTGGCCAAATTGAGTTATTGCAGCTAGAATTGCAGCTCCTGTCTTTCTGCATCGACTGGGGAAGACTTCTATGTCAGGGCATTTGTTAGCCAATTTTAAACAGTTTTAGCACCTTGGGCATTATACACACAGGGCTAAAACATTTAGGGCACCTTCTGGAGCCCAAAATCAACCAAAATTAGTTTGCAGCAAACAATTTTCATTTGCAATGATACAGCACAGCCCCCGATCGTGTTAACATGCTCTTGGACTGCTGTGGTTGCCACCGCTGATCATTAAATGATCACAGTAGTGAAGGGGATAAAAAAAATGCGGTATCTTGAAAATACTGATTTGCAACTAATCCTATTATAAAAATTATCATGTTTACACTAAAAACCTAATTTAAACAATTTGACTTTGATCACTATTAAACAATTAAGAATATGGTCCGTGGCAGCGACAAGAAGTAGATAAATATACAGAATACTCATAAAGGCAAGCTACTTAACACTTGCAAATTAAGTCTTACACAAACAGTAATTGTATAAATATGGTAGATTGGATTAGAGGATAGTGTTTGTTGTTGGATTGAAAACTGTATTCGTGATAGATTGCAGAGAATTTTTGTTAATGTTGATTTTTTTTTATTACTTCATTTGCCTTAGCAGCAACAGTGGTATGTGAATGATTTATCTTAATAGACATTAATAATTGTTTAACTGTCATGCTACTTTGTTAACTATCTTTCGTTGTTACTACCTTGAGTGATTAATAATATTTTGCTAAGAGATACCCACTGGCCAGTGAGGGTTAATTAGACCTTGTAATTATTATCCTTTTTTTTTTAATTTACAGGGACCATTTGATATGACACAATGAGTTCAATTGAGCATATCAAACCAGTCAGCTTATCAAAGTCCAAAACCAGCCTTCAATTCTCTGCAAGAGACATGATTTGCAGAATGTACCATTACCTCAATCATATCAACCTTTCTTGTTCATCTCTTCATACATATTTGAATCCTGGGATATTTTAGGTATTATGCTGCTGGGAAAATATTAAATAAGGTAAAAATTCAGACCACATATACATAAGTTATATCTATATACTGTATAATTATTATTATTCTTAATTTATAATAATACAGTATATAGATATATATTTATTATAAAAACAGTGACACTCGAGGTCTTCTCAAATTTCAACAGGTATCTTTATTAAATTGACGTTTCAGCTTACTCACTGTAAACTTTCTTCAGGATAAAAATACAAACACAAGCATCCACTTAAATAGGAAAAATAACTCACCCTCTCCCTGCTCCCCTCCACCACGTGTCACCAGCACATTGAGCGCCGTCTCATCATGATGAGGTCAGGACGGCTCATCACCCAATGTGACTGATCACCACAGAAACCAAACACTTGATTACCATAGGAGAGCCGTAGGTAGGCTCACAAACCGAAGTAATCAGACGGTGATCACAATTCCTCATTTAAAAACAATAGTAGAGAGCTGATATGCATATTCTAGTTTCACTGATATAAATAAACTTACAGGGTTACTCAGAGAGCGGTGAAAAGCAGGAGAATGACTGGAGAATGGAAAATTCTAGGTCAAAATAGCTGTTTTGGAAAGTGAGATAAATGGGAGAATTTTTCTGGTTTGGCTATTTTGACCTAGGATTTTCCATTCTCCAATCATTCTCTTGGTTTTCACCTCTCTCTGAATAACCCTGTTAGTTATAAATACCTAAAAAAGGCTATTGGGTCCAGAAAAACCAAGTTATCGAAAAAATGCATACAGAACCATTATGGGAGTTCAAAAATTCTGGTATAGAATTTCTCCAATAGTTTTTTCTCTAACCTTGTTTCTAACCTTTTTTTTTTTACAAAAATCTTGGTATAATGAATTTTTGAACTCCCATAATGGTTCTGTAAGCATTTTTTCGATAACTTGTTTTTTTCTGAGGAATTGTGATCACGATCTATGGTGATCAGTCACATTGAGTGATGAGCCGTCCTGATGACATCAGGATGAGACGGCGTTTAACATGCCGGTGACACGTGGTGGAGGGGAGCACGGAGAGGGTGAGTTTTTTTCCTATTTAAGTGGATGCTTGTGTTTGTATTTTTATCCTGAAGAAAGTTTACGGAGAGTAAACTGAAATGTCGATTTAATAAAGATACCTGTTGAAATTTGAGAAGACCTCGAGTGCCGCTGTTTTTATACTATACTATAGTATATAGTGCAGGAGGGTTGGGGTCGCACCTATTCCCCGACGGGTTGGCTGCAACCACCAAATGCATCCAGCCCAACAACATGTGTAGAGCATAACAAAGAAAAAAATGTCATCTGCGCTTACTCCAATTATACCATGTGAAACTAAACACAATTAGAGGTTTGGTTTCTTATCAATGGCCATTATAAGACTAGCTCGCCCACCAACGTCACGGCACCTCTAAAAGGGCGAGTCCTAACCAAAATGAAACCACAGGCTGCTACATAGCAAACCATACCTGCTCATGCTGCTTGTCAAACATGAGGTGGACTGGTGGGCCTTTATTTATGCTCCCCCAGAAACAAAATCCACTTTGGGATCAAAACAAAGACACGGAGCGGAGTCTTGCTGCAGGGATGACCTGGCTGGAAGTACATTGAAACATACATAGTGCAGGAGGGGTGGGGTCGCGCCTATTCCCCGAAGGGTTGGCTGCAACCACCAAATGCATCCAGCCCAACAACATGTGTAGAACATAACAAAGAAAAAATGTCATCTGCGCTTACTCCAATTATACTGTGTGAAACTAAACACAATTAGAGGTTTGGTTTCTTATCAATGGCCATTATAAGACTAGCTCGCCCGCCAACGTCACGGCACCTCTAAAAGTGCGAGTCCTAACCAAAATGAAACCACAGGCTAGTATAGTATCGTGAGCCGAGCGTTGCACCGGGCGATTGCGTGGATGGATTCAGTGCCGGATTTGCAGAATATATATATATATATATATATATGTATATATAATCTCTTCTACTCCAAATATTTCTTCTTTTATGACTAAACCGCATTAAATAGTTTTGAGTTAAACTAGAGTGGCACTTGTAAGCCAGACCTTCTATTTCAATGCCAGTCCTTGACCTCATAAATTTACTTTTGACCGAATGAGCACAAATACGTAAAGATACATCCAAAATGTTCAAGAAAGAGCTCAAGCAAGAGTAACAGCTGTTAGAGGTCAGTATTTTGTAGAGACCATTTTAATTTCTCCACATCAAACTCTTCAAAATGTGTCTTCGAAGACCTTTGCCTGGGGAGCAGATACATGCTGGAACAATAAAGGTACATCTCAAACTTTTGCATCAAAGTTGGAAGTACCCATTTTTCAATTTCTTTTTGTAACTTGTAGCATTAAGATAACCCTTCACTGAAACTAAGAGGCCAGGCTCAAACCCCAAGAACAACCTTAGACCATTATTCCTCCTCAGCCAATGTTTTTACAGAAGGCAGCATACTTTTAGCATACAGATGAGGCCTGTTCAGTTCCTCAGCCGCTGCTGAATTGCTACATTGCAGCAGTTCAGTTTGCTGCTGCAGTCTCACTGAACGCTTTGGTTGTGAAAAAGAAGTTGCTAACTTAGCACTTGCAGTGGCTGAGTAACTGAACAGGCCTCAGACAAAGCAAACAGATTCTTTCATAACATTGCAGGAAGAAAGTAGGGTCTGTGGAGGCGCTATTAACGTGTACTGCTAAGATATTAATAGGGTCTGCTGCCTACAAGAATGAGCAGATAAAACTCAACAAAAATGTGCTAAAGTATACAGAAGAAAAAAAGGAGAGTGGGTTTCTAGTGGCGCAATAATTTGATATAAAATAAATGTAAACGCAATACTCAAGTGCGCTTTCGTAGGCACAATATGTACAATTTAAACAAGCCACATATAGCAGCCTATTAATAGCAAAGTGTTCCTGTCACAATTGTTAAAAGCAGAGATGAATCTTTCAGGCGATACAAAATGGATGAATAAAGTGTACTGCAGACCATATCAAATAAATAAACCGATAAAGTGCATATAACACCCTGTTAATAACAAAGTGATCCTATCACAACAGTAAAAAGCAAGGATGAATCATTAAAACGGTACAAAATGGATGAATGACGCAGCACAGCCGCTGTAGCATGTGCAATTCGTGCGAGCCCAGCAGTGTGTGGCTGACCCCTTCGCAGCGCTGTGATGCTGCGACAGATGCGGGAAGGCACGTCAGTACGGGCGCACTTAGTGCGCTCGTCTGACACTGGCCATACTGTCCAGCTCTGGTTATAATTCTTTAATGATCACATGGTCTAGTTGGAATTCCTAGATATACCACCAGATAATATATAAAGATTGTCCTATATGTGAATTAGTTTCCTAAAAAACCAAAAGTGCGCTAGCAAAAGTACATAAAAAGAGTTCTTTAGCATACGTTGCAGAAGAACAAGGAGTCTACTCATATGTCGGTTTGGATCCTTCTTCGTTTCTCCTGATTTTCTCTCCTCACATATGCTGGGAGGAACAAAGAGAAAAAGGAAACTAATTGCGTGATAAATTCTGGTAATAAAAGGAGGTAATTGAAAAAGAAAGAAAACAGACCTCCACCAGGGAGGTGAACAATCACCCCACCCCGAGTAACTACTAGACACCGGGCGTGGACACACCCAATAAGGACTAAACCTAGTAATGAACTATAACGAAACGAAAGGAGATATAAGGGATAAACCCTCAGATCACTGAGAGGGAGTGCTGATTTAAAACATAACTTTTATTAGTCATAATAAGACACACAGAAAATAGACCGACAGTAAATGTTAAAAAACATATAGACACATAGACATAGGCACAATATGTTGCAGGGAGAGCAGAAATATGTCACAGATACAAAGCGAATTGCTTGATTGGGACTTATGGGGAACAAATATATGCCTTCAGTGGAGATGGAAAACCACAGTATTAATAATGAATTGAAGCAAATGCCCCATGGACATAAATTACAACTTGTACCTTGATATTGACAAATAGAGAGTATTGAATCACAGCACTGAGATATATGCACAGTGCCCACAATTGTACTGAAGATAATTAGCCCAAGGTTGGTAAAAGCCAGAATATCGAACTACATACAAAGACGTTCATTTGGCCTGGCTACCTTGTATAAAAGCTTAATAAAGCTATAAGCTGAGGATCGTGAACTGCTTGGTTAGAACTTATAAGAAACGGATATATGCCTTCAGTTGGAGATGGAACGCCACAGTATTAGTAATAAATTGAAGCAAATGCCCTGTGGACATAAAAATGCAAACTGTACCTTAATGTTGGCAAATAGAGAGTGTTAAATAACACCACGCTGAAATACATGCACAATGCCCACAATTGTACTGAAGATAATTAGCCCAAGGTTGGTGCGAGCCAGAATATCGAACTAAAACAACAACGTTCATTTGGCCTGGCTACCTTGTATGAAAGCTTAATACAGCTATAAGCTAAAGATAGTGAACTGCGAGGCAGAGAAAAAAAAACTCTCAGAAGGGGATCAGTTAGCAAAAAGGCATATATCAAATGTGATAATTTAAGTTGTCAACCATTCAACAAGACATGGAGGTTAAGATACCACAAGATTGAAAAGTCAAAAGCGTACAAATTGGCATGCACCTGTCCTTAACAAATCAGCAACACATGGGAAAGTCAACCATCACTGGACCACATTACCATTGGAAAGGCAAAAGAGCGCCTAATTGACCAAAAAGGCTGTCCCTAAAAGTTAAGGATTCTATTATCTCCCTGTCAGATCATATTGTGCAAGACATTTTAAAAAATAACCAGGACTCGACACGTGTTTCGCCGGTACAGAACCGGCTTCATCGGGAGTCAAACACAGATTGTAATTATTGTCGGTACCATGTGGCATCAAGGCTGATTAAATAGACATTTGAAGGAAGTGGGAGTGGACGATCACTACTTGATTGGTGGCAGTTGTAAGCTAACAATAACGTAGAAGAGCCTATGGTGGCCGGCAGGGTCCATCTGTCTAAAGTGCTATATGTGTCTAACAGCCAATGGAATCAATGATAATATGAATACACTTCAACAAACGGAAGAAGTATCTAAACCCTCATAGGCTGTAACGGACAAACCAATTGACACAGGGACGTTATAATCACCATAGGGAACCAATCACCAAAAGATATATATATTTGTGTATACAGCCAACGGCAAACGAGCCATCTCATACTCACTGCACAATAAATGAGATGTTAAAATGGCATGGATTAGACGCCGTGTGGTTAGAAGAGGCCATCTAGATAGCTTGTTGCCAACACACATATCTATCTGTTGTGTAGATACTATGATACATGTAACGGTCAGTGATTGGTCTGGCTAAGCACCTGACCCTAGTCAGCCAATAGGAACAATGATCTATCCTGCGACCACAGAAAAATATGCTAATAGTGGAGGCAACCTAATATGTAAATAAATAAACGATGGTGCCACGATCACTAAGTAAAACGCATTTCAATATATTTTAACCACCGGATAGTTACAGATATGCTGGGTATGCAGCTATGTGCCAAGCAATATGACACCGCCCAGAGATTGTATAGATGGACAGATAGAGCAATACAAACAGGCTCACACATGGCTGCAGAATAGTCACAGACATGCTAAAGCCACTAGATACCGAGTGGTATGATGCCACCCAGGGATTAAATAGATGGACATATAGAGCAATGTGGCCGCAAACACATAATGACGCTTATTGACAAATAGACAATGCTAAGCGAAAGAAGTAATAACAGGCTGTCTAACTCATAAGAGGTCAATGATTGGACTGGCATAACACCTGACATTAAACACCAATGGGAGGAGATAACATAACAAAAGGCCCCAAGAGGCTGCATTGTTTAATGGAAAACCTAATATAAATGGATCTTAATACCATAGCCACATAATACGGCACATTAAAAACTTGTTAAAGGCGTATAGGCAATCAAAGTATAGTAATCCATGTCAATTTAGTTGCCATCTACAGTAGAGAGACCCATAAATTAGGTAAATGAAATTTTTCCATGAAAAAATGATAGATAGTTATTGACAAGGCTAATAGGGGGCATGCTGCTCAGGGCTTAAAAAATACTGGGTTCGCTGATCTATCATTGAGGCGAACTAGTGTAAATAGATACCAATACTTTTATGAGAAATCAAAAATAATCAAAAAAAACCGCAATAGATATATATATAAACATACAGCTATGCGACAAAGGCTACATGTCAGAATAGACTGAGCTGAATAGCATCACCGCAGCATCATAAGGGTATGAATTTGGGCAAATCAGAGGCTGGTTATTGGATGAAAACACTCATTAAGTTATCAGCTCGAGACCAAAAAGTCACAAGAGCAGTAGACCCATATGGCCATAAAATAACCCTTGAAGTGCACCAAACTACATGGAGGCAAAAAAAAAAAAAAAAAAAACACAGAGGGGAAAAAGGGAAAAATGAGAAACCGATGTGACATATTGGTCAAAAGAATATATATATATATGCCAACCTATTTAATTTCGATACTAGTAGCTACTGAATGTAATGGCAAGAAAAGATCGACCGAATTCAAATATACGGTGAAAAGGAAAAACCTTCATTTAGACCAAGAGGAGCAAGGGAACGCATCTGGTAGATCCACCAGCATTCCTTACGTCGTAACTTTAGATCGAAATCGCCCTTTCTGGGAGATACTGGTACTGATTCAAGCCCACAGAAACTTAGAACCTTAGCATTGCTCCCATGAAACTGAACCAAGTGTCGAGAAATCGGAGTCTCCTGTAATCTCTTAGTGGAATGCACATGTTCCATGATACGTCTTTTAAATGGACGTAAAGTTTTTCCTACATATTTTTTACCACAAATACAGGAAGCAAGGTATACAATGCCTGCTGAATTACAGTTGAAAAAAGACTGGATTTCAAATTTCGATACATTCGCTGAATCAAAGAGAGTCTTGGATGATTTTAGAATATACGGGCATGCTACGCAATGACCACACTTATAGGTGCCTCGCAAGTCCTTAGATAGCCATGTGCGGGGTTTATTGGAGGATGAAATGGTTAGATGACTATGAACCAACATATCTCTCAGATTACGGCTTCGCCTTGCAGTAATTGATGCCCTTTCAGTTAGGACATCTGTTAACTGAGAGTCAAGTGTCAAAAGGGGCCAATAGCGATCCATGATTTTCTTAACGTAATGCCAACCCGCATCAAAAGTTCCTATACATCTAATTAGTTTTGCATCAGGTTTAATGTGCTCCTCTAAAAGTTCATCTCTTGATAACGATAGGGCACGTTGAAATGCCCTTTTGAGACAGCGATTGGGGTAACCTTTTTCTTTAAAGTCATATCTTAGGATCTGTGATCTTGCCACAAATTCCTCATTGGTCGAGCAGAGTCTGCGCAGCCGCAGGTATTGCCCAAAGGGGATACCCCTTTTGAGTGGTTCTGGATGAAAGCTATTCCAATGTAACAGATTATTGGACGCAGTTTTTTTACGATGTAAGGAAGTAGCAATTTCTCCAGTATTCGTCTTGAAAATTTTAACATCCAGAAAATTAATTTCTTTGCTCTGAATTTCAAAGGTAAATTTGAGATTAAGGGCATTATCATTCAGTTTAGCTACAAAGTCTCTAAATTCCATATCAGTACCTTTCCAGGTCAGGAATACATCATCGATATACGAGACCAGCTGTCGATCTTAGATTTATACGGGCTCATAACGTCGCCAAAGACACATTCTTCCTCCCATATGCCCAAAAATAGGTTTGCATATGAGGGTGCACAGGAAGAACCCATAGTGGTTCCCCTGATCTGGTGATAATATTGACCATCAAAGATGAAAAAATTATGTGTCAGAATAAATTCAAGTGCCGACATAACAAATTGTATGGTTGTATCCCTCATTGTCTCTCAGTACAATTATCTTCAGTACAATTGTGGGCACTGTGCATATATCTCAGTGCTGTGATTCAATACTCTCTATTTGTCAATATCAAGGTACAAGTTGTAATTTATGTCCATGGGGCATTTGCTTCAATTCATTATTAATACTGTGGTTTTCCATCTCCACTGAAGGCATATATTTGTTCCCCATAAGTCCCAATCAAGCAATTCGCTTTGTATCTGTGACATATTTCTGCTCTCCCTGCAACATATTGTGCCTATGTCTATGTGTCTATATGTTTTTTAACATTTACTGTCGGTCTATTTTCTGTGTGTCTTATTATGACTAATAAAAGTTATGTTTTAAATCAGCACTCCCTCTCAGTGATCTGAGGGTTTATCCCTTATATCTCCTTTCGTTTCGTTAATAAAAGGAGGTAGAAAACACACTCACAATTTACAGAGCTTAGTATATCCTGGCTCTAGATGGAATTGTATCTAGCCAAATAGAGGGTGACGTTTCCCTTCTTTGTGTCATTCAGGTCACCTCAAAGCAAAGAAATATAGAGAGACAGCGCTCTCATAGCGTAACTGAGTATATGAACAAAAGGTAAGGATGATGCAATTGGTCTCACTCACCGATGTTGGAGCCTTGTTCTTCCAGGCTCGGGCTTCTTAGCGTGCAGTACTACTTAATGGGTGAGTACATGACCACTTTCTGTGCCGTTCTCCTCCTGGATCAGCCTCTGGATGTATGGAGTGAGCTGGGTCAGATGGGCTTCTTGCCACCTGTAACCCCTCCTAGGTCTCTGGGTACGTGGTAAGATAGATGAATGTTAGTGAAAAAAAGGGCAGAAACATCTAGGTGGTGTTAAAAAGACATTGATATTTTTTTAACAAACAAAGGGTAAAAAAGGGGGGTAATAGTATAAAACCAAGGTAAAAACTGAGACGTGTTTCGGCACTATATATGTGCCTTCTTCAGTTAGTATGTTGTGTGAAATAAGGGGGTCTGAGTCTCTCATAAGTCTGTCTTTTATGTGGTCTGCCTTTTCAGTCAATTGTTCCAACGTCCACTCTGTGTATAGTTTACTTCCGGGTTCGGGGGTGTTGCGGTCACGTGGTACGTGCCCGTCATCACACTGCGTCACCGCAATCTTGGACATGCATTCCAAGCCTGCTTGTTTGCATTACACTTCATTGGTAGTGGTTTCTACTTTCTATTTGTGGTAGTTTCACTTGTGGACATGATAACAAAAGTGATGGGGCAAAAAAATATGAGCTAAGAACAAGTAATTTTGAACTCACAAAGACAGGATGGTAGACCGGTGTTATTTCATCAATAAATAAGAGCAGTGAGGCATAAATGTATACCCTCACCAGGGACAATTCCACTTTGGGAGAAAAAGAAAGACAAATAAAGGGGCAGCAGCAAAAAATTACCTGGCTGAGAATACAACAAATATACATATGTACAGAAAAAATGGTTTCCCGTCTATTCCCTATCAGGGTGGCTGCATGGACCAGAAGTATTCAGCCTGATACATGAATAAAACATAACAAGAAAAAATTTGTCATTTGCACTCACCCCTGTAGCTCCATGCGAAACAAAACACAATCAGAGGTTTTAGTTTACTTGAATGGCCATTAAAGTGTAAGCTTACCTGCCACATAAATTTAATGAACTGAAAATTGTTATTGTGTAACAGTGCCGCATTTAGAGACACTGAGCTATTCATATATGACCCATTGTAGTGTCAATGATTATCTTCATAGATTTTTGTATTAGTGTGCCTGCAGGTTTCCTCTTAGCGTCCCCGTTTTAGCACCATATTACTGGGCAGGCGCTGAATCAGCAGCCTGCCCCATAATGCAGTGCTAAGCCCCTGTATACTCATTGCAGCGCTAATGAGCCGCCGCGAGTATCCCTTTGTGGAGTTCATAGGACTCCATGGAGGCTTGTGCTGCTAGGTCACATGACCTGCAGAGATCCTGCAGGGCCGCGGAGTGACTCGCGGAGGGCGACTAGGGACTATTTGTCCCCAGTCTTAATATACTCCCCACGGCCAGAAGCGGCGGATCGGCCCACTGTTCTCGCTGCAGGATGAGAGGTGAGTATCTGATTTTTGGGAGTTGTTTCAGTTGCTTCTGATTCTGCAGGAGTGAAATGAGTTAGCACCAGTGTCTAGATTTTCAGTTAACCACAGTGGTGTGGTAATTAGGGTTAGGACATTGTGATTAGGGATGAGCAAAAACACCCCCGTGTTCGGTTCGCATTCGAACTCGAACAATTTCATAAGTTCGAGTTCGAGCGCAAACATGAACCGAACTCAATGCAAGTCAATGGGACTCGAAAGTTCGAATTTTAGAGTGCCCTCCAAGAGGCAAGATATTTGCCATGAAAGGTGTATGGGGGTCTGGGTAGTGCCCTGGGGGACAGGAAACAAGGACAAAAAGTTTAAAAATTTTTTTAAAGGAACAGTGAGTTTTCCATGAATAAAAGGTTAAGAATAAAAACGAAAAATTCCTTCAAATATCATGCCTAGGAGGTCCCCATAACCTGCCCGTGAAGTGGTGGATTTGTAGGATGTATAGAAACATTTAAAAAAAAAAAATGACATTTCAAATGACGGTAAATAGTTTTCCTTTAATCTATTCACAAACAACTGCTTGGGGCGGCAGTCTGTATGAAAAGAGGAGACATTTTAGGACACGCAGAACAAGTTTAGTGATTTTTTGGCTAAGTTATGGTGAAACTTATGCAGGCTTTGGATGAAAGTAACAATAGGTGCTTTAAAATTGGGCCTTTAGTGTCGGCAACAGTGCCGTCACAGTGTAACCCCTTTTGTGGTATTGTGGAAGAGTGCAGGGTTGGACCCTGCGGTCCAATATTAAAATGATATGAATCTGGTACAGGCGTCAGTGCACCCAAATATTGTGCCTTTGGTGGCAGCAAGTGCCTTCACACCGTAAGTAACCCCTCTGTGGTATTGTGGAAGAATGCAGTGGTGGGGATTTTGGGAAAGCAGAAGAGATCCCCGATCTATTCAGTTACGTCAGCATCAGGGGATTGATAGCTGCTGATCCAGGACTGATTCATTTTTATAAATGTCAGCCGGTCTACAGAGTCGGTGGACAGACGCACTCTTTTGTCTGTGACAAAACCTCCAGCGGCACTGAACGTCCTTTCAGAAAGCACGCTGGATGAAGGGCAACCTAGTAGCTGCATAGCATATTGGCTAAATTCTGGCCAGTGATCCAATCTCAACACCCAGTAAGCCAGTGGATCATCTGCTGTAAAGGTATCCAGGTCTGCCCTTGCCCCTAGGTAGTCCTGCACCATATGGTGAAGACGCTGGCAATGGGTGCCTACATTTGACGTCCCTGGGCATCTTGGACTAAAAAAAATTAAAAAGGCATCAGTCAAGCGGCCCTGGCCTTCACCGCTCTTCCTCTGATCATCCACAGCCTCAGAAGCACCTGTGTCATCACTTGGTAACTTACCAGTGCCTGTAAAGGTGTTACACAAGTGTCGCTTTAGAGCATCCTCAAGTTGTTTCATCCTGTGCTCCCTCTGTGCAGGCAGGATGAGCTCTGCAACTTTACCCTTGTATCATGGATCAAGAAGGCTTGCCAACCAGTAATGATCCCTCTCCTTGATAGCACGAATCCTGGGGTCCTTTACCGGGTTTTGCAGGATAAGGGAGCCCATGCAGCGTAGGTTGGAGGTGGCATTAGCGTCCTAGTCTTCCTGGTCAATGAGGATGACCCCATCGTGCACTTCCTCCTCCCAGCCCCGTACTAGTCCTTGGGTTTCTGGGCACACGAAACCCTCCCTTGAGGAAACCCCACCTTCAATGCCCCCACTACTTAAATATTCCTCCTCCTCCTCCTCATCCTCCTCCTGTCTGATCTGAGGACCCGCTGGAATGCTGTCTGCGTAAAGACTGGGGCCTTCAGAGCTAGGGAAGGCCTCCTCTTCCTCCTGCTGCTCTGCCTCTAGTGCCACATCAATAATTCCCCGCAGAGTGCGCTCCAGCAGGAACACTAAAGGAATTGTGTCACTGATGCATGCACTGTCCCTGCTCACCATCCTCATTGCCTCCTCAAATGGTGACAGTACAGTGCATGCATCCTTGATCATCAGCCACTGCGGGGGGAAAAAAAAACAAGTTGACCTGAACCTGTCCTTGTGCCATACTCACACAGGTACTCATTGATGGCCCTCTGCTGCTTGTGCAGACGCTGCAGCATTGCTAATGTCGAGTTCCACCTGGTGGGCATGTCACAGATCAGACGGTTTGTGGGAAGGTGGAATTCTCTTTGAATTTCTGCCAAGCAAACACTTGCTGGGAATGTCCGTTTGAAATGGCTGCAGACTTTTCTGGCTATCTTCAGAACAGAAAATGAGGTTGTGAGCATTTGACTGGTCCGGAGCTTAGAAATTCCACTAAGGGCATAGGGTTGCCGAAAAATACCCTACACGCAAAACGTTCCTCAGAGCCGGGCTAGGGGCTCCACCTATTGACTTGAGGTTTTCCAGTGGAACTGATTTGGTGAATATACACATCTCGACTCCACAACCTTTGGAGAAGGAGAACTATCTTATACCAATTCGAACAATCCCATTAAATCTCCTGAATTTAAAGAATTCTGCAATTTCAAAAGTGATGTATGGGAACTTTCTTATGCCGAGTCTTGAGACAGTTCATTGAATATTGAATACGAGATTGCATTGATTTTGCACCCATTATAAGAAGTGCATACTCCCCTGTATGTTATTTATAGATGTCCGCTTATATTGTCAACATTGCTAATCGATGCGTATTCCATTGATAGTTATATGATTATAAGATCATCTATACACACAATAATTACAGTTTACCAATACTGCAGGCGCCTAGGGAAACTCTAAAAGGTTTTAGATTAATCTTCTTTCCAGGCTCTGTAACGATATCATGGGTGATAACATGCGTTTTTCCTGGTACTGAGAAAAACACATCCCTGTTTTTATACACAAACTCCTTCACTTCCTGCTTCTGATGAGGGGCAAGAGTCTCAGCAATATATACATCAGGTTCCTTCTCGCTAGTAGCAGGTTTACCTTTACACGTGAAGAGAGCCTCACGCTCTACCCAGGGTTTCAATAAATTAATGTGGTAGATCTGTTCTACCTTCCGTCTACCCGGCTGGCTTACTTTATAGTTCACTTTGCTTATCTGTTCAATAATCTCATAAGGCCTTCGCCAGCTGGCCAGGAATTTACTTTCCACGGTAGGGATCAGGACCAGAACTCTGTCCCCTGGCTTGAATTTCCTTAACCGTGCATTTCTATTGTAACTGGCTTGCTGAGCCCTTTGAGATTTCTCCATATTTTCTCTGACTATAGGCAGGACTGCTTCTATTCAGTCTTGTATTTGGGCAACATGTTCTATCACACTACGGTGAGGGTTATGCTCTTGTTCCCATGTCTCTTTGGGAATATCCAGAATGTCCCTGAGATGTCTGCCATACAATAGTTCAAATGGCGAAAACCCCGTGGAAGCTTGTGGAACTTCCCGAATAGAAAACTTTAGGTAAGGTATTAGACAGTCCCAGTTCTTTCCATTTTTGTCTATTACTTTACGAAGCATGGCTTTTAAAGTCTTGTTAAATCTCTCCACCAAGCCATTGGTTTGTGTGTGGTATTCCGATGTTTTCAATTGTTTAATTTTAAGGAGTCTACATAGCTCTTTCATAACTCCGTACATGAATGGAGTTCCCTGGTCCGTAAGGACCTCCTTTGGGATGCCAACCCTGCTGAACATCAGCATTAACTCATTGGCAATGGTCTTTGAGGAGGTGTTCAGTAATGGCACTGCCTCGGGATACTGTGTGGCATAGTCTACAATGACTAAGATATATCGGTGCCCCCTAGCGGACTTAAGTAATGGTCCTATTAAGTCCATACCATTTCGCTCAAGTGGGACCTCTATGACAGGTAGGGGTACAAGAGGGTTGTGGAAACCCTTACTCGGAGCCTTGAGTTGACACTCTGGGCAAGATTTACAAAACCTTTTAATGGCAGCAAATATACCTGGCCAATAGAATCGCTTAAGAACCCTTTCCCTTGTTTTATCCACTCCAAAGGTGACCTTCCAACACATGGTTGTGGGCTAGCTTCAATACCATATTCCTGTGTGTCTCTGGAACCAACAACTGTTCCAGCTCCTCAGCCCCTTTTTGCTCCACCTTGTAAAGCAAATTATTTTTCACTTTAAAATAGGGAAAACATAATGGTTTGTCAGGGTTAACCACATCATGCTCTATTATTTGCACATTTTCTTTGGCCACAGCCAAAGTTGAGTCCTCCCACTGGGCAGCTCGGGAATGTTGCCAGGATGGACTCCAATATCATGAAGCTCTACTTCTACAGGATCATCATTCTGGGGCACATCCTCCTCATTGCCTGTTACATCCTTGTCCCCCATAGCACTTTCTGGGGGGTCAGGGTGCCAGGTGGCATCACTGGCTAGCCTGTTGCCAGTAGTAAGGACTGGCAAAACGGCATTTGAGTGGGCGGAGCTAGGCATAAGTACAAGGAGCCATAAGCCTTTAAAAGAGGCTGAGAGGACTTGCTCCTTGAACTGTCGTGGGAGTAAATTGGAGTGGAGTCTAGTTCCTGCATCGCCTGCTTTGTTGCTGGTCTCATTCTGTCTGATCTGTTATTGACCTGTTTCTGGCTGAGGACCTGTATACATTTTGACCTGGCTATCCCTATCGACCATTCTCTCGCATATCCCTATTGTACTTTTGCCTGAGTGTGTGTCAGCTTCACGTTTATGGTTTTGCTGTATGGTTTATGTTATCTGTCTAGTTCTTGTCCTGGTTATTTCTAGTTCATGTATATTACTTTCTAGTTTATGTTCCTGAGTTCCTAGTTTTATGTATCCTGTCTAGTATATGTTTCCTTGGTTGCTATACAGAAGCCTATTGCAGATAGTAGGCCTGCCTGCAGGCTAATGAACACAAGTGTTCCCGCTCTGTATGTCTCGTAAGTAAGTCTTGCATCAGCAATCTTGTTCATATTTTTGTATCACGTCATGTCTGTGTGTCAGGACACAGATAGTTAATGTGTTTCCACCCAGCGACCTTCTGGCCACGAAGCCATTTGGAGCTGAGGTGATAATTAGGTTTCTTGTAGTACCTATGACCAAAGTAGCAACAAGGCACCAGGTACTCAACAGGGCATAACCCAAACAATAATGAACAAAAAATTTGATTTGCACAAGTGCAACAAGAGTACCGACATACGGTTAATTTATTAATAGACTAGAACAAACAATTGATGAATGAAAGAACACACACAATTGGCGGTAAGGGGTGTAGTGGGTGAAGCGAGGAACAAATGCGATTGCAATAAAGTAGCAATAGGGCACACGATTAGAAAGGCAAGAGAAACTATACCTCAGCGGTTCATGCCGCCTACATACCCAATAATAGATAAGTAAAGGTACCAAGCACCATGTATATTACCCAACCACTACCCACACCAACTCAGCAGTTAAAAACAAACGAAGAGAGGCATTGCTTGATGCGTTTCGCCCGTAAGGGCTTAGTCTGAAGCTAACTTACCCCTCGGACTCACCCCAATATATACCGCCCCAATAATCAGCCATAGTGTGACCAGCTGAACCGCGGGATGGTTAATCAAGTACACTTCCGGGTACATCGGTGATCACGTGAGGACCATAGCCATAGCTATAGCGCAAAACATAATTGATGCGGGGGGTCCTAGCGGTTGCTAACGCCCCAATAGAGCCAGGGATGAGAGAATTAAAAAACACTAAATTGAAGAGAGATTACTATTATCCAGCTAATCTACACCATGGGTGTATATATAGAACTCATGGGCAAAGATTGGTAGTATTATTATGATAAATCGGTTAAGGGTCAAGCAAAGGTAAAACCAAAATAGAAATTGATAACACAGGTAAACATCTAAATAAAAGGGGTGAAAGTAAACCCCTCATTAAGACCAAATGGAGACCGGGTATTGAGCTGGTAGATCCAATAAGCTTCACGTTGGAGTAATTTAATATCAGGGTTGCCCTTCCTAGGCCCAAGTTTAATTTGCTCAATACCCAAAAACTTGAAATTATTGAGTGAGCACACGTCACAAGACTGAAAGTGTCTTGCGACGGGAGTATCCTTGTGTAATCTGATGGATCTAACATGCTCCAAAATGCGAACTTTGGGGCTTCTACATCTGAGTACGAGTCTTCGGACAACGAATTAGGGTCCAATGGGGTCGAGTCTGGGCTTTCTGGTCCTGTGGAGACCAGAGGTATTTTGAAAAAAAATCCATTTCTTTTTTAGAACCACCATTCAATCTCCCCCAAACACGTGGGAGGAGGAAGGGTCCTGTCAAAACAAGGGGTCGTCAGACACGTCGAGGGGGATATCATGTGTAACTGACTCCCTTCGTATTAATAATTTGACCGACATTATATTATCTCCTGATCAGACTGCCGTATTGAAGAAAGGGTTATCTTTCGTCCCTACACCAGGCTTTGATTCATTTAATTGGATTAAAAGATATCCATTTATTTATTAGAAAATTAGCATTGCATAAACACCATCGTATGCACCTAGAACGGGCTGCAAATAACTTCAGCCTTACCACCAATGATTTGGAATGTCTGTCATCTCTTATTTCACTTTTGGATGACAATACACCTCCTGACAGTGGGACATACACTGACCTTAAACCTAGGAGTAGATTTACCCCTCACTTTTATGAGTATTCCAATTTGGACAATTTTTGTAAGGTTGTGTGCAATGAAATTGCTTCACTCAACAGTCATGAACTCAGGTCAGCACAACCTGATAACTTGAGTCCTCGCGAACGGGTTGCCTGGGGTGAATTGCAAAAAATGGCTCAAATCGTCATTAAGATGTCTGACAAAGGTGGGAATGTCATTCTTATGAAGGTTGACCAGTACCGCGATATGGTATTGACCCTACTCAATGATGGTATTACATATAAGACCCTACCAAGGGATCCAACTGATCAATTTTCGACTCTTTTGTTGTCTATTCTTAATGATGGTTTATGTGAGGGCTCCATTAATCAGGATGAGTTTAATTACATGCGACCCTTCCGACCCACGATTGCTACATTTTACGGCCTCCTCAAGATTCATAAAAACAGCATTTCTCCTCCTGGTAGACCCATAGTGTCTGGTATGAAATCTTTATCACAGAATCCAAGCACCTATATTGATCAGATCCTCTGTGGGATTGTACGTAAACTACCCTCCTATATTCAGAACTCCAAACAAACCTTGAGGGAATTAGAAGATTTTACTGACCAATTGGGATACCCCTACGCAATGACTGGGGATGATGACTAGACCACAATAGTAAATTATTGGCAGAAGAAGGTTTCCGAAACAGAGTTGTATTTAAAGACCCAGCGGCATCCTTGTGAATTGAGATATCCAAAAAATTCAACACATCATTCTGAGTCTCATATGTGAACTTAAGATTCAGGTCATTAATATTAAGACATAGGAAAAAAGGCAAATGCCGCAATCTCCACCAGGAGGGAGCCCAGACTTCAAACCTCACGAGGTCACCACCGAAGGGACGCCGCAGGTCCCATAGACAATAGACACAGGAAAGGTGGGATCTTCGAGTGAGGCAAAAGAAATTTATTCGGGTACAGCAGACCTCAGGAAAATAAACATGTGACGTTTCGACCCGCAGGTCTTAATCATACATGTGCACATTAAACTTAAACCCTTATACTTATACTGCTTTAAATTGTTTGCATGCTTGATGCAATTAACCAATCATATAATTAATTAAGCATTCCAGGCAGATGAATTATTTAACAAACATGCAGCCCCAGATAAAAAAAGAGAAATCTGGGGAAACAGAAAGCCTAGTATATATAAGCAAATTAGTTTCATGAAAAAAAGAAGAAAAAGGAAGAAAAAAGAAAAAAAAGGATTTAAAAAGTTTAAAAGAAATTTATGGAGGGGGATATTACAGCAATAATATCCACAAACATATTTATACCTACTTTTAAAGTATTCTACATATACATATGTATAATTGTATAGGAAGTTGACACCACTGTATCACAAGTCTAAGTGAGATGATATAGATACATGTATAGATCTCATCACCAACCACATAGAGTGGATACTCCACTGAATAGCACAGTAAATATGGTCTATAATAATGAAAGATCATAGTCCAATGACCACCATGTGGAGCCTCCAGAATATGGAGGATACACATGATGCTCGATGAGAGCAGGGAAAAGGGGGATATAGAGAAAATAACGTTCAGAAACATATATTAAGATCGAATTCTCGATTTAAACCCTTGGGCCACAAAGTGTCAAGTTTATGTATCCACCTCTTTTCCCTGCGTTTAAGTAAACAAGTCCTGTCACCACCACGTCTAAGTGGTGGGACTTGGTCGATGACTTGGAAACGTAATTGTGCCACACTGTGGGAGCAGAGATGAAAATGCTCTGCCACAGGTAACTCTAATCGCCTAGTGCGAATCGTAGATTTATGTTTGCTAATTCTGTCTTTCACCTTCATGGTTGTTTCACCTACGTACAAAAGGCCACATGGGCATTTTAACACATAGATTACAAATGAGGATTCGCAGGTGAAAAAACCTTGAATAGGTATTTTCTCGCCTGTCTGTGGGTGTGATATAGAATCTCCCTTGATCACAGCACTACATGAAGCACAATGTAGGCAGGGAAAAGTCCCATGTCTTCTTGGTGCTAAGGTGACCTGCTGATGCTTCTTAAGGGATCCCACGTCAGCACTGACGAGGGAATCTCTCAGATTTCTATTTCTTTTATGGGCAAACAACGGTGCAAATTGGAAAGATGGAATCCCACTGTAAGCTTTTTGGAGGATTTGCCAATGTTTCCGAATAGTCTGATTTATGGATCTACTAGCCTCATTAAATGTAGTTATAAATGGAATACGAGACTCCTTGTTTTGTTTATTTTTATTTCTAGATTGGGAAATGATAGTGGTACGATCCAGAGTTTTCGATCGTATATATTCCTCCTGTAAAAGAGTTTTGGGGTAACCTCTGTCAGCGAACTTATTTGTCATTTGACGGAGTCTATCATCACGGGTGTCTGGATCAGAGACATTTCTTATAACTCTGGTGAATTGACTACGCGGTAATGATTTAAGTGTGCTCTCTGGATGAAAGCTACTATAGTGTAGAAGACTATTTCTATCTGTGGATTTTACAAATAGGTCGCTGACAAGATGTGTTCCCTCGACTCTCAGGGTCAGGTCTAAGAAGTTGATCTCGGATGGACTAGAGATCATGGTGAATTTAATATGAGTATTAACAGCATTCATCTGTGTAAAGAAAGTTGTTAGATCAATTTCAGATCCAGTCCAGATACCAAAAATATCATCGATGTATCTCCACCATGTGTGTACAAAATTAATGAAAAATTGATGTGGATAGATAAATTGATTTTCAAAAGCATCCATATAAAGATTGGCGTAGGCTGGAGCCATATTAGATCCCATGGTCGTACCTCTACATTGTTTGTATATCGTATCGCCAAATAAAAATATGTTATTATAGAGCACTATCTCCACAAGTTTCATATGAAAGGTGATATGTTCCTCTGGGAATGAATGTTTAACAAGTATGTCATGAATTGCTCTCATACCCTCCATATTGGGAATGGAAGTATAGAGGCTCGTGACATCCCACGTAAATAGGATAACCGGGCCTGTAAATGAAAGTTCTTCTATACGTCTCAATACATCCTTACTATCCCAGAGGAAAGACTGGGTCTGAATGACCAAAGGCTGGAGAACCCTATCCAGGAAGACCGATATCGGCTGAAGCACGGAATCCGTGCTAGCCACAATCGGTCTCCCTGGTGGGTTCTCCAGACTTTTATGTATTTTGGGTAACACATAAAACACCGGCAAGATAGCATGTTCTTTTTTAAGATATTTATATAGATCCTTGTCTATGATGTTCAATGTTAAAGCCTCTGAAACAACTGTATCAATTAATTTCTCCAGTTGTGTAACTTCTCCCAAATGGCTCACACTATATGTATCGGTGTCGTCAAGCTGCCTGTACACCTCCTTAACATAATCCGCGTGGTTCATAATCACTAAGGCTCCCCTTTATCGGCGGGTTTGAGAATAAGATTTTTATTATCTCTAAGATCTTTCAACGCCTGTCGTTCAAGTTTGGAGAAGTTAGGGTGTTTACCATCCACAAAAACATCTAGTAGATGATCAATATCCTGCTTCACAAACTGAATGAACGTTTCTATAGGAGGGGTTGTGGGTGGGGAGAAATCACTTTTAGTCCAGAGTTTAAGTTCTTTGGCATGAAATGAGAAATCAGATATATCAGAGATGTGTGTATCAGAAGTGTGGTGTGTCAAGGGTACATGTATCAACAGGTTCTGCTTTCCCATGAAAAAACACTTTTAATTTCACACTACGAAAAAACTTCTCTAAATCTACACGTAGGGTAAAGAGGTCAATAGGAGCAGCAGGGCAGAATGAGAGACCCTTAGATAGTACCTTATATTCAATGTCTGTGAGTATATGGTCTGATATATTTATCACTAGCGGTGCTGATTGTACATCCTTGGGTGATAGATCTTTTTTGTTCTTCCCGGGTTCTGTCTTCTTTCCACGCTTGTGATGTTTCCTCTTCCTCCTCCGTCTTGTATCTGTTGATCTCTGACTAAAAAAGAAGCAGAATTGGTAGGAGCAGCATGTGAATATAATTGGTCATCTGATGTGTCTAACTCTGTCTCTGTCTTTATAAATATGTTTGTGGATATTATTGCTGTAATATCCCCCTCCATAAATTTCTTTTAAACTTTTTAAATCCTTTCTTTTCTTTTTTCTTCCTTTTTCTTCTTTTTTTCATGAAACTAATTTGCTTATATATACTAGGCTTTCTGTTTCCCCAGATTTCTCTTTTTTTATCTGGGGCTGCATGTTTGTTAAATAATTCATCTGCCTGGAATGCTTAATTAATTATATGATTGGTTAATTGCATCAAGCATGCAACAATTTAAAGCAGTATAAGTATAAGGGTTTAAGTTTAATGTGCACATGTATGATTAAGACCTGCGGGTCGAAACGTCACATGTTTATTTTCCTGAGGTCTGCTGTACCCGAATAATTTCTTTTGCCTCACTCGAAGATCCACCTTTCTGTGTCTATTGTCTATGGGACCTGCGGCGTCCCTTCGGTGGTGACCTCGTGAGGTTTGAAGTCTGGGCTCCCTCCTGGTGGAGATTGCGGCATTTGCCTTTTTTCCTATGTCTAGCCGCAGCCGCGCACACACAGTGGTTTGAGCCCGACATCCGGAACCCGGAACCCGGAAGTATTGCGGATCACGTGACGCTTACCAACGCGACACAAAAATGATGGGAGAACAACCAGCAACCTCGGAGGGGGTCTTTTCCTACACCGCAGCGGATGCGGATCGTATTGTTGGCGCCACTGCAGCACAGGATTGTTTCCTTTGCCACCCAGGTGAAGTCACACTGAAAATGCAATTAGAAAAAACGAAAGGAAGATTGGTAAGCTGTAAACTCCATTGTCTTACTCTGACCGAATACTTTAAAGTGAAGCGTATCCCTAGGGGTCTCCGTATCAAATTGAGACCCACACTGTTTTCTGATAATGTGGAATATTGCCAGAAGTTTGAAATGATCCTTAACAAATGTTCCTTCGACATTATGTACTAACTATCGAACAACTAAAAAAGAACTTGGTGAACTAGAGACTGAGATAGTAGCTCTTGAAGCTCAATTAAAAGATATGTTGTCTCTGGAACTATTGGAACAATTACATACTCGTTTAAATAAACAAATGGAAGAGATGAGGATACAGATAGAAGATAGGAAAAGAATTAAATTTGCACGAGACCTGGAAGATTACACTAAAGGCAGAGTCTATAGATGGACTCAGGCTAACACCACTTTTGGGAATACACCTATACAATCTTCTTATCTTCGAAGACCACGCTTTCAAAAAAATCAAAAAAATCAAAAAAGACACCAAGGAATAATCTTGATCAAGACTCTACAGAGACAGAGTTAGACACATCAGATGACCAATTATATTCACATGCTGCTCCTACCATTCTGCTTCTTTTTTAGTCAGAGATCAACAGATACAAGACGGAGGAGGAAGAGGAAACATCACAAGCGCGGAAAGAAGACAGAACCCGGGAAGAACAAAAAAGATCTATCACCCAAGGATGTACAATCAGCACCGCTAGTGATAAATATATCAGACCATATACTCACAGACATTGAATATAAGGTACTATCTAAGGGTCTCTCATTCTGCCCTGCTGCTCCTATTGACCTCTTTACCCTACGTGTAGATTTAGAGAAGTTTTTTCGTAGTGTGAAATTAAAAGTGTTTTTTCATGGGAAAGCAGAACCTGTTGATACATGTACCCTTGACACACACACACTTCTGATACACACATCTCTGATATATCTGATTTCTCATTTCATGCCAAAGAACTTAAACTCTGGACTAAAAGTGATTTCTCCCCACCCACAACCCCTCCTATAGAAACGTTCATTCAGTTTGTGAAGCAGGATATTGATCATCTACTAGATGTTTTTGTGGATGGTAAACACCCTAATTCTCCAAACTTGAACGACAGGCGTTGAAAGATCTTAGAGATAATAAAAATCTTATTCTCAAACCCGCCGATAAAGGGGAGCCTTAGTGATTATGAACCACGCGGATTATGTTAAGGAGGTGTACAGGCAGCTTGACGACACCGATACATATAGTGTGAGCCATTTGGGAGAAGTTACACAACTGGAGAAATTAATTGATACAGTTGTTTCAGAGGCTTTAACATTGAACATCATAGACAAGGATCTATATAAATATCTTAAAAAAGAACATGCTATCTTGCCGGTGTTTTATGTGTTACCCAAAATACATAAAAGTCTGGAGAACCCACCAGGGAGACCGATTGTGGCTAGCACGGATTCCGTGCTTCAGCCGATATCGGTCTTCCTGGATAGGGTTCTCCAGCCTTTGGTCATTCAGACCCAGTCTTTCCTCTGGGATAGTAAGGATGTATTGAGACGTATAGAAGAACTTTCATTTACAGGCCCGTTATCCTATTTACGTGGGATGTCACGAGCCTCTATACTTCCATTCCCAATATGGAGGTATGAGAGCAATTCATAACATACTTGTTAAACATTCATTCCAGAGGAACATATCACCTTTCTTATGAAACTTGTGGAGATAGTGCTCTATAATAACATATTTTTATTTGGCGATACGATATACAAACAATGTAGAGGCACGACCATGGGATCTAATATGGCTCCAGCCTACGCCAATCTTTATATGGATGCTTTTGAAAATCAATTTATCTATCCACATCAATTTTTCATTAATTTTGTACACACATGGTGGAGATACATCGATGATATTTTTGGTATCTGGACTGGATCTGAAATTGATCTAACAACTTTCTTTACACAGATGAATGCTGTTAATACTCATATTAAATTCACCATGATCTCTAGTCCATCCGAGATCAACTTCTTAGACCTGACCCTGAGAGTCGAGGGAACACATCTTGTCAGCGACCTATTTGTAAAATCCACAGATAGAAATAGTCTTCTACACTATAGTAGCTTTCATCCAGAGAGCACACTTAAATCATTACCGCGTAGTCAATTCACCAGAGTTATAAGAAATGTCTCTGATCCAGACACCCGTGATGATAGACTCCGTCAAATGACAAATAAGTTCGCTGACAGAGGTTACCCCAAAACTCTTTTACAGGAGGAATATATACGATCGAAAACTCTGGATCGTACCACTATCATTTCCCAATCTAGAAATAAAAATAAACAAAACAAGGAGTCTCGTATTCCATTTATAACTACATTTAATGAGGCTAGTAGATCCATAAATCAGACTATTCGGAAACATTGGCAAATCCTCCAAAAAGCTTACAGTGGGATTCCATCTTTCCAATTTGCACCGTTGTTTGCCCATAAAAGAAATAGAAATCTGAGAGATTCCCTCGTCAGTGCTGACGTGGGATCCCTTAAGAAGCATCAGCAGGTCACCTTAGCACCAAGAAGACATGGGACTTTTCCCTGCCTACATTGTGCTTCATGTAGTGCTGTGATCAAGGGAGATTCTATATCACACCCACAGACAGGCGAGAAAATACCTATTCAAGGTTTTTTCACCTGCGAATCCTCATTTGTAATCTATGTGTTAAAATGCCCATGTGGCCTTTTGTACGTAGGTGAAACAACCATGAAGGTGAAAGACAGAATTAGCAAACATAAATCTACGATTCGCACTAGGCGATTAGAGTTACCTGTGGCAGAGCATTTTCATCTCTGCTCCCACAGTGTGGCACAATTACGTTTCCAAGTCATCGACCAAGTCCCACCACTTAGACGTGGTGGTGACAGGACTTGTTTACTTAAACGCAGGGAAAAGAGGTGGATACATAAACTTGACACTTTGTGGCCCAAGGGTTTAAATCGAGAATTCGATCTTAATATATGTTTCTGAACGTTATTTTCTCTATATCCCCTTTTCCCTGCTCTCATCGAGCATCATGTGTATCCTCCATATTCTGGAGGCTCCACATGGTGGTCATTGGACTATGATCTTTCATTATTATAGACCATATTTACTGTGCTATTCAGTGGAGTATCCACTCTATGTGGTTGGTGATGAGATCTATACATGTATCTATATCATCTCACTTAGACTTGTGATACAGTGGTGTCAACTTCCTATACAATTATACATATGTATATGTAGAATACTTTAAAAGTAGGTATAAATATGTTTGTGGATATTATTGCTGTAATATCCCCCTCCATAAATTTCTTTTAAACTTTTTAAATCCTTTCTTTTCTTTTTTCTTCCTTTTTCTTCTTTTTTTCATGAAACTAATTTGCTTATATATACTAGGCTTTCTGTTTCCCCAGATTTCTCTTTTTTTATCTGGGGCTGCATGTTTGTTAAATAATTCATCTGCCTGGAATGCTTAATTAATTATATGATTGGTTAATTGCATCAAGCATGCAAACAATTTAAAGCAGTATAAGTATAAGGGTTTAAGTTTAATGTGCACATGTATGATTAAGACCTGCGGGTCGAAACGTCACATGTTTATTTTCCTGAGGTCTGCTGTACCCGAATAAAATTCTTTTGCCTCACTCGAAGATCCCACCTTTCCTGTGTCTATTGTCTATGGACCTGCGGCCTTCGGTGGTGACCTCGTGAGGTTTGAAGTCTGGGCTCCCTCCTGGTGGAGATTGCGGCATTTGCCTTTTTTCCTATGTCTAGCCGCAGCCGCGCACACACAGTGGTTTGAGCCGACATCCGGAACCCGGAACCCGGAAGTATTGCGGATCACGTGACGCTTACCAACGCGACAACAAATGATGGGAGAACAACCAGCAACCTCGGAGGGGGTCTTTTCTACACCGCAGCGGATGCGGATTCGTATTGTTGGCGCCACTGCAGCACAGGATTGTTTCCTTTGCCACCCAGGTGAAGTCACACTGAAAATGCAATTAGAAAAAACGAAAGGAAGATTGGTAAGCTGTAAACTCCATTGTCTTACTCTGACCGAATACTTTAAAGTGAAGCGTATCCCTAGGGGTCTCCGTATCAAATTGAGACCCACACTGTTTTCTGATAATGTGGAATATTGCCAGAAGTTTGAAATGATCCTTAACAAATGTTCCTTCGACATTATGCTACTAACTATCGAACAACTAAAAAAGGAACTTGGTGAACTAGAGACTGAGATAGTAGCTCTTGAAGCTCAATTAAAAGATATGTTGTCTCTGGAACTATTGGAACAATTACATACTCGTTTAAATAAACAAATGGAAGAGATGAGGATACAGATAGAAGATAGGAAAAGAATTAAATTTGCACGAGACTTGGAAGATTACACTAAAGGCAGAGTCTATAGATGGACTCAGGCTAACACCACTTTTGGGAATACATCTATACAATCTTCTTATCTTCGAAGACCACGCTTTCAAAAAAATCAAAAAAATCAAAAAAAGAACACCAGGAATAATCTTGATCAAGACTCTACAGAGACAGAGTTAGACACATCAGATGACCAATTATATTCACATGCTGCTCCTACCAATTCTGCTTCTTTTTTAGTCAGAGATCAACAGATACAAGACGGAGGAGGAAGAGGAAACATCACAAGCGCGGAAAGAAGACAGAACCCGGGAAGAACAAAAAAGATCTATCACCCAAGGATGTACAATCAGCACCGCTAGTGATAAATATATCAGACCATATACTCACAGACATTGAATATAAGGTACTATCTAAGGGTCTCTCATTCTGCCCTGCTGCTCCTATTGACCTCTTTACCCTACGTGTAGATTTAGAGAAGTTTTTTCGTAGTGTGAAATTAAAAGTGTTTTTTCATGGGAAAGCAGAACCTGTTGATACATGTACCCTTGACACACACACACTTCTGATACACACATCTCTGATATATCTGATTTCTCATTTCATGCCAAAGAACTTAAACTCTGGACTAAAAGTGATTTCTCCCCACCCACAACCCCTCCTATAGAAACGTTCATTCAGTTTGTGAAGCAGGATATTGATCATCTACTAGATGTTTTTGTGGATGGTAAACACCCTAACTTCTCCAAACTTGAACTACAGGCGTTGAAAGATCTTAGAGATAATAAAAATCTTATTCTCAAACCCGCCGATAAAGGGGAAGCCTTAGTGATTATGAACCACGCGGATTATGTTAAGGAGGTGTACAGGCAGCTTGACGACACCGATACATATAGTGTGAGCCATTTGGGAGAAGTTACACAACTGGAGAAATTAATTGATACAGTTGTTTCAGAGGCTTTAACATTGAACATCATAGACAAGGATCTATATAAATATCTTAAAAAAGAACATGCTATCTTGCCGGTGTTTTATGTGTTACCCAAAATACATAAAAGTCTGGAGAACCCACCAGGGAGACCGATTGTGGCTAGCACGGATTCCGTGCTTCAGCCGATATCGGTCTTCCTGGATAGGGTTCTCCAGCCTTTGGTCATTCAGACCCAGTCTTTCCTCTGGGATAGTAAGGATGTATTGAGACGTATAGAAGAACTTTCATTTACAGGCCCGGTTATCCTATTTACGTGGGATGTCACGAGCCTCTATACTTCCATTCCCAATATGGAGGGTATGAGAGCAATTCATACATACTTGTTAAACATTCATTCCCAGAGGAACATATCACCTTTCTTATGAAACTTGTGGAGATAGTGCTCTATAATAACATATTTTTATTTGGCGATACGATATACAAACAATGTAGAGGCACGACCATGGGATCTAATATGGCTCCAGCCTACGCCAATCTTTATATGGATGCTTTTGAAAATCAATTTATCTATCCACATCAATTTTTCATTAATTTTGTACACACATGGTGGAGATACATCGATGATATTTTTGGTATCTGGACTGGATCTGAAATTGATCTAACAACTTTCTTTACACAGATGAATGCTGTTAATACTCATATTAAATTCACCATGATCTCTAGTCCATCCGAGATCAACTTCTTAGACCTGACCCTGAGAGTCGAGGGAACACATCTTGTCAGCGACCTATTTGTAAAATCCACAGATAGAAATAGTCTTCTACACTATAGTAGCTTTCATCCAGAGAGCACACTTAAATCATTACCGCGTAGTCAATTCACCAGAGTTATAAGAAATGTCTCTGATCCAGACACCCGTGATGATAGACTCCGTCAAATGACAAATAAGTTCGCTGACAGAGGTCACCCCAAAACTCTTTTACAGGAGGAATATATACGATCGAAAACTCTGGATCGTACCACTATCATTTCCCAATCTAGAAATAAAAATAAACAAAACAAGGAGTCTCGTATTCCATTTATAACTACATTTAATGAGGCTAGTAGATCCATAAATCAGACTATTCGGAAACATTGGCAAATCCTCCAAAAAGCTTACAGTGGGATTCCATCTTTCCAATTTGCACCGTTGTTTGCCCATAAAAGAAATAGAAATCTGAGAGATTCCCTCGTCAGTGCTGACGTGGGATCCCTTAAGAAGCATCAGCAGGTCACCTTAGCACCAAGAAGACATGGGACTTTTCCCTGCCTACATTGTGCTTCATGTAGTGCTGTGATCAAGGGAGATTCTATATCACACCCACAGACAGGCGAGAAAATACCTATTCAAGGTTTTTTCACCTGCGAATCCTCATTTGTAATCTATGTGTTAAAATGCCCATGTGGCCTTTTGTACGTAGGTGAAACAACCATGAAGGTGAAAGACAGAATTAGCAAACATAAATCTACGATTCGCACTAGGCGATTAGAGTTACCTGTGGCAGAGCATTTTCATCTCTGCTCCCACAGTGTGGCACAATTACGTTTCCAAGTCATCGACCAAGTCCCACCACTTAGACGTGGTGGTGACAGGACTTGTTTACTTAAACGCAGGGAAAAGAGGTGGATACATAAACTTGACACTTTGTGGCCCAAGGGTTTAAATCGAGAATTCGATCTTAATATATGTTTCTGAACGTTATTTTCTCTATATCCCCCTTTTCCCTGCTCTCATCGAGCATCATGTGTATCCTCCATATTCTGGAGGCTCCACATGGTGGTCATTGGACTATGATCTTTCATTATTATAGACCATATTTACTGTGCTATTCAGTGGAGTATCCACTCTATGTGGTTGGTGATGAGATCTATACATGTATCTATATCATCTCACTTAGACTTGTGATACAGTGGTGTCAACTTCCTATACAATTATACATATGTATATGTAGAATACTTTAAAAGTAGGTATAAATATGTTTGTGGATATTATTGCTGTAATATCCCCCTCCATAAATTTTTTTAAACTTTTTAAATCCTTTCTTTTCTTTTTTCTTCCTTTTTCTTCTTTTTTTCATGAAACTAATTTGCTTATATATACTAGGCTTTCTGTTTCCCCAGATTTCTCTTTTTTTATCTGGGGCTGCATGTTTGTTAAATAATTCATCTGCCTGGAATGCTTAATTAATTATATGATTGGTTAATTGCATCAAGCATGCAAACAATTTAAAGCAGTATAAGTATAAGGGTTTAAGTTTAATGTGCACATGTATGATTAAGACCTGCGGGTCGAAACGTCACATGTTTATTTTCCTGAGGTCTGCTGTACCCGAATAAATTTCTTTTGCCTCACTCGAAGATCCCACCTTTCCTGTGTCTATTAATATTAAGACAATCAACAAACCTGCTGAATTCAAGTGCAGTGAATGTCCACACTATGATGACATCATCGATATACCGCCGCCAACTGTAAATATGTGGTCTGAATAGAGCCATGGGAGGTCCATTGATAATAGATTCCTCCCATAGTTCAAGAAATAGGTTAGCATACGCCGGCGCACAGGGAGAACCCATTGTGGTGCCGACAATCTGAAGATAAAATTTCCCGTCAAAAATAAAGTAATTGTGGCGGAGTACGAACTAAAGAAGACGAACCACAAACTTGGTGTGAACTGTATGTGAATCACCTCTATGCATCAAAAAGGTCTCCACACATCTAAGGCCCAATTCATGCGGAATACAACTGTAAAGACCCTCCACATCGAGGCTGCAAAGTAGTGCATGGGGAGGTACAGTAAAATCTTCTAATTCCCTCAAGGTTTGTTTGGAGTTCTGAATATAGGAGGGTAGTTTACATACAATCCTACAGAGGATCTGATCAATATAGGTGCTTGGATTCTGTGATAAAGACTTCATACCAGACACTATGGGTCTACCAGGAGAAGAAATGCTGTTTTTATGAATCTTGGGGAGGCCGTAAAATGTAGCAATCGTGGGTCGGAAGGGTCGCATGTAATTAAACTCATCCTGAGTAATGGAGGCCTCACATAAACCATCATTAAGAATAGACAACAAAAGAGTCGAAAATTGATCAGTTGGATCCCTTGGTAGGGTCTTATATGTAATACCATCATTGAGTAGGGTCAATACCATATCGCGGTACTGGTCAACCTTCATAAGAATGACATTCCCACCTTTGTCAGACATCTTAATGACGATTTGAGCCATTTTTTGCAATTCACCCCAGGCAACCCGTTTGCGAGGACTCAAGTTATCAGGTTGTGCTGACCTGAGTTCATGACTGTTGAGTGAAGCAATTTCATTGCACACAACCTTCAAAAAATTGTCCAAATTGGAATACTCATAAAAGTGAGGGGTAAATCTACTCCTAGGTTTAAGGTCAGTGTATGTCCCACTGTCAGGAGGTGTATTGTCATCCAAAAGTGAAATAAGAGATGACAGACATTCCAAATCATTGGTGGTAAGGCTGAAGTTATTTGCAGCCCGTTCTAGGCGCATACGATGGTGTTTATGCAATGCTAATTTTCTAATAAATAAATGGATATCTTTTAATCCCATTAAATGAATCAAAGCCTGGTGTAGGGACAAAAGATAACCCTTTCTTCAATACGACAGTCTGATCAGAAGATAATATAATGTCGGTCAAATTAATAATACGAAGGGAGTCAGTTACACATGATATCCCCCTCGACGTGTCTGACGACCCCTTGTTATATGGGACCCTTCCTCCTCCCACGTGTTTGGGGGAGATTGAATGGTGGTTCTAAAAAAGAAATCGATTTTTTTCAAAATACCTCTGGTCTCCATAGGACCAGGAAGCCCAGACTCGACCCCATTGGACCCTAATTCGTTGTCCGAAGACTCGTACTCATATTTAGAAGCCCCAAAGTTCGCATTTTGGAGCATGTTAGATCCATCAGATTACACAAGGATACTCCCGTCGCAAGACACTTTCAGTCTTGTGACGTGTGCTCACTCAATAATTTCAAGTTTTTGGGTATTGAGCAAATTAAACTTGGGCCTAGGAAGGGCAACCCTGATATTAAATTACTCCAACGTGAAGCTTATTGGATCTACCAGCTCAATACCCGGTCTCCATTTGGTCTTAATGAGGGGTTTACTTTCACCCCTTTTATTTAGATGTTTACCTGTGTTATCAATTTCTATTTTGGTTTTACCTTTGCTTGACCCTTAACCAATTTATCATAATAATACTACCAATCTTTGCCCATGAGTTCTATATATACACCCGTGGTGTAGATTAGCTGGTTAATAGTAATCTCTTTTCAATTTAGTGTTTTTTAATTCTCTCATCCCTGCTCTATTGGGGCGTTAGCAACCGCTAGGACCCCCGCATCAATTATGTTTTCTGTCAATCGGCACCAATACATTATAAGGTTTCAAGTGTCCAAGTTGTGTTCGGGTTAATGCTACCAAGCCTAGGTGGGTCCGCGTTACATTATTAGGTATTGAGACTATTATAACTTTCTCCTTAGCTGTCCTTGCATTTATGCACGCTACCGTTAGATCATAAATTCCACCCTCTTTGTGCTTGGCTTAAGGCAGTATTCTATCCCGTCCTCGTCTGTACATTTAGGGTTGGTTGCCCTGTTGCAGCGTCCTTATCGACGAGTTTCCATGGACACCAGCAGGCGCTCATTGGCCGAACTTTTCATGTGACTAATGGACTTATTTCATTGGTCTATTTGTGGATGTGGTTTCGTTTTTCGTCTCATTGGCTATGGCCCTCACGTGATCGCCGATGTACCCGGAAGTGTACTTGATTAACCATCCCGCGGTTCAGCTGGTCACACTAGGGCTGATTATTGGGGCGGCATATATTGGGGTGAGTCTGAGGGGTAAGTTAGCTTCAGACTAAGCCCTTATGGGCGAAACGCGTCAAGCAATGCCTCTCTTCGTTTGTTTTTAACTGCTGAGTTGTTGTGGGTAGTGGTTGGGTAATATACATGGTGCTTGGTACCTTTACTTATCTATTATTGGGTATGTAGGCGGCATGAACCGCTGAGGTATAGTTTCTCTGGCCTTTCTAATCTTGTGCCCTATTGCTACTTTATTGCAATCGCATTGGTTCCTCGCTTCACCCACTACACCCCTTACCGCCAATTGTGTGTGTTTTTCATTCATCAATTGTTTGTTCTAGTCTATTAATAAATTAACCGTATGTCGGTACTCTTGTTGCACTTGTGCAAATCAAATTTTTTGTTCTTGTAGTACCTCCCTGCTGTGGGAATCAAGGTACTACAGCCTTTCTTGCTGTCTGTGTTTTCAGTATCTGTATCTAGGAATTGTGTGACTGCCCTGCAGGCCGTACAATTCAATCCAGCAATCTTGTTCACGTCTGTTCATATATCACGTCATGTCCATGTAACAGTGCACCGATAGTTAACGTGTTTTCACTCAGCAACCTCCTGGCCACGAAGCCACTTGGTGCTGAGGAGTTAATTAGGTTTCTTGTAGTACCTCCCTGGTGTGGGAATCAAGGTACTACAGCCTTACCTGCTGTCTGTGTCAAAGAATCTGTCCTAAAGAATCCAAATAAACGCTACTCCAGGGTAGCGCCGTTACCGCTACATTGCCCAAACATACCACGTGAGACTCTGGCTCTCTGCCAGGCTCCCAATCAATAGTAGAGAAAGGGAAAATAGCATCTGACCCCTCTACCTCCTGCTCCTCCTCAGAGCATTGTATCTGCTGTAATGAGAATGTTTCCCATAATGGACAGAACTGAGGGAAGTCTCTCCCTATCACTATATCATAAGGTAATACAGGTACTACCCACACTTTACATACAACCTTCCCCACATCAGTGGTTATTTCTACATCTGCCGTGGGGTACAAATGGGTGTCCATGTATACAAACAATACTAATCGTTTGCCTGGAATCAAGCTTTTCAGGCTGGAGCAGAGCGCTCTTTACCAGGGTAACCTCTCTCCCAGAATCAAGGAGCGCTTGAACACCCTTCCCTTCAACCCTCACAGTCCTTAAATGGTTAATGTTCACAGTACTGGTTACCACACACAGTTTTGAACAGGTTAACAGTCTTATGCAGGGTTTGTGCTCCTACATCCCACTGCATAGTCTCATCACCTTGACGGCAATTGCGGGCTATACGTCCTGGCAAATGGCACCTGAAGCATATTATTTGCTCCTCGGTTTGGTCTTGCACCCATTGCCGATCTCTTTGGTACCTTTTACCACCGTAGTCATATAATTCCATGCTGGGCACAGGGCCTTGTCCTTTGTTGCCAGGTTTCCTATTGGCCCAGATGTTAGGAGTAGGGATGAGCGGTTCGGTTCGGAGTCCGCATCGAACATAGCCTGTTCGCAAACTACGAACATTTCCACTTGTTCGCCGTGTGTTCGCCTACAATGCACCACAATGCATTTTCCACTGGCTAGAAGCTTGTAATTGGCTACAGCCTTGCACCTGACCACAGGTCAGGTTCAAGACTATGCCAATCACGGCTCAGAGTCCTGATTGGGCAAATTTTGCCCAATCATGGGCTCACAGAGCAAAGTCCCGCAGCACACTATATAAGGTTTCACACAGCGCTTCAGCACGCGTTTGAGAGGAGATTTGAGAGGAGATTGTTGTTGTGTTAGTGTGTTTTCACTGCCAGTCTTCCATCAGCTACTGGGGGGTGGTCTCATTTCTACAAAATATCTGGGACTTGTTGTAATCTGTGTGTTCTCACTGACACCCAGTATTTTGGGGGTCAGTAATTTCTACAAAATAAATGGGATTTGAGGTGATCTGTATCTTGTCACTGCCAGTGCCACGCAGTATTTTGGGGGTCAGTAATTTCTACAAAATATTTGGGAATTGAGGTAATCTTTGTCTCGTCACTGCCGCGCAGTATTTTGGGGGTCAGTAATTTCTACAAAATATTTGGGAATTGAGGTGATCTGTGTCTTGTCACTGCCAGTGCCACGCAGTATTTTGGGGGTCAGTAATTTCTACAAAATATCTGGGAATTGAGGTAATCTGTGTCTTGTCACTGCCACCCATCAGGGGGTCTCACTGATTTATAGGAGGTTTCTGAGACTTGTAATCTGTGTCCTCTCACTGCCAGCTATCAGGGGGTCCCACATACAATTCGCAGAAATCTGCTAGAAGTAATATGTGTCTTATAACTGGCTGCCAGCTATCAGGGTGTCTCACTGAGTTATGCCAGAGTTCTGGAAATCTTTAATCTTTATACCAGAGTTGAATCAGAGTTCTGTATATATTTAATCTATATATCACTCACCATGTCAGAAAGACCAAAAAGGACAGGCAGATGCTCCCAGACACAGATAAGAGGGCAAGCAGCCTCTGTCGGGAGGCTGTGCCTCTGGTCGTGGTGGACGTGGTGCATCCTCTGCAGGGGCATGCTTGTCCTTTCTAACTGGTGCTGGCCGTCTTAAGCAGCAGCAACATACAGAGGATTTGGTGGATTGGCTAACCAGGCCATCCGAATCCTCCGAATCCTCTGCCAGCCAGGCTTGTAGTGCTTTACAGTCCACCTCAGCTGCCAAAGCATCTAATGCAGCCTCCATGTCCACAGCTACTCCTGAGGTAGCCTCACTATCACACACGGAGGAGTCAGCTGAATTGTTTGACTACATTGACAGTGACATGCTGCTTGAGGATGCGCAGCAAGTACAGTGCTCTGATTCAATTTCTGAGGTTGAGGAAGGGAGTATAATCAACCTAGAGGAAGGGGGTGCCAGTGATGACACACAAATAACTGGCACTCATGTTGCACCAGCAGCTGCAGCATACTGCCAAGTTGGCTCCAGTGACGAGGAGATAGGGGGTGATGATGACAATGATGAGGAGGTCACTGACTCCACCTGGGTGCCTGATCGAACAGAGGAGTCAAGTGAGGAGGAGGCACAACAAACACCAGGCACATCATCCTCTATGACCAACCGTAGCACTAGCCAGTCCAAGGCATCAGATGTCAGAGCTGCTCAGGTGCAGAGCGCTGTTGTCTGAAAGCACACATGCAGGAACTCTGCTGTCTGGGAGTTCTTTAAGAAATGTGCAGCAGACCCCACCGTTGCTATTTGTAATCTATGTCAGATGAGGATCAAGCGTGGGAAAGACACCGGATGCTTGGGTACCACGTGCTTGAGGCGCAAAACTTTGCGTAGGTCCTCCTCCTCCTCATCTGTCTCTACCCCCACTGTATGTCCTGCCATGTCATTGCCTACAAGCTCCACTGACAGGGATGATGCTACAGTAATGGTGTAATGGAGCTGGTTCCGGGGTGGCAGGTTTGAGCCCAATGTGCAATGATAGGACGTAGAAAGACATATATAAACAAAAGGGGTTTATTAGGAGTAAAGCATAAAAGGCAGTAAACAAATATGAATAAACAATTATGATGTAGCTGGGTAATAAATGATAGGATGGGAAAACACTGTATAAATAATAATCAGCAATAAGATTAACTAAAAGGCAAGCTGAGAGAAAGGTAGACAAAAAAGGAGCAATACTAATCTAAACTAAACTATACATTGTTACATAGTTATATAGGCTGAAAAAAGACAGGCGTCCATCGGGTTCAGCCTCTCCCACAAAACCTACTGCTGTTGGTCCAAAAGAAGGCAAAAAACCCAGTCTGAAATGCTTGCCAATATGCAACATACTGGGAAAAAGGTACTACTTACATATAAAGAAAAAGAGTAGATCGAAATAGAAATTAGAGCAGGGTTAAACCAGATATGGAGAGCAAAATAGGAGAATGAAGGGTGAAGGAGATCTTTAGAAAATAAATAGGAAATAGAAACAGAAGAGTCTTTGAGGCAGAGGGTCCTGGGTATGCAGGGGGTCCTGGGTCTGCAGGGAGTCCTGGGTCTGTAGAGCAGCAGATTCTGAGGATTCTTCAGGATGCAGGGCAACAGGCTCTGGGGATTCTGCAGGATGCAGGGCAGCAGGCTCTGGGGATTCTGTGGGATGCAGGATCAGAGGATTCTTGCAGCAGAAGGGGGTCTGCAGCAGAGGAGGTCTTGCAACAGAAGGAGTCTTGCAACAGAGAGGTCCTGGTAGCAGAGAGGTCCTGGAAGCAGAGAGGTCCTGGAAGCAGAGAGGTAACTGTACATGGGATTATACTGAAGACAGGATACAATAAAGGTCCAGGCAGGTAACTTGGAACTGGAGGCAGTTTCCTACTAGTGAGGAGATCACTGGTTTACTAGAACAATGCAGAAGCATTTTGGGATAGGTGTGGTCTTTCGTAGGGAAGAAATCAGCAGGCATTAGCAAGCACCTGGTTACTGGCTCAGCAAGGCTTTTCAGGAGATTCACTGTTAGTCTTATCACTATGGGGCAACTTGCCTTTAGCTTATGGCGCCTGCGGCTAGGGACATGACATAGCCCCCCAACAAGGGACGCACTCCGGGCGGATAAGATTGTCGCAGGCACCTCAGAATCTTCCGTAGTGGTAGGGATTCCAGAAATGTCTTCAGAATCTGAAGAAATGGGAGATGTGTTTGTATCCCGGGGTATCTCATGGGAATACCAGGTCAGCACAGTTCTGTATCTGGGCTCTGTATAGACAAAAAGGTAGAGGCATCAAAAAGCAGAGGCAATACACGATCGAGAGTGTTCTGTAACTGGTTTTGTAAAGCGAATATTAAAGACTGTTTGTTTAAAGTTTGAGCTATTGCACCAACTTGACCAGTAAGTATTGCCACGGAGGATACAATAACAGGTATGGGGTCAGTGGCACAGACTGTAGTATGGGTCATAATTTCATCAGCGGATCCCACGGCAACTGATGGAGTCTTGGTAGCTAATACTGTCTTTGTATCAGACGACTCAGCAGGTAGATTTTTGGTATCAGACAGTACTGCCTTAGTAGTGGGTATATCAACCAGAGGCGGTTCAGCAGTAGGTGCCTTGGTAGTTGGCAAGTCAACTGGTGGTACTCGAACAGCAGGCACTTTGGCATGACTAGGAACTTCATCAGCGGGCGATGCAGCAACGAACACTTCGGCAGGAACCAAAGTCTCGGCGACGGGCTCTTTGGCATGGAATGAAGCTCCTGCAGCAGGCACAGCAATTTGAACCGATGCATCCAGTTGAAGTTGTTCTTTAGCAGATAAGGCGTCTGGTTTCCCACGCACATCCTCTTGGGTGGTTATTGAAGGAGCTGGGTCCATGGTGCCAGTATTAGAGGCACAGGAAAAAGGAGAACCGTTTGGGGGTTGGATAGGCAAAGTTGTAAACGTGGCACCACAGAACATTGGGTAAGGTGCTCCAGTTTTAGGTTCTGCAGCTGAAGAGGAAATAGGTATATGAGCATAGGAGCCCTGAACTGTACAAGAGGTGGGAGTAGCAGTCCCAGTAATTCCTACCTCTTCGTAAGGGTCCTCACCACTTAGGTCCCATTCTTCAGCATCTGTAGGTAGTAAATAGTAGGAAGATATGCCATCTTTTTGTGGTTTACTATAGGGCGTGTTCGTAGTAGAAGCCGTGTCTCTCATACGCCGATCTGGGCCACCATGGGGATGACCTGTAATGATATCTCTGAAGAGTCAGTGTCCCAGCCCTCTGAACCAGGATCATATGCAGAATGATGGCTGGGGGTGATAGGATTAGTTGTTGTCCATAATTAGTCTTTTTGACTGACGTACTGTATTTCTAGCTTCTAAAGCTTTTTCAAACAGGTCCAAGTCATTTTTGCAGACCACAGTTCCGTTTGAAGCAATAACACAGTTCGAGGGTATATATTCCTTAAGAGGACTGACTTGTTTTGACGAAATTACTGGCTTCTGAGATTGCTGGCTAAGAGCAATAGTGCCAGTGGCAAATACAGGCGTTGTCTCCATAGGTTTATCAAAATCATCGGGTACTGATAGTTCATATACTATAATGAAATACGTATCTGGTCAGCGCGAAATGGTAGAACGCAAGGGATATGTGGGTAATCTTGTTGCGTTCTACCATTTCGCGCTGACCAGATACGTATCATTATAGTATTTGTTCTTGGTTTGGGGGAAACCACTACTTTCTGGTCGAGCGGGTATTGGGTATATCACCCTGTTCTGGGCGCTTACCATTTCTTTTCAACTGATAGTTCATAGTCCATAGGTTCAGAAGGTAGAGGTATTGAAGGTTGTGATCTGGTAGGCCTTGGCGGAGATGAAGGAAGCGGTGTAGGGGTAGAAGGCTCTCTATAAAAAGGATCAGGAATATTTGCAGGTTTAGGAACTGGGGTGTATTTCTTAGGACCGGATATGGCTGCAGGAGTAGCTTTAGACTTAGATGCTGGGGTCCTCTTAGGTGGTCTTATGGGGCAGAGCGGTATATAATGGCCTGGCGCCCCGCAAAAGGTACAGAGGTTGGCATTCAGTCTCCTGGCACATTCTGCTGGGGATAAAGGACCATGGGTTACCTTAGTAGCAGGAATGTTCTCTTTAGTGGAAGGAGTCCATGGTCTTTAAAGCTGTAGATTTAGGAGTTGAATCAGGTGAGCCAGGAACTCCTGAAGGGCTTTCTGAATTAACCCTGTGAGGGTTTCTATCATTGTGGGCTCAATTGGTACTGGCTTCTGCATTATGTAATGGAGCTGGTTCCGGGGTGGCAGGTTTGAGCCCAATGTGCAATGATAGGACGTAGAAAGATGTATATAAACAAAAGGGGTTTATTAGGAGTAAAGCATAAAAGGCAGTAAACAAATATGAATAATCAATTATGATGTAGCTGGGTAATAAATGATAGGAAGGGAAAACACTGTATAAATAATAATCAGCAATAAGATTAACTAAAAGGCAAGCTGAGAGAAAGGTAGACAAAAAAGGAGCAATACTAAACTAAACTACTTACATATAAAGAAAAAGAGTAGATAGAAATTAGAGCAGGGTTAAACCAGATATGAAGAGCAAAATAGGAGAATGAAGAGTGAAGGAGATCTTTAGAAAATAAATAGGAAATAGAAACAGAAGAGTCTTTGAGGCAGAGGGCCCTGGGTCTGCAGAAGGTCCTGGGTCTGCAGGGAGTCCTGGGTCTGTAGAGCAGCAGATTCTGAGGATTCTGCAGGATGCAGGGCAGCAGGCTCTGGGGATTCTGCGGGATGCAGGATCAGAGGATTCTTGCAGCAGAAGGGGGGTCTGCAGCAGAGGAGGTCTTGCAACAGAAGGAGTCTTGCAACAGAGAGATCCTTGTAGCAGAGAGGTCCTGGTTACAGAGAGGTCCTGGAAGCTGAGAGGTAACTGTACATGGGATTATACTGAAGACAGGATACAATAACGGTCCAGGCAGGTAACTTGGAACTGGAGGCAGCTTCCTACTAGTGAGGAGATCACTGGTTTACTAGAACAATGCAGAAGCATTTTGGGATAGGTGTGGTCCTCTTTTGTAGGGAAGAAATCAGCAGGCATTAGCAAGCACCTGGTTACTGGCTCAGCAAGGCTTTTCAGGAGATTCACTGTTAGTCTTATCACTACGGGGCAACTTGCCTTTAGCTCTCTTATGGCGCCGGCGGCTAGGGACATGACAAATGGATGTACCAGCTCCTTCCTCACAATGTGACAGCATCCCATCAGCTGAAGATTTACGCAGTCAGATTACGTTGCCCCAGCTGCTGCAGCGTAAGAAAAAAATATAGTCCCAACCATCCCCAAGCATAGTGTCTAAATGCCAGCGTAGCAAAATTACTTGCATTGCAGCTGCTGCCTTTCCAGCTGGTGGACTCTGCTCCCTTCCATGAATTTGCTGAATGTGCTGTACCACAGTGGCATGTTCCAAAATGCCATTACTTTTCACGGAAGGCCATTCCAGCACTATACCAGCACGTGGAAGACAATGTTATCGAGTCATTGGTAAACGCAGTCAGCAGCAAGGTGCATGTGACTTTAGACACATGGTCCAGCAAGCATGGACAGGGTCGTTACATTTCCTTCACGGCACACTGGGTAACTCTGATTGCAGCTGGGAGGGATCCAAGACGGGGCTCTGTGCTGGAGCTTGTTCATCCACCACGCCTCCAGAAAGCTGCTTGTATGAGGTCTGTCTGCTCCACCACCACCTCTCCCTCTTCCTCCTCCTGTGTCTCTGGCGAAGTGGCAGTTAAACCGACGCCTGACAGGGGCTACGCAATGGCTCAAGCAAAAAGATGCCATACTGTGCTTGAGCTGGTTTGTTTACGGGACAGGAGCCACACCGGGCCAGAAATTCTGTCAGCTCTGCAGGGGCAGGTGCAGAGATGGTTAACACCACGCCAGCTTCAGCTGGGAATGGTCGTCTGTGATAATGGCAGCAACCTTCTCCCCGCCCTACGCCAGGGTAAGTTGACGCATGTACCATGCCTAGCACACGTCCTAAATCTGGTGGTACAGCGTTTCCTAACCAGGTACCCAGGGCTGGCAGAGCTTCTCAGCCAGGCCAGAAAAGTCTGCAGCCACTTCAGACGGTCATTCCCAGCAAGCGTTCGCCTGGCAGAAATTCAAAGAGAATTCCACCTTGCCACAAACCGTCTGATCTGTGACATGCCCACCAGGTGGAACTCGACATTAGCAATGCTGCAGCATCTGCACAAGCAGCAGAGGGCCATCAATGAGTACCTGTGTGAGTATGGCACAAGGACAGGTTCAGGTCAACTTGGTTTCCCCCCGCAGTGGCTGATGATCAAAGATGCATGAACTGTACTGTCACCATTTGAGGAGGCAATGAGGATGGTGAGCAGGGACAGTGCATGCATCAGTGACACAATTCCTTTAGTGTTCCTGCTGGAGCGCACTCTGCGGGGAATTATAGATGTGGCTCTAGAGGCAGAGCAGCGGGAGGAAGAGGAGGCCTTCCCTAGCTCTGGAGGCCCCAGTCTTTCCACAGACAGCATTCCAGCGGGTCCTCCTCAGATCAGAGAGGAGGAGGAATATTTAAGTAGTGGGGGCATTGAAGGTGGGGATTCCTCAAGGGAGGGTTTTGTGTGCCCAGAAACACAAGGACTGGTACGTGGCTGGGAGGACGAAGTGCACGATGGGGTCATCCTCCTCATTGACCAGGAAGACTCGGAAGACTCGGAAGCTAATGCCACCTCCAACCTACGCTGCATGGGCTCTCTTATTATGCAAAGCCTGCTAAAGGACCCCAGGATTCGTGCTATCAAAGAGAGGGATCATTACTGGTTGGCAACCCTTCTTGATCCACGATACAAGGGTAAAGTTGCAGAGCTCATCCTGCCCACACAGAGAGAGCACAGGATGAAAAAACTTGAGGACGCTCTAAAGCGACACTTGTGTAACACCTTTCCAGGCACTGGTAGGTTACCAAGTGATGACACAGGTGCTTCTGAGGCTGCGGATGATCAGAGGAATAGTGGTGAGGGCCGGGGCCGCTTGACTGATGCCTTTTTAAAACTTTTTAGTCCACGACGCCCAGGGACGTCAAATGTAGACACCCATTGCCAGCGTCTTCACCATATGGTGCAGGACTACCTAGGGGCAAGGGCAGACCTGGATACCTTTCCAGCAGATGATCCACTGGCTTACTGGGTGTTGAGATTGGATCACTGGCAAGAACTTAGCCAATATCCTATGCAGCTACTAGGTTGCCCTTCATCTAGCGTGCTTTCTGAAAGGACGTTCAGTGCCGCTGGAGGTTTTGTCACATACAAAAGAGTGCATCTGTCCACCGACTCTGTAGACCGGCCGACATTTATAAAAATGAATCAGTCCTGGATCAGCAGCTATCAATCCCCTGATGCTGACGTAACGGAATAGATCGGGGATGTTTACTGCATTCACAAACCCTCCAGCACTGAACTCTTCCACAATACCACAAAAGGGTTACGGTGTGAAGGCACTTGCTGCCATGAAAGGCACAATATTTGGCTGCACTGACGCCTGTGCCACATTTATATAATTTAAAAATTTTTGAACCGCAGGGTCCAACCCTGCACTCTTCCACAATACCACAGAGGGGTTACTGTATAATGGCACTTGCTGGCCTGGCACCAAAAGCACAATATCTGGGTGCACTGACGCCTTTACCAGATTCATATCTTTTTAATATAGGACCGCATGGTCCACCCCTGCACTCTTCCACAATACTACAGAGGGGTTATTGTATGAATGCACTTGCTGGCCTGGCACCAAAGGCACAATATTTGGGTTCACTGCCACTGACGCCTGTACCAGATTCATATCCTCAGAGGGGTTACTGTGTGACGGCACTGTTGCCAACGCTAAAGGTCCAATTTTAAGCACCTATTGTTACTTTCATCCAAAGCCTGCATAAGTTTCACCATAATTTAGCCAAAAAAAATCACTAAACTTTTTCTGCGCGTCCTAAAATGTCTTTTCATACAGGCTGCCGCCCCAAGCAGTTGTTTATGAATACATTAAAGGAAAAGCATTTACCGTCATTTGAAACGTCATTTTTTTGTTTTTAAATGTTTCTATACATCCTAGAAATCTGCCACTTCACGGGCAGGTTATGCGGACCTCCTAGGCACGATATTTGAAGGAATTTTTCACCCTTATTTCATGGAAAACTCACTGTCCCTTTAAAACCTTTTTTTTTTTACTTTTGGTCCTGGTTTCCTGTCCCCCAGGGCACTACCCGGACCCCCATACACCTTTTATGGCAAATATGTAGCATATATGCCCTCTTGGAGGGCACTCTAAAAATTGAATTTTGAGTCCCATTGACTTGTATTGAGTTTGAGTTCGAATTCGAACATTTGAAAAGTTTGAGTTTGAATGTGAACCGAACTCGGGGTGTTCGGCTCATCCCTAGTTAGGAGATCTGGGTTTAGGCTGAGGTTCATGGGGATACAGCTCCTTTGCAGTCACATACTGTCCAACCAGACACATCTCCTCAGGATCCTTTGGGTCACCTTAGCTGACCCATTGTCGCAGGGCGCTAGGCAAATTACTGAGAAAACGGTCCATGACCAGCATCTCCACAGTTTCTGTGGGCGAGTTTGTCTCTGGTTGTAACCATTTCTGAGTAAATCTCAGCAGCTCATACATCTGAGTCCTTGTAGGTTTTGCCATATCATAGCCGCACTTGTGAAACCTTTTTGGCTCGTAGTGTGAGGGTTATTCCAATACGGCTTAATATTTCGCTTTTCAAGCGTATGTAGTCCTGAGCTTGGCTGTAAGGCAGATCCTCATAGGCTTTCTGGGATTCCCCACTCAGACATGAAGCTAACAGTCCCGCCCACTGTTCAAGGGGCCAATTTTCTCTGTCAGTGACCCGCTCAAAGGTCGTGAGATAGGCCTCCACATCATCTGCCTCAGACAGCTTGTGCAGAAAGTCAGTCGCTCGAATACGCCGCTCCTTGTCCGCAGGAGGGCTCGCTGTACCAGGTAGTAAGGCTTGCTCCAAACCATTTGTGAAGATTGCTCTGTCTTCCTGCTGAGCTTCCCTTACACTTTCCACTTGTGCCACGAATAAGCGGTTGATTTCTTGCTGTACAGCACCTGCCTGTACCAAGGCTTTCACCAAATCCTCCATTATCACTGCCAAATGGGGAGAAATGAGCCTCCACAGGAAATCTGTTTAAACGTGCCAGGAACACACTTTGTTTTTTCCTGCAGCATCACCGTGCTGATAAAGCCTTCAGCTGTTCACCAGACAGTTTCACCAGGCGCTTTGCAAACTTCTATGCCCACAGACCTGTTGGCGCTTTGCCTGCATTCTCCACCATATTGTCACATGGGGGCGCCATAGCGCGGTCCTCTAGGGCAATTATGGTGCAGAAACAGTCTCTTTATATATATCTCAGAGTATATTTCTTCACTCCAGCAAACAAACAAAATATAACAGAAAACAAAGCTTAACTTGTCTGAGTACTGACTAAACAATATAATGTCTCTCACTACTTTGGGAAAATAACCAAAAATAAAGCTTTGCCAACCTCAGAGCTTCACTATGTTTGCTGATGCTGATCTCTCAGTCTGTCTGTGTGTCTCAGTCTGCAATCTCCTTACTTCCTTCTCACTGGTTCCTCACACCCAGGAAACATTTAAGGGCTTTTAATTAGCAGGTGTGGAGACCTTGCAGCACAGGAGAACAATTTAAAACATGTATTTTCCTCCTGGGTTTAAACAGCCAAATTCTCTCCTACAAACATAGGGGGAATATACACACCGTCGAACACAATTCCCCTCACCTTATCACAATATATATGTTGCTGCTGAGGTAGAAAGTTTAAAACGAGTTCCAACAAACTTTGCTTATTGATTTTAATTCATACTCACACTTGTTAAATAGAAAACAAAGACTAATGATGAACGATAAACCCTACTCATATGCAGAAATGTAACATTATTATCCTGTATTCCGTATGAATTTTAAAATAAGGATTATTTGAATTAATATGTTAGATTTCTACTTTCTAGTATATCTGCGAAAGAGCTGATGCAGAAGCAGGTCACTGTGAAGCTGGGAGTTCTAAATAAAATTATGTCAAGATGGCTTAAATTGATCCCCTATCAGCAGAAACACACAGTACATAGGGAGCTCCGAGAGGCCTTTCAGATTTAACAAAACCAGCGGATCCGCTTTGCACCATGAAACATGCTGTCAGGCAAACATATAATACGGAGCTTACAAAAGAGAAAATGCAAAACAAAGAAAAATGCTTTGCTTCTTCATGTTTTAAGTGCTAAATTATCCCTGACTTTTAAATTTCCCTTAGGCACACTTATGTAAAAGCTTACTAAATTATCTGAAAAGTGCAAAAGCATAAGTCAGAGAGACTAAAAAGAGAAAAAGAGAATATTGGAAGGAGATAGTCTTTGGTTTTCATGAAATATAATGATTTTCACAATAATTGGACCAATAGTATTGGGCATGTAGATGTTTTAGCTTCAAGCTAAAGATGACTGGGAACTGCATTCAAATATTAATCCAACAGTTATTACCTCAATCTCTTATGGGAATTGTGTATCTCATTATGTTTGGTAACCTTGCACAGAAATTTCACACAATTTTGTTACTAGCATGTAAGCCATATATGAGTATGAAATAGTGCACAACCTGGTCCTTTCCTAGATTACAGAAAAAATATTTTGGGAAAAAAATAGAAAATTGGAGTTTTAAAAACAAATCTTACCACATACTGTATGTGGATCAAAATTTCATTTACAGACATATATTTATATACAGTTAGGATTGCTTTTATGCGTTGTAAAAATGTGATATGTATATTTTTTCCTTTTTACATTGATTAACTCATATAGTTGTCTGCCTGTGATCAGAGGTTTCTTTTATATTTTGCTCAATTCATTGTATTATTTTTATGGTATAAAGGAGCATCAGTCTATAATTAGAAAACCATCAGCTCTGTAACAGATTTCTTTTAAAGCTAAAGCTTTACCATGCTAATGTTCATGATGCCACTGACAGAATGCGATACACACATTCATCTCACTTATTTGTATACTGAGAATACATGTGTTATAGACTAGTGCAATTCGGTTCAAGCCATATCCAAATTTGGCTGAAACGTATAAACTTTTTCAGCTGCAAATCGCCAAGAAGCCAAATCGAATCACTTCTTAACCGAATCTGAAATATATGTTCAGAATAGATCCCAAATGATCCGAATATAATCAGATCAATTCAGAAGACTGAAGACTGAAACCGGCTGGGTGGAGTAGAGGTAACATCACTGCTCTGCATGGAGAGAGCCTGTGGAGTCATGGGTTCGATCCCAGCAAGCAACCTCTCCAGTAAGAGTCCTTGGGCAAGACACCTAACGGTACATACTCGCCACCCAGGACATACTTGAAAATGAGAGAAATCTCAATGTATCCTTCCTGGTAAAATCCTTTATAAATAAATAAATGAATAAATAAATATACCGCATTTGTACATCCCCTTGAGACTCAAAAAAAATAATTGCATTCAATGTGCAATGCAAGGTCCCTGACTCTAATCAGAAAACAAGTAGAAATAACAACCATAACCCTAAGGCCTGGTCCACACCTGGGCGTTTTACATTGCGTTCCTACGCACTGTAAAACGCTCAAACACTGAAATCCCATTATTTCCTATGAGCATGGTTCCCACCTGGGCGTATTACAGCATGTAGGAACGCGCTGTAAAACGTCCTACGCTCAAAGAAGTACAGGAGCTTCTTTGGGGCGTATCACAGTGCGTTTGCAGCCATAGACTTCAAAGTGACCACGCTGAAATGGGCGTTTGCGCGTTTTCGTCATCAAAAACGCGCGTATGAACGAGCAAGTGAAAATGGTGCATATCAAGAAGTATTCTTCATTGGCCGTCTCCGTAAGACAGGAAGTATTTTTCATTGGTCGCCTCTGTAGTCAATAAAAAAAATGCGCGTATGACGCGCGCTTCTAATTGTCAAAAATGACAGGTAATACGCTCATAAAATGCCCGACAAAAACACGCGTAAAACGCAAATATGAGATACGCTCAGGTGTGAACCCAGGGTAAAAATACCCTTATCATAAAACAAGCAGAAACAGTAGCCCTAACCCTAAAACAACCTTTATAATAAAACAAGTGTAGCGCTGGTTTAAATCCTGCCGCTGTAGTTACTTGTTTCTGGCCACCAGGGGGAGACGAACGCAATGTAAACTGATACTGGACACTTTCGGACTACGTTTTCCAGCATGCTTTGGGGCAGGAACAGGAAGTGGGTGGGGAGAACCGGGAGACATCCGCAACCTCGTGCAGAGGAGAGCCAGTGCGCGCCAAGGGGTGATTAGAGCAAGACGCACGTGAGACAAGGAGCGATCGTGACCAGGCCAGAGCACATGTGCTGCTTTGCGGAGCTGGAGATCAGCCCAAATCACTTGCCAGAAGACCTATTAACCTATCGGTGAGAAGTGTAAAAGATACAGAGCTGCAGAAGGACCCCAAGTTAGGAGACCACGATGATCTAACGGGAGTGCAGGCGGTGAGCTGAGCATCTTGTGGCAGAAACGGACAAGCAAGACAAGCGGATCCAGTGGCACAGTGTCCCAGTCCAGTCGAGCGGAAAGACGTCCTGGGTCGAGCAGAGCGCAGAGTATCTGGCGGATGGGTGAGAGGCCTTCCCGGCCACAGTGAAAATAATAAAGCACGCTGCAGTTTGTCTAAACCTACAGGGCCCCAACGTGACTAGTCGAAGACACATTGAAATCATTCACTGGCCAGTTGAATCTAGTACCCGGGTACCAACACACGCATACACGTACACCTTCTTGGGACACAACCTGTACGGGACTCACATTTCAGCAACGAAGGGGTTAAAATTCCTTTTTCTTTTCCGCTGCGCGTTTCTCGCATTACAAACTTCTCTATATATGCCAGTTTATTTGAGATCAGTAAACTATATAAGTTATAAAATCCACAACAGTGCTGGTGTATATTTATTCCCTAGTGCGGGGAGACTGACCCGAGGTTTAAATTCAGCGGCTCCTCCGGGAGTGAGCGCTACACAAGCAAACATAGTAACCCTTATCCTAAAACTAATCCTAACTTAATAATAACACCAGCAGAAATAATAACCCTTAATCTAAAAGTAAACATAACCCCAACAGTAATCATAATGCAAGCAGATATAGTACCAGGGATGCAATTCTTAGCAAATGTAGTAACATTGTCACCAAATGGTTATGTTTACAATGCCTTCTGTAAATTTTAAGCACCAATAACTTGTTTTATTGCCTTTTATTTGTGTTACATGCTTACAATTTTACAGTAAGAGAAATGCACATTTTAGTAGTGAAATATGAGGAAGACAGGAGAATGTGTTTAATTTCTGACATATGTATGCTGTACAAACCGGTAGAATGTAATATGTTTCAAAGAATACTACTTCCTATTTTTGTAGTAGCATCTCTTGATTAATAGACTTGTGCTATTCGGTTTGGAACAAATTCATAGTCGGTCACATATTGCATGACATGAAATGGACTGCCTTTTTTATATCTCATATGCAGAGTACAAGTTTGCAATATGCAATGCATGGAAAGGGCAGCTTTGTTTACATTTTTATGCTAAGTGTAAGATTTCAATGTGCAACAGATGATAAGGGCTGCCCTTTTGTATGGATGTGAGGTTTTTTAAATCTTTTGTGTCATGTGCATGACATGAAAAGGGCTCTCCTACAGTCGAATACAATGATATTTTTTTAAATATCACACACATTCGAATTTATCAAACGTTTACGGTGTTTCTGACATTTTTCAGATCCAAACTACTGCCTTACTACTTTTATTCTGTGTCCAACCTACAATCTTGCCCTTTTGATAGCATGTTGTTGCTTGACTTTTGGCCTAGACCAGGGGTGGGGAACCTTTTTTCTGCCAAGGGCTATTTGGAAATTTATAAGATCATTCGAGGGCCATACAAAATTAACAACTTAAAATTTCGCTAACTATACTTAGGAAGAAATTAATTAACTCACCCCTAATGTAATGGCTGGAACTGCTTCTCTTTGGTGAGGTGCGTGATGTTAGCTGGTACAGATGATGTCGCTACTTGCAACTAATTTTCCAGGTTTGTGTCGGTCAGTCTGGAGCGCAGTCAACTTTGCGATATTAAGTTTTGAAAAAAACTGCTCACAGCAGTAAGTTGTTCCGAACACAGATGCAGATTTCAATGCATGTCTCCTCAAAGTGGGAAATTCATTGTTGCTTAAGTGACATTTATAGAACTCAAGCAGCGGGAGGTTGTTGTACCTAGCTTTCAGCTCATCATTGCTTTGCAGCTGAATGATTTCGAGTTGTACGTTATCAGGCACATCAGCTGGTTCCACATTGAACGGTGTAGAAAAGATGTTCAATTCCATTTGTTTACTTTTCACATCCTTGAATCGTTCATTAAGGCTAGGGTCAGACTAACGCATTTTTCACGTTGTCCGTGAAAAAGTGCGTTCGAACGAATGGACGGATTTTTTCACGGAATACGCGATAGCGGTCATACGATGCGCATTTTCGGCCGTGATTTTGTACGGATCATCAATAAAACACTTTTTGTGTCTGGACGTTATGTTAGCCAGACATTAGCAGCGTCTGACGTCTCCCAATCACGCAAACACGCCGCTATGCGGACGCAGCGCACTCTGTACGTCAGTAGTAGCGGTTTGACGTTCTAGAAAAAATGCGTTCGTTTGCCACTTGCGTTGCGCGGACGAACTTTCGTGCGGCCGTTCTTAGTATGTTACCTGACATTGGACGTCATTTGCTGCTAGCACGGCCGTGATTTCTTGCGGTTAAACGCACGTTAAAAATGCTTTCGTCTGACCTTAGCCTAAATGCCTCAATTAGTTTTGCACATTCATCAGCATATTCAAATGTGGTAGAAGGCTTTTGTCCTTCCAGAGTGGGGAAATGCACAGTGTTATTCTTTTCGAGTTGCATTTTCCACAGCCTTAATTTAGCTTCAAATGACGTTTGAAAGCAGGGAGCTGAGAAGCTGGTTGGGGCCCTGCAGCTTTACTTTCAGCTCTGAGAGGTACTTGGTACTGTCCACCATGAATGCCAAATCACACAGCCACTTTGCTATCATCAAGTTCCTTGACAGGTTTTCCCTTCATCTCCATGAACTGCTTGACTTCATCCCGCAGTTCATAAAACCTCATGAGCATGTTCCCGCGACTCAGCCACCGTACTTCACAGTGATAAACAAGATCGCCGTACTCAGAGTCAAGATCGTTCAGTAACTCCTTAAACTGGTGGTTGTTAAACCCTCTGCTTTTGACAAAATGTATGCATGACACTACTATTAACATCACATTGTTGAGCCGTAACGACTGTGCACAGAGATTTTCTTGGTGTATGATGCAGTGGCATACAATTAAATCACTAGGATCAAGACTGAGACGATTCAGTTCTTTCTTGACAAATGCAATTAATCCTTTTTGTGAGCCAACCATGGCTGGAGCTCCATCTGTAGTAAGGCCACTTAAATTTATTCATTGCTAAAACAAGTCTCTCAAACAAGTCCTCACCTCTTGTAGTGCCATGCATGGCTTCCAGTGACAGCAGTTCCTCTCGCGTATCAAACTTTGCAGTTATCCCGCGAACAAAAATGGCTAGCTGAGCAGTATTTACTATGTCTGTTGTCTCGTCACAAGCCAGAGAGAAAAATTGGAATTCTCCTGCAGCATCCTTTAGTGTATTTTCAATATCTTTTGCTATGTCTGTAATCCTATCTGAGACTGTTCTCCGAGACAAACTAACACTTTGAAATAATATGACTTTGTCTGATACTAACAACTCCGCAGCAGCCACCATGCATTCTTTCACAAACTCTCCCTCTACATGAGGCCTCAGCTTCTTTGCGATTAGCTCGCTCACTACATAACTCGTCTGAATAACGTTGTCTCTGTCACAACGCGGCCTAATGAAAGAGGCTTGTTGCGATTCCAACTCTGCTGAAGAGCTTTGATTTTATCCAGACGCATTTGGCCTCCCAATTCTTTTAGTTTAGCATGTTTTGAGCTGTAATGACGCTCCAGATTGGCTTTTTTCATTACTGCTAACGCCTTACCACAAACTAGGCACACAGGTTTGCCTTTAACTTCAATAAAAAAAAATTCATTTGTCCATATCTCTTGGAAAGATCGACACTCCGCATCAACTTTTCTTTTCTTTGTAGTCGCCATTTGTAGGATGTCAGTGTCCGGTCTATCCCGTAATGGAGGTCTATCCATCCTGAACGCCTCCGCCAGGCTAATTCACCTCACCCGCCGCTCTGTCTCTGCCGCTCCCCTCTGCGAGTCCCTTCACTGGCTCCCCATCCACTGCAGAATTAAGTTCAAAATCCTTATCCTTACCTACAAAACCCTCACTAACTCAGCTCCCCACTACCTGTCCTCACTAATCACCAAATACACCCCAGCCCGCTCCCTAAGGTCAAACAGTGACCTGCACCTAGCTTCTCCCCGCATCACCTCTTCCCATGATAGACTGCAGGATTTCTCACGCGCAGCCCCCACTCTCTGGAACGCTCTCCCTCGTACTGTCAGACTTTCCCCTAACTTCTCTTCCTTCAAACGCTCCCTTAAAACATTCCTATTTAGGGAAGCCTACCACCCAACTCACTGATGCAACCATCAATCACTCTCACCTTACAGTCCTCTCCTCCTGTTTCCAACCCCAACCCTCCCAGATTGTGAGTTCCTACGGGAATAGGGCCCTCATCTCCTCCTGTACTGTTTGTCAAATGTTGTTCAATGTATTGTAACCCTGTCTATACTGTGCTTATTGTACAGCGCTGCGGAATATGCTGGCGCTTTATAAATAAAGAATAATAATAATAATAATAATCCAGTGTGTGTGTAGCCAGCAACGCAATTATTTTGCTTTGATCGCTGTATTATAATTTTTTGTATATATATTATTTTGTTCTTAGGTTTGACCTGAAAGAAAGAAATTTTTCTTATTTTGTGCTCTTAAAATAAAAATTTAACTATTTAAAAAAGAATTCTGGGGGGGTAAATTAATTTCACCCCTCCCCAGCTCCACAGCCTTTTTTACACCACCCCCCATGGCCCCCTCATTATTTTTACACCCCCCAGGGCCCCATTTCATTCTCCTCTCCACCCCCATTTCATTCTCTCGCCCCCCCTTTTAATTGTCCTCCCCCATATGGCATTCTTTCTTTTTCCCCCATATTGCATTCGTTCTCTTTCCCCCATATGGCATTCTTTCTCTTTCCCCCATATGGCATTCTTTCTCATTCCCCCATATTGCATTCTTTCTCTTTCCCCCATATGGCATTCTTTCTCTTTCCCCCATATTGCATTCTTTCTCATTCCCCCATATGGCATTCTTTCTCATTCCCCCATATTGCATTCTTTCTCTTTCCCCCATATGGCATTCTTTCTCTTTCCCCCATATTGCATTCTTTCTCTTTCCCCCATATTGCATTCTTTCTCTTTCCCCATATGGCATTCTTTCTCTTTCCCCCATATTGCATTCTTTCTCATTCCCCCATATTGCATTCTCCCCAGCCCTCCTCCTTTTTTTACACCCCTCCACTCACCATGAAATGTCACTGCAGGCTCTGTTTGACCATGGCGTTTTGAATCTTCCTCGTGCATTACGCTGGTGCTAGGCATCACGTGGGTGGAGGGGGCGGCGCCAATGCAGCGTGCCATACCCAGCCTCCTGTCATGAGAGTGGGAGGCACCAGCGCCGCCGCCGATAGAAACATCCAGCATTATGGCGGCCAGACCGTACATGCCTGGCCTGGGGTGCCGAGTTCTGGTAAAAGGGCCGCAGGCCGGACCAAGTCATTCAGCGGGCCATATACGGCCCACGGGCCTGACGTTCCCCACCCCTGACCTAGACAGTCACACCCCCGCAGAAGATGGCCGCTTGAAGGCTGACCTTGGACAACCCATGATAGAGAATCAGCTCTACCACCAGTCCAGCACAACCCTGGGACACAACAGCTGGCTGCCCCAGCACTCTGTAGCCCAGGGAATGCCACAACTGTGCTCACGGGGCATGTTCACTCCTTTTATGTGAGGTCCGCCTCAGACGGCGAGTCTGGGCCTCCTCACAAGATTTTGGCCGTCACACCGATTCATGGTCCTCTGCCAGCCTGGTTGCTCACTTCGGGTCTAAGTCGAGCCCGGGCGGTCTCCTGAGCAGTGCTCCCAAGGTCTGGCTGGACTGTGTCTCCAGGTCCAGCACTTCCATTCACAGGGTCCTTTTTTTCAATGTTCTGGCGTGTCCTTTCTGGACAGGGTGGGACATGACATGTGATGTCAGCGGGTCAGCCAGAGTGCATGCATTAGCAGGTGTCCAAGCCCAGAGGAGGGCCCATGGGACGGGCAGACCTGATAAGAGACTGCACCGGCTGCCCTTGGGATTCTGATTGGTCGGGTCCCAGGTGGACTGCCGGCTGGCTATTGGGGCTATTCCATAGGTGGAGCATGTCCACCTCACCACCTATAAATGTACTGGATGAGTAGTTTCTCACTGCTTCACTGTTGTTCTGTTATCACTCTCACAGTGTTGCTGCTACTGAAGCTTATGTTGTTCCTGTCTACCTGTCATTTTTTCAAATTTCTCTCACTGTCTGCTCCTGACCGAGTAAATGTTTATAATCTACATCTTTGGATTGCCCCTCTATATCGTGATATTAGCTATTACACCTTACCTCTAAACCTTGGTTCTGCCCCCCCCCGTACCAAACCCATGACAGCGACGGAGGCGCGTTCATCCTCTTGGGCTGCCGCAGGCTCCACGCAGGCCTCAGATTTGGAGGAGGGACCCCATCTTTTGCACACACAGAACTCTGACTAATATCCCGAGCGATATGCACTAAAACCAGCTGAGGAAGCCACTGAGGATATCTCAACGGGCGAAATGCATTCTGGTCACTAATTATTCCCTTATTTTATATTTTTGTTGTATTTTATGCTGTGTTTTATTAAATTTTTGATTTTTACTCCACCGCATGGGGTTTTATTTGAAGTTGTACCCTACAACAACTTCTGAGCCTGATTCCTAAGGACCTAGGTTAGGTCCAAGAAAGTGTGAGTATATTTCTATTCCACTTTTCTGTTTTCCATAGTATTACAGTCTATGCTATGCCCTGTCTGTATCCATATTTAAGGGTGTAAAGACTTGAAGTATCAAGACTACCTGTACCGAAAAGGGCAAGTGGGTAGCCGTTAATAACCCAGAGGCGCCTCATCCAGGGCCAGGAAGGCTCTATTTCACGTGAGTGTGCTGGCGCTTCTTTGGTTTATCCATGTGGTATACATCCGATTGCACGATGATGTTTTTCTTTTTTTGAGGTTACCCTGGGAAGAAAGCTCTCTTCAGGATCTGGGAAATCTACTCCTGGGACTTGAAGAAAGGAACATTGTTTTCGCTGCACTCCATCCCCTTGGACTATTGGTATATATTTTGGTGGTTCGGGACAGGAACCACGTGCGAGTGCCTGTAGCGATCCTTCCTTAATATCTTATCAGCGCTGCCATATTGTGTTTGTAAAGCGATATGCACTAAAGTCGACCTTACTGTCCTCATGACATGAAAGACTTGAACCGCATGGAACTTGCCTCAATCTGGATGGAACTGGGAGGCCTGGAAGACCGCATTAGGGCACTGCTGGACAAGGTTAAAGCCACACAAGCCTGCCCTGAAAGCCCCGATCTGGTCAAAGTCAGGCAGGGTAACATGCTTCTGCACGAGAGATGCAAGGTAGAAGACCTTGATAATTGAGGAAGACGCTGCAGTATTCACATATTTGGCTTACCAGAACGCAAGGTCCAGAGTCACTACCTATAATTTTGCAAGATCTTTTCAATTTTATTTTGGGCAATTCCCATAATTATACTCTTACTATGGAATGGGTGCATCGAGCCCTGAGACCACCAACTCCTAATGGCCCATCACGGGATTTAATTTGCTGCATGCACTAGTTTTTGGCTAATGAGGCTATCATGGCCAAGGCCTGTGAACATGAACTTTGGGAATTTCAAAGTGCAGAAATTACGCTATACCAAGATCTCTTCTCAATTATGCTGGATGCACGTTGGGCACTGCGCCCCATTAAAGCGGCTCTCTGCTCCCACCATATTCTTTGTAAATGGGGATATCCTTTCAGTCTACTGGCAAGACACCCGGATGACTGGCACGTGGTCTGATGGCCCAATGATGTACCTACTTTTTTGAATGCCTCATCCCTCAACCAGGTTGAGGTTTTTAACTGGATCCTAAATCTGCAAACAGCTTATCCTCAGGGCCATTTAAACCAACCACCCTCGTCGCCGATGCTAACACGGAGGCGCACACCTCACAGACCCGGGAGCCTGGTCCCACGTAAGATTGAACCCAGAGGCCACACGCACTCCTGCATGTCCTAACTCTGGGATGCTGATTGCCAGGATTTGGATACCTCTGTTATTTGACTGCTTTCTCCCTTTCCCGTGCAAAGTTTCACACTCCAGCATTACACTGGGAGACAGGACGCTGGATTGCCTACTCTGGAAATTCTCCCCTGCTGCGTTTCTTGTTCTTGGTTACATGTGCTCTAATGCCCAGACCGGGTGGACAGGGACCCGTGACTATGAGTATTATGCCTTATCCTTCCGGATCCCAGTTTGGAACTCACTGGGCACTTGCTGAACCTTCGCCCATTTAGCTTATTGAATTTTGAATTTCAAACTCTTTCTTTTATATCTTTTCATTCTACCTTAGATAAGCATCTTTGTGCATGAGACTCGCTTGTGGAAGTCCTTACCATTCGCTTATCATTCTCATTATACTGATCCTTCTTGAACTCTTAGCTGCCTTCGATACAGTCAACCATCCCATCCTCCTAAAGAACCTCAGCTCTCTGACTCTGGGATACCACCCTCTCTTGGCTAAAATCTACCTCTCCAATAGATCCTTCTCAGTATCTCTTGCTGGCGATTCCTCCTCTTCTATGCCTCTGTTAGTCGATGTACATCAAGGCTCTGCCTAAGTCCTCTGCTCTTTTCCATCCATTTTTCCTCGCTGGGAAAGCTCATCACCAGTTATGGCTTCAAGTAACACCTATATGCAGATGACACCCAAATCTACCTCTCTACCCCTCCACTCTCTATCTATCTTCCCCTTTTCTCTCTCAGGTCAATGACTGTCTGTCTGGAATCTCTTCCTGGATGGCCAACTGAACTCCTTCTAATTCCTCCTTCTAACTCTACTCCAATTTCTTACTTTTCTATAATTGTTGACGGTGTCACCATTCATCCTTCAGTCCAAATCCACTGCCCTGGAGTAAACCTTGACTCTAGTCTTTCCTTCAGCCTCCACGTCCAATCACTTTTCTCATCTTGCAGCACTTACCTCCGTAACATCACCAAAATTCATCCATTCTGACTGCTGACACAACAAGCAACTTGGCCACTCACTTAGAATTTCCTGCCTAGGTTACTGCAACAACCTTCTGTATGGCCTTCCTCTCTCCCGCCTCTTCCCCTTGCAGTCCATCCTAAATGCATTAGCCCAGCTTATCCATCAAATCCGTCGCACTGTCTCTGCCACTCCTCTCTGTGAATCCCTACACTAGCCCCCATCCACAGCAGTATCAACTTCAAATTACTCACCCTGACCTACAAAGCCCTCATTAATATCGCTCCCCACTACCTGTCACTAAACACCAAATACACCTCAGCCTGCCTCCTAAGATCCAACAATGACCTGCTCCTGACACCCTCCATCTTAACCTCTTCGCATGCTGTATTGCAGGACTTTTATCATCTGGCTTCGACCATATGGAATGCACCTCCTCACTCTATTAGACTAAATGGAAGACACTTCTGTTTAGGGAAGCCTACCACCTAACCATATAACAAAATATCCGACTGAGTCAATAACTGTTCTCAGCTCTCTCTGAATTAACATTGCATCACTGACGTCCTCCCCTCCTGTTTCTCACCCCTTCGCCCATCTAGATTGTAAGTTCCCATGGGAATAGAACCCTCAGTTCCTCCTCTATCTGTTGGTGGAATATTGACTTGCCTTCTTGGTGTATAGTAGAATTGTCTTGTCTTTAACCAGTGTTAATGTGCCTATCCAGACTGATTAAATGTATATAATACTATATACATCACTTTCGGTATGTTAAACCTATATTTCATGCTAAACCTGTATTTCATGATTGTTATACAGAAGTAATATAGTTAAAACTAAATAGTCTTTTTTTTTTATTTTAACTATCCCAACATGGTACTTGTTAATGATAAATGAATCATATAGTATTTCCCCACATGTTACTCTCAAGCTTCATCCTGGTTACCTTTCAGCGCTTCCTGTTTCTTATGTCACATACTCATTACCTTTGACATTACTTCGCTGTCTTTTTCAGCCAGTCACACTTGGCACTTCACTGGGAGCACTAAGACAATTGTTATTTAAAAGGACGCAGTGAATTATGTTCTCTTGCCCAGCTCTAGTGGAAGATAAATTAATGTGGATTAAATTAAATGAGATGTGATAGTTCCTGGGAACATCTTTCTCTCATCATGAAAACATCTCATCTGCTTTAACATTTCTGCCTGGAATTAGAATAATTGATATTTTAGAGTGCATTCAATCACAAGGGTAAGTATTATGTTTTGTTTCCCTTTTGAAGGTTAAAGCATTCCATCACTAGTTGTGCATTTGTGTTATACAAAGAAAAAAGACATGCTGCTTTATTCAAGCCTGAAACTATAAAAAAGACACTGCAAAAGTAGACAGGTTTTACACCAAAACGTCCGGTATGTGATATGCTGGTCAAGTATAATGGTAAAAAAAACCAATAATTTTGAGCTTATTTGCATGCAATCTTGAAAAATGTGGAGCGAGAGAGGAAGCGTTATGCCAGCCATTGTAATGCATGCAGGGTATACTGTAAGACTGGGTTCACACCTGCGCATTTTTTTACAGGCGTATGGCGCAAACGTAAAAAACGCGCGAACGCGCATTGCAGCACGTTCACGGCCATAGACTGCAGAGTGTACGCGCTGCAAATACGCCCCAAAGAAGCTCCCGTACTTTTTGGGCTCAGGACGTTTTACAGTGCGTTCCTGCGTGCTGTAAAACGCCCAGGTGTGAACGGGTCCCATAGGAAATCATGGGATTTCCGTGTCTCGGCGTTTTACAGCGAGCAGGAATGTGCTGTAAAACGCTGAGGTGTGAACCCAGCCTAAGAATATCTATTTTGAGCAAATGGAAGAAAGAAGTTGACTATGACTGATTTCTGAGCTGAAAGTGGTTGAAACGATAAAAGAAAAAATTTAAGTTAATATCTTGCATCGACAATCACAGCTACATTGCATTTATAAACATATTGTAGAGCACTTTGATGGATATTAAAACAGCATATTCATAGTATTTCCTTCAAATAAAACTGTTTTCAAAAGTCATCAATAATCTCTACCTAATTAACCAAGGCAAAACAGCCTCATAGAGCTAATTAATTGCAATTTGTAGGATTAGTGTTAACAAATTGGCATTGGAGCAAGAAGGATGTAATTTGCAATTTCAACTCTTTCAGGTTAAGCAAAGTCATAAACTACTGCTGCTGCAAATACTGAACCAGACTCAATGAGCTTTTTATATATTTTGCAACATATGCATTTAAAAGTAGTAGTGAGCAGACAATCCCAAATACAGATAATTTCAGCCAGCTGTCCCTAAATTACCTATTGCCTGCTTCAGATAATTGTTTCTGTGTTCGCTATACGGAAAAAAAAATGTCATGATGGATCTGAGAAAAGAAAGACAGCACGGTAAAGATAAAGAATTGCTAATGTAGTGTCATCTGTATAATCCCATGTGGAGCAGAGATTACATAAAATGCACAGGATGTAAAAGTGAAGTATCATCATAAAATAGCCTCAAGGATCCTCTTCAGCTTCTATAGCCTTGTAGCTCCATGTCTGATTGCCCAACAAGAACGCACCAAAGAAATTCTGTATTTTGAAACTACAGAGTACACACACGGTATACAATATACCAAATGTATGCTGAAACAATCAGATCTTAGGCTAGGGTCAGACGAGCGCAGTATTAACGTGCGTTTAGCCGCACTTAATCACGGCCGTGCTAGCAGCAAATTACGTCCAATGCCGGGCAGCATACGAAGAATGGCCGCACGAAAGTGCGGCCGCGCAACGCAAGTGGCAAACGAACGCATTTTTTCGAGAACGTCAAACCGCTAGTACTGACGTACAGAGTGCGCTGCGTCCGCTATTGGCATGTGTGCGTGATTAGGAGATGTCAGACGCTGCTAATGTCCGGCCAACATAACGTCCAGACGCAAAAAGTGTTTTATTGATGATCCGTACAAAATCACGGACGAAAATGCGCATCGTATGACCGCTATCGCGTATTCCGTGAAAAAATACGTCCATTCGTTCGAACGCACTTTTTCACGGAAAACGCGAAAAATGCGTTAGTCTGACCCTAGCCTAAGGCTAATGTCAGACGAACTCAGTCTGAGTGCACTCTGCGTGTGTGCATAACAGACGGACGTACTGACGGGAGATACTGTAGACACCACACGGTCCGTTTTTTTAACGGATGTAGAAAAAAAAAGGGAAATATGGGAATCAAAATTAATTTAAATTAAATGACAGGTACAGTCAGCCAGACCAAAAAAACTTCTGAGCGTCAACGTGATGGACGTCGCAATGCGTTACGTCTGACGTCGTGCCATTACGCACACAGGCTGCTATACGGACGCGGTGCACTCTGATAGTACGTCGTAGCACTTTTATGTCGAGGCCTAAATGGCATCCGTTGCCACCTGCGTGGTGCGTTCGCACTTCGGTGTGCACATACTTTGTGTGTTGGTCTCTATTGATCACAAATCAATGCTACAACGGATGTTAAACTGTGCGGCGTCACGGACGTGATGACTGCGTTCGTCTGACGCTAGCCTGAAAGAAGCGAAAGAGGGAAACACACCAGAAAACCTGGGGCACATTCTCCAACATTGATAACTGCTCTATGCTGTTTTCTCTATGTCATGCATATTTGAAACCAAGAACAATAAGGAAAAGGTGGGACATGATAGAAGGCAATTGTTGCTGGGTGATTCTATCATAAGAGGTGTTGAGCTGGAGAGTAGTGGTTTGGTGAGATGTCTTCCTGGGGCTACTGCTCGTAGAGACAAGAGACGTATTCTCAATATTGTCAAACAAGCAAAGCAGCAAGGGGAAGTGGATGTTCTAGTCCATCTAGGGACAAATGACTTGGCTAGCAATGAGGTTTCTGAGATTAAGGAAGATTTTTGTGTTCTTGGAGGTGAAATACAGCAGATTGCGTCCACTGTGTCATTCTCTGAAGTTTTGCCTGTGCATAACATTCAGGATAGGCAGATGCGCAATAGCGAATTTAATTTGTGGCTTCGGGAATGGTGTCGAGAGCAAGGATTTGGCTTTGTGTCCCATGATAGCTCTAATTGGAGCAGAAAGGAACTGTATAAAAAAGATGGTTTGCATCTTACTCATAGGGGAACATATGTTCTCAGTGAGAAGTTCAAAGGTTTCGCAAAGAAATATTTAAACTAGGAGGGGGGGACAAAAGGGTAAAAAACAATCTGCCTGATTGTCCCCCAAAACTAAATCAGAGGGTGCAAGCAACATGCGGGGAAAAAAATGACAAGCTCAGAGTCGTGTCTATAAATGCTCGCAGTTTAGTCAATAAAATCAATGAACTGGAGGCAATGATGGCAGCTGAAAAAGTAGATTTAGTTGCGGTTACTGAGACATGGTTCAGTGAGAAAAATAACTGGGACATAACAATACCGGGGTACTCTTTATATAGAAAAGACAGAGAAGGTAGGAAAGGAGTGGCCCTGTATGTGAAAAACAACATAAAAACGAACCAAATAAAAGTGAGCGAGGTGAACATAGAGTCAGTTTGGGTTACGCTAACATTTGGCAATCATACAGTAGCTCGTGTAGGTGTGATCTATAGACCCCCTGGACAAGTAGAAGAGCTAGATAATCTGCTGCTTGAGGAAATAGCCAAAATGGCAATGAAGGGGGAAGTTATTATCATGGGGGACTTTAATCTTCTTGATGTGAACTGGAAAACCAAAACAGCTGGGTGCACCAGGAGTACAAATATTCTAAACTCCCTACTGGGATTATCTCTAACACAAGTAGTTGAGGAGCCGACCCGTAAAGAGGCCATATTGGATTTAATACTCACAAATGGAGGTTTGGTATCGGACGTTGTTGTAGGTGAAAATTTGGGATCTAGTGATCACCAGTCAGTGTGGTTTAATATAAGAACTGGGATGGAGCCGCACCACACAAAAACAAAAGTTTTAGACTTTAAAAAAACAGATTTTTCTAAAATGAGATTTTGTGTGAAGGAGTCATTATCAGACTGGAGGAGTTTAAAGGGAGTCCAGGAGAAATGGGATTATTTAAAGGAAGCATTATTGAATGCCACAGGCAATTGCATTCGAATTGTTAGCAAAAACAAAAAAGGGAAGAAACCACTGTGGTACTCTGCAGAAGTGGCCAAAATAGTGAAGAAGAAAAAGACAGCATTCAATAATTATAAAGCAACTCAGAGTGAAGAAGATAGGCAAACCTATAAGATTAGGCAGAAAGAGGCAAAGCAGTTTATAAGGGCTTCCAAAGCACACGCAGAAGAGAAAATAGCTCAGTCAGTAAAAAAGGAGGACAAAACATTTTTTAGATACATAAACGAGAAAAGAAAAGTAAAACAAGGATTAGTTAGGTTAAAAACAAAGGAAGGAAAGTATGTAGAAGAGGATAAAAGTCTCGCTGACTGCCTCAATGAATATTTTTGTTCAGTCTTTGCAGAAGAAAAGGAAGGAAAGGGACCTCAGTTAGGAGGAAACACTAACGAGACAATTACATATCAGTTTACAGAGGAGGAGGTTCTACAGCAGCTGTCTAAAGTAAAGACAAATAAATCAATGGGGCCTGATGGGATCCACCCTAAATTATTAAAAGAGCTCAGTGATGTAATAGCAAAACCGTTAACAGATTTATTTAACCAATCCTTGCTAACGGGAGTCGTCCCAGAAGACTGGAAATTAGCAAATGTTGTGCCCATTCACAAGAAGGGTAGTAGGGAGGAATCTGGGAACTATAGGCCAGTTAGTCTTACGTCAGTAGTGGGGAAATTAATGGAAACCATGTTAAAGGAAAGGATTGTTGAACATCTAAAAACACATAGATTACAGGATCAGAAACAACATGGGTTTACCTCAGGGAGATCATGCCAAACTAATCTTATTGATTTTTTTGATTGGGTAACAAAAATAATAGACACAGGTGGTGCAGTAGACATTGCTTATTTAGATTTCAGTAAGGCTTTTGATACTGTTCCGCATAGAAGGCTTATCAATAAATTGCAATCTTTGAGCTTGGATTCCAATATTGTTGAATGGATTAGGCAGTGGCTGAGTGACAGGCAACAGAGGGTTGTGGTAAATGGAGTTTATTCGGCGCAAGGTCTTGTTACCAGTGGGGTACCTCAGGGGTCAGTACTTGGACCCATTCTATTTAATATTTTTATTAGTGATATTGCAGAAGGTATTAATGGAAAAGTATGTCTTTTTGCTGATGACACAAAGATTTGCAACAGGGTTGACGTTCCTGGAGGGATCAGCCAAATGACAAATGATTTAGGTAAACTAAAAAAATGGTCGGAGCTGTGGCAATTGAGTTTTAATGTGGATAAGTGCAAGATAATGCACCTGGGACGTAAAAACCCAAGGGCTGAATATAGAATATTTGATACAGTCCTAACCTCAACATCTGAGGGTTGGGATTTAGGGGTTATTATTTCAGAGGATCTAAGGGTAAGTAGTCAATGTAATAGAGCAGCAGGAAATGCTAGCAGAATGCTTGGTTGTGTAGGGAGAGGTATTAGCAGTAGGAAAAGGGAAGTGCTCATGCCACTGTACAGAGCACTGGTGAGACCTCATTTGGAGTACTGTGTGCAGTACTGGAGACCGTATCTCCAGAAGGATATAGACATCTTAGAGAGAGTTCAGAGAAGGGCTACTAAAATGGTGTACGGCTTGAAGGAGAAAAGTTACCAGGAAAGGCTTAATGATCTTAACATGTACAGCTTGGAAAAAAGACGAGACAGAGGAGATATGATAGAAACATTTAAATACGTAAAGGGAATCCACAAGGTAGAGGAAGGGAGTATATTTAAAAGGAAACAAAGTAGCAAAACAAGAGGACATAGTCTTAGATTAGAGGGGCAAAGGTTTAAAAGTAACATCAGGAAGCATTATTTTACTGAGAGGGTGGTGGATACATGGAACAGTCTTCCAGTTGAAGTGGTAGAGGCCAAAACAGTAATTGAATTTAAGCAAGCATGGGATAGGCATAAGGCTATCCTAAACAAAAGATAAATCCAGGTAAAGTATCCATGTAATTGGGCAGACTAGATGGGCCGAAAGGTTCTTATCTGCCGACATTTTTCTATGTTTCTATGAAACTTGAGAGTAAACCAATATGGACCTCGACACACCACAAAATATTGTCGATATGTAGAATACTGGGCACTTAGACTTATTTTTCCCCAAAGAGGGAAGATGTAGTTGCTTCTTCTTTACCTTACACCAAAATATGCACATGTTTATTTTTTATTAGTTTGCTGTCAATTTAGATTTCATCAAAGGTAAAATTAAATGATATGCTAGCGCCAAAGTGGCATGAACTATTTTTATGCAAATCGTAATAATTTTTGAATTGTGTTATGTTGTGAATTGTGTTGTTTTGGGTAACTTTTATCCACCTGGATAGCCACTATGGCTGCATGCATTCTTTAGCTCCTTCTCTCTGATTTTGGATCACTCCCCCAGGACCTGAGAAGCACAAAACACACAGAGATAAAGACATGTGAGCTGTGTGGTTACTGCAGCACTTCATTGAGTGGTCAGTTTATTCATGGTTCTATGCTTTTTCAGGCATAAGGTGTAGGCAGCAGTGAACCAAGCACAAATATTTTACATTACACATATCCCAGGAATATACTCAAATACAATGTTTAAAAAATAATAAGCAATTAAAAGAATGCTGATATGTGAAGGCCGCATCCTGTTATTGCAGAAGACAGATTGAGTAATGGACAAGTTGATGAGTTTTATGGCACAATACAATATTTAACCCTTTCACTTACAATATATTTTGTGGCTTACCATCCCACATATAAAAATATTTAGAAATGAAACGAAGAACACTACATCAGGCATAACGCACATACATCTACATGGACTACAGATATAAACAATAATATTACAATATGCCATGTGGGTTAGTTTCCCTCAGTGTGTGCTTCTAGATTTGGCTATAAAACGGGGAAGCCCTTCCAATCACCAAGAGAACAGGAAGTGAGAATAGATTAACTTCATAGAGTCCCATAACTATAATATATTAGATATCGCTTTCTATAAGGAAGAATATACTGCTACTGGATGCCAGGCAGAACTGTTACTTACAGGAAAGATACATTGATAGTGCCTGCCAATTCCCTCCATTGTTTATTATTTGTTGAGCAAATTCCAGAATTCATATATCAATGCAAAGAGCATAGATAATAACAACAATATATTCCAGTGAAAATTTAAATAGCTCTTTTATCCTTATTTACTCAGTAGAAGCAACATCATTATCATTATTCAAGTCCTCCCAGCAAGAAAATCAGTGGGAAAATGCAGAAAATACCCATGCACATATTCATACATAGCATGGATAGATATGTTTAGTACTGGGTTGACAAAGGGGTGGGTAAATGGAGATCGACAGAGACACTAGGGATGAAACATTCACAAGAGTACTGAATCACTTGACCTACTAATGTAAAAAAGATTATTAGTTGCATGCTTCGCTCATATTGTTCATATTATGGTGTTCGGAAACATTTTGTATAGAATGTTGATTCACAAAGAAATGTTTTAGTCCATTTATAACTACTGAGTGTTTCTTTAAAAAAACTGTGCTTTATTGCATTTTAATATTCATATGTAAAGCCTAATTTTAATTTGCATAAGATCATAAAATGTTATAAACATATGCTAAAAGACTTTAGTTAATTTAAAATTTCAATTCTGTGAGGTTTCGCTCAGTTAAATTTACATTCAATTTTAATTTTAGGTTGATGAGTTTAAACTGAGATTGGTATTACTTGAAATACTGCCCCATTTAAAAATGAACATTCTCACCATTTCAATAAAATTGATATTCTGAAAATATACTAAGCAGAAAGTTTGTGTATGTCTACCATTTTTCTGCATTATTAACAATTTAAAGATGAATATTGATGATTAGAACAACATTTGTCTGACTAATTTAGTACTTGCTTCTGGTTTCAAGTTTCTGACAGAAATTTACTATACATACCTGCAGTATAGAAACATTAACCTCCCTGGCAGTGTTCCCGAGTGTGTCTCGGGGTTAAATTTCACCGCTGAGAGCGGTAACCCGAGACACACTCGGGCTGTATACATCACCTCTCCCTGCTCTCCCTCGCTGATCTCTGCAGTCTCCTCCGGCGATCGCGGCATTTTACTTCCTGGATTCCTTCTCGTGAGGAAGGAACCAGGAAGTATAAGGTCGCGGTCGCCGGAGGAGGCAGCTGGGGACATCGAGGGAGAGCAGGGAGAGGTGATGTATCCAGCGGCATCCCGAGTGTTGCTCGGGGTTACCGCTTCCAAAATAGAAATTTAACCCCGTACTACACTCGGGAATACTGCTAGGGGGGGGGGGAAATAGACAGCCTTTAGACGCGTTTTTTCCAAAAAATTTGACCGCCAGGGAAGTTAAACAAATTTTAAACATTGTAATTAATAAAATGTTCATAATTTTTTTCAACATCATTGACCTGACTATGCAACCATACAACTTGCATTGTCATGTGATATTTATTTATTTGTTTATTTATAAAGTATTTTACCAGGAAGAATACATTGAGATTTCACTCATTTTCTAGTATGTCTTGGGTTCAAGAACATTGAAATTTTACAGTCGTTACAGAAATACAAAGTAATAAATGCAAGATATTAAAAACAAAACACAAACATACAAATTAACACAGAAAATGAATATGTAGGAAATATACTCATTATGTTACATGTTTACAGGTGCATTCTGTATCGCGGTATATTATAGAGATCTCTTGAGTGACTTAAGACTGGGGAAGATTTGATGGTGTCTGGGAGGTAATTCCTTAATTGCAGTGCTCTGTAGGAAAATGAGGATCGAGCCACTTTCTTTTTGTATTGTGGTATTGCAAGTAAGGTGCAGGTCCTGGATCGGAGGTTATAGGATGAGGGAACTGCTAGGGGAAGCAGCCTTTTTAAGTATGTCCTGGGTTCAAGAACATTGATATTTTACAGTCGTTACAGAAATACAAAATAATAAAATGCAAGATATTAAAAACAAAACACAACTATACAGATTAACACAAAATAAATATGTAGGAAATATACTCACTATGTTTACAGGTGCATTCTATATTTCCTGGCTGCCAGTCATCAGAACGGTCACAAGTGACATCGACATACAGAGAGTTTGCCAATGTCACTCTCTCTGAGACCAATCACTGTAGTGATCGATCTCAGAGTGGCAGCCAATGGATTGTATCTGCGCATACGCACAGTTCCAATCGATTGTTTTGCACAGACGTCACGTAACCTTTTGCACGTAAAGTGCACAAGTCCTGTAGCGGTATGCAATTTTTGGTTCCTATGTTATGTTATGCAAGTTGTGTAGCAGTGCAACTTGTGCAGAAAGACTTCAGGGACTTCCTGGTTCATGAGTCTTTGAGCCAAAGAGGAGTTGCGAGTGGCGAGGGACAAAAGGTGGGTAAAATAAATCTAAAATAAAAAAATTGGCATCTGCCCTATTAGTTAGCGGCAAAGAAAGGAAACTCAAAGAGTGTCTCTTTAAGGTACTTCTGGATCGAATATTGCTGCATCTTTTTATGTGGGATTAGCAGTGTGAGATTGATCCATAAAAGAGAATAGGGATCTGATGCCATACTTCAATATTGTTCTTTAAAAAGAGGTGTGAGGATTATAAGAGAGTGCATTAACCCCTTCAATAACTAGTTTCCATTACTTAGGCTGGAAAAATTGTTGTTGAGTCTATAGATACATTTCTACAGTACAATACAAAAACCTTATTTGACCTGGTTGGTCATATTCCTCTACTGTTGCATGTGTCTGGCAGGGTTATTCAAAGAGCTCTGAATTGCTTGAGAAAGGTAACCGAACGCTGAAAATCAGCGTTCAGTTACCTTTCCTGGCCATTCGGCTATCCAGAGAGCAGGCAGTTCGCCAAATCCTGGCGAATTGCCTGCACATACAGTGCCTGTTCGAGGGCAGTGAAATCCCCATGAAAATGCACTGCTTCGGCTATTCAGAGAACGAAAACCAGCAGTGAAAGGTTCCCGAAATGCCCTGCCATTCGGTGGTTTAATTCGGCAAGTTAATTCAGGAGAATCCCATAGGTTTCAATGTTAAAAATATTCCCGTTTTAATTCAATATCTAATAAACCGTTCATTATAAAATTCTGCAGTAAAGAGTCTCTTTATTTATAGATTTTTTAGGATACTCTAAGCATTTTTTTTTTTTCAAAGTCCGATTCTTTTTAATTTTTTTTTTAAGTTTACTTATTTTTTCTGTAACAGCCCTTTTTATTATCATTCCCTGGACCTCATATGCAAATTTTAGACATTTTCGCTCAGTAGTTTCTTTGCAAACAGCTTTTCACTTTCATACATTCATACAAACTCTTTTGCTAATTTATTCACCTCCCTCGTCTGTGGCGTCGGCTTTTTCGCTGCGTGTGATCGGCTCCTGCTCGGGTTTTTCCGGCGTCTTCGAAGGGTTAATCCAGATGTTTTTGCGGGTTTTCGGCGTGCATTCGGCAGGTTTTGCGGTTAGTTTTCGTCAGGTTTGCGGTAGCTTTTCCCTTCAATTCGGGGACCCTGTGGTGCTTGCTGAATACACCGCAGGGTCACCGAAATGGGATCGGCAACACGAACCGAATTGAAGAGAACGAAAAGTCACCGAACGTGCGTTGACTTTTCGAATCTCTTTGGATAACCCTGTGGACACACAGGAAAACAGAATCTGTGTCTGTTATGGACACTGAGAGCCATTCCATGAGCTGCAGCACCTGGGAACATATTCTGGGGACCATATCCAAACAAATTTTATTTGCAATAAACTTAATTCCTTTGCAATGCTCCACAAAAAGACCAGATTGAGACCAGATTGATAATACTCAATAATGTTAATTGCTGGGTTATACTCAATATTGGGTTCCTGAAGGAGCTTTTGAAAATTGGGTATACTCAATCACGGCAGTTAAAAGATCAACATGTTTGGACGCTCGGTGATAAATGTAATCACCAGGCAGAAGAATGTCCCATGCAAACCAATCAAAGACTGTTAGATACTGTTATTTCAGAAGATCCCTTCTTTATTACCTCCATTCCATTTTTAAAAGGATTAAGCATAGAAACTCAAAGTACAGTCCAACATTTGATCAAATTCCTACTTTATACAGTCTGTGGAACTAATTTCCTGTTTCAAGATTATAGCAGTTCTAAATAGACTTTTTTATCTAGTCCCTTTAATGTTTGCATAAATGGAGTACATTGTACTCTGAATTTCTACTGAAGTTGAGCACATTTACCGCTATCAAAAACACAATTAAAGACATCACACACCGAGACAATATACAGTAAATTATTTAATGGCTGAATACATGTTCCTTATAAAATAATATGCGGTGCTCTTTTCTAGAAGGGAGTTTGGATTTTACTATAAGGTCATGATATTTAGTGCTGTTTCATGTGCTCTTTCAGTATGGTCAGGACTTCTCAACAGGGGCAGCAAAGAGTTCAATATTATTTTAACTGCCGCAATTATATTTTAATAACATAATGTAAAAGAGATTAAAGCAATCTATTCTATATGTTACATGCTTATTGATCTCTGCAGAACACTTATAATATCATTATTTTCAAAGGCAGTGTGTGCTAGTAAAATCCTAGTAGAAATAGCAGTATTAAGATAACTATAATGTTCTGCACAATGATCCCAACTGTAATTCATTTAGACACTATGGTTGTTATATGTATTCCATAGTTCATGCTAACATGGGGACGCTAACAGGGAAAATCAGCACCTGCAGATTTTCCCACAGCGTTCCCATGTAAAGGTGGTGTTCCAGGGCAGGCGCTAGCTGAACACCGTACCTTGGAACGCTGCCCTAACCGCAGTGATACTCGCGGTAATGCTTTTGCACTGCAGTAAGTATCACCACTTGGAGTCCATAAGACTCCATGGAGGTTGGGCTTCCAGCTCACAAGCCCTGCGTGATCTCTCTCTTGGGAGATCATGCAGTGCCGTGGAGTGATTGCGGAGGGAGACTGGAAACTATCCAGTCTCGCTTTGCCCGTGGCTAGAAGAAGCGGTGGATCAGGCCACCCATCTTGCCATGGGATAAGAGTTGAGTAATGGATTTAATGGGGGTTTTACGGGGTGCTAAATGATTTTGCAAATGTAGAACCATTTAACACCAGCTTTTAGAAGGTCTTGCACGTACCGATGGTAGTTTGCACCTGCACTTTGTAATACCGTAATTATCAAAACGTTAATGTATGTTTGCATTCCCCATGTTAGGTGTAGGATGCACAAAGTCCAGTAAGCTTGTGCAAAACATATGAGCAAACGGATTGCTATCGGGGGTAGCATCAAGAATGTAATGTAATGTGGATGGCATGCATTAAGCACTCTTATCCAGGTGCTAATGCTTACATATTGAGGTGCAACATTAGCGCCAACTATGGCATAGAGTCCTAAGAGTTTTTATGGTTTGTAGTGTGTTGACAAAATAACAGAACATTTCGTATTTCAAAATTTTTATTTTACAAGCAAGAACAGAAGACAAATATGACAAATAAAACGAGTAAACAGCAAGAGTCCAGAAAGGTAACACTCCTAAAAGTGGGGAAAGGGTAGGACACTCCAACATTATCAGGGTGGCAATACCAGGGAGGCAGTTATGTCAGCAGGAAATCAGTGGACAGGGCACCGGGGCAGGGTGAAAAGAGAAAAAAAAAAGGTGGGGAGGGAAGATGGTGGATCGCCCAGGAAAACTGGCATTCCTGGCGCCCTCCAAGAACCCTGTAAGGGACTGGAGGATGCGGAAAAGGCCACAGGGCCGGGTGAGCTGGGGCCAGAGAAGGCAGTCAGAGCCATGGTATCTGCTCCAATGGCTCGCCCGCACACCAAAATATAAAAATAATTTTAAAAAAGGAGGAGGTGGACATAGTCCCGGGCCACCACAGAGAAGCCACATCTCCGGTAAAGTAGCCAAAGTCCGCCAAAGAGTGTCCAACACAGGGACCCACAAGGTCGAATCTAGTCAGCAGGACACAAAACCAAATAAAAACAACAATCATCATCAAAGGAGACAGCAGGTCAGCAGAGAAACATCAGCCCCATGTGCACTCATGTGCCTCAGCCAGTGTCCCAGGGTACAGGGAGAAACCGGGTTCCCTCCATGGTATGGGGGAGGCTCAGCAGAGGACCTGCTCCATCCTCATGGCAGGTTGTCACAGCAGAGGAAGGCTCCTCTTCTCATAGTATGGCAGACAGCATCATCTCAGGGGCCAAGAATGCAAGACCACCACTGCAGACCAGTGTAGGCAGGTGACTGCCGTCTAGCGACTCAGCCAACGGATCGCCCACTTCAGGCAGGAACTTGGGGTGCACCAGGACATCACCTGCCAGCATCTGAGATCCCCGCATCACCACGGCACCATGGTCACCACTCCTAGGGTTCCACTCTCCATCCTCTTCTGCAGCAGAGCGACTAGCCAGCAGGGGCAGAGGCAGCACAGCCCCGGCCACACCATCATACCGGCCCACTGCATCAACTGGAGCCTCCGCTGCCTGGCACACCCGCTCCTCTTCAGCATGGTCTGTCCCGTACCGTCTCCACTACACACCCCATCTCAGCAGACACTCCTCGCACAGCTCGAAACTCCGCCATCCAGAGCGCACGGAACTCCTCCATCAGGTGCCTGACGTCACCCCTCATAAGTGGGCCTGAATCATCCTGTCGCTTTCTGCCTTCAAAAGACGCTCCGATTTCCCACTGGCAGGGGCCGTCCGCCGAGAAGGATTCGCTGCCGCCTCTACCTCACCATCATACCACTCCACAAAGCAGGTAAGAGTCAGAGCACGCATTGGAAACGTCTGCAACCTCCAAGCAGGCTCCAAAGATGGCCACTGCCAGCTAGGCTGCAGGAACCAGCACAGTGTCCGAGCACCACCGTGAGCGGCAGAAGACAGACACCGTGTGCAACAAATACCTCCTCAGCACAGCAGGAACTCAAATTGTCAGGGCAGCATTCAGTTTGGACGGTGGGACACGCAAAACAACATAAAAAAGGCCAGGTCATCAGGGAGCTCTGCAAGAACGCGTCCATACTCGTCGACCAATAATATAACAAAACATTTGACATTCATAGCCACTGCTTCACCACCACAAGAAGTACTTAGAACGCTCAACATAAAAAATATATGTAATTAGCTAAGTATAGCTGTTGTAGCGCTCCCTCCCGGAGGAGCCGCTGAATTTGAACCTCGGGTCAGTCTCCCCGCACTAGGGAATAAATATACTCCAGCACCGTTGTGGATTTTATAAATTATATAGTTTACTGAATAAACTGGCATATAATGAGTAACACAGTATACGTATATATATTTACAGTAATGCGGGAAACGCGCAGCTGAAAAGAAATACAATACTTCATAATGCGAGAAACGCGCAGCGGAAAAGAAATACAATACTTCGCAATGCAAGAAACGCACAGCGGAAAAGGAAAAAAAGTATTTTTAACCCCCATAGTGGTTGGAGTGTGAGTCCCGTACAGGTTAAGTCCCAAGGAATGTATGTGTGTGTGTGTATTGGTACCCGGGTACAATATTCAACTGGCCAGTGAATTATTTATGAGGTATCTTCGACTAGTCACGTTGGGGCCCTGTGGGTTTTGAACAAACTGCAGCGTGCTTTAGTATTTTACAGCGGCTTGGAAGGCCTCTCACCCATCCGCCAGATACTCTGTGCTCCGCTCGACCCAGGACGTCTCTCCGCTCGAATTTGACTGGGATTCTCTGTGTCACCGGATCCGCTGTCTTGCTTGTCTGTATCTGCCACAAGATGTCCAGCTCACCGCCTGCACTCCCTGTTAGATCGTCTGCGGTTCTCCTAACTCGGGGTCCTTCAGCTTACTCTGTATCAGCGTGGGTTACTAGCGGTGGATCACTGGGTCTTCGTGTAATAAGAAGGGAAAAACCCGATCTCCAGCTCTGCTAAGCCGCACCTGCGCTCTGGCCTGGTCGTGATCACTCTCTGCTACACTTGCGTCTTGCTTCGCTCACTCCTCTGCGCGCTCTGCCAGCTCTTTCCACGAGGCTGCGGATATCAGTGTCTCTCTCCCACCTACTTCTTGTTCCCGCCCGCAAAGCATGTTGGAAAATGTAGTCCCAATGTTCAGTGTCTTACATCACGCTTGTCTCCCTCCGGTGGTCAAAAACAAGTACTACAACGACAGAGGATTTAAAACCAGCCCTACACTGTATTCCACACACCAGAAGTATTTCAAATTTCTACGACAAGGGGTATTTTCTCCTTGTACAAATGCAGCAAAGAGTAGGTGTCAGGAAAGACTCTAGCAGAGTTTTTTAGAGAAAGGTGAAACTATGGTGAACTTTTGGAGAAGTGAAAATTCTAGGTCAAAATAGCTGACTTGGAGAAATTTTTACTTTTCCAAAAGTTTTCCAGAGTTTCACCTTTTTCTGAATAACCCTTTATGTCATCATATTGGTTCCTGAGATAAAGAGGGATCAGAATTTCTTTGGGACACTACACTATATGACACGTAGCTGAAAACCTCTGACTATTTTATACACAAGGGGAAGCACATATTGATATTCCAGATTTCCAGCATACACACTACAAATAGTTTTTTTCAAATAGAATGTGTTTTCATTTTAAATATTTTCCTTTTGGCGTTAATTTTAAAATCCACGTCGTTTTGTCTTATTTGACCTGTAATTAAAAAGGTTTTAATTGTACTGGCTGGGTGGAGTAGAGGTAACATAACTGCTCTGCATGGAGAGAGCCTGTGGAGTCATGGGTTCGATCCAGGCGAGCAACCTCTCCAGTAAGTGTCCTTGGGCAAAACACCTAACGGTACATGCTCGCCACGCAGGACATACTTGAAAATGAGAGAAATCCCAATGTAAAATTCCTGGTAAAATCCTTTCTCAAAAAAAAATCCTGTATATTTTTGTTTTTAAACTACTTTTTAACATTTTTGGCATGAAAGGTAGAAAATATGGGAATATCACAGTGAAGATCCCCAATATATAAAATGCACATACGACCTTATGACCGGCATCAAATCTGGAGAATTATTCCTGCTTTTTACAAGACTTCATCATAGTAGAAGTATGACTCAATGTGAAACCAACACTTAAACTCATCATCTTGAAAGCCTTTGAAAATCTCTTTCCAAGTATTTAGTGGTGTATAGAAATCTGTATTCAGTACGTTAAATACTGCCTTTTGTTCTGACATTTTACTCCACTCTGTTAGAATACCATAGCTATTGCTGTGAAAAGAATTTGCTTAGTGGGAAAGAATAAGCTTTAAAAACTCTGAATTATTTTTCTAGGTAGTTCATTTATTGCAATGTTTCAGTAGTAGATGGAAGGTTTGGAATTTATTATACCTCTAAATCTTTCTAATGCAATACTGAATGAATTATGATAGCTACAGGAAAATGCATTAAATATAAAGTAAAACAGTCAGAAGACTCAACCCCTCTCACAGAGTACTGAAAATGATCGTTACACTGTGTTAGAATTAGCATGAAAATTAAATGTTAAGCCTAAAGGATACTGATAAACTACTTTACTCAGGTGTAGTTTTGTTATCTTTGTTATAAATCATTTAAACAAGTTTGCATTAAGTGGCAATCTTACTGGAGGCATTAAATTGTCATTTTTCATAATAACAGAAAATAAGAAAATACATAAGTAAAGGTAACAATGTAGATGTACCAGGCACACTTTAGAAATGGCATTAACATTACACTTTTAAAAATGTTGAATTTATTTTTACAGCGTAGATTTCTTCTCTCCTTAGAAATATGCCTTCGTATAGAAATCATAATGAAAGATCCACACAGAAAGATTCAATATATCAAGGGAAAAATAGCCTGGTTCTCTTCTTTTAGGAACAGCTTGCGGTAATGGGGTCAATATTTAGGAATATAATATCTGAATTTAAAATCCATATTTCATTTTTGACAGTCACAGCACACTTAGAATAATGTGCGAATGAAGAGTACAAAAGGCAAAATATAGTCCGGAGGTTTTTAGAAGAAAAATGGTTACATGAAAAGTGTGAAAGTGCTTTCATGTAAATACCCTGGAGTTTAGTTTCCGTATACAGTATGCAGGTTCCTATTTCAGCTAAGTCGTTAATGTGAATGAGTGAGCCGTTGAAGGCCACACTCAATAATACTGACATCTAGTCTGCAATTCCAACTAAGCCACAAACTCCTGTTGTGGCTTGACTGTTACCCTACCTACTGTACATTATCCCCATCGTGACCAGGTGGTTTTACCATTGTCTGTCCGAAAGTACCCACTGCTGTTTTTAAATTTCTGCACTGTTTGTGTACCCATATTATATACAATTTTTCTCGTCATTAAATGGAATTTCTAAAGATACCATTTTTTATTTCTATTATATCACATAATTTTCTATAACAATATTATGAAATACGATGAAAAAATTGGAAAAAACACACTTTTTTGAAACTTAATCCCAAAAATCTACAACCGCCAAAAAAGCCCCCGGCTAAATAGTTTAGAAATTTTGCCCTGAAATTAGAAATACCCAATTTTTAAATGTTTTTGCTTTTTAATTCCTTCACTGCTGAGTCGCTTCACTTCTGTGTGCTGAGCTCACTTTGACCGTTTTATGCTCATCATGTTTAAATGTGATTTCATGTCCTATTTTATTAAACCCTCCAATTTTTATTTTAACAAAACCACCATTTTATAATTTTTTAAAATTTTTACACCAAGCCTAGTCATGTTTGGTATCACTGGAAAGGCCATGACCCTCTAGCTGCCACGGATTGGGAGATACGGGGATCCAAGGGATCCCCCTAGCTCCACTTGTCAGCTAGTGGGTTAACTATCCAACTGTCCTGGTGACGACATCAGTCGGTGGGGGGTGACCCAAAGACTTGACTGGCATCTGAGATGTCAGCCAATATCCAGGAGCGAATCGCGATCTGGCACCTAAGGGGTTAAAGAGAGGCACCGCTGAAAAGAGCAGACTCTGTCTTCTTCAGAAGTGCCTTTCTTTTTTTTCTACCTGCAGCTATTCGGGAGGGAGAGGTACATATATCCTTGGTTCTTAAGGGGAATTTTTCCCAGGACTTACTATGTATGTTAGTGGCCCTTAAGTAGTTAAAGTGCTACTGTCATGGTCATAATTACTTTTGCCCTTTCGATAGTGCATCCCTCCCTTTATATAGATCATAATTTTTTTGCTGACTTATATAATGTAAAAAAGGAGGAATTCCATTTTAAAGTTCCTGCCGCCCCAAGTGACTGCGTTATGCTGTACTGAGGGGGAAGGCTGAGAGCAGAGAAACATCCTACAGAACAGCCCTCTGCTCGCTGTGAGTGTTGTGCTCTATGCCTGTCACCATCTGAGTGACAGCCATCGCAGAACGTTGACTGTGCAGGGGGCCATCCTGTATTGCGACTCTCGTGACTCCCTCTTTCCAGCAAAACATGGCGCTGGCTCCAGGGAGTGAGGGGAGATTTAAAATGGAAATATCTGTTTTTTTACATTATATATCTCAGCGAAAAAACACTGACCTAATAACCTAATAAAGGTAGAGGTGTCCTGACACAAAATATTATTTTGCCCCAGACATGGGTATTTTAAATTTTCCTATGATGATGTTCATCCAATGTCGATGAAGACCCTGACACCTTAGTGGTTTGATAGACATTTTTTGTATATCTGAAGGTGACTGATTAGTTGGATTCGAGCTTGGAACGTTTAGTCACATGTTTTGCAGGAAGCCATGGACTTGCATAGATCATGTTTTCTTTTCAGGCTCAGCAGCACATCTCCCCTGTGAGCTATTACTGCCGGGGTTAAGAAGAGGCTATACCATGCTGGGTGGCAGGTTAACTAGTGGAAGTAACAGATACAGAAACTACTTATTTGGCAGAGAAGACTGAGACAGAGATGTAGGAAACAACAGAGAGGCAGGTGTTAAGCCAAATAGACCTCAAATAAATAAACTTTTGAATCTTCCCCTGCTCCTAAAGCCCTGTAATATACTTCTAGCTTTTACTGTCATTCCGCCACTGCTGAAATTATTGCTTATATTTTTAACATTTTGCAATGTGTTATACACAACTCAGAATTATGTCTCATTGTGGGCTTTTCATGAGGAATAAATTTAATTGTATTGTAACCGATAACACATTCATGTTTAAATCCTTATATAGTATCAAGCCCCTTGCAATATGCAGATTTAAATAATCAATATAATTTAAATCATTTTTCATAGTTTTTCATAAATCATTACATACTAGGCCAAAAGATAGGTGTTACACAATTAGGCATGAAGATGAATTCCGGCACTCTACCATCTTATAATTTCATCGGCTAGCACTGTATGCCAAATCAAAAAGAAAAAGAATCGCCAGTTATTTTCCTACTCGCAACAGGGATTGGGAACAGTGTTAAAATTGTGGACTAAAATATGACTAAAGTTAAATGGCATTTTAGTCAAAAGACTCGGATTAAAACTAAATTTAAATTAGTCATTATACACTATATTGCCAAAAGTATTCGCTCACCCATCCAAATAATCTGAATCAGGTGTTCCAATCACTTCCATGGCCACAGGTATATAATATCAAGTATCTAGGCATGCAGACTGTTTTTACAAATATTTGTGAAAGAATGGGTTGCTCTCAGGAGCTCAGTGAATTCCAGTGTGGAACTGTGATAGAATGCCACCTGTGCAACAAATCCAGTCGTGAAATTTCCTCTCGCCTAAATATTCCACAGTCAACTGTCAGCTGTATTATAAGAACGTGGAAGTGTTTGGGAACGACAGCAACTCAGCCACGAAGTGGTAGGCCACATAAACTGAAGGGGCGGGGTCAGCAGATGCTGAGGCGCATAGTGCGAAGAGGTCACCAACTTTCTGCAGAGTCAATCCCTACAGACCTCCAAACTTCATGTGGCCTTCAAATTAGCTCAAGAACAGTGCGCAGAGAGCTTCATGGAATGGGTTTCCATGGCCTGAGCAGCTGCATCCAAGCCATACATCACCAATTGCAATGCAAAGCGTCGATGCAGTGGTGTAAAGCACGCCACCACTGGACTCTAGAGCAGTGGAGACACATTCTCTGGAGTGACGAATCGTGCTTCTCCATCTGGCAATCTGATGGATGAGTCTGGGTTTGGCGGTTGCCAGGAGAACGGTACTTGTATTGTGCCAAGTGTAAAGTTTGGTGGAGGGGGGATTTTGGTGTGGGGTTGTTTTTCAGGATCTGGGCTTGGCCTCTTAGTTTCAGTGAAAGGAACTCTAAATGCTTCAGCATACCAAGAAATTTTGGACAATTCCATGCTCCCAACTTTGTGGGAAAAGTTTGGAGCTGGCCCCTTCCTCTTTCAACATGACTGTGCACCAGTTCACAAAGCAAAGTCCATAAAGACGTGGATGACAGAGTCTGGTGTGGATGAACTTGACTGGCCTGCACAGAGTCCTGACCTAAACCTGATAGAACACCTTTGGGATGAATTAGAGTGGAGACTGAGAGCCAGGACTTCTCGTCCAACATCAGTGTGTGACCTCACAAATGCGCTTCTGGAAGAATGGTCAAAAATTCCCATAAACACACTTCTAAACTTTGTGGACAGCCTTTCCAGAAAAGTTGAAGCTGTTATAGCTGCAAAGGGTGGACCGACGTCATATTGAACCCTATGGATTAGGAATGGGATGTCACTTAAATTCATATGCGAGTCAAGGCAGGTAATCAAATACTTTTGGCAATATAGTATATGTAGGTATATACAGATCACATTATATACGACATTTTATTTAAAAAAAGACTGTACTAGTACTTAGAAGCAGGACTCTGTGGACCTTTATTATTGTGACCAATCTGTAAAGATTTTGCATTATTATTATAATTGCAGGAAAAAAATCTTTTTTTAATGATGCTGTCATTGAGACAATCTAAAAATAAAGGGCCCTATTACCTCCTTAGCAATAGCGTTCACATACATGAGCGTTGGCTCTAAATTAAAAGAGTCTAGTCCATTAGCGCATCGGTGATAGCGTTTTATACTGTGAGCTTACAGTACTTTGCGCTCCCTATGCTTGACATGGGGAGAACAATCAGTATTTAGCGTTGGGTTTAGTAATACCTTACTTATCCTTAGCGCTATTTACCACACTGCTGTGGTTCACTAAAAAGTGAGCCACAGCTCGCAGCTGGTGCTGTTTGCGCTTCTGCAGAATCGGTTATCACCAGCTGAACTCCGGAAATCAAATACTCACCTCTCGTCTGGCGGCCCGCATGGAGGCCCGATCCACCTCTTCTAGCTGCCAGGAGCAGACTCAGCAGAGTTGCAGAGTTAGATTGGGGAAAATAGTCCCCAGTCTCCCTCTGTGAATCGCTCCATGACCCTGCACAATCACACGAGAGCAAGATCATGCAGGTCACATGGCCTGGCAGCACAAGCCTCCATGGAATCTTATGGACTCCAGGAGGTAATACCTGCAGAGTCGCATAAGCACCGCTGCGAGTATCCAGAAGGTTAACGCTGCCTTCTGGGCCGGCTGCTGAATCAGCTCCTGCCCTGTAATATGGTGCTAAAATGGGGATGCTAAGGGGTACCTGCAGGAGCAGGTTTTCCTCGTTAGCGTCCCCGTTTCAGCAAGGGGCACAGAATAGTGCCCAAAGATGGGGTAATTAGAAAAGAGGCTGATCGGTTGGTAGTGTAATGTAAATGGCCAGGATATAGAAAGGGTTTATAAACAAAAAAGCTTTGAATATTTCCTCTGAAACCAACTCATACAAAGTCTTAAAGCAGAAAACTATCAATTCAAATAAGAATCAACTAAAATAGAATTAGTAAAGCTAATTATGTATGAATTGGGGATAAAATCTCACAGGCCCTTCTTGGAAGCCTAATGATTAGTGGTATGGATTCTATAAAATTCTGAAGATGGTGGAAGAGCATTAATGAAAGCAGTAAGAAAGGAGTAAGAAAATGGCTGGATACTTACAGATAGTTAAATAATTATTTACTCGAGTGGGGACGGCATGGTACGCCCTGCAGCGAGAAAGGGTTAACTGCTCACTTGGTTTATTGATACGATTAAACTTTATGGCCATTGTGGAATCCGAGTGGTCTGATATTATTAGTTTATGACCTCCCTTTTTGCTCTACATGTTTCCTGCCTTTTAAATAGTTAACGGACAAGTAGGCAGCTTGAACTGCCAAGGTACTACTCTATTTATATAGGAATAGGCATTATTTATTATTATTTTTTCCTCTTCGACATTATTCGTGGCTTCCTTTGGTTTTGTCTATACTTTATACATTGCCCTCCTGTATTTTAGGGTGTATGCATTGGTACAGCTGGCATTTCCACTATTCATGTTTTTTATATCATATTTTTGTTGCTCAATACATAAATATATAGTACCTAGACCTTTATGTGCACTTTGTGCATCTATTCATATATGTTGTGGAGTTTTAGGTTAAGCCCAGTTTGCATAAAGGACATATGATTGCCCTGTCGTTCTTCCCTTTTAGTTTGTCACCCAACCCTTCTTATGTGATGAAGTCAAATGTCATAGCAGATGAGAGAAAAAAGTGACATTAAGGTGAGATGGGAACATCTTCCAAATATCCTTTTTAAGTCCTACACCACTTCTCAAAATGTCGTGGTTAATCTAATGAATCCAGTATATTACCCTATCTTATTAATACTAGACATGTGCACAGCACAAAATTTCATTTTGAACTAATGGATTAGTCCTAAAATGCAATTTATTTAGTTGCTAAAGAAATTCGTTTTCAGTTCTTTAGTATGAAAACTAATTTCATTCATCCGAAAACCAGTGGATACAATTACTATTGTAGTGGCTCCTCAGAGGGCTGAGATCGCTGCTTGTTACAGTATCTCTCACTCTCAGCAAACTATGGGCCATATTACATAGTTGGTGCTAACTTAACCAGAGCTGTTGTAAACTTCCCAGAGCCATTATAGCCTATGGAGGTTTTCAGTTTACAACAGCTCTGGTTAGGTTAGCACCAACATTGTAATACTGCCCCGTGTCAGGCAAAGCTGTTGCAGTAACTGACTGCTGCTCATCACAGCGCTCAGAGTTTCAGTAAAACTAGTAAATAATATTTTTATATATAAGAGATTAGAAGAATATTATTTCCTTGTTTTACTGAAACTCTGAGTGCTGTTACAGTCAGTTACTGTAACAGCTGAGTCTGATACATTGTACTGAGAGATAATGTAACAAGCAGCCGATCTCAGCGCTCACAGCCACTGGATTTAAAGGGGTAAAAAAAAAGGCTTCTCTCTGTATAATGTTTAGTACATCCTCCTGCATTAATACCCCTCTCTGTATAATGTATACAACATCCACCTGCATTAATTAATACCCCTCTCTGTATAATATATAGAACATCCTCCTGAATTAATTAATGTCCCTCTCTGTATAGAACATCCTCCTCAATTTATACCTTTCTCTGTATAATGTATATAACATCCTCCTGCATTAATACCCCATCTGTATAATGTATAGAACATCCTCCTGCATTAATACCCCTATCTGTATAATGTATAGAACATCCTCCTGCATTAATTAATGCCCCTCTCTGTATAGAACATCCTACTGCATTGGCATGTGGAGGGTGCAGAACTTCGGATGTTGCGCTCCTCATTGCTGGTCTCCTTCACTCAATGTAATATCGCAAAAAGGACTGAAACTAAAATGTAGTGCATTTTGTTTTAGTTTCTTTAGTTTTTTGTACTGAGCAGTTTTGTTTCTCTTGAGTCATACGAACACTAAATTATCCCAAAATTCGGACTAAATTGTTTTAGTACTAAAACGAATGCACATGTCTAATTAATACAGTATATATATATATATATATATATATATATATATATACAGTTGTGTTCAAAATTATTCAACTCCCACTGAAATTGAGTGTTTTGGCCAGTTTGACATAGATTTTGATCATTCAGTCATCTTGCTTACAATTAAATCAAAGAGGCAAGTGTAGGTCAGACAAATATAACATAACATTTATAATGAAATAACCACAAATGTCTTTTCTGTGCTCACATCATTATCAGTTTTATTCAACCCCCAAGTGACATTCAATCTTAGTACTTAGTACAACATCCTTTTACAGTTATAACAGCTTTTAAACGTGAAGCATAGCTTGACACAAGTATCTTGCAGCGATCTACGGGTATCTTCGCCCATTCGTCATGGGCAAAAGCCTCCAGTTCAGTCACATTCTTAGGCTTGCGCACTGCAACTGCTTTCTTTAAGTCCCACCAGAGGTTCTCAATCGGATTTAAGTCAGGTGACTGCGATGGCCACTCCAAAATGTTCCAGCCTTTAATCTGCAACCATGCTCTAGTGGACTTGGAGGTATGCTTGGGATCATTGTCCTGTTGAAAGGTCCAACGTCTCCCAAGCCTCAGGTTTGTGACAGACTGCATCACATTGTCATCCAATATCTCCTGGTACTGAAGAGAATTCATGGTACCTTGCACACGCTGAAGCTTCCCTGTACCTGCAGAAGCAAAACAGCCCCAAAGCATGATTGACCCCCTGCCATGCTTCACAGTAGGCAAGGTGTTCTTTTCTTCATAGGCCTTGTTCTTCCTCCTCCAAACATAGCGTTGATCCATGGGCCCAAACAGTTCTAATTTTGTTTCATCAGTCCACAGAACACTATCCCAAAACTTCTGTGGTTTGTCCACATGACTTTTGGCATACTGCAGTCGACTCTTCTTATTCTTTGGAGACAGCAAGGGGCTGCGCCTTGGAGTTCTGGCATGGAGACCTTCATTACGCAGTGTGCGCCATATTGTCTGAGCTGAAACTTCAGTATCCACATCTGACAAATCTTTTCTCAGTTCCTCAGCAGTCACATGGGGACTTTTCTCCACTCTACGCTTCAGGTAGCGCACAGCAGTCGAAGTCAGCATCTTCTTTCTGCCACAACCAGGTAATGTTTCAACAGTGCCCTTTGCCTTGAATTTGCGAATGATGCTTCCTATGGTCTCTCTTGGTATGTTTAGCATCTTTTCAATCTTCTTATAGCCATTGCCCTTCCTGTGAAGAGTAATCACCTCTTCTCTTGTCTTCCTGGACCATTCTCTTGACTTCACCATGTTTGTAACCACACCAGTAAATGTCTAGAAGGAGCTGAGTATCACAGTCATTTTAAAGCTGCCTAATTGGTGCTTATTATGCTTTATTGCTGCTCCGTGACATCCACAGGTGTTTTCAATACCTGATTGAAAACACTTGAATGAACCTCTGTTCTTCAGAGTGGTAGTCTTTAAGGGGTTGAATAATTGTGTCAATGAAGAATTCACAAAAGAAACATTTACTACTGTATTACAAAACCAATTGATGTCATTTTAGTTGCATATGGTTCTTTAAAAAGTCCTTGTAGGATTTCATTCTGAATACAATTACAAATGTACACTAAATTCCCTAAAACCCTTTACAGCATTGGAGGTTGAATAATTTTGAACACAACTGTATTTACACTGTATATAAAATAGTTTATAAGAAGGCAAATGTCACTCAGATTTCATGTCCGTTACGCACACCTGCCATAATTATAATGGGGCCTGGTCTCAGCATGTTTAGCATTTTTCGAAGTTCAGCTTAAGCTGATCCGATCCCTGACGTCAGGGCCTGTCAGACCGCAAAGCTCCCAATCTCCCAACTGGAGTTTTGTATCCTCCTCAGCAGCGACTTGCAGTGTCTGCACTACCTGCTTGCGAGTCACAAAAGTGGCTGGTAGGTGGCGAACTTCAGATGCCTCTGGATTCATTCATAAGGGGTCATTCACAAAGCACAGAATTTTCAGTACTGTGCACTTCGGCAATTCCATTTCGCCAATCCTACAGTGAATTCACTATTCACCACTGGGTCACCTCAGTGCACAAAAGATGGAATCCCTGAAGTCCGTCGAACTGGCCGCAAAAGATCGCAGAAGAATTTAGAAGACCAACGAACACCGTCAAAGAACGCTGAACTGGCCACCAAGCTGCAGAGAAGGGTCTCCTATTTTCCTAATAGGATTTTAAGCCCTTCTCTACCAAGCGATTTTTGTTAAAGAAAAAAAATTATCATCACGTTTACTTGAAACATGGGATGTGAAGTTAACAATTAAATATATGGTAAAATAGGAGTTTTGCACAGAAATTGTTATTCTGAGATAGTTAAAAATTAAAATAATGTTAATTTGCTCATTTTTAAATTTTTCATGTGTTTGCTTATCCTTTACAGAAATATTGTTGCAATAAAAGATTCTGAGCCCTTGATGGTGTCCTTCATCTTGCTCAATTTCAAACGGGATCTACAGTATTATCATACAGACAGAAAGGACTTTTGTGTTTAAAACAGTAGGTGTGATAAACATAAATAATAAAAATGGTCAGATCTCCTGCTTATGGGGGTTTGTAGTGATCATAATGAGATTATTAGCAATGCAGCTTCCTAAAAATACCAATAGAATATATAAATAATATCGGTATGTGGCATAATGTCTGTGTATGTAAATTACAGTAACACCTTGTATCTGTACTGTACAGGGATTTTCAGTCATTCTAACCCTTATCCCTGACTCTTATCCCTGTACAGAGGTGAATGACCCTAGAGCTCTTCTTGTAGTCTGCCCTCTTCCTGTTGGCATAATGCAGCACTAATCTATTTGATCTTTTGTTACAGTGTGGATTAGGGCTGCTATTTGCAAATGGTGTTATGTCTCTCCAGGGTGCTTAGAGAGACATAAAACAAACTGAGTTATTCAAAGAGATCCGTATTGTGGCCGAAAGGTAACTGAACAGTGAAATTCAGCGTACGGTCACTTTCCTGGCCATTCGGCTATCCAGAGAGCAGGCCGTTCACCAAATCTTAGCGAATTGCCTGCACATACGGTGCCTGTTCGTTTCCAGTTCAAGGGCAGTGAAATCCCCATAGAGAAGCAATGCTTTGTCTATTCAGAGAACAAAAAACAGCAGTGAAAAGTTGCCGAATTGCCCTGCTGTTCAGTGGTTTCATTCGACAGGTTTATTCAGGTGAATCCCATAGGCTTCAATGTTAAAAATATTCCCATTTTAATTCAATATCTAATAAACCGTTGATTATAATATTCTGCAGTAAAGAGTCTTTATTTATAGATTATTTAGGACGTTTTAGGCATTTTTCGGGATGTTTTTGCCGAAAAAAAATTCCGTTTGTTTTTTTAAATTGTTTTTTCTTTTTTCTGTAACAGCCCTTTTTATTATCATTCATTAGAACTTATATGTTAATTTCAGACTTTTTCGTTGTGTAATTTCTTTGCAAACAGCATTTCACTTTCAAACATTGAAGCATACTGTTTTTTTGTTCACTCCATTCGTCTGCGGTGTCGGCTTTTTCCGGCGGCTGCTTTGCGCTGTGATCGACTGCTGCTCGGGGTTCTCTGGCATGTTCGGCAGGGTTAATCCAGATGTTTTTGCGGGTTTCGGTGTGCGTTCGCCGGGTTTTGCGATGAGTGTTCGCCGGGTTTGCGGCAGCTTTTCCCTGCACTATGATGGCCCTGTGGTGCTTGCTGAATACACCGCAGGATCGCCGAAATGGGATTGCCAAATCGCACCGAATTGAATAGAACGAAAAATCACCGAACGTGCGGGGACTTTTCGATTCTCTTTTGAATAACCCTGACAGTATTTTGTTTCACCAAAATGGAAACCCTAATCTTAGAATAAAAGGGTGCAAAAATGGTCTTTTGATATATTTATGAGTTGTTTTTAATGCATTACAATGCAAAATAGAGATAATTCGATTTTGGAAGTAAAGTGGTTAAACTGAAATGTCTTAAAATGAGTCTGAATAAAAAAAACGGTCCTTAAAAAAATATATCAAAAAAGCCCTTTTAAAAAAAACTGGGAAACAAAATTTTTTTCTAAAAAAAGAAAATATATATATTTTTTTGTTGAAAATTAAAACAAGAAGATGGACGCTTAATCAACGACCTCCTCGGCACCCTCTGATAATTTTCGATTCAATTGCGTCCTATGGTGATGGGACGCTACAAGAAACAGACACCCGAACCCCGAACGCCCAGCCGACGATCTGCACCTTCAACGAGACCGCTGGACGGCTTTTTTAGACCACTGCTCGACCATGGCGGGGACGCCTCTATCTTCCCTGCCTCATGCCGAATCCCTGACGGCGATCTCACGCTTGGAGCACCTGGTTTCCCTTCTACCCACACAGCAAGACCTCACAGAGATTGTGGCGGACATCAAAGACGCCTTCGGGGTGGAGATGCGAGAGGTGCGAGCGGAGATAACGGGCCTCTCAGACCGGGTGGATCGCCTGGAGGCGAGACCACCGCCTACACCCGAGTGACCTGTGGATCTGTCAGATCTCCGCCGCCATGTAGACGGCCTGGACAATCACAGTCGCCACCACAATGTCTGAGTACGCGGCCTTCCTGAGACCGATGACCAGCGGGACTTGGCTACCATGTTGCGGGCCCTCTTTAATACTATCCTACAACGCGACCTAACGACCCCTGTCGCTTTGGACCGGGCTCATAGGGCACTCCACCCGCGCCCTGACAACAGTGCTCCGCCGCGTGATGTGGTCTGCCGCTTTACCGATTACTGCCTGAAAGAGCAGCTCATGATGCGGGCCCGCTCCTCGCGCCGCTGGGACTTTGAAGGCCACCAAATTGAACTTTTTCACAACCTGACGCCGTTTACTTTGCGGGCCAGGAGATACCTCCGCCCACTCACATCGGCTGTCCGCCTTCAAAACCTTGCGTACCGCTGGTCCTTCCCATTTGCCCTGCAAGTCCGACGTGGTGAGGAGACTTATGTGATCCTCAGGCCGGTGGACGTCTCGACCTTCCTGGCGGATTTACAGCTACTGGACCTGTCTATCGAGGACTGGGAGGCCCCATCAACTTTCCACATGGTAATGCACCACTACCCCGACGGCACCCACTCCGTCCTCACAGATCTCCTCCACTGGAGCGTAATCCAGAGTAGCCTACCCTGGATGTTTGGGAGGTGTCTGCTGCCCTTTCTGCGCCTCCCCTTCCCGAGATTTTGTGCCTTTCCACTTGGGGCGTGGACAACCCGGTTCCCCCCCCTTGCCTTTGCCCTTTGGACTGGGACTGCTGATGCGGTGCCGCATCCAGCCTTGTTGCGGGTGATTATTTTAATTTTTCTGGTGCACCTTCGGTGCACTGTTTTCATACTGCTTTTTACACCTCGCTGTGCTCATGTACTTAACGCCCTTGTCATTTGGGAGGTGTTTGCTGCCCCTCCCCCCTCTGGGGATCCCTTTTTGCTTTCCCTTTAGGAGCATGGACAGCTCGGTTCTCCCCTTAACTTTACCCCTTGAGCTGGGACTGCTGGTGTGGTACTGCGTCCGGTCTTGTTACGAACAATTGTTATTTACAGGCCTACTTGACCTAATTTTTCTGGGGCACCTTCGTTGCACTATTTTTATGCCTCGTGGTGCTCTTATTTTTCACACCCTGCCCTGCCCTGGCTGTATGGGAGGTGTTCGCTGCCCTCTCTGACCCTCCCCCCATCTGAGATTTTGTGCCTCCCCTCTCGGAACATGGACTGTCCGGACCCCCCCCCCTTAACCGGACCCCCCCCCTTAACTTTACCCCTTGCACTGGGACTCCTGATGTGGTGCCACATCTGCCCTTGCGGAGGATGATTGTTTTGTACGAGTCTACTATACCTAATTTTTCTGGTGCACCTTCAGTGCACTATTTTCATGCTGTTTTTGTGTCTTGTGGTGCTCTTATTTTTTGCACCCTGCCCTGCAGGTTTGAGGGGCGTCCACTGCACCCTCTGCCCCTCCTCCCCGCCTGGGATTCTGTGCCTCCCTTCTAAGGCTGGGGTAAGACCAGCGCATTTTTAACGTGCGTTCTGGCGCACTTAATCACGGCCGCACTAGCAGCAAATGACGGGCAATGACAGCCAATATACGAAGTATGGTCGCACGAAAGTCCGGGCGCGCAACGCAAGTGGAAAATGAACGCATTTTTTCGAGAATGCAGAACCGCTAGTACGGACGTACAGAGTGCGCTGCGCCCGCTAGCGGTGTGTGTGTGTGATTTGGAGACGTCAGACCCTGCTCATGTCCGGCCAACATAACGTCCAGACGCAAAAAGTTTCCTGGTTTGGATCCGTAAAACATCACGCACGAAAATGCGCATCGTATGACCGTTTTCGCATATTCCGTGAAAAAATACATCAATGCGTTCGGACGCCCTTTTTTACGTTCGCGTGTAAAAATACTTTCGTTTGACCCTAGCCTTAGAGCATGGGCAATCCAGGTCACCCCTTGACTTTGCCCATTGGATTGGGACTACTGCTTCGGTGTCGCATCCTACCTTGCTGAGGACGAATGTTTTATGCAGGCCTACTCAACCTAATTTTTCTGATGCACCTTCGGTGCACTATTATCATATTGTTTTTGTGCCTCGCTCTGCTCTTCTTTTTGACACCTCGATTCCCCCCTTGTTGTCTTCCGAGAATGGGGTCCTGAACAGGTCTGCTGTTTCTTACAATCTAGTGTTCCAAAGGCTCAGACTCCCCTTCTCAGAACTGTGTGGGGTGATATGGTTCGGGGGAGGGGGGAGTGTTTTGTTTTGGTCCTGGCATCCTGTAACGCTACACTTTTTTTTTCTGCTTTGGTTGAGGGGGATGGGTGTGTGGGGTGAGGGGCGGGGGGCTTAAGCTGGTTTGGGACTCCACGTTTCTGACTTCTGGTTTGGGGGGTGGCGGGTGAGAGGGTTACGGGGTTTTGTTTTATACACTTGTTTGCATTTGGGTGTTTCTGTTTCTCTCTTTTTATGCTATCGGAGGGTCCGATTTGGGCCTTCTGTCGATCTTACTCTATTGTGTTTTGAATGATATTTTTCCGAACCTTACGTTGATTTTGCTTGTCTATCTTTTTTTGAGGTCGGGTCTACGATCTGCCGCCCACGAGGCTCGGACGTTACCTCCCTCTTGGGGAAATGTGGTATCTGCTGGATCCCGCGTCTTCGCCCAAGTGGAACGTCTTTATCCTCAACTTTGATATATTTGTTTCTTCTTTACCTCTTTACTTCTTTTTCTCTTCACTCTCTCTCCCTCCTTTGCTCCTTCCACCTTTTTTTTGTTTGTTTGTTGCTCTGTTTGTTTTTGTTTCCCTTCCCTTACTCCCATTCCCTTCACCTTCACTCGTCCACTTCGCCGGTGTCATGAGCGCGCCTGGGGGGTTCACCCCGCGGCCTCTCCGCCTCCTCATGTACAATGCTAAGGGTCTCAATGTAACGGAAAAGCGGAGTCGCCTCTTCCGTGAGGCCTCAGCCCTGAAGGTTTTGGTTCTTTTCCTTCAGGAAACGCACTTCCGATTGGGGTCGGCCCTGGTTCTTCGTGATTTCCATTTCCCCGTGGGATATTTTAGTGACTATCAAGGTGGCAAGAGCCGGGGAGTGATTCTTATTTCCCGAGATGTCCCCTTTGTTCTGGACGACGTCATGACAGACCCAGAGGGGCGCTTTTTGTTTGTTAAGGGTACGATTGCTGACTCTTGTTATACGTTTGCAACAGTGTACCTTCCTAACACTGCTCAACATCGCTGTTTGACGTCTATTTCACGCCGATTGCAGGCCTTTATGGCAGGTACTTTGGTGGTCGCGGGAGACTTTAATATTCCCTTAGACCCGAGATCGGATACTTCTATGGGTCGCTCTTCGATCCCCCCAAATGTTATTCGACAGGTGAGACGTACCTTGGATGAACTTCGTCTTGTGGATGTCTGGAGAGCCTTTCACGCCGGTGAACGTGATTATACGTTCTTTTCTCCTGTCCATGGCACACACTCCAGACTGGATTATATTTTTCTACAGCACCATCGAGTAGACCTGGTCGAAGGGGCGAATATTGAAGTGCAGACGTGGTCTGACCACGCTCCTGTGACTGCTACGCTGACCTCGCCTTTATACCGACCATCGGAGAGGCAGTGACGACTTAACCTTTCTCTCCTGTCGGATCCAGGCTTTGTGACTGAAATAGACTCCCACCTCAAGGCTTACTTTGAGATGAATGGCAACTCGGATACCCCTGAGCCGACGGTCTGGGAGGTTCAGAAGGCTGTGGTACGTAGTCTTTTTATTAGCAAAGCCAAGGCTTTGAAATGACTCCGCTCCGACCACGTGCGACAGCTTATTGTGGATATCCGTACCCTGGAACTCCGACACCAATGCGTCTGCACTGCCCTCTGACTGTCTGGAACTTCTGGCTAAACGCCGAGAATTGAATGATTTACTAGATGCCGATATTAGGTTTGCTGCACAGAGGGCCCGTTGTAGTTGTGCCCTTAGGGAGAACAAACCTGGTCGCCTATTGGCCCAAATCCTCCGCCGCTGACAGAACGCCTCTTATATTGCAAAAATACGATCCCAGACCGGAATTGTGCGCGTGCTCCCTGAGCCCATATTGCTTGAGTTTCAACGCTATTATCAGAATCTGTACGATTTGGACGGGTCCTCGGACTCCGGCCCCCCCTCCTCTGTCATTCAAGACTACCTGCGGGATAAACTTCCCCGTTTGCTTTCTGAATCTTCAGCGGCTAACCTGGAGGTTCCCAATACCGCAGAGGAGATCCACGTGGTTTTGAAGTCACTTAAACCCCATAAATGCCCCGGGCCTTCGAGTGGAATACTACCGTACCTTCTCGTCCACACTGGTACCCCACCTTCTTGCACTGTTCTCTGCAATTCGATCGGGTTCCTCCCTTCACCCTAATACTTTATCAGCTACCATCTCGGTTATTTTGAAGTCGGATAAAGTTGCATCCGATCCCTGTAGCTCCCGACCAATCTCGCTCCTCAATACAGATCTGAAGATCTTGGCCAACATTATGGCGAACCGTTTGACCCCTCTTTTGCCATCCCTGATACATCCGGATCAGGTTGGCTTTGTGCCGGGATGCGAAGCACGTGATGCAACCACTCGTGCTTTGGGGGCTATTGGGGTGGCGAAGAGGACCGGCGAGGGCCTTCTCCTGCTTTCCACGGATGCAGAGAAGGCCTTTGATAGAGTGAGTTGGGATTTTATGTTCTCGGTAATGAGAGGCCTGGGGGCGGGACCCTTTTTTATGCAATATTTGATGGCTCTTTATGATGACTCTACGGCACGTGTCAGGGTCAATGGAGCCCTGTCACCCCCGCTGGTGGTGAGAAACGGGACTAGGCAGGGTTGTCCATTATCGCCTCTGCTCTTCGCCCTGACTCTCAAGCCGCTCTTGGTTGCTATTCGTCGCAACCAGAATAGAATGGGAATTAGGGGACATGCTTCTGAACATAAGCTGTTGGCGTATGCGGATGATCTGCTCTTTTTCCTCCTGAACGTTGATTCCTCCCTGCTGGCCATTATGTCTGAACTGGATTCTTAGGCTCCATCGCTGGTCTTAACATTAACAAATCGGAATTTCTGGGAGTCTCCCTGGACCCCATTACCTTGGAGTCTATTCACACTACTTATCCGTTTCACCATTGCCCTACCTCTCTCCGATAGCTTGGTACCTGGTTAGCGACCTCCTCTGGCCGACTCCTTGATTTAAACTTTAACAGTATACTACGCACGTTCCATTCGGATTTGTCCAGCTGGACGAGTAAATATATCTCTTGGCTGGGCCGCGTAGCGGTGCTGAAGATGAATTTACTGCCGCGCTTATTGTATCTTTTCCATACCCTTCCCATCGCAATCCCAGCCTTCTTCTTCCTAGCACTCTGAAAGGAACTTTTGAATTTTGTTTGGCCGAAGAGTAGATCCCAGGTTGGGTTGACGGTGCTGTGCCGGGCAAAGGTGGCCTGGCCCTTCCCAATGTGAGTCAGTACTATACAGCATGCCACCTGCTTAGGATCGTTGATTGGTCGGCCTCTGAGTTGGATAAAAGGTGGCTCGACCTGGAATGTATGCTTTCTGACTCTCCACTGTGGGCGTTGCCATGGTTCCTACCAGTGATTCGCCATGGGACCCCCTCTGACCTCCTCTAAACCTGACCCGGTTGCTGTTACGTTGCGTCTCTGGCACCGTTGTAAATTGCTCTATGGCTTATCTACGGCTATCTCCCCTCTCCTGCCCCTGAGCCATAACCCGAGGCTGCAGGCTGGGGTCCTACCTTCCTTATGTGCTCGCTTGACGGGATCGGGAAGATTACGAGCCTTAGATTTCCCTGGTGATGCGGATGTGAATGACCCTACCTGTTTTCAGGAAGGAAGCCCTCCCTCGCTTTCAGAGAGATTTAACTATCTGCAGATCTGGACTTATCTCCATCATCTTAATTGTGGTTACAGCTTGCATCGGCAACTCACCCCGTTCGAACGATTCTGCCATATGGGCCTTACGCTTGCCCATGGTGTATCCACCCTGTATGGCTTACTTCAGATATCGGACTCGACTGACCCCTCTTTTACCTCTAGATGGGAAACAGATCTCGGCATCACAATCACAGACTCGCAGTGGGCTATGACCTATATTCTGGTACATAAGGGGTTCTGCACCTCGAGCTCCCAGGAGACTTCCTATAAAATATTAACCTTTTGGTATAGGAATCCCCTGCTCTTACACCGCATATACCCAGACGCCTCTCCCACCTGTTGGCGTTGTGATGCTGACGTTGGGACATATCTTCACATCTGGTGGTCCTGCCCACGTGTGCTTAACTTTTGGAAACTGATCCACTCTGCTATACACCAAGTGACTGATGTCGATCTCCCATTAACCCCGGAATGCTTCTTGCTTTTCCACATACCCCTCCCCATCGGAACGCTGAAACGGTCGGTGCTCCTTCTTATGCTGCTGGCGGCTAGAGCCCTGATTCTGGTGCACTGCGTTCGTCGGTCGTACCATCTCTCCGGTCGTGGATTCACAGGGTCGAGTCTTTCCATTCAGTGGACCTTCTGGAGGCTGCGACCCGAGATGAGGGTGCAGACATATGGCTGAACGAGTATGCGGCGACCACGCCGCGTGCATTGGAGGTTACTTAAGGGGTTGCTGTTGGGGCATACCAACCTAGGTGTGCACGGCTTACATCCCCCCCTCCCACTCCCCCTGTTTTTTTGTTTTTTTTTTTCTTCTCTCCTCTCCATCCTTTCTCTCTCTCGGTTTCTTCATTCCACTGTCTTTGTTTCCTTTTGGTGTCCCCTTTTCCTCTCTCTGTGCCGAGATGCTTTCTTCTTCTACTACTCTTGGCTTACAGATATTTGACTCGGAGTCCCCGTGATCGACAGACCTGTACGTGGTCCCTGACATTTACAATATTTTTGGCATTTTATATGTCTTATCCTGGGATCATCTTTATCATTGACTAGTTAATCTAAGACTGTATCGTGCTCAGCTTGTTCTTTCTTCTGTATTCCTTTCTATTTGTACTGATTTTCTGTCTCCAATAAAAATTTGGAATTTCAAAAAAAAAAAAGAGAATTAAAATAAGCTTTTTTAATAAAAAAATTATATTTTTTACATTGAAATCTATGGGATTCACCTCTTTAACCCCTTCACTATCACATGATTTTCCCAAAAAAGTCAGAAGCCAGTATGGTTTTTGTAAAATAATTTTTAATTAATTTTACAGTAAGAAATAGGTCTTACTGTGAATACCCTATATGGCCATTAGATGGCCATATACTACCAAATTGAGTTACAGCCATTACAGCTGCAACTCGGTTTTTTCTTCCCCCCCTGCATCAGTTGCTGAAAGCCCAATATTTTAGGCATTCATCAGCCGATTCTACAGTTTTAGCTCTTTGGGCATTATTCTCATAGGGTTAAACCATTGGGGACGCCTTCTGTATAACCTGGCCTTTGCTAAAAAAAATCCATTTAATACAGTATGTCATGGCATTGGACAAGGAGGGTTCTTTGTTATTACAGAGCCAAGGTACAAAAAAAAGGGAGAAGCTGTGAACTTCGTTTGCATATCCTACCCAGAGTTCTTTGCTGCATATGGGTAATATAGCACATGAGCTTTGTAAGTGGTTCTCTGAATTGCTGGAATGTGTAAATGTCTTCTGCAACTATAAACTTTAATATATATATTAAATATATGCACGGGGTTTCTGGAATGCTAACCAACCCTACATATTTTATGATCCAAATTTTAGAAATCACTTTTGAGAACTGATTGCTTGGGTGTAAGTCATTGAAATTTAAAATGTTTTCTCCCATCAAGGCACAGTTTTAAGAGGTTAACACCATCAGGGTTATTGAAAGAGAATGGAAAAGCCACCGCACATTCGGTGACTTTTCGTTCTCTTCAGTTCGGTACGATTTGGCGATCCCATTTTGGCAACCATGCGGTGCATTCAGCAAGCACCACAGGGCCGCCGAAATGCAGGGAAAAGTCGCCGCAAACCCGCCAAAAACTCACAGCAAAACGAGGGCGAACGCACACGAAACCCGCAAAACCATCTGGATTAACCGAAAACGCCGGAAAAACCAGAGCAGGAGCCGATCACACGCAGCGCAGCCGCCGGAAAAACTCGACACCGCAGACAAATGGAGTGAATAAATTAAAGAAACAGTTCTTTTGAATGTTTGAAAAGTGAATTGCTGTTTGCAAAGAAACTACAGGGTGAAAATGTCTGAAATTTACATATGAGATCCAATGAATGATAATAAAAAGGGCTGATACAGAAAAAATAAGTTAAAATAAAAGGAACGGAATTTTTTTTTAAAAAGAAAAAATCCCCAAAAAAATCTATAAATAAAGAGACTCTTTAACTGCAGAATATCAATGGTTTATTACATATTGGATTAAAACAGGAATATTTTTAACATTGAAGCCAATGGGATTCGCCTGAATAAATCTGCTGCATGAAACCACCGAATGGCAGGGCAATTAGGCAACTTTTCACTGCTGGCTTTTCCTCTCTGAATAGCCAAAGCATTGCTTCTCTACGGGGATTCACTGCCCTCGAACAGGCACCTAACAGGCACTTGCCTGCTCTCTGGATAGCCGAAAGGCCAAGAAAGCGTTCGGTTCCCTTTCGGCAGCCATTCGGATCTCTTTGAATAACCCTGCATATTTTCAGTTAATCAAAAGACTGGTAGTGATCTAATTTGCAGGAGTGTCTCTTAACCTTTCAAACAATACATGTTTTAATCACATAATCACAATAAAACACAATCTGTTTAAAAATTGCATTGAAGGACATTTTGTTCTTTCAATGCCAATATGTTAGTTTGTCTTTTCCAGTTATTCGACAAAAGCCTTTAGTAGAATTTAATTCAGTGAAAAGGGATTATGTCATATGAATTAAGCATATTGATTTTATCCCTAGATATTCTTTTCTTTCTTAATTGAGCCAGTACATTTAAATTGTACTTAACTGCTCTTCGCACAAATTATTTTTATTCTTCTCATCATCCAGAATTATCTTTACTTCAGCTGTAATTGCTTGCTTTATTTTTATTAGACAATCCTATTTCCTTATCATCACACATAAACATTAAAGTACAGTAAAACTGTCCCTAGTGTCCCTGTACATGCAAATACGCTCAACGTTATTGTCAATTTAGGAAAATCATGTGGATAAAGTTTAATAACACATACATAGCATTTGTTTTATTGTTTTGGTCTTTCTTCTATTTGTTAATATTAGGAAATTACACACGAAGGGCCATATTACACAGTTGGTGCTAACTTAACCAGAGCTGTTGTAAACTCACCAGAGCCATTATAGCCTATGGAGGTTTTAAGTTTACACCAGCTCTGGTTAAGTTAGCACCAACTATGTAATACTGCCCTTAAAGTTTAGCTCTATAAAACATACGGGGTTATTCAAAGAGAATCGAAAAGTCACCACGTGCGGTGTCTTTTCGTTCTCTTCAATTCGGTACGATTTGGCGACCCTGCGGTGTATTCAGCAAACACCACAGGGCCTTTGTAGTGCAGGGAAAACACGCTGCAAACTCGATGAACACTCACCTCAAAACCCAGCGAACGCACACCGAAATCTGCAAAAACCCCGCCGAACACACCGGAGAAACCCGAGCAGCCGCCGATCACAGAGCAGAGCAGCCACCGGAAAAATCCGACACCGTAGACGAATGGAGTGACAAAAAAAACCAGTACGCTTGAATGTTTGAAAAGTGAAACGCTGTTTGCAAAGAAACTACAGAACGAAAATGTCTGTAATTTACATATATGATCCAATGAATGATATTAAAAGGCGACAAAAAACTATTTAAACAAACAAATGGAAAAAATTTTTTAAAAAATCCTGCAAAATGCCTAAAAGATCCTATAAAATCTATCAATTTATTTTTTTTACTGCAGAATATAATAATAAACGGTTTATTAGATATTGAATTAAAACGGGGATATTTTTAACATTGAAACCTATGGGATTCGCCTGAATAAACCTGTCGAATGAGGCCACCGAACAGCAGGGCATTTCGGCAACTTTTCCCTGCTGTTTTGTGTTCTCTGAATAGACAAAGCATTGCTTCTCTATGGGGAATTCACTGCCCTCGAACATACACCGAACCGTCACCATATGTGCAGGCAATTCGCCAAGATTTGGCGAACTGCGCTGCTCTCTGAATAGCCGAATGGCCAGGAAAGGTAACCGTACGCTTAATTTCAGTGTTTGGTTACCTTTTGGCCAAAATTCAGATCTATTTGAATAACCCCCACAGAAATCAGAACGTGTATTGCAATATTGTTGGATATTTTCTGCACAAATTAGGGCACAAGCTTTTTTTAAAAAAAAAATATGCTTCAAATAGGGTATTCTAGCTTGTTCATAAAAATTTTAAGGCAGGTGCACTTGGCAGCGTTGCTAAAGGTAATTTAATGTCAATGAATTATTTCAATGATATTCTTTTGCTTTCAAGGTCCTCATTGCTAGAATTCTGTTGTTTTGTGTTTTGTACCAGCTTTCTATCCCTTCATCAACCTCAATGCCACTTTTCCAGTCACAAGTCTTTTCAGATGTTTCTTGCTTTGAGCAGTCGCTTTACCCTTGCATCCTCCAAAAAGCTCAGTATGTAATGTTGCTTGGCTTAAATTCGGCATAAAACTGCTCAAATGGCAATGCAGTTCATTGCTGCAACTTGCACAAAGAGCACAACCTTTCTCTTTGTTTTCCATTCATGTTCACATGTTGGATCTTCTACAGTAATAGAAAAGAAAAGAAACAGCAGTATGGTTCTCAATACTGCTCTGAGTAAGAATCAAACTAGATTACACAATATACCGTTCTGACCCCTCCACACTCTCCCCTTCCATTTAACACTTTAGTTTCTTTTAAAAACGTACCTAAATCCAGCGTTGGCCACTGGTTACCTACCTCTTGACATATTGCGGCTGATTTGTGTTGATAGGTATGGGGTCTGTTGTAAATTGTTGGTTTGAAGTGTGTTTACTACCGGGAATTGGGGGTTTTCATTCTGTCACAGGTGTGGATGAGGGTATGTATACACAAGAATATATTTGCCCCCAGAAGAAGGTGTTATCCCAAAATGTTAGGCTGTGCCCCAATGGAGATCCCATGATTGCCCCTAGTGGTGAGGTATTTATGCTTCAGCTTGATCAATTTTACATTGTGCAACTATGCTTATTAGAGGTGTGCATTCGTTTTGTAACGAATCACAATTCGTTTGAAAATTCATTAATTCGTATTTCGGAAGTATTTCCAAAATAGCAAATTGATTTAATCTGAATTGAAACACAAATGAAAAAAACTGTCTATAATGAAATGTATTCGCTATACTGTTTCAGAAAAGTACCATTGATTAAATGATTCCTGAGCAGGATTTGATTTATTGGGGTTTATTTTGTGATCTGTAATTCGACTCAATATCAACTATCGAATCAATCCCAACTTACAATACGTACAAGTACTAAAGCAAACGACATTATAAAAACAAATCATATTCATTTGACTGTTTCAAAAAGTACCCTGTTCCTGTAAATTGGCCTGTGGTGCTGAATCTGTTGTCAGCACCACAGGCCGATTGACAGCTCAACATTTAACAGCAAGATTTGATTTATTGGGGTTTTATTTAATGATCCGAAATTTGACTGGATATCAACTATCGAATCAATCTTAACTTACAATGGAGTTTCTAGTCATCCGCTATATCAAACGAAACGAAACTATGAAACGAAATAACGAAAAAAAAAAAAATATTTTGAAACTAAACAAATTTTCCAGCTCATTGCTTATGCCTTACTGTATCATTAGATGAAAAAAATTATATGCATTCAATATATCAATTGAAGACATTTTTGCTTATGTATAGATAACATATGCTATTTATTTTTGTTTTATTACCTGGTTTATATGTCCATTGTTATCAGGGTAATATATTAAAAAGGTGAATACAATAGGCTGTAAAGTTTATGATTATTTATTTTTATTATAATGCTACCTCCCGAAAGATTTATTTATTTAATTTTGTTTATGCTCTGATGGATACAGAGGCGCTGCTTGTTGCTTTAGCAGAGACAGATAAGAGAAGTTTTTGTTTCCGAATAGAGAATTCCATTTTACCATCTCTCTTACGGTAAATGTATTAACACTCTGGCATCAATAGATGATGTGCTAAACTATAACTGCAGAAATGTACTTTCTATTAGCTTTGCATCTAGCATTAATTTATTGATGATAAATGAGCACAATAAACAAGCAATCATGGTTAAGTAGAATACACACATATATTTATGTGTATTCTTTTTGCACGCCTATCTAAATCCAGCCATAAGAAGGTAAAATGAAAATGTTCTTTTATGCCTCCTTGATGATTATAGCATGCAGAGCCATGTGTTACACCAGACTTAACAAAATCTCTAAAATATGTATTATTAAATCTGTGGGCAGACAGCCACTTTCCCCCGCTCCATTCAAGTCCCTCTGCAGTTTTATTCAAGAAGGAATGAAAATACTGTAGGAATTCAAATTATCACTTTCCAGACAGATGCATGGAGGAATATTTACACTTAACACAGCCAGCTGGAATTAATAATAGGAGTTTGGATACAATCATCACGATGATCAGAAACTGATAACTGCAGTGCTGTGACATTACCAGAAGTGTCTCCTGTGGGACTCAATAGCTTAATGAGCTTTAACTTGCTAAACTGGTAAAATAATAGTTTAGTGTTGGTATTTTATGTTGTTTATCGGAGTTAAATCATATATTGCATATGTGCAAACAGATTTTGGCATGGTTTCTTCTTGAAAATGTAGATATGCAAAAGTGCTTCGAGGTAGCAAAATACATTTTACAGCTAGTTTGATGAAATAAAAACGTACATCTCCATTATGTTGAAAAAATAGGAAATCATGTCTCATAAACTTATATATTTTCAAATTATGAAAAAAATTAAATTGCTCTGTGGAACAATCATTTACTTCTAAAACGTCTCATACAAATATATGGATTTCTATTAAATTTTGTGGGACACATTAAATAGATTGCATACAGTTCTCTAGTATTTATTGCATAGTTAACTTCAACCCCTGTCAAAATATTTTAGGAGTTGCCTCATGCAGAACATTATAACTTTTTTGTTAGTAATATTCTTGATATTTTCATAATATTTTGGAAATTGTGGATGAAAATGGCAATGCACAAAAGAAGGGGGCTTGGGAGACTAGTGGTCAATAGGAGGTGGCAATGCATGGAGTGGGGAGGCAATCCACAACTGGAGAGAGGGAAATTCAATGCACAAAAGGGAAGGAGGCAATGCATAAATGGAGAGTGAAGGGAGGAGACAATGTGTAAATGCCCCCATTTGTGCATTGCCTTCTTGTGTAACTCGATTTGGATGAAAAATCCGAGAAGGTGGGGTATATGCATAACGAAAAGCATTGGTCATTGCACAATGGAAGGTGGCTGGGGAGCAATGCATGAAGAAAGGGGTGCAGTGTTGGTAATACACACTTGTGGGATTACTTTAGTGTAACAGATGTCTTGTCCATGTCTTGTCTTGTTAATGTGTTTATGTACAGCCAATGTTCCAGAGAGAGAATGATATTTTGGGGGGATGAAAATAACTGCTTAAGAATTCAGCCCTCTGTCTTTCTTCATCTTCGATGGTCAAGCTGCCACAATAGCTAATATGGCTTACGGGATTCTTGACAATGGTTGTAGACTGGTATACTGTAGGTGTCACTGACACCATTATGTGATTATTATTTCACCATTTGTGGGTGCAATCAAACTGTGGATATCAATATATTTGTTTTTTATTTATATTCTGGGTTATTCTGTTTCACATTTAGTTATATACAGGAAATTGAAAAATTTATGTATGTTCATTAATGATTCATGCTGTATACATAATTTTATTATGAGTTAGACTCTATATGCTGTTTCTAGTAATGACTAGATGACAAATAATATTCACTCACTTGACAGTGCCCATGAAGCATGGGTAGGGGAGGAGCTGCTGGTTTCCAGTTGACTGAGAGGGAGATCTGCATTGGTGTTAAATGAAGGTTGACATATCAGAAAATTGAAAGACATATCAGAAAATTGAAAGACATTGTTTATGTACAAGTGTACACATATTGATCTTATGTCAGCATGAGCAGCCCCATAAATACAATGGTACATTTACGCATGTGGTAGGCAATGACATGTGTAATGCATTTGTGAACAATTTTATGAGATAGTTATTGATGACTGTAATATAAACATATTACTTTTAATAGATATCTATATATGAGAGAACTACCAGTTAGCACTGACATACGAAAATTCAAATTCTCACTTCTTGCACATTACATTTACATTCAATGGATTTTTAGTTAAAATTCACTTCCCATGGCTGGAATGCATGGCTATTTCTTGCACATCTGTGAGTTACTGACTGTCTTGGCCACCTCTCCCGTGAAACGAAAATATTGGTTTAAATTCCCACAACAATTTGATACATGAGGTATGATAACAATAGCCAAAATCTGGCTTAGGATGGATTTCTAGAAGTCCCCATTAATTGATGTGGTATTGTTCTACATGGTTGGATCCTTCACCAACGTTATGGGCATTATTGTAAATTGCACTAGGTTGATATTGCCATGGAAGCTTGTCAAGAAGCTACAAGTTGGCAGAAACATAACCTAACTGTTGGTCATCATTAAGGGCAGCTCTAAGGGGTTAAGTTAGTGATATGCATTTGACATTTTATTTTAGATTGTATTTTGTGTCAATTCATTGATAAGTTTGTTTCTTAGACTAAAGAATAATCCTCCAAACTATGATAAAATATCATAAATAGGGCTTTGTTTTAAACATTATATTATTCATCAGTGTAGGAGTACACAGGGGGTGTGCCTGGTGTGCCAAGACACACCCTAATGTTGGGTGGACAGGTCCTCTTTCACATCTTACAGTGATGTTTTAGATGTCTCTTATCTGGTTTGTGATGAAAAGCATAAAAGCTGACCGTATCTCTGATTACAGGTTTGTTATTTCTAACGAAAAATGTGTATTTTGTGCAAAATCTTCTGAACATATATTTTGAATTGATAAACATTCCATGGGTGCACAACTGCACAACCTAATATAATGGGCTTCACATACCAGTGTCCAGCAGATACTGAAGGGTTTGAGTTTAAAACCTCTGCCAGCCATTAATCTACAGTATTGTGTTTTTATTTAAATAGTACTACTTGCTCTAAATGCACATATTAAAATTTGATTCCCTTCATGTTTTCAAGGTAAAATATCTGTCATTAGGAATATTAAAATTTTCTTTACTTTAGACTAGTTTATAAATATTAAAATGTAGTCAATAGGCTCTGTTTGATCTAACCAACACTTACAAGCTGTTATTGCTTTAGCATTGGTATCGTAATCACAATGCGTTAGAAATCTGTGTGCTTTCGGAAAACAAACAAGGAATCAAGGAAGTAAAGCAACCCTCTTCTTGATTCAAGCTGCTCCTTTTTGTTCATCTAAAGTACACAGCACAAAGCCAGTGCACTCTTTGAGCAGAATAGACTTCAGAACAATGTGCACGTCATAGAAAAAGCAATGAATAGGGTTTTTGCAAATGCTTTAGCAGCTCATCGTGTACCTACAGACTTTAGCAGAGTGGGAGATGGTTTGAAAACATCAAAAGCATAAATGCACTGGAAATAAGAAGCTAGGATTAATTATATAAAGAGGCAAAAAATGAAAGCAACATTTTAATAATCTTAAAATGTGTTACCCAAAGATTTGCAAATAAATGCAATTAAATAATTATATTTCAGTGAAATTTCCTTATAAAGGAAACAATAAACGGTCCTAGTGGCGCAGTGGTATTTCTATAAATCAGATTAGCCCTGTCCTAAAAAGGCCCTTCAGGTGCTCGTATGGGAGCCTAGGATCTGTGTGTGTCACCAAGAACCATCAGGTCCCGAGAGACGTACAATTGGCAATAGAAGTGCAAAATAGCAATCAATGTGTAAAATCACAATACGTAGTTCAGTTAATAGTAACAATGCCTAAAGACTGAGGCACTGAGACTGATTTTACACATTGATTGCTATTTTGCACTTCTATTGCCAATTGTACATCTCTCGGGACCTGATGGTTCTTGGCGACACACACAGATCCTAGGCTCCCATACGAGCACCTGAAGTCCTTTTTTAGGCCAGGGCTAATCTGATTTATAGAAATACCACTAGCCACTAGGACCGTTTATTGTTTCCTTTATCATATTTGAACATTTTGTTGAGATTATGTGCAACACCTTGTAGGCTGCAACCCCAAATCCTATACCTATAAATTAGCGCCTCCACAGACAACCCCAATTTCCTTATAAACTGGATTACTATGCACTGTAATTGTCTGCTCACACTGTCCTGAGTGTCTTCGCTCTTCTTTCCTCTCTGGAAGTAGTCTCAGAATGCTGATGTAGACCTCTGAGCGCAGGGGTTAGTTACACCCCCCCAGCACCTGAGCAATAAGATGGAATTTGCTAATGAATGAGTGCAAATTCACTGTTTTATTGTAAACATGCCCGTTATCAACACTTTATTTACATATCATCTGTGCCATTATTATTAACTTTAGTAATTACAGCACTTTCAGTTCCAAAAAAGAGCTTCCCTGACTAAAGTCTCTCTGTGTCTTCTCTTACTGGTTTGAAGTAGTGTAAATACAAGTTATTATATGGAACTTGATATATTACACGTCCAGAAGAGATGAGGATACAGGGGACCTTAATCTTAATCAGATATCCCTAGAAATATAGGTGAAAATTATTTATTCTATATACATTACTTTAAAAAAAAATTTGAGGACAAAAGAAAAAGGGGTAGTGGAAAATCGTAAACGTATCGTACCAACTGTATTTCTTTCAATAATGTTGGTTTTCTTATCATGACCCTTTTTTCCTTTACCTTTGCGTATAGTATGCCTTAACGATTTAATACCCCCCTTTTAGAATTTTATTTAGTTTTGTTACATCTATGCCTTCATGCTATTAGCTCAGAAATATGTTGTACCTGGTCCATCAACTTGTTCACTACCATGATTGAGTATATTTGATCTTCAAACGTTGCTGCAGGAGCCTAAGATCGAGTGCATGTCATCTGGTCTATCTCACGATCGATCTATCTGTCACTACAGGACTACAATTATACAGTGAGCGCATAGACAAACATACGGAGTAATGTGGAAAGTCACCATACCTGTCCATTCCTTTCTAAGTAGGGCAGTTGTAGTTTAACTGTAAAAAAAATGTCATATAAGTAATTTACGAGAAGTAAATAGAGAATAGCTATGTACACAATGCAGCTAGGCCTTTCTGTTCTTACAAAAGAACAACACTTTTTTCTCATAAGTGCTCAGAATCCTATAGCCTGCAAACTAAAAAGCAATTAACTCAGTACTCCTGCAGCCAATGTCATCCATAGGTTTGCCTATCTCCTGGCAGACCCCCATTGGTAAGGGATTACATCAAAGAAAAACACGTGGTGTATTGAGAAAAATTTGGCATGTTTGAAAATGTGGGTTTGCATGAAATTAGCATATTATGTGTGTTTCTTAATCAACACACCTCAAATGTCCAACTAACTGGCAAATTCAGTCTCAATCCAATAACCTACCCATCTTCGCTCCATTATCTAGTTCTTGAGAATAGTGCACAGGCAAATTATACAGGGTTATTCAAAGAGAATCGAAAAGTCACTGCACGTTCGGTGACTTTTCATTCTCTTCAATTCGGTACGATTTGGCAATCCCATTTCGGCGACCCTGCGGTGTATTCAGCAAGCACCACAGGGCTGCCGTAATGCAGGGAAAAGTCGCCGCAAACCCACCGAAAACTCACCACAAAACCAGGGCGAACGCACACCGAAACCCGCAAAAACATCTGGATTAACCCACCGAGAACGTCGGAGAAACCCAAGCAGGAGCTGATCACAGAGCAGAGCAGAGCAGCCGCCGGAAAAACCCAACATGACAGACGAAGGAGGTGAAGAAAAAAAAAACCGTAAGCTTGAATGTTTGAAAAGTGAAACGCTGTTTGCAAAGAAACTACTGAGCGAAAACGTCTGAAATTTACATATGAGGTCCAATGAATGATAATAAAAAGGGCTATTACAGAAAAAAGAAAAAACGATTTAAAAAAAAACAACGGAAAAAAAATGTTTGCAAAAAAATACCACAAAATGCCTAAAAGGTCCTAAAAAAATCTAAAAATAAAGAGACTTTTTACTGCAGAATATTATAATGTACAGTTCATCAGATATTGAATTAAAACAGGAATATTTTTAACATTGAAGCCTAAGGGATTCGCCTGAATTAACCTGCAGAATTAAACCACCGAATGGCAGGGCATTTCGGCAACTTTTCACTGCTGGGTTTTGCTCTCTGAATAGACGAAGCATTGCTTCTCTATTGGGATTCACTGCCCTCGAACAGGCACCGAACAGGCACCGCATGTGCAGGCAATTTGTCAGGATTTGGCGAATTGCCTGCTCTCTGGATAGCCGAATGGCCAGGAAAAGTAACCGAACGCTGATTTTCAGCGTTTGGTTACCTTTCACCAGCAATTTGGAGGTCTTTGAATAACCCTGATAGTTACTATCCTAATTTTTTTTGTGTATTATTGATTGACAGGTAAGTTTCACTAGACTTCGCCAGATATTGGCAGCAAAACGAACTCATTCAAAATCCCTCCTAAATACGTCCAAAATCAAACATAGATAGATATGGCCTTTATGGCAATACTCATGTCATAAAAAACATGCTCAGTCTCAAATCAGCTGCTTTGAAAGCAATCAGAAATAATTACTACATCAATTCCGTGTCATGATTTGGTTTTTAATCAAATTAACTAAATGTCACTACACAATAAAAAGTAAATAAAAATCTTTAATTATCTTTAGCCCCAAATAAATTATTTTATTAAAATAATTATTATTTAATGAAATAAGCATTTTAAGATAATGGATAAAAATGAGATTATTCTCTTACATTTTCAATGAAGTACTTTGGTTATTTATTCTGTATGTACTATCTTCACTGCTGTTGCTATGAAAACGTGACAGAAATATCCCACCTGACAAATAATTTAGAAAGGTTTTAATGAGCACTGAGGATGTAGATTTATTTTTTGACATAGACCATGCCTACTAGCTGATTGTCTATATCTGATACAAGACAAGCCAGACCTTGGGGATGTTACCATGGAAAAGCTATATAGTTGTTTCTGTAATAATCAAGCAGCTGTGCCTTGTTATTCACTGGAATAAAAAGCTGAAATACACACACACGTATAAGGTAAAGGTTACGTTGTGAATCATTTTGGGAAAATAACAGTAATACAGTTACAATACGTAACCGTACATAGAAAGGTCTGACCTCTCCAGTTTGTTTGTCTTTTTAAAGTTCTCATCTATAGTGTTGTCTTCACAAATTTAGAAATGTGACTGCTGACACATTATTATATCACTTAACTGATTTTAAAAATGCTTTATTTAAGCTCTATTTAGAAATTCGATCTCCACAACATATTATGTTACTTGGCAGGATAAGGAAAATAACTGACAGTGCTTTGATATCAGCTCTTTCAAAATTATACTTTCAATGTGTTATAGTTAAACTCACCAGCTGAAGGAGGAGAGCAAAAGCCTGAATGCTAAAATCAATTGGATGAGTAAAGCATACGGGCTTGATTACAATCCTCATGCTAAAATGGGGACGCTAACGGTGAAAACCTGTGCCTGCAGGTTTCCCCTGTAGCATCCCCATCTTAGCATGATATTCCGGTGCAAGTGTTATTTCAGCACCTTGCCCTGGAACGAATCGCTACCCTCGGTGATAGCGCTTCCTCACCGCAGGGAATATAACTTCCTGATGTCCTTAGGAGCCCTGTGCAATCTTGCTCTCGCAGCACCAAGTCTCACTCTGCTTCCGGCAGTAAGAAGCAGCGGATCAGGCCACCGTTCTCGCTGCGGGATGAGAGGTGCATATTGAATTTATTGTTGGGGGTGTTAGGTGGTGCTAAATGATTCTACAAAAGCTTTTAGGTGATTGTAAAAATTTGTTTAGCCTATCGGTGGGGTAATTAGCATTAGGACTTTGTAATATCTTACTTATCCTAATGCTAATTACTCTATTGTGCCCCCAATAGTTTTCATGGGGAGCGCAAAGTACAGCTCGCACAAGCTAGCTCAATCACCGATTCACTAACAGATTTTTGCCAGGTTTAGCGTTAGAAATGTAATATGGGGGGGCATGCGTTAAAGCTCTATACACACCAACCTCCGACCACAGTCTGGTCACTCTCGAAAAAGCCGTGGCTACGGTGAAACGCGTTGAGTCAGACACTTAACAGTATGTCGTAAAACTGTCCTTTTTTTCGGTGGTTGAGCACCTTGGTTGAATTTGGTTAATCTCTCAGGTTGGGAGATGCTAAGAGTTACTAGCAATCATATTAGCAGTGGGTATAGTAGGCAGCTCGAACTGCTGAAGTATAGTTAGCTTTAATGTCTGGACAATTGAAGTTGCTATTTGTATTATACTCTCTTGGAGAGTGACTTTTTCGCTTATCTTGCGAGCTACGTGGCCAGCGGCTGGTTCAGACTGCTACACAGTGGTACTATACTTTCCTTATCCCACCCCACTGCCGTTCAGCTATCTTAGCAGCCGGTCAATATCATAATTGCTCTGTCACATCATACTAGCCTCCATTATATGTGTTTTTAGACTTTATGTGGTTAATTAATAAAATGTATTGTATGATCTGTTTCTCTTTTTAGATATGTACAGGGTTTAATCCCAACTTTTCACAGTATCTACTACATTATTTTTCTCCCTATTTTAGAGTCGTAGACTCAATGCTATTTCGTTATCCTTGAAACTGTGACCTGGATCGAGTTACCTCTTCGATAGACTCTTTTTTTTATCCCTTCCCCACCTAGTACACTCTTGTCTAGCACACTATTCCTTGTCTACTAGACCCCTTTTTAGCCCCCTACTCTCCTGTAAACTGCTGGCTAGTTTTCCTTTCCCTTGCTTCCACATTAACACCTTCTCTACCAAGGTCGAATTAACTCGATTTTGCATTGCAATAAACTGAAAATAAATCATTAGCTTATAAAAACTTTCATGTGTATATCTTTCTAAGGCACAATAAGTGTGCTCCCATGGAGAAACAAAAAACAATATTCACTTTGCTGGTGGGAATGTTTAGACGAAGCTGCAGTGCATCTATCGTGTTATCTAGCCCACCAAAATTAGAGATGGCAGCTGAATGAGATCTGATAGTCGTCTTATATCACTTTAATCTGCCAACTGGTGTTGTCCTTTGCATACATCCCTTGCAATGCCGCCCACCAGATTTTGCAGATCTGACCTTTTCACTCCAGTCTATGCAAAATGCCACAAAGTAAGGAGCAGTGCTGTAAAGATTATGTAGGGGGCAGATTACAACACAAAATGGATGCACACAGTTACACATATAGAGTAAAATATTTTCTTAACCAACTATACATGAGAAAAGCAATGCACATGTAAGATGTCAGCGACATAAAAAAAAACTAAATAAGAACATTTCATTTTTTTGGTGGTAATGTCCTTTAACCCTTTCGCTGCTGAGGCTTTTCCCGCCCCTATGCTGAGGTCATTTTTACCTGTTTTGCGCATCATGTTTAAACGTGTTTTGAAGGCTTATTTTAGTATATGACCCAGACATATTATATATCGTTCTTTCCGTCAGACTCGGTAGATTCATAATATGTCATTATTATATGTATACGTTATGTCATGTCTGTATATTATAACAAAAAATGCAATAAAATATGTATTTTCAATAATTTACAATGTGTAAAGTGTTTTTTTCCACATTTTAACATGCGAGCAATTGCGGTTATATTTTGTATGGGGTGCGCTTGTTAAAAAAATTAGAGATGGGGTCTCGTTACATTTTTTTTTGGGGAAAATGACACTATTCTTTAACAAACGCACCGCATACAAAAATCGTTAGTGCAGCATCATTGTTCACATTATAATTGAAATGGGAACAATATTGCTGCATTAACAAACCCAAAAAAATAAAAAAAAAGTGTTTAATTTTTTTATTTTTTTTTTTTTTATTTTTTTTTTTCATTTTTTTTTTTTTTACAAAATTTTTCACTGTAGTGTTTGGTATCGTTGGAACGGCCATGCTCTGGCCGATCCAATGATACCAAAATTTAACCCCTAGCTGCCACGGATCGGGAGATAGGGAGTTCATTGGAACTCCCTATCTCCACAGTTGGTGGCAGTTAGGGGTTAACTCTAGCAGGGTTATCCAAAGAGATCCGAATTGCTTGAGAAAGGTAACCGAATTCTGAAAATCAGCGTTCGGTTACCTTTCCTGGCCATTCGGCTATCCAGAGAGCAGGCAATTCGCCAAATCCTGGCGAATTGCCTGAACATACGGTGCCTGTTCGGTCCCTGTTCGAGGGCAGTGAAATCCCCATGAAAATGCACTGCTTCGGCTATTCAGAGAACACAAACCAGCAGTGAAAGGTTCCCCTAATGTCCTGCCATTCGGTGGTTTCATTCGGCAAATTTATTCAGGAGAATCCCATAGACTTCAATGTTAAAAATATTCCCGTTTTAATTCAATATCTAATAAACCGTTCATTATAAAATTCTGCAGCAAAAAGTCTCTGTATTTATAGATTTTTTAGGATACTTTAAGCATTTTTCAGATTTTTTTTTTTTTTTTAAAAAGTCCGATTTTTTTTTTTTTTTTTTCAGTTAACTTATTTTTTTTGTAACAGCCCTCTTTATTATCATTCCCTGGACCTCCTGTGAAAATTTCAGACATTTTCGCTCAGTAGTTTCTTTGCAAACAGCGTTTCATTTTCCCAGATTCATACAAATGGTTTTTCTAATTTATTCACTGCCTCCTCTACGTCACAGCTGCTTCGGCTCTGTGTGATTCGGCTCATGTTCGGCTCCTGTTCGGCTTTGGTTAATCCAGATGTTTTTGCTTGTTTTCAGCGTGCATTCGGTTAGTTTTCGTCAGGTTTTCGGCAGCTTTTCCCTGCAATTCGGGGACCCTGTGCTCTTTGCTGAATACACCGCAGGGTCACCGAAATGCAATCGGCAAAAGGAACCGAATTGAAGAGAACGAAAAGTCACCGAACGTGCGGTGACTTTTCGAATCTCTTTGGATAACCCTGTAGGACTGGCGTCATCGTGCTACGCACGATGACGCCAGTCCTCTGGGGAGTTCCCGGAGGCTTGGCCGACATCCAAGATGTCGGCCAGCTCCGGGAAGGATCGCGAACCGGCGCTTTTCAGCGCCGATTCGCGATGCAGCTCCCCAGGGGTTAATGCCAGGCATCATTTGGAAGGGCAGGCTGTGCCCTTCCAAATGATGCCTGGGTTAACCCCCTGTGCGCCGCCGATCGGGGGGAGAGAGGTCCGAAGGACCTCCCCCCCTCCCTTTCAGGCGCCTCCTCCGCACATGCGGGGGGGGCGCCTGAATTAGGTGTCATCGCGCCCCCGCGATGACACCTAATTCTGGCGGCTGCTGGTCCGGATGCCGGGCTGACATCCAGGATGTCAGCCCGCACCGGAGGGGCCAGCGATCGGCCGGAACCCGGCCGAATGCTGACCCCAATGTGAGGACGCGCTCAGCGCGTCCTCAGCACACCAGCGGGACTGCTGAGGACGCGCTGAGCGCGTCCTCAGCAGCGAAGTGGTTAAACAATAAATGCATTCCCGACATTTTATTATTACATTGGATGTAACATTCAATTGCTAAAAGGTCCCTCACTACTGTACAGGGTATGACTCAATGTGCTATAATTGCATATTGTACAAGGTGTTAGTGTAATTTCCATACACAGACATTATGCCACATACAGATTTTATTTTCATATTTTAATTGTATTTGTGGAAGCTACATTGCTAATAATCTCATTATGATCATAACAAATCCCCATAAGCAGGAGATATGACCAATTTTATCATCTATCTTTATCAAATTTACTGAATATGACACAAAGGCCATTTGTGCCTGCAAGCCAATAATGCAAAGCTCATGTGAGATTATGTAAAATAAGGTTTACCACGTACAGTTTAGAACCTTTCAAGTCAGCAATAATTCTGTAATGGATAATTTAATACTTTGACTTTTTCCCTTATGTTTAATCATTAACAAAGCATCCCATATTGCAAATAAAAGTTACGGTAATATTTACTTTCAATTAACCTGCCTGGTAGTGAAGGTTTTAATGAGCTTGGCTGGTTTCAACTATGTAGCTCTTTTTTTTTTCTTTTAAAAGAGACCCTTCAGATTATTTGGGACATTTTAGCAATATTATTGGAATTAACCCAATGAAATGATACCATCTTCAAGTACCTATTGTCCAGCTACATAAATGTTTAACCACTTCACTGCAGAGGACGCGCTTAGCGCATCCTCCCGCAGGAAGAGTTGTCTGCTGAGGACGCACTGAGCGTGTCCTCCTTTCACAGCCAGCGATCGGCCGGATTCCGGCCAATTGCTGTGCCCCCCGGAGCGGGCTGACATCCTTGATGTCAGCCCACATCCGGGACTGCCGCGGGCACTAATAGATGTCATCACGGTGGCGCGATGACATCTATTGCAGGTTACCCCCCGCGAGTGCAGGGAAGGTGCATGAAAGGGAGGGGGGAGGTCCTTTGGGCCTCTCTCCCTCCCCTTCCGTGCGGGGCAGCAGTGAAAGTCAGGCACCGTTTGGAAGGGCACAGCCTGCCCTTCCAAACGATGGCTGGCTTTAACCCCTTGGGGGCCGGCTCCAGATTCAGTGCCAAAAAGCGCCAGATCGGGATCCTCTCCCAGAGCTTGCCGACATCCAAGATGTCGGCCAAGCTTCCGGGCTCTCCCCCTGATGACTGGCGTCATCGTGCATAGTGCAATGATGTCAGTTTTAGAGTTAAACCCTAGCTGCTACCAATGGTGGAGATAGGGGGTTCCAATGAACCCCCTATCTCCCGATCCGTGGCAGTTAATGCATTAATGTTTGGTATCGTTGGATCGGCCAGAGCATGGCCTTACCAACTGTCACGACCCAACTACGCGCGCTGCTGCGCAAAGACGCCGGGTTAAGCCACGCACTATCTATCTATCCTAGACCCAGATAATTACGCTCACTTCTCTACCCGTCCCGGCCACACTACCTCTCACAACAGGCACGTAGAGCGCGATATACTGATCCCAGGATTGCAACGCAGCACAAGCCTTCTCCTGAAGCGCATAATAACTACGTGTCTCACAATCCTGGAACTCACTTTCTTATTCTATTAGTAACGCTGCCACCAGTCCTCACGGACACTATGCGCGTCGCAACAGGAGATGCAGGACTTAGCAGCCGCACTATCCTAGACTCGGACAGTGACTACAATTCCCACAATTCCCTGCCGTTTCATGACGACCGCAACACGCAATTTCTTATATATAACCAAGCTTAAGGCAAATAGCAATACTCCCAATCTCTTAGTTAGCGTGGATTTGATCAGCCAGAGTCAAAACTTAAATATTTTTCTGTTTATTTATGATAGAAGAATCACAGTGCTTGGTTGCATAAAAAAATCGTAACTAGAATAAATCAATTACTTATACAATACACAGCAAAATATAACGAAAAAGGGGTTAATCACAGAGCCTTACTTACGACGGAATACTCAGTAACTGGCATCGGTGCCTCCTGGGATCTGGAGGTAGAGCATGGACAAATCAGTCCTCTTTAGAAGGAATCCCAAGTGATCAGCCAAAGCACATGGCCAGTGTTCCGAATTTATAAACTTCCTGATCTTTCCAGCCCCCACCCATAAGTGGCCCAGTGTCCTGGACTTCATTTCCCAGCGTGCAATTCTCGGTCGCGCTCAGTAAGCTTGTCAATTAATCTTTAATTGCCTAAAGGTGTCCCTCTTGCCTCCAGACCCCCCTTCGAGATCAAGGATGTGCTTCCTGTCTTTGAAGATCGCGTGCCCATCTCTTGGGGCCGACCTGGCTGCCAAGGTGTGATCTCTATGTCAGTGTACAAAAGAAATTCCCTTTTTACAGCTACGTGTTATATCCTCCCCCCAAGGGAGAAAGCTAAACATATTGATTACATTACAGCTGTGAACCCAGGGATAAACTTACCAAATGGTCAGACACAAATATGAACATAACTCTATATGGAGGAGATAGACACATATATACAGGCAGACCTTTATATAGAGATAGAAATATAGATCTAGTCTGCCACATCTCCCATACAAATGAAGACGCAGAAAGGGAGGCTAACTAACATGCCTCCCACGTGCGTCTTAACACGGGTTTGCCAACGGGTATCTGGCACCTGCACCAGTCGCCGGCGCTATGACAGAGTGGGGGACGCACAGGTGTCCGTGCACTTTGCCCACTAAAGCATGCATTCCCTCTCGCAACCGCATCACACATTGCCCCATGTAGGCCTTTGGCGACTCCACCATTCTTCCCCACCTCTCCCAAACCGGGGGGAGGGGGTCACTCATACTGCACTCACAACATGGCACAGACTCGGGGAAGCCCCTGTGCTTCTGCAGCCCCTCCGGGTGCAGCACGTGTGGCTCACTCTCAGCTCACATCTCAGTCTTACAGGCAGCAGAATCCTCGTAACCCGTAGCCTGTTCTGGAGCCATTCTTACAGCAGGGGGTATGGAGAAACAGGGTGAAGCGCCCCGCTCCCCAGTAAACGTTCCCCCTGCATCTGCCAACGGAGTCAGGCATCGTACCTGGCTCTGGGCAGATGGCTGGGAGGTCACAGGAGCCACACCAGGACCCGCTGCCTCCCTGTCTCTCACTGTCCCCGCACCTTCAGAATTTGGGGAACCATACAGATGGGGCACAAGATTCTCCACGCTCACCTCGCCCCCCATTGCACCCAGTTTCCCCACTTTATCACACAGTTCATCAAGCACGCCTTGCTTCGTAACCGATGAGCATACAGCCGTATGCCACCCTCCTCTATAGGGAGGTTGCTCAGTACCAGATTCCTGTGGTACTGGGAATCTGGTTGGCTTTCCCCCAGGGCAACACTCGTCCACACCAGGCCCTTCCTCCTGATCACACAGCCTGCGCTCGGTGCCACCCGCAGCCTCATACACATGTGACACAGACTGGCATACCACCGTATCCTGCCCATCCAGGATGTTCTGCCCTCCACTCCTTTCACCTGGCACCGCCAACCTGGATGGTTCAGGCCCTGGATAACCCTCTGCCACCCTAGGCCTCTCCTCCCGACCACACAGTATGCCCTCTGCGCCACGCACAGTCTCAGACACCAGCGACACAGGCTGGCACACCGCAGTATCCTGCCCATCCAGGAGGTTCTGATGCACACACCTTCCCTCCAGCACCACCGACCCAGTTGGTTCAGCCCTAAAGGAACCTGCCTTGGTCCTTTGTTCTCCCTCCCAACCGCGTGGCGTCACAGACACACCTGAGTCTGGTCTAGGCAGGCACACCACAGTATCCTGCCACCCCTCCCAGGCATTCTGATCCACACCATTCTCACGGGCACTAGAGTCCTGGGTGGCGCAAGCAGACCCGCAGTCATCCCTTGCCCTTGCTCCCAACCATATGGCGTCACAGACAAACCTGGGTCTGGTCTAGGCAGGCATACCACAGTATCCTGCCACCCTTCCCAGGCATTCTGATCCACACCATCACACGGCAGAGACGGGCCTTGTGCCCTACTCTCCGCCGACCGCCAGCGGGTACCCACTTCCACCATGGGCACCGCGGCCTCCCCACGCATGGGGTCCAGGGAACCAGCTGACTCGGGTGCAGGCGGGCATTCACTCACCCCCTGCCTTTCTTCCCAGTCACACTGCCCCCTCATGCTACCACACAACACCTCAGGCACACCTGGCGCAGGCGCAGACTGACTCACTGCCATCCCCTGCCCTCCCGTCCAGGAATCCTGTTGTGCACCCCCACACACAGCCCTCCCCACTGTAGAGCCACTAGTGGGCCTGGGTAAATCCCCAGCATCCCTTTCCAGCACATACTGTGACACCAATTTACCCAAATCCGTGCCCAGTAACACATCTGTAGGAATATTTTCAGACACTCCCACCTCCCGCAGACCTCTCCCCGCTCCCCAGTCCAAATAAACCCAGGCCATTGGCACCGCAGGACGTACCCCACCAAAACCCTTTACTGCTAGAGTCCTGCCAGGAATCAAGTCTGCAGGGCTGACTAACCCTGGACACACCAAAGTTACTTCAGCCGCCGTATCTCGTAAACCCACAGATACCTGAGTCCCGACAATGACTGCTTGCTGGTTCATGTTGGCACTGCCCTCCGATCTGGTCACAAACAGGACAGAGGGTGATGTTGAGGGGTATCCTCCCCCAGCTGTGGATGCAGGTTTCTTCCTCTGCGGGCACGCTGCCAGGAGATGATTGGTACTATCGCAAATAAAACAGTGACGGCACACACTTCTTCCAGGCGAAGAAGGATTCGCTCCCCCCTCTCCAGCAGAGACTGGCACAGAGGGGGGCGCTGCCGCCGTGATGTCGGGGGGTCGTGCTGAGTTGGGCTTCCATCCTGATGATCCTTTGGGGGAACCTCTGCTCTGGTCCACAGACGCTCTGTTGGCCGCATGGAAATCGGCCAGCTCACCAGCTTCCAGGGCCGCCTCGGGTTTGCGATCCAGAAGCCATTCCTGGATCTCAGGTGGGCACAGCTGCACGAACTGCTCTTTGATTAACAGGTCTTCCAGGGATTCCAAGGTATCAATCTTCAGCCCGTGACCCATTGTCGAAATAGGGTGGTCAGGTGGCTCACAACTGCAGAGTAGCTCTCCGCGGCCCGTTTCTGCAAGGACCTGAACTTTTTGCGATATACCTCTGGCGTGAGGTTATAACGTCTCTGCAGTGCGGATTTAATCGCCTCATAGTCCTGGTCGCTCTCAGCCGGTAATTCTGCAAAGGCTTCGAGCGCTGGACCTTTTAGTCCAGGAGTGAGGTACCTGGCCCATTGCTCTTTGGGCAGCTGGTACTGTCGACAAGTCTTTTCAAAACTTCGCAGGAACACATCCAGGTCCCCATCTTTGTCAAGGGTGGGAAAGTTCTCTGCACGAGGTCTGGGCGTAGAGAGCTCTGCAGCGCCCCCAGGGGTAGGAGATAATGGCGTTCTGCTTGCCTGTGCCAGAGCGAGCTGATGTGCCCGTTCGGCTTGGCGCTCCGCAGCTTCTCGCTCACCCACAGCCCTGCGCTCCGCAGCTTCTCGGTCCGCTTGGCGCGCTGCTGTCTCTTGCTCAGCTCTGCGCTCCGCAGCTTCGCGTTCAGCTCTGCGCTCCTCTCGCTCTTGGTCCTGCTTGGCTCTGCACTCCTCTCGCTCTTGGTACTTCAGGATGAGCTGAAGCCGCGTCTGCGAGTCCGCAGAGTCCACATGTTTTAAAACAGTCTGCAAGTAAACATCCAGGGCAGTATCACCCTTGGGCGAAGCACTTGACACTGTCCTTTCCACTGGACTTGCGCTCCCTTCGACTGGGTCAAGCATGGTACCCTGCTCTGCTGCGTCCTGGACTGCTTGCCTCGCCTCATAATCCTCGAGGGCTTGCAAAAGTTCATCTTTCTTTTTATCCTTCGTCGAGATATTTTTGTCTCAACATAATTGCTCCAAAGTCTTTTTCGATGATTCTTGCGACATTCTCACTCCAGCCAAATAAAAGATAGAAAAGAAAAACAAAGAAGGGGAAGGGAACTGCTGTGTATTGTGTAAATTCTAATAAATGCACTGAGTTCTGCTCTGGAAATTGGAAAACCAATTTATTTAGTATCTGGATCTATGTTGCTTCACAGATCCAAATACTAACCTGATATCCCACCGCTTGCCTCCAGTTGTCACGACCCAACTACGCGCGCTGCTGCGCAAAGACGCCGGGTTAAGCCGCGCACTATCTATCTATCCTAGACCCAGATAATTACGCGCACTTCTCTACCCGTCCCGGCCACACTACCTCTCACAACAGGCACATAGAGCGCGATATACTGATCCCAGGATTGCAACGCAGCACAAGCCTTCTCCTGAAGCGCATAATAACTACGTGTCTCACAATCCTGGAACTCACTTTCTTATTCTATTAGTAACGCTGCCACCAGTCCTCACGGACACTATGCGCGTCGCAACAGGAGATGCAGGGCTTAGCAGCCGCACTATCCTAGGCTCGGACAGTGACTACAATTCCCACAATTCCCTGCCGTTTCCTGACGACCGCAACACACAATTTCTTATATATAACCGAGCTTAAGGCAAATAGCAATACTCCCAATCTCTTAGTTAGCGTGGATTTGATCAGCCAGAGTCAAAACTTAAATATTTTTCTGTTTATTTATGATAGAAGAATCACAGTGCTTGGTTGCATAAAAAAATCGTAACTAGAATAAATCAATTACTTATACAATACACAGCAAACTATAACGAAAAAGGGGTTAATCACAGAGCCTTACTTACGACGGAATACTCAGTAACTGGCATCGGTGCCTCCTGGGATCTGGAGGTAGAGCATGGACAAATCAGTCCTCTTTAGAAGGAATCCCAAGTGATCAAAGCACATGGCCAGTGTTCCGAATTTATAAACTTCCTGATCTTTCCAGCCCCCACCCATAAGTGGCCCAGTGTCCTGGACTTCATTTCCCAGCGTGCAATTCTCGGTCGCGCTTAGTAAGCTTGTCAATTAATCTTTAATTGCCTAAAGGTGTCCCTCTTGCCTCCAGACCCCCCTTCGAGATCAAGGATGTGCTTCCTGTCTTTGAAGACCGCGTGCCCATCTCTTGGGGCCGACCTGGCTGCCAAGGTGTGATCTCTATGTCAGTGTACAAAAGAAATTCCCTTTTTACAGCTACGTGTTATATCCTCCCCCCAAGGGGAGCTGTGAACCCAGGGATAAACTTACCAAATGGTCAGACACAAATATGAACATAACTCTATATGGAGGAGATAAACACATATATACAGGCAGACCTTTATATAGAGATAGAAATATAGATCTAGTCTGCCACACCAACGATACCACACATGGTCAAGTTAAAAGGTAAGAAAAAAAATAATACAACAAAATGAAAATAAAAAATATTAATAAATAAATAAATAAATAAAAAAAAGAAACATTTTTTTTGTTTTTTTTTGTTTTGTTAATGCAGCATCATTGTTCCCATTTCAATTATAATGTGAACAATGATGCTGCACTACCGATTTTTGTATGGGGTGCGTTTGTTAAAAATCACATAATTTTCCCCCCAAAAAAATGTAACGAGTCCCCATTTCTAATTTTTTTAACAAGCGCAACTCATAGAAAATATAACCGCAAATGCTCGCATGTTAAAATGTGAAAAAAACACTTTACACATTGTAAATTATTGAAAATTCGAATTTTATTGCCTTTTTTGTTATAATATTCAGGCAGGACATGACTTATACATATAATAATGATATATTATGAATCTGCCGAGTCTGACAGAAAGAACAATATATAATATGTCATATAACATGTCTGGGTCATATAATAAAATATGGCTTCAAAACGCGTTTAAACATGATGGCGAAACCGGTAAAAATTAGCTCAGCACACAGGCGTGAAATGGCTCAGCAGCGAAAGGGTTAAGTCCAATTACAGGATATTGTGAAATGTACATCATACAATTTTTTTTTTATTTATTCCAATAGGTCCTATGTAAATTGTTGTTTGTTTGGAATAAACAACAGGATTTTTTAGTGTTTTGCCTTTCAGTTGTCAACTCCCCAAAGGTTTGTAGGAAACAATTGTAAAAATTGTCTAATCCTTAAATTATGTGCGCTTTGTACTGCGTACAAATGTAAAATCAAAACTATATGGTACAGCAAAGAAGGAAAATTGTACCAAGATCTAGCTGTTTAAATTATTACATCTACACTTAATTCGTATGCAGCTAAATGTCTACATGAAGAGAAGACTACATTAAACAAGAGCATTCAAATTCCATTTCTTTTGAAATCCCATTTTGCTCTTGTACAAGAAAAATGAAGTTAATTACATTTGATGTATTCTGTAATCTCTCTGGTATTGCAAAAGCATCTGGAATAACATGTAAGTATAACCTTTGCATAGATTCTAAATATAAAACATGTGTCATTATGCTGGGTACATATGTGTATACATTATTTGTGATCATTAAACCATGCATGTGCTCAAAACCCCATACTAAATCTATACAGAAGTACAAACAGTATTAGCTCATCATTAATCAAACAGTTATTTCTATAGTAATACAATTTCTAAGAAAAATAATACAAGGATGTTATGGACATACCTAATAAGGAATGTTTAAGAGGAACCTAAAAATAATAATCCATAATTTAAAAAATATTAATTTAATGAAGACTTTCAATCATTAGATGAAAATGAGGTTATTATTTTTGGTACCCTTCAACTGATTTTCACATTGTAGTTTTGTGTGCGGTGATCCTGCACGGTCACAGGGCACTGTAGCACTGTCCTCTAGGACAAATATGGCACACAGTCTCTCTCCAGGGTTCGAAAGTATATTTCTGCAGCAGTTAGAAATTAACAAAATATAACTGAAAAACAAAGCCTAGCTCGTCTGAGCTCTAATTTACCTTTACACCTCCCTTCTTGGGAAAATTATAACACAAGAATGTAAACCTTTGCCAACCTTTTTTCAAGCTGCTAGCCTCAGAGCTTCACCTTGTGTCTCTCTCTCTCTCTCTCTCTCTCTCAAGTGAGATAAATGGGAGAATTTTTCTGGTTCGGCTATTTTGACTTATAGGGTTATTCAAAGAGAATCGAAAAGTCACCGCACGTTCTGTGACTTTTCATTCTCTTCAATTAGGTGCAATTTGGGATCCCATTTCAGCGACCCTGCGGTGTATTCAGCAAGCACCACAGGGTCCCCGAAGTGCAGGGAAAAGCTGCTTCAAACCCACCGAACACTCATCGCAAAACCCAGCGAACGCACACTGAAACCCACAAAAGCATCTGGATTAACCCCGCCGAACACGCCGGAGAAACCCGAGCAGTCGCGGATCACAGCGCAGAGCAGCTGCCGGAAAACGCCGACACCGCAGACGAATGGAGTGAGAAAAAAAAACAGTACGCTTGACTGTTTGAAAAGTGAAACGCTGTTTGCAAAAAGACTACAGAACAAAAATGTCTGAAATTTACATATAAGATCCAATGAATGATAATAAAAAGGGTTGTTACAGGGAAAAAAAAAACGATTTAAAAAAAAAGAAAAAATTATGTTCCCGAAAAAATACCGAAAAATGCCTAAAAGATCCTAAAAAATCTTTACATAAAAGAGACTTTTCACTGCAGAATATTATAATCAACAGTTTATTAGATATTGAATTAAAACAGGAATATTTTTACCATTGAAGCCTATGGGATTCACCTGAATAAACCTGTTGAATGAAACCACCAAACAGCAGGGCAATTCAGCAACTTTTCACTGCTGGTTTTTGTTCTCCGAATAGATGAAGCATTGCTTCTCTATGGGGATTTCACTGCCCTCGAACAGGCACCGAACAGGCACCGTATGTGCAGGCAATTCGCCAGCATTTGGCGTACTGCCTGCTCTCTGAATAGCCGAATGGCCAGGAAAGGTAACTGTATGCTGAATTTCAGTGTTCGGTTACCTTTCGGCCACAATTCGGATCTCTTTGAATAATCCTGCTAGACTTTTCACTTCTCCAGTCATTCTCCTGGTTTTCAACTGTCTCTGAATAACTCTGCTATTGCCCTCCTGGGCTTAGACAACCCAATCCCTTAACACAAACTAACAGGGTTATTCATAGAGAGGTGAAAACCAGGAGAATGGCTGGAGAAGTGAAAATTCTAGGTCAAAATAGCCAAACCAGAACATTTCTCCCATTTATCTCACTTTCCAGATCGGCTATTTGGTCTAGATTGTTCATTCTCCTGCCCGTTCTCCTGTTTTTCACCTTTCTCTGAATAACCCTCATAGGCGGAATTTACACGCCACTGTGAATCATTCCCCTCACCTTATCACAGTGCTTAAATGGTACCAACTTGTGCTTGAAAAGTTCACGTTCATCAATGGATAAGGCATTTTCTCAAAGATTAATGTTGTCGGAGATACACAATCAGGGTTATTCAGAGAGCGTGAAAAGCAGGAGAATGACTGGAGGATGACTGGAGAATGAAAAATTCTAGGTCAAAATTTTTCTTTCCAAATCGGCTATTTTGACCTAGAATTTTTCATTCTCCAGTCATTCTCCAATCATTCTCCTGCTTTTCACAATCTCTGAATAACCCTGTATATTGGCAAAAGTATTCACTCACCTGCCTTGACTCACATATGGATGGGTGAGCGAATACTTTTGGCAATATAATGTATATTCAGATAAGAAATTTATACGAGATATAAACAACAATGATTATCTCTCGTTTGTATTTCTCATAAGGTCTCCTAAATTTGTTTTCAATTGTATCTGGTTTGGTTACAAAAATATAACCAACCAAACTCGGTAAAAAAAAAAAGGATATTTATTACGTATGCAAATTGATTTATTCTCACAACAAAATCAAGGATTTATAAACACAACATCCATCAACACACAGATTTCTAGCTTTTAAAATATGTTAATAACTGCATAAAATGTTAGTACAATTTATTTTAATCAGTTAGTAACTAAACATTGATGGTTAGTTCAATTTAATAAACATCCTGCTTAAAGAAAACAATTAACATGTATTTCCCAGCAAACCAGTATTTAAAACAAGCTAGTAATCCTATATATATATATCTATCTCTGTGCTACCTGGTTCAACAAAAGATGAAGCTATCACTTTCTATTTAGAAAAATGTATTTAGTGAATCCTCCCCTAATAACGAGAATTAAGCTTCTAATATTTTGCTTTTTAAATTGTAGATTATATAATCCCTGTTTAGTAATTCAATCACAATAGCTCTTCCAATTTCAATATATATATATCATTGCAACAAATACTTTAGGACAATTCATATCCTTATATATCAGACTCTCCTTATCATATTTCTATACTGCAGGTTAGAAATATTTCTAAGATTCTGATCTATTGATAATCTGAGATAAATATCAGTCTATATCCATTGCAAGATACACACCCATACATATATATATAGTTACATTAATCACACTATTTGTTTCCATACATTACCTGTTCCAAGATCTGGATTCAAGCGTTTCTGCAATATTCTTAGTTATCAGTGGATATAATGAATTAATTGGAGAGTTTGTAAGAATATGTGAGATGTTATAAAATGTTATAAATTTGTTTGCATCTTAGTTTCTTTGTGTCTGAGTGCCACCTTGAGCATAACTCATGGGATAAATGAGAGAGAGTGAATGCATGAGAGTGAGGAATGAAGATTTGAAGTCCCGAGAGGGAGGAGTCAAGTGAAGTGTGGTCTGAGTTGAAGTGAAGTGTGAAGTCTGAACTGTGAACTGGCTCTATACATTCTATATAACACAGTTATAGAGGAATTTACGTCACTTATCACGTACTTCTCTTCTCAGCATATTTGTCTCCTAATAACTCCCTATGAGAATTGTAGAACTCATAATACAACACTAGATGGCAGTGTTGATTTAAAATTAAATAACACGATTTGATTCTATTTTCCTTATCATAGGTCATATGTCAATCTCTTCCTATCAAGTTAAACAAAGAACTCTTCTCTTATTTCCAGACTTTGTGTCTGTATTTATCATATTTGATTTAATATCTCCTTGTAACGTTGGGGGCTTCCAGCCTCTCCTGTGTGCTTGAGGGCAGCATGTCTGATGCTGCTCGCTGACCAACGCCCGGTTTAAATGGAGACAGGCAGGGAGGTGGCTGCATGAGGCGCGGCTTGAGTGGGGGGCGCAGTCTGGTGAAGGTCTTTAAATACCCTCAGTTACTTCTCAGCAGTGCCTGATCGTGGTTATCCATACCTGAGCTCCTTGTACCTGAATTCTATTGTGATTTAACCTGGTATTGACCTCTGCTTGTTTTCTGACTATTCTGCCTTCCGTTGCCCTAGACTATTTTCTTGTACTACGCTACTGCACTGATATCGACCCGGCTATTCCATTTGACTATTCTATACTCTGTATTCCTGATTCTGGCTCGTCTGACTAACCCCGTGTTGCTAACCTGGTTTTGTATTACAACATTGTCTTTTGCTTAACCCTTTTCTGTCTAGCTAGTTTACCTGGCCAATTCTAAGGACCAGACAGTTAGGGATTCTTCACGGCTACTCTGTTGGTAGCTTTTGGGCTCTGTGGAGTGCTGGGCGTTAAGTACTGCGTGGTGGGATCTGGGAACAGTGACACTCCTCAGTTCTAGCCATTTCAAGGTTTTATTTCAACTCTTATCAGTGAAGACATTCCCTTACATTTAATAGCAGAATACTTCTTATTCTTTAACATAGTTATACTCTACAAAATATATTGGAGTTACTATTATTTTACTGTGCTACAAAATAAAGAATATATATTGATAAGAATATATTTTGTGCATAGCTATATTTTGTTGCATATATGTATTATAGAAAGATATAGATTATATGAATACACACAAAATGGCGATAGGCATCCGTTTTGTTTTCCCTATAAAATACCCGACAATGTCTCATCTCTGGATGAATCATATTGCATTAAAGGGACACTACACAAACCATGCCCACTTTTTAAAGTGGTCCAGCTGTGTGAAAAGCCTCCATCCCTGCTGCACCATTTGCCTGATATGGCTGTAAGAAGCAGAGGAGTTTCCTCTGCCCACCCAGCCATCACAAGGTGGACAGGATTTTAAAAACCCACCTGTCATGGACTGATGATGTTAGCATGTCCTGTGTGCTGACATCATCCTCTCTCGCAGTAGTGAGTTTTCTGACAGGTGGCAGCCAATGAAAAGACTGTGTGCAAGTTCATTAGGCAATTTGTGTTGCGTACATATGTAAATTGTGTTAGATAACTGCAGGGACTTTCACATTTCGGAAGCCCTGAGTTGAAGGGGAGGAGCAGCCCAGTAGCGAGAGAGAAGAGGTGATTGTTTACAGCTAAACTAAAAGAAAATATTGGGCAGATGTTGTCAGCATCTGTCCAAATATTTAAAGGCAAAAACTGGTGGGTGAGGGGATACAATTTTAATAGTGACATTTTAACAAAAATGCTGAACCACACAGTATTCATAAAATTGTGTAATACTGTGTACATGGCAGCTTGAATGGCAGGTAAAACAAGTATTGTAATAGCTAAGTACCGAAAGAGTATACCATCAAATAACCTTCTATAGAAACTTGATCCATATTAACCAAGGATCCTATTTTGGATGCTTGATTTTTTTTTCTTTTCATTACCAGCTGCAAATGACGTATATAAGAAATATATAACGTATAAAGAAATTTCGTGCGACTTTGAAATCACTTGCTATTCTCTGGATTAACCAGCATTAGTACTTCTTACACAAAGTACAAGAAGCATTAATGTACAGTAGACAACTATAATTACCAACACAAATTTACAGTCCAGCTAGAATATCAGGGGAACCATTAAACCCTGGGCTGTTATAGTTAAGAGGTCACTTGTTAAATTAACAGCTTGACTTCCCATTGGTCTTCCTATAAAGAATTACGCTATTAGTCTCTGGTGGTTAAACGTAGGTCGGAGAGTTTAATCAAATAAGAAATAATAAAACTATGTACCCCATATTTCTCAGAAAGTCTCTTGAGTCTGTTTCCACCTGTGCGTTTTGTTTACAAAAGTATAACCCCAACCAAACTAGGTAAAAATATATATATTTATTACGTATGCAAAAATGATTTATTCTCACAACCAAAATCAAGGATTTATAAAACACAACAACCATCAGCACATAGACTCTAGCCTGCAATTTAGAATATGTTAGTAACTCAGCATCATAATTAATACGATTTACTTTGATCAGTTAGTAACTAAGCATAAATGGTTAGTACAACTTAATAAACGTTCCTGGAAAGAAAACATATAATTCCCAGCAAACAAATATTCAAAACAAGTTAGCAATCCTGTATATATATATATATAAAAATAATCAAAAAGGTTATGCACTCATGGTTCACCACTTGATCTCAGTACCCGGTGCTCAGCTATGGCCTCAATTGACACAAAACCACAGGAAAGCCAGCACTCCAGGGATTCTCAAAAAGTTTTCCTTTATTTATTCCATAAAAAAGTCAACGTTTCGGCTCACAATAATGAGCCTTCCTCAGGACATACATGTACACACAATAACATACATCATTTAAATAGATCCTGTAATCAATGTACAGACAAGGTTCCTAGTCACTCACCACCCGGTGTGTCCTCTGTGTTACTGCGCATGCGCCGACTCCCGGTGCCTCCTTCTGACATCACACCAGTTGCCCAGGCAACACCAGTGTGTATACACAGCGCGATGCTTTCAACGCCGGTTGCCTGCACCTCTCTGCCACTGGCATGGCTGTTGGTACTGTCCCGGGTTGTTTTGGGGCATGGTAAGTAAAGATCCACCAAGGACATATTGTTTGTTGTGCAGCAGCACATGGTGAATATGGAAAACTTTTTAAAACAGGCTGGTGCTCACGCCGAACAGGCACACATATTGCAGTTTACAGATGAAGAGGCCAATGATATTCTGTGGTCCACATCTAGTACACAGTTACAGTGTTCACGATCCTCTAAAGATTTATTTTTTGACTTAGTGAAAATGAGAAGGAGGTGGATCTGGACCTGCATGGTTTATTTCTCTCGGACTATCATAGAGCTAAACGAATCCCACGGGGATTTAGAATAAATAATGTACCCACTCTGGGGAGATTGAAACCACAAGTTTGTAGGGATTGGAGAAGTGTCTTGAATAAGTGTTCATTAGACCTCATGCTCGTTGCCATTAAGGAGGTGAAAGAGGAACTTGAAGAAGTAAGGGTCAAAATTTTGGAGTTTGAAAAAGAGAATGCTGTGTGGATTGAATCCACGGAGGGCCAGGCGGCCATGACTAAAGTGGAACAAGATGTTCTTAAATCTAAGAATGAACTGGTTCGGTTCAAGAAGGAAAAATTTGAAAAAGTTAAACAAGATTACACACAACATCGAGTGTATAGAAGGCTCAGTGGGGAACCCGTTAGAAGGCCCTTTAGAAAGCCCAGAAAACATATTCAAAAGCCTAGGGTTCGGACCATTGACGTTACATTGGGTGAATCTGCGTCGGAGAATGAATTATCAGCTGTGATTGATAACCCCACACAAAGTTTTTTAGGGGTAACAGATACTCAAAACCAAAAGGGCACGGTCACACGGAACCGTGTGAAAAACACAGAGGAAGGAGGAACACCAGGAGAGGGCAAAAGGGGAAGCCAAATTGGCTTCAAAAACAAACCACCCCTCAAGAGATGATCCCTATCTGTAATCTGACAGAGTCCTTACGGATATTGAGAAAGGACTGTTGAGTAAAGGATTATCATTTGTCCCCTCCTCCAGTCCGAACGATTTTCAGTGGAATGTGGAGTTATACAGATTTGGACTCTCTTTACGACTCACCGATTTCTTTAAGAATGAAACATCTGAGGATGGAGCTAGTAGATTTCAACGGAAGAGTCGTTTTGACCCCCTCCCTAATCAGTCTTCGATCAAAACGTTTTTACGACAGGTGAAGGTGGAGGTTAATCAAACCATTAAACACCATAGAGCTAAACATAGCAACATTACTAAACAGGAACGTGAAGCTATTAGGAGTTTGTCGAAAGATACCTCCATCATACGTCAAGCTGATAAGGGTGGGGCGATTGTTATATTGAACTATTCCCAGTATGCACAGGAACTACGCTCACAACTCATAGATGAGATCACTTACACACGGCTAACACGAGATCCCACACCAGAAATTCGGTCCAGATTTGAAATAAGCCTGAAGAGGGGCTTCACAGCGGGCCATATCGATGAGGACCTCTTCTCCTATCTGCTACAACCCCATCCCAGGACACCTGTTATTTACGGCATACCTAAGATCCATAAGAGTGTAACAGCCCCACCGGCACGACCTATTGTGTCGGCGGTGGGTGGATTGATCGAACCAGTGGCAAAGTGGTTGGATTTTTTGTTTAAAAGACCGGTTCAGAAAATCCCTACGTGTATTAAGGACACTGGGGATTTTCTACAGCGGATCAGGTCCATAGCGGTGGACTGTAATGAATTGGTATTTGTAACAATGGACGTTAAAAGTCTATATACGGTGATACCTCATGGTGATGGTATTGAAGCAATGAGAGATCTATTGTCTAACTCAGAGGTCTATGAGGGTCCATGTATTGAATTTGTATTAGAACTTCTTGCTCTCACGTTAGAGAATAACTACTTTAGGTTTGAGAACCAGTGGTACATGCAACGCACAGGTATGTCCATGGGGGCCTCTATGCCAATGCTTTCATGTATAAATTTGAGAAGAATCACATTCTGACCCGGTACTCTGATAAAATTGTGGAATATGTCAGATTCATCGATGATATTTTTATAGCCTGGAGTGGGACAGTAGATGAGGCATGGGCTATGGAGCAGTGTATCAACAATTTGGATACACCTATTAAAGTTACTTGTGAGGTTAATCAGTCAACTATTAATTTTTTGGATGTTAGGATCTTCAAGAAAAACAGTCGTTTGCAATACTCTTTATTCACAAAACCGACGGATCGTAATACACTTCTCCATAGCTCTAGTGCTCATCCTGAACATTCCAGGCGATCATTGCCATATGCACAGTTTCTGAGGGTGATACGTAACAATAGTGATGAAGAAACAAAGGAGGACCAAATACAGCTTATGTTTCAAAGGTTTGTGAATTGGGGCTACCCTAGGGGTCTATTAATGGATGCCCTGGGGAGGGCTAGAAATCCTGAGGTGAGAGAGGTTAAACCTGACAGACTAAAATTTCCCTTGACTTTCGACACGGCATCAGAAAAAATTACATCGGTCGTAAGGAAGAATTGGCAGGTATTGGAAAAGGATCAGTCTTTATCAATGCAATTTAAATAGAAACACATGTTCTGCTATCACAAGAATCGTAATTTAAAGGACCTGTTGGTCCAAACAGACCCTGTCCAAAGTTATGGACAAGGATCAGAGCAATTTCAGAACTGGGGCTGTAAGAGGTGTTTAGGCTGCGTCACGTGCGGCCACATGATACCGGCCAAGGAGTTCCGACATCCCCATACGGGGAAACGTTACTTTATTCGGCATACTATCACTTGTAGGATGGAGTATGTGGCTTATAAAATCTCATGCCCGTGTGGCTTAACGTATGTGGGGAAAACAGTCACACCACTGTGTGAAAGAATACGCAACCATAGATCGAACATTAGGATAGCGTATAGAGACGGAAAGTCTGATAAGCCAGTAGCAAGGCATTTTTTGGAGTCTGGTCATCCTTTATCTTCTCTTAAATTCATAGCAATCGATCATATTCCTCCATTAAGAAGAGGTGGGGATAGGGCACTGGTACTCCTTCAGAAGGAGGCTCACTGGATCCATAGGTTGGACACGGTCCACCCTAATGGACTCAATGAGAGGAGCATGTACTCAGTCTTTTTAGAAAATGTGGAACAGGTTCAAATGATTAGTGGACAACCACTATCATAGGGTTGGGGTTGATAAGTAATAATCATTTTATTATTGGACATTACCAAACAAACAACATGTAAATAGTTATAAAACAAGACATAATTTCACATGAATAGTATAAACGAGCAATGGTGATATCACTATGGACTGAAATGATATCAGCATAATTGGTAAATGCAGATATGAATAAAACACTGTTTTTGCTTATTGATTAAATACTAATCTCCGTCTAAGCACGTTGTTGACAACTAACCATATTAACGTCGGAGACATTACGTTGCAGACAGTTATCTGTTTTTGCCTCACCATTTTGATTGTGGGCCAATTCACTATCATTGTAACTGCTATATCTCGAATTTATATAATACTAGAGGTTCTTTCACGGTTAGGGGTGAACAAATTGTCTCCCCTTTTATTAGCACAGCTTGTATTTATACAATTACCATCGAGTGCTTTCAGGGCAATTAAATGCTTCTTTTGAGATACTATCTGGTTTTCTTATTACAACTACCAGAGACCATCAATTACTTTTGGATCAAATTCAGTCTATGATGCTCTATTGGTGAGGTAGCATTATTGGTCACACGGAATAACCACTACATTGGGTTCTTGACCAACCATTTATTCATATCTGCATTTACCAATTATGCTGATATCATTTCAGTCCATAGTGATATCACCATTGCTCGTTTATACTATTCATGTGAAATTATGTCTTGTTTTATAACTATTTACATGTTGTTTGTTTGGCAATGTCCAATAATAAAATTATTATTACTTATCAACCCCAACCCTTCAAGGGCTCTATGATAGTGGTTGTCCACTAATCATTTGAACCTGTTCCACATTTTCTATACGATTTTTAGAGGGTTTAATCCCATTCTTGGTTGGGGCGCCCTATCTCACTTCTCACTATCCCAGGTTCGGGACAAGTGATCTGTTGTGTTTACTCAGTCTTTTTGTAAACTGATTACCGGTGCTGTAGTTATAACTGTGTAAGCCTAAGCGGTGATGGGATTTTAGTGTCAACAATGGGTGCTGATGAATAGCGTTGACATTTAAGTACAAACAAGCGTCTGCTGTTGTTGGGGGTTGTTTTTTGGTATTGTGGCTGAGGGCAGCAGGTGGTGGTATTTTTGTTTTAATTTTTCTAGCCCCACCCCCGGTGGCAGAGAGGTGCAGGCAACCAGCATTGAAAGCATCGCGCTGTGTATACACGCTGGCGTTGCCTGGGCAACTGGTGTGATGTCAGAAGGAGAGGCGCCGGGAGTCGGCTTATTCGCAGTAGCACAGAGGACACGCCGGGATTGCGATACACCGGGTGGTGAGTGATTAGGAACCTTGTCTGTACTTTGATTACAGGATCTATTTAAATGATGTATGTTATTGTGTGTACATGTTTGTCCTGTGAAGGCTCATTACTGTGAGCCGAAACGTTGACTTTTTTATGGAATAAATAAAGGAAAACGTTTTGAGAATCCCTGGAGTGCTGGCTTTCCTGCGGTTTTATATATATATATATATATATATATATAAAAACGCAGGAAAGCCAGCACTCCAGGGATTCTCAAAGTTTTCCTTTATTTATTCCATTAAAAAGTCAACGTTTCGGCTCACAGTAATGAGCCTTCCTCAGGACATACATGTACACACAATAACATACATCATTTAAATAGATGTATTTTATATATATATATCTCTGTGCTACCTGGATCAACAAAAATATGAGTTTGTTTTTAAACATGTTCTTGAGCTGGAGTTAATAGGCAATAATTGTGGATTGGTGCTATTTAGCAGCGTTGTGGTTGTTGGCTAATGCTATCAAGTCCATACATTATATATATTGTGCGTTTTAGCAAGTGAGTTTATAGGACATATAGCTTATGTTGAGGTATATGAGTTAGTTTATTCATCTGCTTTTGGGGCACTTCTTTTCAGACCAGTATACTCCTTCTGGGAATTGTCTAGTCTATGTCTAGTCCAATTTTGCACTGCTAAACACATCTAGTAATGTATGCAACAATATGACTACTTGTGGTAATACCCATTGACGGTTTGTAATTAGTATCATAGCCAAGTGTGCAAGTTCCTACCATATATCGCTGCTACAGCTATAAAGCTGTATGTGTTTAACCTCAGCTCTCTATTGTGTATATGGTTTTATGTGTCTGTTCGTCTATATTGTTACAATTAATAAAAGTTATGTTTTATAATTCAGCATCCTGATGTTCGTTTGAGGAAGTCTTTTCTTCCTCTCTTTTTTGTGGTATATAGCTTATCAGGTTTAATCCTTGTTCAGGGTGTTCACCTTGACTCCTATAGTGTTTTTGAGGTGAGGTGACTGCTGTCTTCACCTGCTAGCTTGTGGGTGTGTCTTTTTCGTTCTTTCAATATATCTCTGTGCTACCTGGATCAACAAAAAGATGAAGCTATCATTTATTCTATTTAGAATGATAAGTAAGAAAAACTTAATTAGTGAATCCTCCCCTAATAACAAGAATTAAGCTTCTAATCTTATGCTTTTTAAATTGTAGGTTATAAAATCCCTGCTTAGTAATTCAATCACAATAGCTCTTCCAATTTCAATATATATATGTATATATTGCAACAAATAATTTTTAGGATAATTTAATCCATATATCAGACACTTATCATATTTCTATACTGCAGGTTAGAAATATATCAAAGATCCGATCTATCAGTACCCGAGATAAATCTCAGTCTATATCTATTGCAATATACGCATATATATATATATATATAAAATACACAAGAAGGGCAGCACTCAACCTAAACTACGCTTTCAGTGCGGGTGCATCTCAAGACAGTATAATACAACAAACCAAGAAGAGAGCACTCCAAACAACATCACAAAACAGTACAGAAGAAACCACAACAGCAGCTAAATTCATTTAAAACAGGAGATTTAACCAGGTTTAACCCTTTAAATGCCTACAAACAATACTTATTCCCTTCAAATGCACTATAGATCTTAACCCTTGAATGTTGAGCTGTGTTGAAAATGGTGGAAGTTTAGTTTGCAATGGATGGCCATGGATTGCGTAAGCCTGCCAACAGCGACAATGTATTCCACCTTGCAGGTCCTATCATACTAACCTAATGACTGCTCTTATGGGATAAACTTACTTATTGAGGACCAGTCCTTTCTGAAGCTCCCTGCAGATCAAGGTTAAATAGAACCTGCGGGTGGAGCACCTGTGACAGAGGGGTGCTTGCCCAAGGGTTGTCAGCCCTTTTCATACAAAATACCACAAGAAGGGCAGCACTCAACCTAAACTACGCTTTCAGTGCGGGTGCATCTCAAGACAGTATAATACAACAAACCAAGAAGAGAGCACTCCAAAAAACATGCACAAACAGTACAGAAGAAACCACAACAGCAGCTAAATTCATTTAAAAACAGGAGATTTAACCAGGTTTACCCTTTAAATGCCTACAAACAATACTTATTCCCTTCAAATGCACTATAGATCTTAACCCTTGAATGTTGAGCTGTGTTGAAAATGGTGGAAGTTTAGTTTGCAATGGATGGCCATGGATTGCGTAAGCCTGCCAACAGCGACAATGTATTCACCCTGGCAGGTCCTATCATACTAACCTAATGACTGCTCTTATGGGATAAACTTACTTATTGAGGACCCAGTCCTTTCTGAAGCTCCCTGCAGATCAAGGTTAAATAGAACCTGCGGGTGGAGCACCTGTGACAGGGAGGGGTGCTTGCCCAAGGGTTGTCAGCCCTTTTCATACAAAATACACAAGAAGGGCAGCACTCAACCTAAACTACGCTTTCAGTGCGGGTGCATCTCAAGACAGTATAATACAACAAACCAAGAGAGACACTCCAAACAACATGCACAAACAGTACAGAAGAAACCACAACAGCAGCTAAATTCATTTAAAAACAGGAGATTAACCAGGTTTAACCCTTTAAATGCCTACAAACAATACTTATTCCCTTCAAATGCACTATAGATCTTAACCCTTGAATGTTGAGCTGTGTTGAAAATGGTGGAAGTTTATTGCAATGGATGGCCATGGATTGCGTAAGCCTGCCAACAGCGACAATGTATTCCACCCTTGGCAGGTCCTATCATACTAACCTAATGACTGCTCTTATGGGATAAACTTACTTATTGAGGACCCAGTCCTTTCTGAAGCTCCCTGCAGATCAACCTTGATCTGCAGGGAGCTCAGAAAGGACTGGTCCTCAATAAGTAAGTTTATCCCATAAGAGCAGTCATTAGGTTAGTATGATAGGACCTGCCAAGGTGGAATACATTGTCGCTGTGGCAGGCTTACGCAATCCATGGCCATCCATTGCAAACTAAACTTCCACCATTTTCAACACAGCTCAACATTCAAGGGTTAAGATCTATAGTGCATTTGAAGGGAATAAGTATTGTTTGTAGGCATTTAAAGGGTTAAACCTGGTTAAATCTCCTGTTTTTAAATGAATTTAGCTGCTGTTGTGGTTTCTTCTGTACTGTTTGTGCATGTTGTTTGGAGTGCTCTCTTCTTGGTTTGTTATATATATATATATATATATTAATTCCTCTTAAATTCCTTTCATACTTCACCTGTTTCAAGATCTTTTCAATCCTTTCTGTGAACTTCTTATGATATCAGTGGATGTAATGTTAAATGGAGAGTGTGTGAGACTTTGTGAGAATATTCAAAGATGTTATGAGTATATATCCATCTTAGTTTCTATGTCTCCTTCCTTGAGCCTCTCCATGAGCATGGCTCGTGGGATGAGTGAGAGAGAGAGGAGTGCGTGAGTGAAAGAAATTAAACTGAATGAGAGGGAGAATGAAACTGAATGCCTCTGCTCTCTGTGGCTACATAGATATAGGGTGTTTGACATCACTTATCACCTGCCTTCTAATTAGCATACCTATGTTCAATAATATTCAATAGGACCTGCCAACTCATAATATAACATTAGATGGCAGTGTTGATTTTCAAAAATTAATTAAAACTATTTTCCTCTATTTATTCTTTATTTATTTGACATAGGTCATAAGTCAATTTCTTATCTTCTGGACCTTAGTCTCAAACAAAAGAACATCTCACTTCTCTCAGACATCATGTCTCCAACTGTCATATTTAAATTTAAGATCTCAAATTCTCTAGTCTACTCCCCTATTTCAGAATTTGTCTTCTCACTTTAATCTTATCAGTTAAAATGGAAATTTCTACTTTTAAAACTAAAAAGTACTTCTAAATCTTTTACTTATTTTTCTACTTATATGTATCATCATAGTTACACTAACATAGTTATACACTACAATATATATTGGAGCTACTAAATATTGGATAAATAAAATATATATGAATATATATTTTGTAGAATAGATATAATTTTAGAAACCTTAATAAAATATATTTTATTCAAAGACTTATTAGGCCTACAAATTTGTCTATGACATATCTAGCACTTAGTCTATAGCATATATCATATAGAACAACTACAGTGTCTTCATATCTGACAATAGTTAATTTAAAACACACACATAAATCCTTTTATTCCACTATTGAACTTAAAATCTTTTTGAACCCCAGTATTTTTTCTAAAGTAGGTGAAAGGTAATTCAAGAGAAAAAAAATATTGGAAGAAAGAATATGGATGCACAAAATGGCTACAAGCATCCATTTTGTTTTCCTATGAAAATACACAGCACGTAACAAGAAAAAAGGTTGTCATTTGCGCTTACCCCCATGGCTCCATGTGAAACAATACAATCAGAGGTTTTGATTTACTTGAATGGCCATTAAAGTATAAGCTCACCCGCCAGGTCACAGCACCTCTCGTTAGGTGGGTCCTAACCTAATGAACCTGCTCCGGAACATAACCCAGACAATTTTAACAGGTCTGACAAGAAAGCTGACTGTCACGGTTAGCATCCACTTGGGCCAACATGGTGGCTCTTAACAAGAGAATAGCCCTTTAGGCAGGTGAGGCGCTGGCTTGGTACAGGACTTATACTGTATACAGATTACAGACTGAAAAATTCTATTTTTCATTATAATTACCATAAACCTTTTCCAAGTTTCTTCTTATATATCAAATCAAAGTAAGAGCTGGGCTACGCCATGGCGGAGACCCCCAAAAAGAATCAATCACAAAACTGTATTGGTCTTTCTCAGAAGTCTAGCTTTCCTCGTTAAGCCAGATCTATTTATTAAAATTCAAAGAATTTATAGCCAATCAGTGTACAGATACATTACAACATCAAAGTTTAGCCACTCAGTTAACTTACTACCATATATGGTTCACAAGAAATCCTTTTCCCATATTCCCGCTTCTGCGCCCATTTTCCTGCACTGAACATAACAGGAAATCGGCCACAGCTCATATCCTATAGAAGGAACAACGGTCTATGCAGTATTGAAACTAACAGAAATGGAGGGGGGGAATTTCACAGCCCATTTTATAAGAACAGGCTTTTTAAGACAAAATATTTATTATATTTACAGGAAATTAAAATCTAACACAGACAAGAGGCGAACCAGACTGAAACACGAGGGCCAAAAGGGCATGGAAGAAAGCTAAAGGAATACTAAGCTGGGGTAGGTCCTTTAGTTGGCCTCTAACTAGGGAGAACACCTCACAAAGTATGACAGAGCAGGGGGAGCAAGAAGAGCGAGGATTAACACGACAGACAAAATCCTAGACTGGAGAGGTCCTTCTAGGTGTTTTCTAAATAAACTAAACAAAGATAAAGAAAACGCACAGAACATGAAACATAAGAATGGTCAGGATAAGCAGAGTTCGGCAACAGAACGGGCATACAGGTTACAGGGTACTTTCAAGAGAGGAATCCAGAAAACACGCCAATAAGTCATACACATAATATATATAAGATACAGGGTCAAGACAACAGAGAAAACCAGAACCGAAGCCAATGGGTCATACACAAGAATACCAAACATGAAGCTATACAGCAACTCGAGGAATAGGGAACCAGGATCAGGACACAGGAACAAAGTCAGCAAGTGAACTCTGACAACCAGGCAAAGAAGCATTGTGCTGCTGGGAGATAAATAGAGAGTGGGTCTCTGTGATTGGACCATGTGACCTCAGACCAGGAGATCACAGCAGAACCCCAGAGCAGCCCCAGACAGCACAGCCAAACATCAAACAGGGGAAAATAGACATGAAGGCCCCTCTCCACCAGGGGGCACGGCCAAAACCAGGGAAAAAGTGACACTGATGTGTTGAAATTGTTTCATTAATTTTCCTTGCATGGGCCAACAAAGCCAAATTTAAATGTAGTAGTGCATTTTCGCCAGCAAAGAGAGTCCTCTACCTTTTAAAAACTTAACTACAGTGAACACAGAGAGAGGGATACATACATACTGGGCAGATGGGCTTACACTTCAATGTCCATTCAAGTAAACCAAAATCTCTAATTGTGTTTTGCTTCACATAATGTTATAGGGATAAGCGCAGATGACACTTTTTTCTTGTTCTGTTATATACAGAGGGATGTCTCTGTATATTAATGGTTCATTTAATGGATCTTGTTAGGTCTAAGCTGTAGCAAACTTTTTTAGTTAGCGACAGCTGTTAGTAATTAGGACTATGTGATCCTAACGCTAATTACGCTCTGCTTACACTTTGCGCTCCCCTCGTTAAGTATTGGGAGCGCAAACTAAAGTAAGCTGGTGCTAAAAAGCACTAATACCAATTCACAAAGGTTTTTTTTATCCCGTCAGTAATACGGCCACATCACCTCCCAATCACTATCACCTCAATTTACACTAGCGCTAACACTCGTTTATGTAAACGCTAGTGTTAGGGCCCTCAGTATTTAAAACACACATCTTGCAGGAAAACATCCATACTGTGTCAATGTACCCTGCAAATGCTTGACATAGTGCTGTGCTTGAAAGCTTGTTTGCATTACTTAGGAATCAGTATCTGCTAATGATATACACTGACATATCTATTTCTCTGCTGGCTAAATGTATGTACTGTTGTGATTATGTGCAATTGTATGTTGAACAGATGTTTGTAGTCTAATAATACTCAGGTGAAATCAGGATTGTAGCAGGATAACACATATGCTTGTTATCAATGTACAGCTGTTCACACATAATGATTCCTTCTCAGTGTTGAACTAAATATTGACACATTCCTTAAAAATAATTGATAATAGATTAATGCTCACAATTGCTACATGTATAGAACGGTAGATGCATTTGAAGTGAAACGTTATTGATTGTTATATTGAGGGAGGTTTTAATAAATGCTGAGCTTGTAGTGTGCTTTTTTTCTTTTTTGTAAAGCAATTTAATTTTTAAAGTGATTGAACTTTCAAGGGAAACAGATGTCCTCATGTTCCAAGTCTGTATATTGTACAGAGTGTCTAGACTGTGAAGTCAGAAAGTGCTCATATTGACTGAGTTAAATCAATGTGGTGTTATTTTAGCCATCATACACTTATTTCATGCCATTTCTCAATTGTACTTTAGGCAATCTCAACACATTTTCTTAAAAGCTAAAAAGCATGCTATTTATTTATGCATGTGCCAGTCAGATGACCCATGAAGAATTTGGGATACTTCACCTCATGGGTTAATAATTAGGGATGGGCTGAACACCCACGTGTTCGGTTCGCATTCGAACTCGAACAATTTAAAAAGTTCGAATTCGAACGCGAACACGATTCGAACTCAATGCAAGTCAATCGAATTATAGAGTGCCCTCCAAGAGGGCATATATGCAAGATATTGGCCATAAAAGGTATATGGGGGTCTGGGTAGTGCCCTGGGGGACAGGAAACAAGGAAAAAAAACTATGTTTTTAAAGGAACAGTGATTTTTCCATGACTTAAAGGTTAAGAATAAAACCAAAAATTCCTTAAAATATCGTGCCTAGGAGGTCCCCAATCCATAACCTGCCCGTGAAGTGGCAGATTTGTAGGATGTATAGAAACATTTAAAAAGAAAACCATGACATTTCAAATGACGGTAAATGGTTTTCCTTTAATCTATTCATAAACAACTGCTTGGGGCAGCATCCTGTATGAAAACAGGAGACGTTTTAGGACACGCAGAACAAGTTTAGTGATTTTTTGGCTAAATTATGGTGCCTCTTATGCAGGCTTTGGATGAAAGTAACAATAGGTGCTTTAAAAATGGGCCTTTACTGTTGGCAACTGTGCCTTCACACTGTCCGTAACCCTTCTGAGGTATTGTGGAAGAGTGCAGTGGTGGAGGTTTTGGCAATGCAGAAGAGATCCCCGATCTATTCAGTTACATCAGCATCAGGGGAGTGATAGCTGCTGATCCAGGACTGATTCATTTTTATAAATGTCAGCCGGTGCCAAGTGCCTTCACACCGTAACCCTTTTGTGGTATTGTGGAAGAGTGCAGGGTTGGACCCTGCGGTCCAATATTAAAATGATATGAATCTGGTAATATAGGCATCAGTGGCAGTGCACCCAAATATTGTGCCTTTGGTGGCAGCAAGTGCCTTCACACCGTAACCCCTTTGTGGTATTGTGGAAGAGTGCAGTGGTGGAGGTTTTGTGAATGCAGAAGAGATCCCCGATCTATTCAGTTACATCAGCATCAGGGGACTGATAGCTGCTGATCCAGGACTGATTCATTTTTATAAATGTCAGCCAGTCTACAGAGTCGGTGGACAGACGCACTCTTTTGTCTGTGACAAAACCTCCAGCGGCACTGAATGTCCTTTCAGAAAGCACACTGGATGATGGGCAACCTAGTAGCTGCATAGCATATTGGCTAAATTCTGGCCAGTGATCCAATCTCAACACCCAGTAAGCCAGTGGATCATCTGCTGTAAACGTATCCAGGTCTGCCCTTGCCCCTAGGTAGTCCTGCACCGTATGGTGAAGACGCTGGCAATGGGTGCCTACATTTGATGTCCCTGGGCGTTGTGGACTAAAAAATTGCAAAAGGTATCATTCAAGGGGCCCCCTTCACCGCTCTTCCTCTGATCAACCGCAGCCTCAGAAGCACCTGTGTCATCACTTGGTAACCTACCAGTTCCTGGAAAGGTGTTACACAAGTGTCGCTTTAGAGCATTCTTAAGTTGTTTCATCCTGTCCTCCCTCTGTGCGGGCAGGATGAGCTCTGCAACTTTACACTTGTATCGTGGATCAAGAAGGCTTGCCAACCAGTAATGATCCCTCTCCTTGATAGCACGAATCCTGGGGTCCTTTAGCAGGCTTTGCAGGATAAGGGAGCCCATGCAGCATAGGTTGGAGGTGGCATTAGCTTCCGAGTCTTCCTGGTCGCTGAGGATGACCCTATCGTGCACTACCTCCTCCCAGCCACGTACTAGTCCTTGGGTTTCTGGGGACACAAAACCATCCCTTGAGGAATCCCCACCTTCAATGCCCCCACGACTTAAATATTCCTCCTCATCCTCCTCATCCTCCTCCTGTCTGATCTGAGGACCCGCAGGAATGCTGTCTGCGTAAAGACTGGGGCCTTGAGAGCTAGGGAAGTCCTCCTCTTCCTCCCACTACTCTGCCTCTAGTGCCACATCTATAATTCCCCGCAGAGTGCCTTCCAGCAGGAACACTAAAGGAATTGTGTCACTGTCCCTGCTCACCATCCTCATTGCCTCCTCAAATGGTGACAGTACAGTGCATGCATCCTTGATCAATAGCCACTGTGGGGGGGAAACAAGTTGACCTGAACCTGTCCTTGTGCCATACTCACACAGGTGCTCATTAATGGCCCTGTGCTACTTGTGCAGATGGTGCAGCATTGCCAATGTCGAGTTCCACCTGGTGGGCATGTCACAGATCAGACGGTTTGTGGGAAGGTGGAATTCTCTTTGAATTTCTGCCAGGCGAACACTTGCTGGGAATGACTGTCTGAAGTGGCTGCAGACTTTTCTGGTCTGGCTGAAAAGCTCTGCCAACCCTGGGTACCTGGTTAGGAAATTCTGTACCACTAGATTTAGGACGTGTGCTAGGCATGGTACATGCGTCAACTTTCCCAGGAGTAGGGCGGAGAGAAGGTTGCTACCATTATCACAGTTGACCATTCCCAGCTCAAGCTGGCGTGGTGTTAACCATGCTTGCGCCTGCCCCTGCAGAGCTGACAGAATTTCTGGCCTGGTGTGGCTCCTTTCCCCTAAACAAACCAGCTCAAGCACAGTATGGCATCTTTTTGCTTGAGCCATTGCGTAGCCCCTGCCACTCGTCGGTTTAACTGCCACTTCGCCAGAGACAGAGAAGGAGGAGGAGGAGGAAGAAGAAGAGGAAGAGGTGGTGGAGCAGACAGACCTCATACAAGCAGCTTTCTGGAGGCGTGGTGGATGAACAAGCTCCAGCACAGAGCCCCTTCCTGGATCCCTCCCAGCTGCAAGCAGAGTTACCCAGTGTGCCGTGAAGGAAATGTAATGGCCCTGTCCATGCTTGCTGGACCACGTGTCTAAAGTAATGTGCACCTTGCTGCTGACTGCCTTTCCCAATGACTGGATAACATTGTCTTCCACGTGCTGGTATAGTGCTGGAATGGCCTTCCATGAAAAGAACTGGCATTTTGGAACCTGCAACTGTGGTACAGCACATTCGGCAAATTCACGGAAGGAGGCAGAGTCCACCAGCTGGAAAGGCAGCAGCTGTAATGAGAGTAATTTTCCCAAGCTGGCATTTAGACGCTGTGCAAGGGGATGGTTGGAACTATATTTTTTCTTACGCTGCAGCAGCTGGGGCAATGAAATCTGACTGTGTAAATCTTCAGCTGATGGGATGCTGTCACATTGTGAGGAAGGACCTAGTACACCCATTACTGTAGCATCATCCCTGTCAGTGGAGGTTGTAGACAATGACATGGCAGCACATATAGTGGGGGTAGAGACAGATGAGGAGGAGGACCTATGCAAAGTGTTGTGCCAATGGGATACATGGCAGGTGGTCATATGTCGCATCAAGCACGTGGTACCCAAGCGTCTGATATTTTTCCCACGCTTGATCCTCTTCAGACATAGCTTTCAAATAGCAACTCTGCAGTCTGCTGCACATGTGAAGAACTCCCAGACAGCAGAGTTCCTGGACGTGTGCTTTGAGACAACAGCGCTCTGTACCTGAGCAGCTCTGACTTCTGATTCCTTGGACTGGCTATGGTTGCTCAAAGAGGACGTTGTGCCTAGTTTTTGTTGTGCCTCCTCACTTGACTCCTCTGTTCGATCAGGCACCCAGGTAGAGTCAGTGAACTCATCATCGTCATCACCCCCTATCTCCTCGTCACTGGAGCCAACCTGGCAGTATGCTGCAGCTGCTGGGGGAATATGAGTGCCAGTTCTTTGTGTGTCACTGGCACCCCCTCCCTCTAGGCTGATTTAACTCCCTTCCTCAACCTCTGAGTCAACATCAGAGCAATGGAGTTGCTGCACATCCTCAAGCAGCATGTCACTGTCATTGTAGTCAAACAATTCAGCTGACTCCTTTGTGTATTATGGTGAAGCTACGGCAGGAGTAGCTGTGGACATGGAGGCTGAATATAGGTGATATATAGATTAAAGATATACAGAACTCTGATTCAACTTTGGTATATAGATTGGATGGAGATATGTAGAACTCTGATTCAACTCTGGTATATAGATTTGAGATATGCAGAACTCTGATTCAACTCTGGTATATTGATTGGACATATGCAGAACTCTGATTCAACTGTGTTATCTAGATTAAAGATATTCAGAACTCTGCTATAAATCAGCGATTTCACTGATATTTTCCCTGTAAGGCTGCCAATGTCCTCTACTCTCTCTCTGATTCACTTCCTCTCCTGCAGGCTGCAACACCCTGATAGCTGGCAACACCCAGATTCAACACTGAATAGATAAAGATACAGATAAACTCAGATTCAACTGTGGTATGATATTTCACAGCCAGCCTGCCAGTTCCCTGCTATTTGCCACTGCCAGCGTGTCCCTGCAAATACAACATTCTCCTCTCCTCTCTGATTCACTCCTGCAACACACACGTTAGGGCTGCAGGGAAGCCTTATATAGTGTGCTGCGGGACATAGCTCTGTGAGCCCATGATTGGGCAAAATTTACCCAATCAGGACTCTGAGCCCTGATTGGCATAGTCTTGCACCTGACCTGTGGTCAGGTGCAAGGCTGTAGCCAATTACAAGCTTCAGGCCAGGGCACAGTGCATTGTGGTCCATTGTGGTGCATTGAGGGCGAACACGCGGAAATGTTCGTCGTTCGTCGAACGGTCGACCGACCAATGTTCGATGCAAACTCATGTTCGCATCGAACCGGCAGCTCATCCCTATTAATAATTAGGCTTGTGCACCGATTTTTTTTTCGGTTCGATTTGTTCGGATGTTTAAACTTTTCGATTCGGCTCGCTTCGACCGATTTCTGTTTCGATTCGGTTCGGATCGTTTTTCGTGTACATTTTTTTTCCGAATATCGACCATTTTTCGTATTTTCGTGTCACTTTGCTTGTTTTTTGTATCGACTTTTCTGAAATTTCAGAAATTTTCGTTTTTTCGGAACGTCTGTTCTCCTCGTTTCAAAGTGTCTATGATAATTCTGGCGATTCTATCGTGTTTTTTTTATTAAATAAAGATCCTTTTTTTCTTATGAATAATTGAATATACATTTCACAACTTTATTTAATCATATTAAAATGGTATGAAAGCCAAGGAACAAAAAAAATGAACAAAACGATTTAAAAAACGCTAAACTGACCCGAGTGCCACAAGAAACAAGTGATACGCATTTACAAATACTAAATTTACAGAATCAGCGATATAACCGATAATAGTTAAATATACGATGTCCAGAATTACCGAAATGGAACCGAAATCACGAATGGAACCGAAATCATGAATAGAGCGAAAATAAATTTTGATTTGACACATTTCAAGTCCATTCGAAAATTCCGAAAATTTTTAGTTTCGGCTCGGAAAACTTTTCGGATCTGCCATTTTCGGATCTAAAAATTTTCGGAAAATTGGCCGCATTCGAAAACACGAATCGGGAAATTTCGTGAAAATTCCGAAATTCCGAAACCCGAAACGCACATCCCTATTAATAATCTTCTTTACTGCTTATGACAACATGGCGATGGAAGGGGATAGTTTCAACTTGTGTAGTTTTTGGTGTAGTGGATGCATGGAATCCATTCTATTGGGGTTCAAGTCCATTTATACCTTTTCTGCACTATCACCGCATTGCAAGTTGTTAAGAATAAGGTATTGTGCATTTTAATATCCTGTTTACTTATCGGATTCAAAAATGTTAGAAGCAAGGCGTTATGACAGACAGTCAAAGACCACTCAACACTGATGCCTACCTTTCTTCTCATTCAATTAGTCCCTTCACTACCAAGTGATTTAATCCTTTCACTACCAATTTATTAAATTAATTTACTACCAAGTGATTTTTTTTAAAAAACAGTCAGAAACCAGTGTTTTTTTGTAAACGGATTTGTAAATAATTATACTTTAAGAAATAGTACTTACTGTTATTAACCTATTTGGCCAGTAAGTGGCACCAGCTACTGCCAAATTGTGTTAGAGCTGTTTGCCCAACATTGGCTGCTGAATGCTCCTGAAAGTCCGATATTTTAGAGCATTCTTTAGCCGATTTTACAGTTTTAGCTCTTTGGGTCTTACGCACACAGGGCTAAAACTTTGGGGGCACCTTCTGCAGGCCAAAAACAAATGAAATTCATTTGCAGCAAACATATTTAAATTCCATTTGGGCTGCAGATCAACAGATTGAGATATCTCTATATCGGGGCACCAGACGGTGCCTTTGAAGCTTGACATATCTCGATCTTGGTAGTGAAGGGGGTTAAAAATAAAAACCACTGTCAGGAACCAGTGCTTGTTTTGGAAAATCATTTTAATTACTTACAAAAATGATTTACAATTTTTTTTTCGTGTGATTAATTTAAAGATCTTTTTTTCAGGCAATCAACGCCAGCATCCAAGTCAACAGCAAAGTACAAATGATGATCCTACTGCAGATGTCTCAGTGTCAGAGCCAGATATACTGTCTTCTCAGGTCTGTAGACCCAAGAGCCGTTTTTTCCCTATGGTGCTTAATTTGTCATCAACTACGTTTATGAATGTTGTAAAACAAGCGGTAGATGGAATACCTTGGCAAAAGTTTCCTAGAAAAAATAATTTATCTAATGGGGAGCGACATGCTCTGAAAGAGCTTAGTGAGAACAAAAAAATCACCATCAAACCGGCCGACAAGGGTGGCTTGGTGGTGATACAAAATACAGAGGACTATCATGCAGAGGTCACCAGACAACTTTTTGACAGGACGAACTATAAAGTCCTTAAATCAAATCCTACTACTCGGAATGCTAACCTGATCAAGGGTACGGTTTTGGCAGCCCTTGATGAGGGGATTATTTCTGAAAAAACTAGTCAATTTCTATGTACTAAATGTCCTACCATACCTGTTTTCTATATTTTGCCTAACGTGCACAAAGGGTTGTCCCCACCCCCAGGACGCCCTATAGTTGCAGGCACTGACTCTGTCTTCCAACCTTTGGCCATCTTTATTGACCAATACTTACAACCTCTGGTACCAAAGACAAAATCCTTTATTAAGGACACAAAAGATTTTTTGCTAAAATTGCAAGATTTACAATTGCCTCCATACGTCCATACCACACAATGAAGGCCTTAGAGCTATAAGACAACATCTTGGCGAATCTACAATCTCGCCCAAGCTCATGGATTTTGTGCTCGACTTACTGGAGATAGTTTTGAAAAGAAACTACTTCAGGTATGGCACTATCTTTTATGAGCAGAGTAAGGGGACGGCCATATGCCAATCTCTACATGTCTCTTTTTGAGAGTATCCATCTTTGGACTCTAGAGAAAGTTTTCACTTGGTTTAGGTATATTGACGACTGTTTTCTCATCTGGACTGAGAATGAACAGGAACTACAGGAGTTTGGTCTGTTTCTGAATTCTAGGAACCCGAACATTACCTTTACTATGGAACATGACTTTGAAAGTGTACACTTTTTGGATGTCCTGGTACACAGGGATTGTGAGAAACTAGCCACTGATCTATATGTAAAACCTACCGATGCTAATAGCTTTCTTAATTTTTCTAGCTACCACCCCTTGGGGCAGAAGACGTCTATTCCTTATAGCCAAATGCTTTGGGTCAAACGTATCGTCAGTGATAATACTAGACTCGATAAGAGACTTCAAACACTGAACACAAAGTTTAGAGAGAAGGGCTACACCAAGAAGGTCCTCAAACAAGCTCAACACAAAGCGTCTGGCATTTCCAGAGAGGAACTTCTACAAGAGGTTCCTAGAAAGAAACTGGACAGGGTTACATTTGTGAGTACATACTCTCCTCTTTCTAAAGATATTAAAAAGATCATTAGATCTAACTGGCATATTCTACAGTACAATAAGGATGTGGGCCATCTATTTTCTAGTCCACCTGTGTTCGCGATGCGAAGGAATAAGAATATACGGGATCGTGTGGTTAGAGCAGATTCCTCTCCCAGGGCCAAACAAAATTTTCTTTCAACCGCAGTACATGGAACTTATCCATGTTTGCAATGTAATCACTGCAATGGTGTCATCAAAGGGGATACATGTACCCATCCCCGGACAGGTGAGGGTATTAAACTTAAAGGGTTTTTTACCTGTCAGTCCGATTTTTTTGGTCTATTACTTGAAGTGCCCTTGTGGTCTGGGCTATGTTGGCAAGACCACAAGACCCTTCAAGGATCGTGTTTCAGAACACAAAACTTCTATCCGCAACTCTACATCTGAGCTTCCTGTCGCTAGACATTTTCGGGAGCTGAGACATAATGTTTCTCAACTCTGCTATCAAATACTGGAAAGGATCCCTCCTCTGTCACGAGTTGGCGACTGGGATAGATTGTTGTTACAAAGGGAGGCTAGATGGATGTTCCTGCTGGACACAGGGTCCCCTCATGGTCTTAATGAGAAACTTGAGTGGCACTGTTTCTTGTAGGTGCATCCACTGAGACATCTGCAGTCAAGGCGAGTTACTTTAGTATCTCTTTTTCTCCCTACATATCTCTCTATTCTGAGTTGTGCCACATCTTCTAAAATTTGTGCATTATTGCACTTAGGGCCAATTTTTGTCTGCTCTTTTTAGAGACACTTGGTGTCTCTTTTTTATGTCATTAGTTTGACATTTTTTATATATTGTGGTTTTGTGTTTTCTAAATTAATTATATTTATTATATCACTGTATGGGTTATTTTAAAGTATATAGGCTAGGTGATTTACTTTGTTCTGCTTTTCAGACTTGTCTGGATTATTTCCAGTCTTAATGAGTCAAAACCACGTTATTTAATTTTGCTAAACTAGATATTGCTTTATTGCTGCAGACTGTCAGATCGTATTGCAGACTGTTTGGTCCTTATTTCGTGCATTTGCATTTGACGCAGGCGTGGGCGGGACTTCCCTGGATCTGTGGGATGGTGCCTGTTCCACGCATGTGTCTCAACTTTATTATTTATCGGCATAGCAACACCGGATGGCGTACCTCTTAGCAGTATGGATTCACAGAAACTCTGCTCTTCACTATAAACGCAATCAGTATGTAAATGTTTTTAACTTCATTATGTTCATGTTTGCAAGGGATCTTTGTACCGCCTACCCTATATGTGTTCACTATATTAGGGGTTAGTCTGTATTTCACATTGGGGCACTATGCACTGAGGAAAGGGTTGTATCCCTGAAACGTCTGTCTGTGTGTTCTCTTTTCTAAATAAATGAGGTAGCACTAGTGCACCTTTACTAAGCTTTGATTGATTTCATTTTTTACTTCTGGGTAATTACTTACACATTAAGACATATTTGGGACTATTCAGGTTCTATATGTTACTTTAATAACCTATTTGGCAGGCAGATGTCACCATCTATTGACCAAAAGGAGTTACTGCAGTTAGAACTGCACCTTGTGGCTCCGTGCATCAGCTGGGGAAAGCCTGATAAAGGACATTCCTTAGCCAATTTTAAACTATTTTAGTACCTTAGTACCTAGGGCATTATGCCCAGAGGCCTAAAACTCTAAAACCTACGAGTATGTTCTGGGGCTCAAAAACAAACAAAATTTGTTTGTAACAATCAAATTTAATTTGCTTTTGTCCTGCTCAGCTGCAGATTGAGAAAACGCGAGTTTCAAAGGCACCACCCGGTGCTCGATATTTAAGTTATCTTGATCTTGGGAGTGGAAGAGTTAATAATATAGAGAAGTAATATTGTCCATTTACTTTATTCCTTGTGCTAATTACCAGATGGTGGCAAAAAATCTGGGCCTTATTCCAAGTCGAATGTTGATTTGTGAGCAGTCCTTTGCAGAATCGCAGCTTCTTGTAATCTGCAAATTACCAACATTAAAGAGCTTTGCATTTTGATGTGCTGTCTTTTTATCCATATCTGCACATTGTTGTTTAGGTAGAGCAAAGTTTAGATTGTTTGCAAAATGTAACAAGACTATTTTATAATAATAGTTACATTAGAAACTCAAGTATACAATCAGACTCAGATTTGCAGCACCTAATAACAACATTCTTGAAATATTTCCATAAAACAGAGACATAATCAAATGATTACTCTGTATTTTTCTGTCAGAATAATGATGATTCATTCAGACAGTGGAAACATGGCAATTCAAGTACTCTGTGTTCTCATTACAGCATATGCTTGAACTGAATTGTTTTAGTGAACATTTAACAAATGTTCCCATGACTCAAGGGAGAGATGTAACATTTCTAATGAATGATAAAATTCTGTATACTGTATATATTCTGTTTAGATAAACATATTCTACTTTGTACTATAGAAAGACAAGAGTTCATTTAACAATCTTCATAAATTATATAGGAGCTTGTTTAATTTGCATTGCAATGTGCTTCATGCTTCTAAATATTTCCAGGTAATAAAGTAATCATACTCAGGGTTATTCAGAGAGAGGTGAAAAGCAGGAGAATGGCTGGAGAATGGAAAATTCTAGGTCAAAATAGCCAATTTGGAAAGTGAGATAAATGGGAGAATTTTTCTGGTTTGGATATTTTGACCTAGAATTTTCCATTCTCCAGCCATTCTCCTGCTTTTCACCTCTCTTTGAATAACCCTGACTGTCTCATAGAATGTAATTTGTATCCACTCATCAGTTAAAATATAAATGATGAATAAAATGTTTGGAGTTGAGTTTTGTCCACATGCAACTGGGCTTATCCATCCTAAAATGTTTTTTCCCCCTCCCTATGGCTGGTTTTAAAGCCCTATTTACATCAGTGGCATCTTAGCAGTGTTCTGGATGATAATGTAGTGTTCTGCAAAAAACAAGTATAATAGGCATTTTTCAAGATATGTTTAATCCTCACTACCAATCTCTTTTTACAGGAAAAAAATATCTTAGCATGTCAGGGTGGCACCTGGCATATGCATTGGTGGGACCCAAGTTCAAGGGGTCTGAGCCCAGTGTGCAGGGATGCACAGGTGGTACCTTTGGGTAGGAAGATACCTGGAGATCCAAGGCGTAGTACAAGGGGTAATCCATAGAATGGTCAATGGTAGATCTATGGTCAAGGGGCTAGTACAGGGCGGTAGTCGGAAAGCAAGTAGGGTCTGGAAAATGGTAAAGCAGGAGTAACACAGCAGTAGGTCTGAACACACACAAAGATTGACTTGCAATGCAAAGCCATATTGGACAGGAGGGAGTGGACCTTCATTGCAGACAGGAGGATGTCCTGTCCTCTGTGACTCAGGGATTTGCGAACCTGGAACTGCACACCTATACAGGATTTGCACCTTTTACTTAGGCAAATTCTGTATTGCCTGCACAGTAGAGATGTGCACTGCTGAAAATGTTGTTTGTTTGTTTTTTCCAAGTGTTTTTTTTTCGTTTCGGGGCATTTCGGACCTTTTTCCTTTCGATTCGGTGATTCGAAATTTCGGATCGATTCGTTATTCGGGTCAATTTGGCTTTTGGATCACTTCGGTGATTCGGATCATTCCGGTGATTCGGTTCAGTTTGGTTTTTCGTTTTTTAATGAGTTATTTGGTTTTTTATTGCTTATTTAAGAATGGGAAGTAGATTTACTACCAATAGAATGAAAGTTACTATACTTATTTATTCTTTTAAGATTTTTTGGATGAACTTTTAGGTTTCTGAAACTTTTTTAAAGAAAGAAGGCTTTTTAACCCATAGGTTTCAATGCAGCATATGATTCCGCACACTGCCGGGCAGCACCTCTACAATATAATTAATGCAGCATATGAATCTGCACACTGCTGGACAGCACCTCTACAATATAATTAATGCAGCATATGAATCCGCACACTGCCGGGCAGCACCTCTACAGTATTAATACAGCATATGAATCCACACACTGCCGATCAGCACAATGCAGTATATGAATCCGCACACTGCCGGGCAGCACCTCTACAGAATAATGCAGTATATGAATCTGCACACTGCCGGGCAGCACCTCTACAGAATAATGCAGTATATGAATCCGCACACTGCCGGGCAGCACCTCTATTGTATAATTATTGCAGAATATGAATCCTCACACCGCCAGGCAGCACCTCTACAGTATAATTAATGCAGCATATGAATCCGCACACTGCCGAGCAGCACCTCTACAGTATTAATACAGCATATGAATCCACACACTGCCGATCAGCACAATGCAGTATATGAATCCGCACACTGCCGGGCAGCACCTCTATAGAATAATGCAGTATATGAATCTGCACACTGCCGGGCAGCACCTCTACAGAATAATGCAGTATATGAATCCGCACACTGCCGGGCAGCACCTCTATTGTATAATTATTGCAGAATATGAATCCTCACACCGCCAGGCAGCACCTCTACAGTATAATTAATGCAGCATATGAATCCTCACACTGCCGGGTAGCACCTCTACAGTATAATTAATGCAGCATATGAATCCGTACACTGCCGGGCAGCACCTCTACAGTATAATAATGCAGCATAAGACGAAAAACTAACTGAACCAAATGACCCGAGTCACTGAAATGATTCAAACATCGAAATGACCCGAATCACCGAAATTACACGATTTATCAAATCGACCCGAAATTTCGAATCAGCCGAATTATCGAATCGAATGACTCGAAAATTTTGATTCGATCTGAAATTTGCCCTCGGAAGCATGAAAATGGTAAATTTCGTCTGAAAATCGATTCGGTATGAAATGAATTGCACATCCCTACTGCGCAGAACGATGGATCGGAGCTGTTGCATGACCAGATCTGATCCATTGGCTGCCTCTCTAAAACCACTCACTAACACGGGTAACTTTGGCATACTCGCTACGTGCAGGCATCACTAGGGCCCGATCTGGTGACTGGCGGTTGGGAAATTTGAAAATGCCAGCTGCTGGTGACACTTGGTGGGGTGAAGGAAACTCCCCCACTCAGCTAGCAATTACACCAGATTGGGGCTGCTGTGAGAGGGGGAGAAGGAGTGGCACTGCACACATACTGACCTCTTTAAAATGATTACGTGCTCAGGATGAGTAGAGTGTCCCTTTAATCACTGGGGCTTTCAGAGGGAAGCTACCTGAGAAATCATGGTGGCCCACATTGTGACAATACGGAAACCCACCAAAGCCAGCTACAACTTGTCAAAATTTGGATTGAGTAAGGGGAGATTCATACTTTCCCACCACTCAGTACACCAGTTATTTCATCTAGATTAATTGCCCATTTGTCAATACCTCAAGTACCACAGACACCCCATTTTTGATTTCTACTTTGTGTTGACCATATGTTAATATTACAAGTACCACTAACAACCAGCATTATTTACTAATTTTGACCTTTTGTTACGCATAGTCTACTGCTGGCAGCCATTTTTCCTTACTTTGATACTATTGACTGGAAGAGCACAGTGTACATTATTTGGCTTGGTGCATATTCTAGTTTCCACTGTTTGTGAACATTGCAAGATTTTTTTTCTTCTTTTTCCTTGTAATGCCCTTAGGGTTATGACCTCTTTTGTATGTAAGAATTGTCTCCGTCTTTGGTTTACAACCTTGATTCTTTTGGTTTTGTTGTTTCCCTTCTATTTATTTCAGGTAGATGCCCCACAAAAAAATTAAGGAATAGACAGCTGGTTATGGTACAAACATATTAATAATTAATAATTTGCAGGGAATTACATCTGTCATTCTGTATCGCTGTGATGTAGCTTGCGTGGAAATTGCCAATTCACCAAGGTCTAGACGTAAAACTAGGAGTCCACCTCACACAACTAAAAACTGATCTGAATTAATGTTTTGTTCTAGTTTATATAGCCTAATTAATCCTCATTTGACCTGAATTAGCAGTTAATCTGTGTGAAATGAAACAGCTTTGCTTGGATACTCAGTTTTTAAAAGCCAGAAAATCCTCTGCCAGATTTTGACATGTGGGCGACATCTGGATTATGTTCTTTTCAGGTCTCCTATAAAGTCGGGTTAATACTGGAGCAATTTCTTCATGCATCCAGAATAAGAAGACCCCATGAACACAATGCACATCAATCACTATTTTTCAATGCAATTCTCAAGAAGTAGCCTGTAACATAAATCAATGAGGAGGAAGTCCTTATAGTCTGCTTCTATAGCGAAGTTGATATTATTTGCCAAAACATATTTTCAGAATAATTATGAGTAACACAGACATTTCAACCTGTTTCTCACTGAAAAGAAACAGCATGATTTTGAATTCTTAGAAGTAAAAAAATACTTAAATTTTTAAAGAAAATACATTATCAAGGTTATTCAAAGAGATTCGAATTGGGGCCGAAAGGTAACCGAATGCTGATATTCAGAGTTTTGCGGTGAGTGTTTGTCAGGTTTGCGGTGGCTTTTCCCTGGGCTACGACGGCCCTGTGGTGCTTGCTGAATACACCGCAGGGTCGCCGAAATGGGATCGCCAAATCGCACCGAATTGAAGAGAACGAAAAGTCACCGAACGTGCCCTGTATATGTTCACAATGCTTTTGATTGTGTAGCATTTTCCATGTTCTTTTCAGGTAGAGCGTTTCCTTGAGATAATTCAAAACAAATAATATATATTAAATATATTGCTCTCTGGATAGCCAAATGGCAAGGAAAGGTAATCTAACGCTGAATATCAGCGTTCGGTTACCTTTTGGCCCCAATTCAGATCTCTTTGAATAACCCTGATAATGTATTTTCTTTAAAAATGAAAGTAATACTGTCATATATATTTTAATTCTGCGACAGCGGCCGTACTGCATCCGTGCAGCAAGCCTCCCTATTGAAGCGCTAGGATGCGCGTTGACGGGGCTGCAAAGCACGATCCTCCATAGGTGGATCGAGCCTTGCAGCGCTGAGTGCACTAACTGCACTAAGCGAGGCGACCAGATGGTCATCGAGTGGAAGGAACATCCACTTTCATGGACGTTCCTTCCGCTCCTACTACAGCTTGTCTGACCCGGCCTTAAGCAGCACTGTTGTGCACTTTTCAATTATAAAGTGAACAGTGATGCTGTACTAACTCACCTTCTCGTTTCACACACCACCAGCAAGTGTGGAGGCAATGGTAGAATGCATTATTACACATTGTTTCATTGAAAACCTAAACCATGGCACTGCAGTGAGGAGAGAAAGGTGACCTTTGGAACACCGCTTCTCTGATTTTTACTAGAGATGCACACGCGTTTTTTTTTGTTTCGGCCCGTTTCAGCAGATTTCCGTTTCGTTAATTCGGGTCGACTCGGCACTCTTGTTTCAATGGGTTATTTAGTTTATTTTGTTTTCCTGTTCTTGTGAGTAATTTAATTGTATTTTGGATTTATTTGTATTTAGTTTTAGGAGTTCTTTCATTTTTCATTGATTATTTCAGAATATTAAACTGATTACTACCAATAAAATAAAAGTCTCCTTACTTATTTATATTTTTTGGGCATTTTTGTGGAATTTTTGGGTGAAATTTTAGGTTTCCTAACTTATTTTAAAGAAAACTAGGCTTTTTTCCTCCATAGCTTTCAATGTTAAAAAAAACCGTATTTAACTGTTTATTAAATATTACTAAAACCGTTTAATATTTTCAATTACCTCAAACGGGCATTTATTTTATTTATTTTTTAGGATTACTTTGGCATTTTTTGGGGAATTTTTGAGTTAATCTTTAGGTTCCTAACGTCCTAGGCTTTTTTCCTCCCTAGTTCTCAATGTTAAACCCCCCCCCCGTATTTAACTGTTTATTAAATATTTCTAAAACCGTTTAATATTTTCAATTGTCGCCATTTCGGTTATTTATTTTTTAGGATTATTTTGGCATTTTTTGGGGAAGTTGTGGGTTAATCTTTAGGTTTTAAAGCTTATTTGAAAGAAACTAGCATTTTTTCACCATAGCTTTCAATGTTAAAAAAATCCCCCTTTCTATTAAATATTTCTCTTAAACAGTTTAATATTTTCAATTGCAGCAAACAGCCTTTGTTTTAATTAATTTGTTAGGATTTTTTGGTAATTTTTCGGGAATTTTTTGGTTAATCTTTAGGATTCCTAACTAATTTTAAATGTATAACGAGGTCTGTTTTTTTCTTTGTTGAACGCATATAGCTGGATTATCTTCTTAAAGTCTGTAAGTATGTGTTCAGCAATGAATATGATATACAATACATTTTGTCAGTACCATGGACAGTAATAACAAGCCTACCGTTATCCATGGTCCTGATGCGAAATAGACTGATAAAATAAATGGCCATTTGCTGTAATTGAAAATATTAAACGGTTTTAGAAATATTTAATAAACATTTTTTTTTAACATTGAGAGCTATGGAGGAAAAAAGCCTAGTTTCTGTAAAATAAGTTAGGAACCTAAAGATTAACCCAAAAATTCCCGAAAAATACCAAAATAATCCTAACAAATAAGAAAAAAAAATGGCTGCTTTTTTTTCATTTTAAATCATTTAATTTGTTCTGTGTTTTTTTTTTCCTTTCAGATAATTTACCGGCTGGGTGGAGTAGCGGTAACATCACTGCTCTATAACTGTGGAGAGAGACTGTGGAGACACAGGTTTGACCCCAGCAAGAGCGCCTCTCCAGTAAGTGTCCTTGGGCAAGACACCTAATGGTACATACTCGCCACCCAGGACATACTTGAAAACTAGAGAAATCTCAATGTATCCTTCCTGGTAAAATCCTTTTTTTTTAAAAAAAAAAACCTTACCTTCTCATTTCCCACGCTGGGAGCAAATTTGCAAGTGATGGTGCAAAACATTGGTTCATCTAAGGCTAGGGTCAGACGAGCGTGATTTCTACGGACTGTACGTCCTTGCACACGGACGTACGTCAGTACGGAAGACACAGTAGTGGTCACACAGTCCGTTTTTTTCACTGACGTATATTTTGACGGATGTAGGAGGAAAAATAAATTAAAAAGCAAAACCATTTTGTCCGTGAAAAATGCTGGACGTATAAATGCAGTCCGTCTGACCACATTCCATCACTCACACACAAAGCTATGCAGACGTTGCGGACGCAGCGCACTTTGTGCGGCCGTTCTAGGGGATGTACGTTCTTGCCTGCCTTGCGTCCGTGGGCCGCGGCTGTTGTGCTTCCGCAGTTCAGTGCGGTCGTACTTCGTGTGTCGGGCTCCGATGGGCTTTCTTTCATGCTATCAGGGACGTACTTTTAGGCGCAATCACGGACGTGAACACTACGCTCGTCTGACCCCAGCCTTAAACACTAGCTCTGCTGCAAGTAGAGCGGGGGAACTTTGGACCCTGTATCTCAATTATTTAAACCCTACAAGGTCAAGTTAGGTGTTATTGGACAGGTCAAAGACTAGCCGTACTAATGATATCAAACATGACCATATAAAACGTTTAAAAAATAACAAACCCCGCGCTTTTTTTTTATTCAAAGCAACATCACTGTTTATTGTCACGCATAAAATGTGCAATACCACTGACATTACTCACCTTTTAATTTCCTACACCTGGCGCAATTCAATAATTTTTCAATTTTAAGAATTATCACTATTAAGAATTAATAATTGTGGATTATTTAATATTCTTTCGTTTTGCAGCAGCAGGCACCCCTTATGGTGGGCAATTTTCTTTATAAAATTAAAATATTTTTTTTAAAACAATTGTAAGAAAAAACTTAGAGTAATGTTTTACATTGCTAGGGTTAGAAATTAGAGTTAGGCTTTAAAATTAAGGTTAGGTTACTATTTGTAACATTCTGCTACAGTTTTAATTTCATTTTAATGCAATAGTTTCTGCCTTAACAGGCCCAGAAAAAGGATATCTGTCCTTACTGATGGGCGTTTGACATCCTTTTTCTACAGAAGGGTAGCAGCTACATGGTCATTTGAAGTATCAATGGAAAGGCCAGAGCATGTCCTTTAAAATGATATTGAACATGACCATGTGAAAATAAAAAAAAATGCTCAATTTTCAATGATAAAGTGAACAATGATGCTGAACTAACTCTCTATCTCATTTCCCATGTCACCAGCAAGTGTGGAGGCAATGTCACAAGGCATTATTACGCATTGTTTCATCAGAAATCTAAACTGCAGCAAGGAGCGCTGGGGGTTTTGGTAAGGCTAGGGTCAGACGAAAGCATTTTTCCCCGCGAACGTGAAAAAGTGCGTCCGAACGCATTGACGTATTTTTTCACGGAATGCGCAAAAACGGTCAGATGACGCACATTTTCGGGCGTGATTTTGTACGGATCGTCAATAAAACTCTTTTTGCATCTGGACGTTATGTAGGCTGGACATTAGCAGTGTCTGACATCTCCTAATCACGCAAACACGCCGCTATGCCGCAGCTGCGCACTCAGTACGTCAGTACTAGCGGTTCAGCGTTCTCAAAAAAATGCGTTCAAATTCCACTTGCATTGCACGGCCGGACTTTTGTGCGGCCGTACATCGTATATTGGCCGTCATTGCCCGTCATCTGCTGCTAGTGCGGCTGTAATTATGTGCGCCAGAACGCACGTTAAAAGTGCGCTGGTCTGACCCCAGCCTTAGAGTCTGACCTTTCCAATGATACCAACTATGACAACGTAACGTGTAAAATAGAAAAATGGAAAAAAAATGCAAATTTACTTTTTTCGTTATTAGGCAGTGGTATTATGTGCTTTTACATCAAAGCAAACATAGTGCTTCACTAACTCACCTTTACATTTCCAATGCAGGGATCATATAGTAAGGTAATGACACAATGCGTTATTATTTGTTGGTCTATCTAAACCAAAAGCAACCACACCACTGCAAGGATACTTTGGACCCCTTTATCTTCATTCTTTAGACCCCACAAAGTCAAGGTAGGTGTCCTTGGACAGGTCAGTGTCTGGCCTTTCCAATGATACTAAACATGAGCGTGTAAAATGTAAAAAAAAAAATCCCCTTTGTTCCAAAAGCAACGTCATTGTCCATTTATCATGTATACAATGATGAATACCAATGCCATTGCTCATCTTCTCATTTTCCATGCTGGGAGAAAGTTCAGGGTTTCATACACAGCCATATAATTTATAAAACACAATCCTCCAAAACAGAAGTACATTTTTGCTTTTTTCTGTTTTGGCGAAATTGCATATTTTCTCAGAAATACAGTCAGGTCCAGAAATATTGGGACATCGACACAATTCTAACATATTTGGCTCTATACACCACCACAATGGAGTTGGAATGAAACAAACACAATGTGCGTTAACTGCAGACTGTTAGCTTTAATTTGAGGGTATGTACATCCAACTCAGGTGAACGGTGTAGGACTTACAGCAGTTTGCAGATGTGCCTCCCCCTTGTTAAGGGACCAAAGGTAATGGGACAATTGGCTTCTCAGCTGTTCCATGGCCAGGTGTGTGATATTCCCTCATTACCCCAATTACAATGTGCAGATAAAAGGCCCAGAGTTCATTTCAAGTGTGCTATTTGCATTTGGAATCTGTTGCTGTCAACTCTCAAGATGAGATCCAAAGAGCTGTCACTATCAGTGAAGCAAGCCATCATTAGGCTGAAGAAAAAAAACAAAATCAGAGAGATAGCAAGAACATTAGGCGTGGCCAAAACAACTGTTTAGAACATTCTCAAAAAGAAGGACAGTCTGCAGTTAAAGCACATTCAGGGTTATTCAGAGAGCGTGAAAAGCAGGAGAATGACTGGAGAATGAAACAATCTAGGTCAAAATAGCCGAACCAGAAACATTCTCCCATTTATCTCACTTTCCAAATCGGCTATTTTGACCTAGAATGTTTCATTCTCCAGTCATTCTCCTGCTTTTCACGCTCTCTGAATAACCCTGATTGTGTTTGTTTCATTCCAACTCCATTGTGGTGGTGTATAGAGCCAAAGATGTTAGAATTGTGTCGATGTCCCAATATTTCTGGACCTGACTGTATGCAATATCTGGTTTCCATTTCATTTTTTTTTGCAAGAGTACCCCATAGAATATACAACCGCAAACGTTTGGATGATAAAGTGTGAAAAAATTATTTTATGCACTGGAAATGATTGAAATCTGAATAGAATTTTATTTATTTTTTTACATTTTTTGTTAGAGCATTCTGACAGGACATGACGAATACGCAGAGAAACTATATATTTAGAATAAGCCGTGTCTGCTAAAAAAAGAATACATTATTTGTCTGTGTCCTACAATAAAACATGACTTCAAATGGTGTCTAAACATGACCACAAAATAGTCAAAAGGAGCTCAGTACACAGGAATGAAATGGCTTTGCAGGGTACGGCTGCATTTCTCTGTTGCTTACTCACAGACGTGGCTTACAACTGGAGAGGTGTGGCTGTGACTGATAATAGAAGAGAAAATCACTGCAGTGGCTGTGAGTAAGAGCAGAGATGAGCGCCGATGCACTTTAAGTGGGGAGTTGAGTTGCTGCACTACTGGTCACTTTGGTTGTACTTTTCCCCAAGCCCAAAGGTTGTCAGTCAACCCCTGGTAATTGCACAATGTGATGTGAGAAGGGTTAGAAGCATACTCAACTCTTCTGCTCCAGACCCATGAAGGCTTTATCCAGCACTGGTTGATGGCATATATAGGTGAAATTATAGGCAGCTCCTAGATGCAACAAGCACTGCTGCCACATTTACTGATGTACCACTCAAGGCAGTTGCTCTGCTGGCTCCTTCCCCTTTGTACGCTACTGAAACCACTTGCTTAATATCGTGTAGGTACACTTTATACTACCAAAACAGCTCTACGGCATTGAGGCATGGATTCCACAAGAACTCTGAATGTGTGTGCGGCACCAAGACTCCAGATAACAAGGATAACTTGCAACAAACTTGTAGCATATTTGAATTGTTCGTTTTGCAAACTTGCTGCAAATTTTAACTGGCAAGTCTTTAACTTGCAGTAAACTTGCAGGACAAATTCTAGTTGTTACTTTTTCAATTTGTAGCAAATTTGCTTTGCAAATCTCTAGCAAGAGCAGAGTTGCAATGCCAAGTCCACTGCAAGCGCTCTGCAAGTCAGTTGCAAGAGCCCTGCAAGTCCACAGCAAGAGCCCTGCAAGTTTTTGAAAAATATATAACAAGAGCCCTGCAATTCTCAGTATTCACAGTTTAATCACTAAAAAAGTGAATAGGTTCATTGCCAAGAAAATTGCAAAATACTGTAAGTATTGCTATATAATCATGTATTATCTCAAGTAATGTATTAATTTGCTAATACAAGTAATCTTTTTCCATTTAAAATAAATTTTTATGTTTTTAAATAAAATTGACAATTTTATTTACATAAGACCAGTCATTTTAAAATGACTAATTTACTTGTCCAGGTATTAGTTACAGTAAAAGAACTAAAAAAAACTGAATATAATTTTTTTCCCCAATGATTTAAGCCATTACTGAAATGGATAAATTAATCTTCCTTCTATTTGTAAGTTTGAGGCTGGGGTCAGACCAGCGCACTTTTAGACGCAAAAAGAGTTTTATTGACGATCCGTACAAAATCACGCCCGAAAATGCGCGTCGTCTGACCGTTTTTGCGCATTCCGTGAAAAAATACATCAATGCGTTCGGACGCACTTTTTCACATTCGCGGGGAAAAATGCTTTCATCTGACCCTAGCCTAAAAAATAAGTAACATTAATAGTGCATTAAGACAAACATGATCAAACTAAAAGTATTCATTGCAATATTTTTATATTTAATCAATTTAATACATAACACAGCAGTACAATTTACAAACAGTAAAATTATTGTTAGAATGATCATTTACCAAACATGAAAAAAGAACATGACAACATACAACTGAAATGGTATATAGCTAAAAATATATATACAGTTGTGTTCAAAATTATTCAACCCCCACTGAAATTGAGTGTTTTGGCCAGTTTGACATTGATTTTGATCATTCAGTCATCTTGCTTACAATTAAATCAAAGAGGCACGTGTAGGTCAGACAAATATAACATAACATTTATAATGAAATAACCACAAATGTCTTTTCTGTGCTCACATCATTATCAGTTTTATTCAACCCCCAAGTGACATTCAATCTTAGTACTTAGTACAACATCCTTTTACAGTTATAACAGCTTTTAAACGTGAAGCATAGCTTGACACAAGTATCTTGCAGCGATCTACGGGTATCTTCGCCCATTCGTCATGGGCAAAAGCCTCCAGTTCAGTCACATTCTTAGGCTTGCGCACTGCAACTGCTTTCTTTAAGTCCCACCAGAGGTTCTCAATCGGATTTAAGTCAGTCTGACTGCGATGGCCACTCCAAAATGTTCCAGCCTTTAATCTGCAACCATGCTCTAGTGGACTTGGAGGTATGCTTGGGATCATTGTCATGTTGAAAGGTCCAACGTCTCCCAAGCCTCAGGTTTGTGACGGACTGCATCACATTGTCATCCAATATCTCCTGGTACTGAAGAGAATTCATGGTACCTTGCACACGCTGAAGCTTCCCTGTACCTGCAGAAGCAAAACAGCCCCAAAGCATGATTGACCTCCCGGCATGCTTCACAGTAGGCAAGGTGTTCTTTTCTTCATAGGCCTGGTTTTTCCTCCTCCAAACATAGCGTTGATCCATGGGCCCAAACAGTTCTAATTTTGTTTCATCAGTCCACAGAACACTTTTACATACTTCTGTGGTTTGTCCACATGACTTTTGGCATACTGCAGTCGACTCTTCTTGTTCTTTGGAGACAGCAAGGGGGTGCGCCTGGGAGTTCTGGCATGGAGGCCTTCATTACGCAGTGTGCGCCGTATTGTCTGAGCTGAAACTTCAGTACCCACATCTGACAAATCTTTTCTCAGTTCCTCAGCAGTGACACAGGGACTTTTGTCCACTCTACGCTTCAGGTAGCGCACAGCAGTCGAAGTCAGCATCTTCTTTCTGCCACGACCAGGTAACGTTTCAACAGTGCCCTTTGCCTTGAATTTGCGAATGATGCTTCCTATGGTCTCTCTTGGTGTGTTTAACTTTTTTGCAATCTTCTTATAGCCATTGCCCTTCCTGTGAAGAGTAATCACCTCTTCTCTTGTCTTCCTGGACCATTCTCTTGACTTCACCATGTTTGTAACCACACCAGTAAATGTCTAGAAGGAGCTGAGTATCACAGTCATTTTAAAGCTGCCTAATTGGTGCTTATTATGCTTTATTGCTGCTCCGTGACATCCACAGGTGTTTTCAATACCTGATTGAAAACACTTGAATGAACCTCTGTTCTTCAGAGTGGTAGTCTTTAAGGGGTTGAATAATTGTGTCAATGAAGAATTCACAAAAGAAACATTTACTACTGTATTACAAAACCAATTGATATCATTTTAGTTGCATATGGTTCTTTAAAAAGTCCTTGTAGGATTTCATTCTGAATACAATTACAAATGTACACTAAATTCCCTAAAACCCTTTACAGCATTGGGGATTGAATAATTTTGAACACAACTGTAATCTGCTGTGCTTTGGGCTTGAATTTGGAACTGTCACAAATCAAAAGGTAGGTCCGTGGCACTTAATACAGAACAGATTCGCTAATCCAACTCACAAGTTGGTGCTTCTGGCCACCAAAATAAAGTAAATAGAAAACAGAGAGCACTGTCCACACCTACTTCTGTTTTCTATTTACCGTAGACACTCGAGTATAGCACGACCCGAATATAATGCGATGGATAGAGATTTATTATGGAAATGTGAGTATACTCAAGACTGGAATATAACGCGAGGAGCAAAATTATAGAAGTATACTGTACTGGGGAAACCATTAAAATCCTTCCAGGTTCTATTAACACAGTCAGGCTACCCTACAGGCCAGGGTGCTCTGCTCTAGAATGATTGTAGTTGTTACTAAGTATGAAGCTGCCGGCCACCCGTCATCTTACTTGCGATAAGAAGGCCGGCAGATCGAGATGACCAACGCAGTGAATCATTCACTAATAGCCAGCATGCTGGGAGGTGTCGTTTTCTGACCTCCGGCTTCAGCAGGCAGGCTCATCCAGTGCGTCATCCGCCGATAGTCAGAGAGACTTGGGATCCATTAGCAAGTCAATTTTTTTTTTTTTTTTTTACACGTGATGCAGATGTCTCGAATATAACGTGACCCCTCCAATTTTAAGGTAAATCTTTGTCACCAAAATCTAGCGGTATACTCGAGTATCTACAGCTTGAATTTGGAACTGCCTCTGAATATAAGAACTGTCAAGTAGATTAGATTAGAATAGTCTGAAATGGCGATAACCTCGGCACATATTACAGTCATAGAAAGAATGGATTACAAGATTTATCTCTCCACCAGATCATCCTATGCCGATTATCCACAGGAGGAGTTAACCTAGTTAGATTACTCGTCGTAAAGCAAACCCACAGAAAATCCTTCAAGCAGACATACTTAAACGCTCGTTCAGTTCGTACATTCTGAAATTGACAGATCGCTATCACATCAAATTAATCTATATCAAGCATATATATCACTCGTTGAAATGTGTACAAAAGAAAAACATTTTTATAGAACAAAAAATAGTTCACTGCTTCTATACAATTACATATATCTAAGCATATAGCATACAGTTCATTATCTGCAATTCACAATTAATTTCACCAGAATAATATGTTGCCATAACACATCACCTTAGATCAAGATAATGACCCTGATACCAATCTCTGCTTGGGATGCTCTTTATAGAGACTTCAACCTACAGATTTATCAATTCCGTTCTGTGTCTTTGTTTTTTGATCCCATGGTGGATTTGTTTCTGGGAGGACATAAATAATAGCCCACCAGTCTACCGCATGACTACACAGCAGCCTGTGGTTTAATTTGGTTAGGACTCACCTTCACTAGAGGTGCCTTGACGTTGGCAGGTGAGCTTACACTCAGTGGCCATTGCAGTAAACCAAAGCCTCTAATTGTGTTTTGTTTCACACGGTGTTAGAGGAATAGGCGCAGATGACACTTTTTTTCTTGTTATGTTTTATACATGTTGCTGGGCTGGATACATTTGGTGGTTGCAGTCGTCCCATTAGGGAATAGGCGCGACCCTCCTCTTCCTGTACTATGTATACAGATGTATCTAGATATCAGTGTATTACAGCATTTCATATTATCTCATTGCAACCAATCTTCTACAGACAAATTTGGATATATCTACAGAGATAAATCTGGATTTATCTGTCATTGGAGAATACAATATATGTGTCAATCTGCAGTCTTGACCCATATGATTGGTCCCCAACACTAACAATTGATCACAAAACAGTGGGTTTTGTCTGCAAAGATAGAGGTATTGTCAGGAATCAGACTCAGACAAAGCCTGTGCCCGCACCTAATCCCTGGAAAACCCTTATTTACCTGCACTTATTTGTTATTCACCTGTTTATGCTGTATACAGGTTTCAGGCTGTTCAGCTCCTGCTGTGGTGTACGCTATTACTCCTAATGAAGCCTGCTTAAAAGAGGGATCCACCCTTCCATCAGGGCTTCAACATTAATGTTTCTGGAAGTGCAAATAACCAGTCCTGTTCCTGAAGGTAGAATTTAGGGTTTGCCAGGGATTAAGTGCGGGCACAGGCTTTGTCTGAGTCTGATTCCTGACAGGTATACAGTTGTGTTCAAAATGATTCAACCCCCACTGAAATTGAGTGTTTTGGCCAGTTTGACATTGATTTTGATCATTCAGTCATCTTGCTTACAATTAAATCAAAGAGGCACGTGTAGGTCAGACAAATATAACATAACATTTATAATGAAATAACCACAAATGTCTTTTCTGTGCTCACATCATTATCAGTTTTATTCAACCCCCAAGTGACATTCAATCTTAGTACTTAGTACAACATCCTTTTACAGTTATAACAGCTTTTAAACGTGAAGCATAGCTTGATACAAGTGTCTTGCAGCGATCTACGGGTATCTTCGCCCATTCGTCATGGGCAAAAGCCTCCAGTTCAGTCACATTCTTAGGCTTGCGCACTGCAACTGCTTTCTTTAAGTCCCACCAGAGGTTCTCAATCGGATTTAAGTCAGGTGACTGCGATGGCCACTCCAAAATGTTTCAGCCTTTAATCTGCAACCATGCTCTAGTGGACTTGGAGGTATGCTTGGGATCATTGTCCTGTTGAAAGGTCCAACGTCTCCCAAGCCTCAAGTTTGTGACGGACTGCATCACATTGTCATCCAATATCTCCTGGTACTGAAGAGAATTCATGGTACCTTGCACACGCTGAAGCTTCCCTGTACCTGCAGAAGCAAAACAGCCCCAAAGCATGATTGACCCCCCGCCATGCTTCACAGTAGGCAAGGTGTTCTTTTCTTCATAGGCCTTGTTCTTCCTCCTCCAAACATAGCGTTGATCCATGGGCCCAAATGGATTGGATGTAGTAAGGACTTTGGATTCAGCAGTCTATAGCCTCTGATGAACTGATAGTTGCCGTAGGTGCCAAGATGTGAGACGTGTGAGTGAGAATGGCACGGGACAGTGTGACAGCGGGGCTTCCGGGCTTCAGTGCATTCCGTGTCTGCAGGACTGTGTGTGTGTACCCCCTCCTTTCTAGAGATGCTTGCTAGAATTCTCCACGCAACTCTCGGGAGAGAATTGTATCATCTCAGCTTGACAAACTTGCCCGGATAGCATTGGGTGGTGTTTCCCTCCCCCCTGATCAGCCCAGAAGTTTCCTCTCCATGGCAGAAGAAACTTTTAAAGAATCTCCAAAGAAATCTTAGCCCAGAAGCATCCCTGCCCAGAAGCCTCAGTAAAGAGTTCTAAAATCCTCTCTCCTCTAAGTATCCTCAGGGTCCACCTATAAACCTTTACTAGACCAATTCAACGCCTACCAAATTAACACCTGACTCATCGGCACTTTTAACTTTCTACCGATAATTTTAGTTATGAGGTGGCGCTTTTGCTCTATCACAAAAATAAGCAAAAATAAATTATTTATTTAGGCACAATGGAGCTTGTTTTGCAAAACGTCACATTCCGCTTATCACAAATATGTCCTTTTTGAACAACTCATTGTGCTCCTTCTCAGGATAGCGGATCGTGTAGCTACAATGTTGCACTAAACATCCTTTCACAGGCCTTGGGCATTAGTAAGATTCAATCCTACATCCTATCTTACGCGTACTTATGGCAAACAAAGCAATTCTGAATGAAAAAACATTTGAGTTAGATTTGCTATTAAATTCTACTTTTCAGATATAAAAACATTATATATGTGTATAATCACACCTTTCAGTTACATATAGCGATTAGTCTTTTCATATATATAAACTTAAACGAGATATAATGCAAACAACCTTAGCATGACGCATGTTTGCGCCTTCCATGTTGTTTCCCAGTGTTAGTCAATTAGCCCTGCAGAACAACAACAATTAAATAGCACTAATTTCTAGAGCTAAACCGTACCAGCTAACAGTAATTCTACTTCAGTTTTGAATAGAGGATATAAAATATTTTAATCATTAGACACAGTAACTCTCAGCTGCAGCTGGTAACTAACGGATTGGACATTGGCAGTCTTTAGCAGGATGGGATCCACACATATACCCAATATGAAGGCTTAAAAGCTCCAATCCCATTTCATTAACTTGACACCAGGTTTGCCAATTTCCAACTCTAATTAGCTTTGATTGACATCATTAGCCTAGGGTTTCACATACTTTTTCCAACGTAAATATATTTAAATGATATATTCAAAACGTGCAAAAACAATACAATCATTTATGTGTCATTTGTTAAGAGTTTGTTGATTACTGCAACTTTTATGAGCATCAAAACGGAATTTTAAGACAATTTTTTACATGACTTCAGTCATTTCTAAAGGGTTCATATATCTTTTCCTGCCACTGTACATCAATTATTTGGTAGATGTACATTTTGTAGAAGTAAAAGATTGTATGACTACAGTGTGATTCACTGTAGCCTGAAAAGTAATAAAGCATTCATTGTCATACTGTTTTGTCACAGAACTGTTATCATATTCTCTTGCGGGTTTTCATTTTGTTTTCTCATACTTGTGACAAGTAGAATTTATTTTCCAGATTCTCCTTTAATTGTTTGACAATTTATCTTTCTTTTTCTTGTCTGTGTTGGCGGAAATGTGTTTTTAGAAGATTACATAGAGTTTTCTCAGATGCCAGTATGTCTGTAAAATAGCTTCTGATTTTAAGTAATTAGCCATTTCATCCATTATTTTTGCACTCATATGAATAACCAAAGCATGCTTGGATGAAGTATATCGATGATCTAATTACTTTTATCTTTTAAGTCCCAAAATGTGTTTGTTTCACTGCAGTGGATCAGCTACGAGGCTGCTTCTTTTATACTCTGAAAAATTATTTTATATAAAAAGGAAGATTATGTAATAAATCAGAATATATCATAGATAAATGAAATCAAACACGTTTTCGATCAAGGTTACAGTAATCAACAAGCCTAATCTTGTTTTAACCAATTAATTATTATTTTGTACCTATTGCATACAGTTTATCATTCAAATATTCACAGTATAGGTTGGAAAATGTTTGGGAAGCCCTAGGGGCATGACATTAACCAAGCTAAGAGTTTTAATTTGGCAATCCTGGTGTCCAATTAATGAAACAAGATTGGATAAAGCTACTTTGACGTATACAGCTCTCATACATTTTAGTTTGTTATTCACAAAAGCATCTACTAATGTGAAACATGCTTTGCAAAACAAGAGCTCTCAGAAGACCTTCAATCAAGAAATGTTGCATTGCTTTAAGCTGGAAATGGTTGCAAAGTTATCTCAAAGAGAGAGATAGAAAAACAGTTTATAAATAGAAGACAATTTAGTGGTATGGCTATTCTCCCTAGAAGTGGCCATCCATTTATGATGACTCAAACGTCACCCCACGCAATCCTCAATTAGTTTAAAGAAAAAAACCCTAGAATGACAGCTCAAGAATTGAAGAAATCATTGGAACTGGTTAACATCTCTGTTCATAAGTCTACTATATGGAAAATGTGGAACAGGCATGATGTCCATGGAAGTACATTAGGAAGAGAGCTGTTTCTTTCCAAAAATAATAATTGCTCATTATTTGGAGCTACTATACTGCTTCAGGTGTGGTTTGGACCACTTGCCATGATTGAGGGAAATTTGAATTCCCAAGATTATGAAGAGATCTAACAGAAAAATATCAGAGTGGCTGTTCACCATGTGAAGCTCAGTGGAATTTGGATAATGCAGCAGGACAATTATCCTAAACATCAAAGTAAATACACTACAAAAATGATTAAAAAATAAATACACCTTTTGGAGTGGCCGAGCAGTGATCGTGGAATATATATATACAGTATGTATATATAACCTTTATTGGCGTGCGGCCATGTGTGAACCTGAGCAAAATCTCTTAAACAATTTGTGAATAAACACAATAACAAAAGCGACAGGAACAAATCACATTATTTCCACACAACAAAAGAAAATATTTTTTTAAGAAAGTGTAAATTGGTAATAAAATCACAAATATACTTAGTGTGACATGCACAAAATTTATTAAAGCAATACTTACCGTAGATACTCGAGTATAGCGTGACCCGAATATAACACGAGGGATAGAGATTTATTATGGAAATGCAAGAATACTCAAGACTCGAATATAACGCGAGGAACAATATTTTACTGTACCGGTAAACAATTAAAATCTTTCCAGGTTCTCTTAACACAGTCAGGCTCCCCCTCAGGCCAGGGTGCTCTGCTCTAGAATGATTGCAGTTGTTACTAAGTACGAAGCCGCCGGCCACCCATCTTTACTAGCGATTAGATGGCTGGCGGAGGCGAGTGAGGTGAATGATTGGCTTAAACCGAGAGTGCACTCTGTCCATGATGGATCCCACTTCTCCCAAATCTGGGAGTTCCTGAACTGTTTGCAAGCACCAGGGAGTCTGCATTGACTTCAGCGAGACTTACGGTGAGACTTGGGATCCATTCCATAGCAAGGCAATTTTTATTTTTTTTACACGCGATGCAGATGTCTCGAATATAACACGACCCCTCCAATTTTAAGGTAAATTTTTGTCACCAAAATCTAGCGGTATACTCGAGTATTTACAGTACGTTTTTCTGCCTTTCCTCTCTCTGGCATGAGGTGGATAGACTATTACTAGTGTGATGGAGTTTGATTAATCGGATGTTAAAAGCATAGAGCAATAGCAGATCATAGCATAACACCGTTAAACACAATTTCTAAATTTGTAGGTGGGTCCAGTGGCAAAAAGTCCCAAGGTCCCGAAAAAGTAAAAATGAACAATGGTGGGCGTGGCTTGGCGCGATCCGGGATGGCCGCGTGATCGAGGAGCTCCTCACCCGGGCACTTCACAGGCACTAAATAGCAGCAGTTAGACCCATCGATGGGACCCAAAAAAAGGATCACAACACCGATGAGCCGCCCGAGCATCCCAGCGCTGTCCTCCACTTCACCAATGCGGCACTACTTGAGCGGTGCGGTGGCGTCGACACAACTAGGCTGCGAATCCAAGATGGTGACGGTCACAGAAGACATGAGAGGCCAGGGAAGCCCCGCGCTGTCGGCTGGCAGCGTGGATGATTCAGAGGTGAGAGAAGCCCTGAAACTGTTACCCACTAAGACGGACCTGGAAGGTCTTTTTGCCAGATTAGAGGCCAAATTTGATGCGCGCTTTGAGGAACTGGGGGCAGATGTTAAAGATTTGGGTGGCAGAGTGCAGGACTTGGAGGAAGACAGGGAAGCTGCAATAACTCAAACCCAGCACTTTGAGACACTTTTGACCACGCAGGCTACACAGATTGCCTCTTTATTTCGCTGGGTGGATGACCTGGACAATAGAGGGAGACGCAATAATATACGCGTGAGGGGTCTCCCTGAATCCCCTCTGGGTGAAACTGAAAACATAGACCTGACTTTGCAAACTTTATTTAATGAACTTCTCCAAAGCTCCCATGATACGCCTTTTCATCTAGATCGCGCTCACAGAGCCCTACGAGCCAGAGGCGCCCCGATCTCAGCTCCTAGAGACGTTATTTGTCGAGTGCATCACTTTACTCTGAAGGAGGAGGTAATGAAAGCGGCGAGGAACATGCCTTCAATTATTTTCGATGATCACACCGTGGAATTATTCCAAGACGTATCAAGATCTACCCTCTTAGCCAGGAGGGAATTGAAGTCTGTCACAGACCAACTTAGGGCGCGCTCCATACGATATAGATGGGGATATCCATTTGCACTGCACGTTCGAGCGGACAACAGATCCCTGAGTATTTCTACCCCTGAGGATGTACCGGATTTTCTACAAGCGCTGGAACTCTCTCCAGTTACTGTACGGGGCTGGTTTGGAGGAGACCCGAATGCACCTCCCCCACCGTTACCACAGCGCCAACCATGGCGCACTGCTCGACGGGACCGTCGACGCCCCCTGGATACAACATGTGGAGCTGACCGCAGTTCTACGGACCCCCCATGAGGGGATTGTCAGGCCTTCCACGATGCTGACTGTTTCTTTTTCTTCATTTGACCTCAATGGCTTGCCCGGGTGTTCTGTTCCTTTGGTCTCCGACCGATCTCGGAGTACTGGTTGTAGACTGGTTCGGTCTACAGGTTTTTGGTCCGGCAAATATACTGTTTTTCTTTGCCGCTTCCCCGTGCGGTGCTAAATTTTCTTTGTCTCAACGTGGAGGGTTTTTTCCACTACACTTTTTTTCATAACATATCCCGTAAGGGATTTAGTCCATTTTGGGTTTCTGCGCCAATGCACAATGTTTAATTTTTGGTTACGGTATGTTTAGTATGTTTGTTTCGTTTTTACAATGCCTTATACTGTTCTGATGATGATGATATTGTATATTCCTCTGGGAGAATGCTGGTCTTTCAATTGCTCAACTCCACTTTCACTCTGGTTGCGTCAGGAGCTTTAATCCACCGCAGTCCCTGCCATGGCTGATTTGCGAGTTATTACTCTTAATGTGAGAGGCCTTAACCACCCGGCTAAACGCCGTATGGCACTACACGACCTACAACGTATGAGAGGAGAGGTGGTGTTCTTGCAGGAAATGCATATTCGCAGTGATACGTCCGTTCGTTTATATTCTCGTTATTATCCTCACTGTTTCTATAGTAACTTCTCCAATTCTAAATCACGAGGTGTGGCCACTCTAATAGCGGCACATGTGCCTTTTACGTGCCAGGCGCAATGCTCTGACCCGGGGGGTCGTTATCTGTTTGTAAAAGGCCTCTTGGGGTCTATGCAAGTTACCCTGGCTAATTGCTACCTCCCTAACATTAAGCAATGTACGTTCTTAGACAAAATCTTGACGAAACTGGAAAAATTTGCAGAAGGCACGTTGATATGCGGAGGTGATTTTAATGTTTCATCTGATGCCCCAGGAGAGGCGTCTCCCTCACCGGCTTCGGTCCCTTCGTCTAAAAGACGGAGATTCCACCAAATACTACATAAGGCCCGTTTGGTTGATTGTTGGAGGGCAATGCACCCACTTGGACGGGATTTTACTTATTACTCAGCTGCAGCTAGAGTGTACTCTCGCCAAGATCTATTCTTGTTACATCACCTTGACCTAGGTTACGTCAAATACGGTTAGTATTGGAAATATTTCATGGTCAGATCATGCCCCTGTGTCCATGACCCTCTCCTTGCCGTCTATGCCCCGTAAATCCTTCCAATGGCGTCTGAATGGTACGATACTAGCTGACATTGTGGAGAGGGAACGCATTTCTGAGGCTATCAAACAATATTTTGTAGACAATGATACAGAAGATGTGAAGGCCACGGTCTTGTGGGAGGCCCACAAATGTGTTATACGGGGAACCCTTATTCAAATTGGTGCTCGACGTAAACGGGAAAAGACAGCTAAAATCCAAGCCTTACTTGCTGAAATCCAGGTAGCCGAGGAGCTACACAAGGCTACTGAATCAGTTGAACATTACACGACACTTGTTGCATTGAGAGCTGACTTACGACAGCTCTTACACCAGCAGGCCAGTCGTTCACTTTTGCTTACAAAACACTCATTTTATGTACATGGAAATAGGTGTGGTAAGCTGTTGGCTAGGGCTCTACGCCAGACATATCAAGCTACTTATATCCCCAAACTGAAGTCTCCCACGGGTCGCCTTCTATCCTTGAACACGGAGATTACTGACCAATTTGTAAAATACTATCAGTCACTATATTCCCTACGCCCTGATAAGCCTTCCACTCATCTCATAGCTGAGTATTTGGATAAGTCCTTGCAGGCGACGCTAACGGAAACGGAAGCTGAGGCTCTGGATGCCCCTTTCAACTTGAGTGAGCTTGCGGCGGCCTTGAAGGCAACCCCCACTGGAAAAAGTCCGGGCCCGGACGGATTTTCTATAGCCTATTACAAAACATTTTTACCCCTCTTAGGTCCCCACTTACTCCATTCTCTGAATGCCCTAGAAGATAAAAAAGGCTTCCCAAAATCGGCACTTGAGGCAACGATAGCCCTCATCCCGAAACCCGGGAAGGATCCTATGCTATGCCAAAACTACCGCCCGATCTCCTAACAATGATCTAACAATGATATTAAATTGATGGCAAAGATGTTGGCTATGCGTTTGAGCCCCTTTTTACCCTCCCTGATCCAGTAGGATTCGTCTCTCAGAGGGGAGCATGTGATAATACCTACCGGGCTATCAATTTTATTCATAGAGTGCACACAGCGCACTTGCCGATGGTCCTTCTCTCTGTCGACGCTGAAAAGGGGTTCGACAGAGTGGATTGGACCTTCCTGATGGCTGTCCTGGAGAAGTTTGGCCTGGGTCTGAGATGGCTGACCTGGATTTCAGCATTATATAATAATCCGACGGCGGTCCTCAGAATTAATGGGGTGCTTTCTACACCGATAGAGATATCCAACGGTACGCGCCAGGGTTGTCCCCTATCCCCGCTCTTATTCATCATGGCTCTAGAACCGTTCCTACAATGGATTAGGGATAATGATAATATTCAGGGCGTAACTTTACCTTTCCACCATTATAAAATTTCTGCATTTGCAGACGACATACTCCTTACCTTACTAAACCCAGTCAGCTCTACTGAGGCCTTTTTGCAAGAGGTAGAGAAATATGCTGGAGTGTCGAACTTCAAAATTAATACAGATAAGTGCGAAATGATGGGGGTGGGCATAACATCACTTACTAGGGCGGCGCTGCAACGCCTGGCCCTGTTTTCTTGGCCTACTAAGGCTATCCAATACCTAGGTATACAGCTCCAGTCGGATTTGTCATCTTTGTTTGACCTTAATTATGTTCCTCTACTTAACTGGGTATCTCGAGACCTTAAAGACTGGCACAAACCTCAGTTCTCTTGGTTCGGACGTATTAATATTTTAAAAAGGACAGTTCTGCCAAAATTTTTGTATCTCTTCCAGACTTTACCTATTGCCCTACCACTATCCTTTTTTAGTTCCCTGAAAACCATCTTTCTGAAATTTAAATGGAGGGATAATAGACCGCGGATATCATATGATGTCTTCGTCCGCCCTAAATCGGGAGGGGGCCTGGGCCTACCACATCTAGAACTTTATTATGACGCAGCATTAATGACGAGACTTAGCGACTGGTCGATGTCACCCCCTCATAAACTGTGGGTACATTTAGAACAGCTTTTTTTTCAAGGTTCCTATAGTCTCGACCCCATGGCAAACTGTACCCATAGAAACAATAGTCCCCATTCCGCACCCAACAATCAGTCCGACGTTAAAGAGATGGCGTAAACACCGCACACTTTTGGGTTTATCTCCCTTGCCTTCTTTGCTGACTCCGATTACCCATAACCCAGACTTTCTCCCAGGTAAAGTCCTGTCCTTTCTTGGATTGGACTACGATGGCCCGTATGTCCCTCTTAAGGCCTGTATTGGATCGGAAGGTCTGATCTCTTTCAATGATCTGCTTCGAGACCGCTTGAGCACGCCATTATGGAAATATAACTATCTGCAATTGCAACACTTTATTACTACACAGATACTTAGGGCTGACGTTACTGTACTACGGCTCTGACTACTTTTGAGACAATATGTATTTCAGACCCACCACCTCCGCATCTACTCTCATATATGTACTCTCTTTTATCGACAGCTCGGTTTAAAACTCTACCCTCCTACACAACAAAATGGTCATCTGAACTCCCTCAACCATTGACTCCTGAGGAGTAGTCGACGGCATTTCAGGTGATGTTTCACTCCTCCAGGGCTCTCACTGTACAGGAAACTAATTACAAGTTGATTTCTAGATGGTACTTGACTCCAACTCGTCTACACGCTATATATCCAGCGGTCTCTCCTGATTGCTGGAGATGTCAAATTTGATGATTTGGTGGGACTGTCCTATCATACAATCGTTTTGGGAGGTGGTTTGGACGTATATTAAAGAGGTAACGACTTTAGACTTGCCATTTCATCCTAAAGTGGCCTTGCTACATGTCATCCCCTTGTCCATAGATAAATATGTGAAATCAGTGTCGGTACACTTACTTAACGCAGCGAGAGCATTAATCCCAAAATACTGGAAACAACTGTCACCCCCCACGATCTTTGATTGGATTGATAGAGTAGAATACGTCAGGGAACTGGAAGAACTACATTACACTCTCGAACAAGACTTTGACACATATTTTAGGACATGGTACTGGTGGACGGAATTCAGATCCAAACATAGGCGAACGGCTCGGAACTCATAGACACAGGTTCAGATTCAGGAGCCCGCCATATCGGTTCCAGAGTTTTCTGTGCAGCATGACACCCAGATGTGATATCTCCACAATTATAATAAGTTCGAACAGTGAAAATGACGGTATAAGACTAGCATTAGTGATAGACTTTTCTTATAATTGTTTATCTTTTTTCTTTTCTTTTTAATTTTATGCATTTTTATATGTGTTATATGTGTGGTTTGTTAATTTTTTAAGTTATGGGAAAAATGGTTTGGTGATACTTTGATTGTTTATTCAACCTCAAATATTTGCATTTGATACTCTATATTTTAAGCTCCTATATGATATATATGTCGTTGCTCTGAACATCATTTTGCGAATTTTGTCACCACTAATTGTTGTTTTTATTATGCTACAAAACTTAATAAAAATTATATTACGTAAAAAAATGAACAATGGTGCGATAGAATTGAAACTGAAGCATTATAGCAGAAAACAGTAGCTTACTCACACTGTGGTTAGCATCTATATGTCAGCTTTATCCAAAGTGCATTGACAACAACATGTCCTGTGGTACAGGTACCTTACAGTGGCGGAACTACCAGGGTCGCAGCGTTAGCACTCGCGACCGCACCCTGGCATTCCACCACTGGAGGGGGGCCCAGGCAGTGGTGGCTTTAATTAGGTGGTGCAAGGATAGGCAATGTGTCCGCTGCGTGTGGGGGGGGAGCAGGAGAATTAATTTCCTCCTTGACGCCGGCGCCGAATCAGTGACGCAGCGTGGCTGGGGCTGTTCTATTTGTAGCAGGGAATCACGTGAGTTTGAGTTCCTGCCTGCCGGAAGCTTGAAGCTGCCACCCAGCACAGCACACAGAGGTGTGGAGTAGGGATGAGCTGTTCGGAGTTCGATTCGAACATCGCCTGTTCGCATGTTCATGAACTACAAACATTTCCGCGTGTTTGCCGCATGTTCGCCCACAATGCACTTTTCCACTGGCCTGAAGTTTGTAATTGGCTACAGCCTGCACCTGACTACAGTTTAGGTGCAAGACAGGTGCAAGACTATGCCAATCACGGCTCAGAGTCCTGATTGGGCAAATTTTGCCCAATCATGGACTCACAGAGCTAAGTCCTGCAGCACACTATATAAGGCTTCACACAGCCTTCAGCACGTGTTTTTTGAGAGGAGATTGTTGTGTTAGTGTGTGTTCTCACTGCCAGTCTGCCAGCAGCTATTGGGGGGGGGGTCTCATTTCTACAAAATATCTGGGAATTGTTCTAATCTTTGTGTTCTCACTGCCACCAGCAATTTTGGGGGTCAGTCATTTATACAAAATATCTGGGAATTGGTCTAATCTGTGTGTTCTCACTGCCACCCATCAGGGAGTCTCACTGATTTATAGGTGGTTTCTGGGAATTTTAATCTGTGTCTTGTCACTGTTGCCAGCTATCAGGGTGTCTCACTGAGTTATACCAGAGTTCTGGAAATCTTTAATCTTTGTACCAGAGTTGAATCAGAGTTCTGCAGCATATCTCCAATTTTTATAACAGAGTTTAATCAGAGTTCTGTATATCTTTAATCTATATATCACTCACAATGTCAGAAAGACCAAATAGTACAGGCAGACGCTCCCAGACACAGATAAGAGGGCAAGCAGCCTCTGTGTCGGGAGGCTGTGCCTCTGGTCGTTGTGGACGTGGTGCATCCTCTGCAGGGGCACGCAGGTCCTTTCTAACTGGTGCTGGACGTCTTAAGCAGCAGCAACATACAGAGGATTTGGTGGATTGGCTAACCAGGCCATCTTCATCCTCCGAGTCCTCTGCCAGCCAGGCTTGTAGTGCTTTACAGTCCACCTCAGCTGCCAAAGCATCTAATGCAGCCTCCATGTCCACAGCTACTCCTGCCGTAGCCTCATTATCACTCACGGAGGAGTCAGCTGAATTGTTTGACTACAATGACAGGGACATGCTGCTTGAGGATGCGCAGCAACTACAGTGCTCTGATTCAATCTCTGAGGTCGAGGAAGGGAATATAATCAACCTAGAGGAAGGGGGTGCCAGTGATGACACACAAATAACTGGCACTCATGTTGCCCCAGCAGCTGCAGCATACTGCCAAGTTGGCTCCAGTGACGAGGAGATAGGGGGTCATGACAATGATGATGAGGTCACTGACTCCACCTGGGTGCCTGATCGAACAGAGGAGTCAAGTGAGGAGGAGGAGGCACATCAAACACAAGGCACAATGTCCTCTATGACCAACCGTAGCACTAGCCAGTCCAAGGCATCAGATGTCAGAGCTGCTCAAGTGCAGAGCGCTGTTGTCTCAAAGCACACATCCAGGAACTCTGCTGTCTGGGAGTTCTTTAAGAAATGTGCAGCAGACTGCACTGTTGCTATTTGTAATCTGTGTCAGATGAGGCTCAAGCGTGGGAAAGACACCGGACGCTTGGGTTCCACGTGCTTGAGGCGACATATGACCACCTGCCACACATCCCATTGGCGCAAAACTTTGCATAGGTCCTCCTCACCTGTCTCTACCCCCACTATATGTCCTGCCATGTCATTGACTCCAACCTCCACTGACAGGGATGATGCTACAGTAATGGATGTACAAGGTCCTTCCTCACAATGTGACAGCATCCCATCAGCTAAAGATTTACGCAGTTCGATTAGATTGCCCCAGCTGCTGCAGCATAAGAAAAAATATAGTCCCAACCATCCCCAAGCACAGCATCTAAATGCCAGCTTAGCAAAATTACTCGCATTGCAGCTGTTGCCTTTCCAGCTGGTGGACTCTGCTTCTTTCCGTGAATTTGCTGTACCACAGTGGCAGGTTCCAAAACGTCATTACTTTTCACAGAAGGCCATTCCAGTACTATACCAGCACGTGGAAGACAATGTTATGGAGTTATTGGGAAAGGCAGTCAGCAGCAAGGTGCATGTGACTTTAGACACGTGGTTCAGCAAGCATGGACAGGGCCATTACATTTCCTTCACGGCACACTGGGTAACTCTGATTGCAGCTGGGAGGGATCCAAGACGGGGCTCTGTGCTGGAGCTTGTTCATCCACCACGCCTCCAGAAAGCTGCTTGTATGAGGTCTGTCTGCTCCACCACCCCCTCTCCCTCTTCCTCCTCCTCCTCCTCCTTTTCTGTCTCTGGCAAAGTGGCAGTTAAACAGAGTTTAAGTGGCAGGGGCTACGCAATGGCTCAAGCAAAAAGATGCCATACTGTGCTTGAGCTGGTTTGTTTAGGAGACAGGAGCCACACCGGGCCAGAAATTTTGTCAGCTCTGCAGGGTAAGTGCAGAGATGGTTAACACCATGCCAGCTTCAGCTGGGAATGGTCGTCTGTGATAATGGCAGCAAACTTCTCTCCGCCCTACGCCTGGGTAAGTTGACGCATGTACCATGCCTAGCACACGTCCTAAATCTGGTGGTACAGCGTTTTCTAACCAGGTACTCAGGGCTGGCAGAGCACTCTTCCACAATACCACAAAATGGTTACGGTGTGAAGGCCCTTGCTGCCACCAAAGGCACAATATTTGGCTGCACTGACGCCTTTACCAGATTCATATCTTTTAATTAAAAGGACTGCATGGTCCAACCCTGCACTCTTCCACAATACCACAGAGGGGTCACTTACGGTGTGAAGGCACTTGCTGCCACCAAAGGCACAATATTTGGGTGCACTGACGCCTGTACCAGATTCATATCATTTTAATATTGGACCGCAGGGTCCAACCCTGCACTCTTCCACAATACCACAGAGGGGTTACGGTGTGACGGCACTGTTGCCGACATTAAAAGCCCAATTTTAAAGCACCTATTGTTACTATCCTCCAAAGCCTGCATAAGTTTCACCATAATTTAGCCAAAAAATCACTAAACATGTTCTGCGTGTCCTAAAATGTCTTTTCATACAGGCTGCTGCCCCAAGCAGTTGTTTATGAATAGATTAAAGGAAAACCGTTTACCGTCATTTGAAACATATTTTTTTTTTGTTTTTTTGTTTTTTTGTTTTTAAATGTTTCTATACATCCTACAAATCTGCCACTTCACGGGCAGGTTATGGGGACCTCCTAGGCACGATATTTGAAGGAATTTTTCGTTTTTATTTTTAACCTTTATTTCATGGAAAACTCACTCTTCCTTTAAAAACGTTTTTTTTTTAATTTTTGTCCTTGTTTCCTGTCCCCCAGGGCACTACCCGGACCCCCATACACCTCTAATGGCAAATATCTTGCATATATGCCCTCTTGCAGGGCACTCTAAAAATTGAACTTTTGAGTCCCATTGACTTGCATTGAGTTCGGTTCGTGTTCGAACTCAAACTTTTGAAATGGTTCGAGTTCGAATGCGAACCAAACCCGGGGAAGACAGCCTGGAAAGCCATGTAACAGAGAAGGGGGGCGGCAGTTTCGGGCAGTGGAAGAAACCGATTCCACCAGGGTTGTTCCTCCTCCTCACTCCAGGCTCCAGGCTGCATGTCCCTGGGGCCCTGCATCCTGCACTTTCTGGTATCCGGCTGCACACTGCTTGCCAGTACCTCCTACCATGAGGATCTGCCACCACTGAGGTCTGTCTGATATACACATGTATCTTCTGGGGTCTGAAACTGGGTATACATGTATCTGGGGGCCTGGTATCTGGGGGTCTGAAACTGGGTATATATGTATCTGGGGGCCTAGTATCTGGGTATCTGAAACTGGGTATACATGTATCTGGGGGTCCTGGTATCTGGGGGTCTGAAACTGGGTATACATGTATCTGGGCACCTGGTATCTGGGGTCTGAAACTGGGTATACATGTGTCTGGGGGACCTGGTATCTGGGGGGCTGAAACTGGGTATATATGTATCTGGGGGAGCCTGGTATCTGGGGATCTGAAACTGGGTATACATGTTTCTTGGGGACCTGGTATCTGGGGGTCTGAAACTGGGTATACATGTATCTGGGGGTCTGAATCTGGACTGGGTATACATGTATCTGGAGCCTGGCATCTGAGGATCTGAAACTGGATATACATGTATCTGGGGGGCCTGGTATCTGGGGGTCTGAAACTGGGTATACAATGTACCTTGGGGGGGTCTGATATATGGGGGTCTGAAACTGGGTATACATATATTTGGGGGCCTGGTATCTGGGGTCTGAAACTGGGTATACATGTATCTGGGGATCTGATATCTGATATCTGGGGTCTGAAACTAGGTATACATGTATCTGGAGCCTGGCATCTGATGGTCTGATATTTGGTATACATGTATCTGGAGGTTTGGTTTCTGGGGGTCTGAAACTGGGTATACATGTATCTGGGGGTCTGAAATTGGGTATACATGTATCTGGAGGTCTGATACTGGGTATACATGTATCTGAGGGTCTGATTACAGGGCATCAGTTTGACCTGCCCAGCGACCAAGTCCTATCTTGAAACTAAAAACTGTTAACAATTAAACTAAGTTGATATAAATAATATAAATGGAATACTATTTTATTTTATATTGCAGAAAAAAAAATTCAAATATGAATTTTTTGGGGTAGGGGGGCCCTTCGTGGATTCATGCACCAGGGCCCTGAGGTTACTAATTACGCCTCTGGTACCTTAAATTGCTTAGGTAATCCTGGGAGTTTCAGATACAGTAACCAGGTACAACCCCAATCACCAAGTGATCACAAGTGAAGGTCAGAGACAGTGGCGTAGCGTGGGGGGGCCTCTGGGGCAGTCACCCCAGGTGCAGTTTTCTTAGGGGGTGTAAAATTTCAAAAGAAATTTGAACCACTAATATTTTCCAACAGGGATCAGCAAGGTGTTCTGCTTACGGACACGTGTCCGTGAGAGGACCTTGCACGGGCAGCTGCCAGTTTTACGGTGCCGGCGGAAGGGAGGACAAGGACAGAAAATTCTGTCCTGACTCCTCCTTAACGCTGACATGAGTCATGTTAAGCAGCACAGCATTATTCAACAGAACACACTGTAGCACGCTTATCAGCGCCCCTTGAAGCCCTGTGCCAGCCCCACGCCACTGGCAGCCCTGTAGCCGCTGAACAGGAAGGAGGGAGGGAGGCGCCTGCCCTGCAGCACATTTAAAATCCGGTCTCCACTAAGTCCCCTGGACAGCTGCACCCCCGGGCCACCAGCAACTCCACGCAGGTAGGTGACACTGTGTGACACCAGAGCAGCGTAACCAACATACAGTGAGGGGATACGGGGAGAGGGTGACTGGAGGTTCAGGGAGCGAATGACTGGGGATACTGGTAGAGAGTGCCTGGGATACTTGGATAGAGAGAGAGAGAAAGAAAGAGTGGCTGGCAGAAAGTGGGGGTACTTGGAGAGGGAAAGAGTGAAGGTACTGTGAGAGTGACTGGGGGATACTGGGAGAGAAAAAGTGACTGGGGTACTGAGAGAAAGTGGGGGTAGAGAGTGACTGGCGTACTGGCAGAGAGAGACTGGCGGTACTTGGAGAGAGTGACTGGGGTACTGGGAGAGTGTCTGGGGTACTTGGAGAGAGAGTGTCTGGAGGGTACTAGGAGAGAGAGTGAGTGACTGGGGTACCTGAGGGAAAGAGGGACTGGGGTACTTGGAGAGGTACTGGGAGAGAGTGACTGGGTATAGTGTGAGAGTGGAACTATGCTAGGGTATACTGGGACAGGATTACTGGTAGCAGTAGTGTAGTGTGGGGGGGGCGTGTGTGTTTCATTTTTATTATATCAGTATTTTGTTAATATACAATACATGTGCTTGTGGGGTAAGGGGCTCAATACAAAAAGGGAATCAGGGTGTGTTACCGTGTCCACACAGGTTGGGGGGGCGCACAATTCTTGCCTTGCCCCGGGTGCTGACAACCCACGCTACACCGCTGGTCAGAGATGCATAAATAATACATACATATCCATTAGACTGTGTATAAAATCTTCCTCTCAAAGTACATGGAGGAAAAAAGATTTTTTCACAGGTACCCATTCAATCAAAGCGCTTTTATTTAAAACTAAAATACATTTTAAAAAACCAAATGTGTATCGCCATACATAGCATGGCTTCTTTAGCTACTACTGTTTTGATTATCCATAGCACGTTGTCATCTGAGATGGTCCTGTTTGCTTATACCTGGAGGAAAATTTAGTGGGATTTGTTGTAAAAAAAAACAAAAATCAAAACACCTGCACATCAAAAGGAGCCTAGGAAGACTCCATCTTGAGTAAGTTAGCAATTGGCTTTCTTTCTATATCTCTTATGCTGTTTTATACAGTATTATGCTTGGGTTGGCCGTGGTATGTCTGCTTTTTAATTTGACGGAAAAAAGAAGATACAAGGTGATTGGGTACCTGAGAAAACTGAAGAAAACACCCATATTCTTTTTCCACCTACAGCCGGTGTTTGGCTCACAAGATTGTGAGTGAAATAATATATATTTTCAATTTCTCTATATATTACACTATATTGGACTTGCCCTGTTCTCTTTTTTCCCCTATGTACGATGAGAGCAAGATTTTATAAATGGTCTAACACAGGGCTCAAAATTTCCACTCGCCTACTAGCATTTGGCGAGTGGAAATTAAGTGAAGTGAGTGGAAATGCACATGCAGGCAGCACAATAAAGTATTTTGTGCTGCTTATTCCAGCGGTGCCAACGTGAAGCCCCCCTTCCCCAAGCTGCATGAAGGCAGGGATCAGCTGCCTAACCTGACCAGGCTCATCTCTGTCACTGGCAGGGGGGTGGAGAGGCGTTTCCCTGCCTCCTCGCTCTGCACACACTGGGGTCCATGGATATAACTGTATCTGGGTTTCTGATGTCTGGTTATTAATGTTACTTTTGTAACTTTATTCTAAATAAAACCTTTAACAGTGTAATTTCATAAGATAATTTAAGGGGGTGTGTTTGGGACGTCTTTCTGTCGCCCCCTGCCGACCTCATCATCATTGGTGGGGGCATGACAGCCTTCACCCGAGAGTCACATGGTGCACAGACAGAGCCCTGCCACATGCAAAATGGCGTTGCCTATGAGTGTTGTTGGGAAGCAGTGTTCTGTGCTGCTTGAGGGCCAGGGTCCTTTTTGCAGACTACAGCAGTGCAATGGTGAGTAGGGGTAAGACAGCTCCATGGAAACCTGGATAGAGGAGGAGAGTGTGTTCCAGGCTTCACTAAATAGCCATGTGGGACGTCACCCTGGTATGAGCGGTCACACTGCCTGTTGTCTATGGTGTGCTCCAAGCAGCTCCATCAGTGTGTGTGTGTGTGTGTGTGTGTGTGTGTGACACATTGTAACCTGTGACTGAGCTGCAGACTGAGAGAGCCCAGACCCATTGCCTGCAATCACTGTAACACGTAGAAATGATCCTTAATTAGATCTTCACTATATATGGAATAAAATCCAGCATTATTATCTCACAACAATTCTAGTTACCTGGACATGAGGATGTATTTTTTATATAATGTATTTCAGGAAGTATTTGCTCTAGTGTATAATATTTGGCAAGTCTTTCTCAGGTCAGAAATGGTAGTAATTCATCTAATGATGTTATGGTGGCCGCCCTCCAGAGCCAAAGGGGGGTCCTCGCTGCTAAGTGTATTAAGCCCTTTAGGTGGGTATGTGTCTCTCTTCATACTGCAGACCCCTGGACACAGGATTAAACAGAACCAGACAAGACACACGAGGAAAGCCCTACACTGGGAAAAAAGGTCCTTAGGGTGGCCTTCTATTTATACAGAGTACAAGGTACACAAAGAAATAACAGGGTTAAACCAGACTCGACAAGGAATAGCTATCAACAATGGAACATGAAAGAGATCCTTGAGATGGTCTCTATTAACAGAACAATGAGCTGCTGCACTAGATAAAACAAAAACATAAACCAGAAAAACAGACTGGACAGAAATGAATTCAGCAGGAAGCAGGGCAGGACTTAACTAGAACTCGAGGTTATGCTGCAACCATTTAAACCAACAGGATACCTAGCAATAGGTCTCACACCAGAATAAACAACTGACAGAGACTGTAGTGTGGTACAAACATAAACCAGAATACCACACAGACAAAACACAAATGGGATTAAGAGAGAGAATGGTCAGCATACAAAGCCAGGAGTCATGAACCAATATCTCTCAAAAACACGGTACCAGGGGTAATCACAAGAATCTTCAGAATACAGAGCTTGAAGTCAAAAAACCAGGAAGTCAAAATGGAATATACAAATTCAGGAACTCAGCAATGGAGATATATACTGAATCAGGGAACCATTGCACTGATAGGCAGTTAAATAGGGTAGTGCAGGTCATGTGACCCCAGGTCTGGTCAAACACTGAGACTCCAGGGGCGGAGAGCCAGACAGATTAACCCTATAAAACATGAAGGCTGAGAAGAGCTCACAGCACCAGGGGACCTGGCTGGGGGAACGTAACAAGTGACAATTATACTGTATTGACTTATAGGCAGTATTACACCACATTTATATTTGTTTATGGGGTCTGTTTAGTAATAAAACATCATCTGGTTGTAAATATCAACATAACAGCCATCCAATATGAAAGTCTGTGTAGAAAACCATGAATTGACTTTTTCTTTATTGAAGATATACTATAATAGGACACTAGAGTATAAGTAAATTTCTATATAGCCCTATAAAATGTGAACACATCATTAAACTGTCTTTGCATGTTTAAAGATTTATAAAAAAAAATACCTTACATTAGTCAGCAGAATAGTGTGTGTCTGGGAAGGGGTCTAAACCGAAACCCAATCTCAAAGTGTGTTGAACGCACAGCCCCTATTCAACATTACCTGTTAAACAGGAAGAGGTGTGGCCTTGACCAGAAGGGGTGTGTCAAAATTAAATTAGGGGGTGCACGAGTTTAGTCAGGCCTAGGGCATCACAAAACCTAAATACACCACTGGGTACTGTGTAACATTTTATTTTTGAATTTTGCCATTAAAACTTTGTAACCCAGTCCTGTCTTTGGCTCTAGATGATTCACGTTTCTTCTGTATAGCTTTACCCCTTTGCAACTGGGTAGATAGCCGGTGGTCGTCACAACTATTGCAGCCCTTTTAGTCACAGACGAGCATAGCATGAACAACTGTTTCGGGAAAGAGTCCTTTTCTTAAATGTTCCTTTTCATAATCGGTCTCTACCACAAAATGTTTGTACTTGATATCCTCTTCTCTGAATGAAAAAGTTGCACCGCTGGACCAAAATGCAAACAGATTGATTCTGCCACCCTTTCTTTAACTACATATTATCAAAATGTTGCTGACTGGGATCTTGGCTAAGTGCAATTCGCAGCTGTTTATAAATTATTATTTGTTTTTGTGGACTGGCCAGCTACCACCACACATCAAATTTGGTAGAGCTGTTTTGTGCCAACTGCAATTAAACACCTTATACTGTCTATCTCAGCAAGTCCGTTCTGTTGCAGAATACTTCAGTTTTGGTGCATTGTAGCACAAGGCATCTGATCACTATGATTCCTTCTAATATCTGTGCCTTTTTCTGATCATGCACAGCTGCTTGTGATGGGCATTGTTTTTACACTAGGCTGGTGGTGTTTAGCAGTGAAGGGGCTAAGTATTAATTATATATATAGAATATATATATATGTCATAATTTTTGGGGAATTCATTTTTTACCTTAACACTATAGCTCCCCTGATTTTTGTTCCAATATTATTATATTGCTAGCTACATATATTAATTTGCAAACCTATATAAAATTACATATACATGGACTGCAGGCTGACATGTATACATAACTCATTGCGTGCCAAACTATTTCAATGCAATTAAAGATCTTCAAGTCACCAGGGTAATATATGATGATACCGACTGAAGAAATACTCATTGATGGAATTTCGTTACATAACCAAATTTCTTTTTTTGTGAACAACTTGCATTGTATTTTATATTTTCAACTATTTCAAGAAAAATTGCATGACCTGCAACATTCAGTTATGAAATAATTGTTGTTTCCAAGTGTACTCAAACATTTACTTAGTAATGAATACGTTTTTGTATTTCAGTCTCCTTGTTCTACATGTGTTTACACACTCTGGGCTCCAAACATATAAAGAATATACTTAACAGCTTGAAAACTGTTTTATGATCCAAAATATGGCAAAGGATAAAAAAAAAACAACTGTTATAGGTCACATAGCTATTTTGAGATAAAAATACAGAACTTGGGAAAGCTTTATTGAAACAGCCTGCAATAAAGAATTCTGCCATGTATTCTAGAACTGCCAACCTCTTATTTCTCTTGACCTCCCTCCTGCAGCTAAGTTTAGAAGAATTTTATATCTATGGGTTGTTCATCTTAAGAAGAATGTCAGTCCCTTCTAGCTTCTAAAAATGTGTATAAAGAGGTAGGAGGGAAGAAAAGGCATAGTCAAGCCATAACAAAGGCAAAGGCACCGGCAGCAGAAGCATTTTGATAATTTACAACTGAAAAACTATGAATTATGCTGCACAAAAACTGTGTTTTATTACCTGATTACTGAATGCACAGTTTCAATAAATGGAGATGCCATTAAACAATTTTTTTAGGATAACAAGTAATGGCATTTTAAGACTACATAAAATAGGACATTTTATTATCTTTTTACTCTGCAACACATAGGTAAGATAAATTAACTTTTTCAGATTAGAAATAATTAATGACTTTTACAACAGAAACTGGGGTTTACTGGTTTGCGACTTGTAGACCAGACCCGAACCTGATACAGCGTCCATCCCTTTTCTTCAGACAAGCTAATCCACAGCAGCTTTCCTTCTCACAACCCTCAGCCAGAAATTGAGGGAGTGCTGTTTATTTCTATGTATCTCTCCCAAAACATCAGACACAACTTAATACAGGGGAATGAATATGCTTTAATAGGAAATGGGGTCCATTATATGAGAAACTAAGAGGCAGAGTTAACATGACACAATCAGCAGAATACATTGTCTACATGAGGGGGAGGTGAATTCCTTCAGGAGACACAGAAACATAATTAGTACACACTAGACAGATTAGCAAACAGAGAGCATCAGATCGATCTAAGGACAAACATATAGTAAGAAAAATACATCTATATTGTATCTCTAACACAAAGTAACTCCTAAAATACAAACAAATTCAAGATAGAAATACATTTAACTCGTTAATCCTTAGGTGTCCCTTATGCCCATTGTTCTTGAGAATTGGCTTTGCCACATTGGTCCACGATCTCTTGGCAGGAGGTCAGCATCCACACTTCTCCAACAGACACAGAGGACCTGCATAGTGTGGGCAAGGGTGCCAAGGAGGATGAGGGCACAAAGGTAGAGGGAGCTTTGGTTACAACTTTATTTTGCATAAAATAGTGTATCTGTGTAAAGGCTTAATAGAACCTGGCAATGTAAATGTTATCTCACTTTTCATATTCTATTTGCTTGATTTACTCAGGAAAAAGGTTATCTATTAATGTTCTACAGTAGATACTAAGATTTGTGATTCTCAAAATATATAGGTGTTTTCTTTATTAGTTCAGTAGACGTTGCTGAGATATTGCTTTATTTTTCACTTGGAAACCTCACCTAGTGCATAATTATTTCACTTGCCATTAGCTCAACTCTCTTCTCAGACTTTCCTGCTGCCAGCCAAATGGAGTGTGATCAGTTGGAATCAAATCATTTCCATTCCACGAAAACAAGAAACCATTGCTTAAACATAGTATTCTCTAATCTACAATTAGATTTATTTTGTGGCAACAAAATGCGCTCCAAGAATGGAATGCAAGACATCCTCCAGTACGGATCACGCATGCGCAGAAGTCACTTTCGGACGCCGGAAACACGAAGTGATAATAAAAGTAAAGGAAGCAAACAATCAGGGTTTGAATTATTACAGACTGAGGAGGCTGATAGTTTTTAAATCAGCAAAAAGCGTCTATGTTATTTTAATTTGCTTTTATTATTAAAAACCTTTTAATTATTCTTAACTTTTGGCTCATCCTCGTCATTCGCCATAGAGACATCAGAGCTCTGATGCTCCTTCGTAACATCAGCCGCCTGAACACTGGTGTCTAGTTTTAGACACAGAGAAATGACTGTAATTTCTATTATTCCTTATGTTATTTGAACCACTAAGGGTCATTTGCACTACTGATCCTCTAGATCTGTAGGAGGATTATGCAGCCAGGAGAAGAAGCAGAGCAAGAGAGGGGAAGAACTGTCCCACTGGTTTAGAAACGGTATTGACTGAGCCGCACATAAAGAAAGGGGACTCAAAACAGCATGTTGTGGAGAAGGATTCCTCCGATCTATATGGAACCGGTACTTTTGCCACATAGACTGATATAGAGGTGGTAATCGATTGGAAGACCCCACAATCCTGTGAAAGGTAACAGCCAAGGACATTGGTGACTTTATACATAAAGATTCTACCTTTCACTTTGAAGTTTGCTTGACCACTAGGTGGCACATCTTTTTATGATATAAGTTAATATACGGTATAACAGACATTGAAAGAATTTATATCTAATTGCTGTTCACAAGGAGGTTGATGTATTGATTCACAGGCGATGCACATACATTAATTACACAATACATCATATTTGCACTTTATCATTAGCTTCATATGACATGTGCTTTGGATGGGAGTCTTCCCCTGTCCTTTTTTATACCAACCTAATACACTAACGTTTATTGTAGCATGTGAAGAAGCCTATTGGTTTCTCCAGTTCTGTTGTCCATTCTCTAGGAGAAAGGTGATCTCTGCTATGTGTTTTCTGTGTATACGAATATTTTGATAACAGTGTACTGATGTACAGAAAAATCCCTAGTCTTTTCTCTGTTTGCTGTATATCTTTCAACCCTAGTATTTGCCTGTCATTTCTATTTCACTTACTCCCGCAATATGCATTCTGTTTCTGATAAGTAAAGCATACACTTGTTTTGTTAATCATTCTTGTTGAGTGGAAAGCCTAACAATGTGACTGATTACATTCAATGTAAAAGAATGATCCTGGAACACTGAAAAGCAGCTGCCGTTCTCTATATTTTCTTTAAACATTTAAGAAATTCAGGTTGCAGAAATATCATAAGAACATTTTCCTTCCTGCTGTCAATAATAAATTATGTACTGTAGCATATTGGATAAGCAAATTCCACTAGCTTTGAAACAAGGTCTTCACACGATGCTGGCTGTCGAAGGAGCAGAATGTTACCTTTCTCATCTTTCAATCCTTTTATTGAACCTAAACAGGGTTATTCAAAGAGATCTGAATGGCTGCCGAAAGGTAACCGAACGCTGAAAATCAGCGTTCGGTTACCTTTCTTGGCCATTCGGCTATCCAGAGAGGAGGCAATTCACCAAATGTTGGCGAATTGCCTGCACATACAGTGCCTGTTCAGTGCCTGTTCGAGGGCAGTGAAATCCCCATAGCTTCGTCTATTCAGAGAACAAAAACCAGCAGTGAAAAGTTGCCGAATTGCCCTGCCATAAAGTGGTTTAATTCGACAGGATTATTCAGGCGAATCCCCTAGGCTACAATGTTAAAAATATTCCCATTTTAATTCAATATCTAATAAAAAACGTTGATTATAATACAGTATTCTGCAGTAAAAAGTCTCTTTATTTATAGATTTTTTTGGGATATTTTAAGCATTTTTCGGGTTTTTTTGCCAAAAAAAATTTTCTTTTTTTTAATTTTCTTTCAAGAGTTTTTTCTTTTTTCTGTAACAGCCCTTTTTATTGCCATTCATTGGATATGTAAATTCCAGACATTTTCGTTCTCTAGTTTCTTTGCAAACAGCGTTTCACTTTACAAATATTCGAGCAAACTTTTTTTTTCTTCTTTTTTTTTTCACTCCATTCGTCTGCGGTGTCGGGTTTTTCCGGTGGCTACGCTGCGTGTGATCGGCTCCTGCTCGGGTTTTTCTGGCGTTTTCGGCAGGGTTAATCCAGATGTTTTTGCGGGTTTTCGGTGTGCCGTCGCCGGGTTTTGCGGTGAGTTTTCGTCTGGGTTTGCGGCGACCTTTCCCTGCATTACGGCGGCCCTGTGGTGCTTGAATACACCGCAGGGTCGCCGAAATGGGATCGCCAAATCAAGCCGAATTGAAGAGAACGAAAAGTCACCGAACGTGCGGTGTCTTTTTCGATTCTCTTTGAATAACCCTGAAAGTGAAGTATTACAACTCGAGCTGCTGGCAAAGCGGCACGGTTGTAAAACTGACATTAAAGATGATCTGCAAATGGAAAATGGTGTTTCCATTTGCATTTTCCTTTAACGTCTAATCTAGCCCATAATGCGTAATGTATCGCATCATTATTAGACGCAGATCTGTCTCTTTTTTTCTACTAAACATGTATGTTTCTGCCCTAGTTATATCAGTGCCAATTTAAAATCACCATATTTGCAAGTCTGTCAATGAGTGTACCCCAAGCGTTCCTGATCTATGTCACAGCCCACATGAGAAAAGTCCCAAAATTGTGCATGTTTGTAGCAAAAGACTTTTCCCGTCAGTCGAGGTTTGCAACTTATACAGAAAATCCATGGGCAGTATGTATAAGAAAAAAAATATCTTTTCTTTTCCTCCCGTGAAGGATTTGCAAGGCACAGCGTCACCCAGTTTCTTGAGATAGAAAAGGGATCCTGAAGAATGTCCATATTGGCTTGGTCTGCTCAGTGGGTCAACGGGAGAAAATGAAAAAGGTCACAGTCTATCCTCTAAGCCCCAAAATTTCAGAGACATTTCTGTGCTTTTCACTTTGGCGCAGTTCGGTGAATTTCGGCAATTCCATTTCACCGACAGTACAGCAAATTCAGTATTCACTGAATAGTCACCGTAGTACGCCGAAGATGGAGTCACCGAAGCCTCATGAAAAAGTTGGAGAACATCGCGGAAGAGCACCGAAAAGTGCCAAACAGGGCCGAAGTGACCGTGGCACAATCCACCAAAAAAACAGAACTCTCCTATTCTCCGAATAGATGTTTAAACCAATAAAAATATATTACAATGTGTGCAAATAATAAAAAAGGTATTTTAAAAATTAACAGACAGGTCTGTTACAGAAAAAGAAAAAACGCCTTTTAAAAAAATTGGGAAACAAAAAATATTGTCTAAAAAAATTCAAAAAGGTGTTTTAAACAAAAATGAATAAAAAGGCTTTTTGCTGAAAGGAAAAGAATCATTTTTTTTTAATTAAAAATATTACTTTTTTAAATTGAAACCTATGGTATTCGCTTGTTTAAACTAGGGACGAGCTGAACACCCCCGTGTTCGGTTCGCATTCGAACTCAAACAATTTCAAAAGTTCGAGTTCGAACCCGAACACGAACTGAACTCAATGCGAGTCAATGGGACTCGAAAGTTCAAATATTAGAGTGCCCTCCAAGAGGGCATATATGCAAGGTATTTGCCATAAAAGGTGTATGGGGGTCCGGGTAGTGCCCTGGGGGACAGGAAACAAGGACAAAAAGTAAAAAAAAAAAAACGTTTTTAAAGGAACAGTGAGTTTTCCATGAAATAAGGGTTAAAAATAAAAACAAAAAATTCCTTCAAATATCGTGCCTAGGAGGTCCCCATAACCTGCCCGTGAAGTTGCAGATTTGTAGGATGTATAGAAATATTTAAAAACAAAAAAATGAAATTTCAAATTACGGTAAACGGTTTTCCTTTAATCTATTCATAAACAACTGCTTGGGGCGGCAGTCTGTATGAAAAGAGGAGATATTTTAGGACACGCAGAACAAGTTTAGTGATTTTTTTGGCTAAATTATGGTGAAACTTATGCAGGCTTTGGATAAAAGTAAGAATAGGTGCTTTAAAATTGGGCCTTTAGTGTCAGCAACAGTGCCGTCACACCGTAACCCCTCTGTGGTATTGTGGAAGAGTGCAGGGTTGGACCCTGCAGTCCAATATGAAAATGATATGAATCTGGTAATATAGGCGTCAGTGGCAGTGCACCCAAATATTGTGCCTTTGGTGGCAGCAAGTGCCTTCACACCTTAACCCTTTTGTGGTATTGTGGAAGAGTGCAGGGTTGGACCCTGCGGTCCAATATTAAAATGATATGAATCTGGTAATATAGGAGTCAGTGGCAGTGCACCCAAATATTGTGCCATTGGTGGCACCAAGTGCCTTCACACTACCCCTTTGTGGTACTGTGGAAGAGTGCAGTGGTGGAGGTTTTGTGAATGCAGAAGAGATCCCCGATCTATTCAGTTACGTCAGCATCAGGGGACTGATAGCTGCTGATCCAGGACTGATTCATTTTTATAAATGTCAGCCGGTCTACAGAGTCGGTGGACAGATGCACTCTTTTGTCTGTGACAAAACCTCCAGCGGCACTGAACGTCCTTTCAGAAAGCACGCTGGATGAAGGGCAACCTAGTAGCTGCATAGCGTATTGGCTAAATTCTGGCCAGTGATCCAATCTCAACACCCAGGAAGCCAGTGGATCATCTGCTGTAAAGGTATCCAGGTCTGCCCTTGCCCCTAGGTAGTCCTGCACCATATGGTGAAGACGCTGGCAATGGGTGCCTACATTTGACGTCCCTGGGTGTCGTCGACTAAAAAAATTGGAAAAGGTCTCAGGCAAGCGGCCCCTTTCACTGCTCTTCCTCTGATCATCTGCAGCCTCAGAAGCACCTGTGTCATCACTTGGTAACCTACCAGTGCCTGTAAAGGTATTACACAAGTGTCGCTTTAGAGCGTCCTCAAGTTTTTTCATCCTGTCCTCCCTCTGTGAGGGCAGGATGAGCTCTGCAACTTTACCCTTGTATCGTGGATCAAGATGGCTTGCCAGCCAGTAATGATCCCTCTCCTTGACAGCACGAATCCTGGGGTCCTTTACCAGGCTTTGCAGGATAATGGTGCCCATGCAGCGTAGGTTGGAGGTGGCATTAGCTTCCGAGTCTTCCTGGTCAATGAGGATGACCCCATTGTGCACTTCATCCTCCCAGCCATGTACTAGTCATTGGGTTTCTGGGCACACAAAACCCTCCCTTGAGGAATCCCCACCTTCAATGCCCCCACTACTTAAATATTCCTCCTCCTCCTCATCCTCCTCCTGTCTGATCTGAGGACCCGCAGGAATGCTGTCTGCGTAAAGACTGGGGCTTTGAGAGCTAGGGAAGGCCTCCTCTTCCTCCTGCTGCTCTGCCTCTAGTGCCACATCTATAATTCCCCGCAGAGTGCGCTCCAGCAGGAACACTAAAGGAATTGTGTCACTGATGTATGCACTGTCCCTGCTCACCATCCTTGTTGCCTCCTCAAATGGTGACAGTACAGTGCATGCATCCTTCATCATCAGCCACTGCGGGGGGGGAAACCAAGTTGTCCTGAACCTGTCCTTGTGCCATACTCACACAGGTACTCGTTGATGGCTCTCTGCTGCTTGTGCAGACACTGCAGCATTGCTAATGTCGAATTCCACCTGGTGGCATGTCACAGATCAGTCGGTTTGTGGGAAGGTGGAATTCTCTTTGAATTTCTGCCAGGCGAACACTTGCTGGGAATGACCGTCTGAAGTGGCTGCAGACTTTTCTGGCCTGGCTGAGAAGCTCTGCCAGCCCTGGGTACCTGGTTAGGAAACGCTGTACCACTAGATTTAGGACGTGTGCTAGGCATGGTACATGCATCAACTTACCCTGGCGTAGGGCGGAGAGAAGGTTGCTGCCATTATCACAGATGACTATTCCCAGCTGAAGCTGGTGTGGTGTTAACCATCTCTGCACATGCCCCTGCAGAGCTGTCAGAATTTCTGGCCCGGTGTGGCTCCTGTCCCCTAAACAAACCAGCTCAAGCACAGTATGGCATCTTTTTGCTTGAGCCATTGCGTAGCCCCTGTCATGCATCGGTTTAACTGCCACTTCGCCAGAGACAGAGAAGAAGGAGGAGGAGGAGGAGGAGGAGGAGGGAGAGGTGGTGGTGGAGCAGACAGACCTCATACAAGCAGCTTTATGGAGGCGTGGTGGATGAACAAGCTCCAGCACAGAGCCCCGTCCTGGATCCCTCCCAGCTGCAATCAGAGTTACCCAGTGTGCAGTGAAGGAAATGTAATGGCCCGGTCCATGCTTGCTGGACCACATGTCTAAAGTTCTTTCCCAATGACTCCATAACATTGTCTTCCACGTGCTGGTATAGTGTTGGAATGGCCTTCCGTGAAAAGAAATGGCGTTTTGGAACCTGCCACTGTGGTGTAGCACATTCAGCAAATTCACGGAAGGAAGCAGAGTCCACCAGCTGGAAAGGCAGCAGCTGCAATGCGAGTAATTTTGCTAAGCTGGCATTTAGATGCTGTGCTTGGGGATGGTTGGGACTATATTTTTTCCTACGCTGCAGCAGCTGGGGCAACGTAATCTGACTGCGTAAATCTTCGGCTGATGGGATGCTGTCACATTGTGAGGAAGGACCTGGTACATCCATTACTGTAGCATCATCCCTATCAGTGGAGGTTGTAGCAGGCAATGACATGGCAGGACATATAGTGAGGGTAGAGACAGATGAGGAGGAGGAGGACCTATGCAAAGTGTTGTGTCAACGGGATGCGTGGCAGGTGGTCATATGTCGCCTCAAGCACGTGGTACCCAAGGGTGGGATGTCTTTCCCACGCTTGATCCTCATCTGACATAGTTTACAAATAGCAACGGTGCGGTCTGCTGCACATTTCTTAAAGAACTCCCAGACAGCAGAGTTCCTGGATGTGTGCTTTGAGACAACAGCGCTCTGCACCTGAGCAGCTCTGACATCTGATGCCTTGGACTGGCTACGGTTGGTCATAGAGGACGTTGTACCTCATGTTTGTTGTGCCTCCTCCTCCTCCTCACTTGACTCCTCTGTTCGATCAGGCACCCAGGTGGAGTCAGGGGGTGATGACAATGATGATGAGGTCACTATCTCCTCGTTACTGGAGCCAACTTGGCAGTATGCTGCAGCTGCTGGGGCAACATGAGTGTCAGTTATTTGTGTGTCACTGGCACGCCCGTCCTCTAGGTTGATTATACTCCCTTCCTCAACCTCAGAGATTGAATCGGAGCACTGTAGTTGCTGCGCATCCTCAAGCAGCATGTCACTGTCATGGTAGTCAAAGCTGACTCCTCCGTGTGTTATAGCGAGGCTACGGCAGGAGTAGCTGTGGACATGGAGGCTGCATTAGATGCTTTGGCAGCTGAGGTGGACTGTAAAGCATTACAAGCCAGGCTGGCAGAGTACTCGGAAGATGAGGATGGCCTGGTTAGCCAATCCACCAAATCCTCTGTATGTTGCTGCTGCTTAAGATGGCCAGCACCAGTTAGAAAGGACAAGCGTGCCCCTGCAGAGGATGCACCACTTCCATAACGACCAGAGGCACAGCCTCCCAAAACAGAACCTGCTTGCCCTCTTATCTGTGTCTGGGAGCGTCTGCCTGTCCTTTTTGGTCTTTCTGACATGGTGAGTTATATATGGATTAAAGATATACAGAACTCTGATTCAACTGTGTTAGCTAGATTAAAGATTTACATAACTCTGGTATAACTCAGTGAGACACCTTGATAGCTGGCAGCCAGTGAAAAGACACAGATTAAAATTCCCAGAAACCTCCTATAAATCAGTGAGCCCCCCTGATGGGTGGCAGTGACAAGACACAGATTGCAATTCCCAGGAACCTCCTATAAATCAGTGAGACCCCCTGATGGGTGGCAGTGTGAAAACACAGATTAGAACAATTCCCAGATATCTTCTAGAAGTGAGACCCCCACAATTGCTGTTGGCAGTGAAAACACAAAGATTACAACAATTCCCAGATATTTTGTAGAAATGAGACCCCCAAAATAGTTGCTGGCAGTGAGAACACACAGAATACAACAATTCCCAGATATTTTGTAGAAGTGAGACCCCCCCCCCCTATAGCTGGTGGCAGTGAGAACACATACTAACACAACAATCTCCTCTCAAAAAACACGTGCTGGGGCTGCGAGGGACGCCTTATGTAGTGTGCCGCGGGACTTAGCTCTGTGAGTCTATGATTGGGCAAAATTTGCCCAATCAGGACTCCGAGCCGTGATTGGCATAGTCTTGCACCTGTCTTGCACCTAAACTGTGGTCAGGTGCAGGCTGTAGCCAATTACAAGCTTCAGGCCAGTGGAAAAGTACATTGTGGTCCATTGTGGTGCATTGTGGGCAAAACACGCGGAAATGTAAGGAGTTCGTGAACATCCGAACGGGCGATGTTCGAACCAAACAGCTCATCCCTAGTTTAAACCTGTCAAACTGAAACACCGAAAATCAGGCCATTTTGCCGACACTTCGGTGCAGTTCGGCATTTTGTGAATAGACAAACCATTACCTCTATATGAGACAATTTTGCTGCCACCAAAGACTACTTTTGATCCCTGAACTGTGGCGAACAGCACTGTATTTCGCCGTCAAGTTGCCTGTATTTGGTGAAACGACAGCTTAATGAATAGATGAATTGCACCGAATGGTGAAATTCACCGTTCGTTCGGTGCAATTCGGTGGCAATTTCGGTGTATAGTGAATAACCTTTAAAAATTACAACAACAAATCAGCCCAGATTCAAATCTGCATGCATCCCAAATGTGGGTGTTTTGATGCTAGAGCATGAGATCTGTGCATATGGGCACCTCTGAATTTTTACAACGCAAAATATGCTTAATTACCCTGCATACTTCTAGGTTGGGGTTCTGTGTTCTATATAGCTTTCAGATGATAATCCTGTGCGATATGCCTTTTATTTTGGTTTGCATCGCTTTGGATAAATTATTTGCACAAAAGGTTGAACAATTACAGCTGTTATTACCATGACTTGCTCAGTGCATTTGTTTCCTTCAGCACCTCAGCAGAATCTGTTCCTCATTTCCGTGTTTCTCTGGATGAATCCAGAGGAGGTTTGGGCTAGAGTCTTGTCTCCACCCATGTGAGTGGATCCTAGTGGCTATTGGCTAAGTGAATGTCATGTGACCTTCATGGGAGCGGATAGCAGTCAAATGTCAAGTCCTGCTAAAAGCACATGTTTAGACGTAGCCATCTTGTTTCTTTGGAAGACAAAAAGGTTTTAGGGACACCTACTACCATAGGTGTGCGCACGGGGTGTGCCTGGGCACACCCTAATCAGGCAGCTTTCCTTTTTTTTTTTTTATGGCAACCTCTGGATTAGAACCTGCAGCTCCAGCGCTCATTGCTGACAGCTGCTCTGGAGGACTCCCCGGTGAGATGCAGGGGCAGGCTTGGCAGCTGCTCTGGGGAGAACTCAGGGGCTTTTGAATGCCCCGTGACAGGCAGTAGAGGCCGCCGGGTACCTCCTGGCCTGCTTGCTATTTCCCATCTTCCTGCACGCTCCTGCGATGCTGGGGGGAAATAGTACAGCGAGGAGGGAGAAGGAGGCAGGAAGGAGCAGAATAAACATCAGAGGGTCCACAGGAGAAGCAGCAGTCGGCCCTGTGTCACTGAGCGTAAGGATGCACCTTTTTTTTAATTATGCCACTGTCAGTAAAATAGTTAAGCCTGGCTGCTCCAGGGAGCTCAGATGCACCAGGCAGTGGCATTCTGGCTACTCCCCATCATCGACAGATCAGACCCTCAGATCACTGGCAGCAGGGGGAAAGAGAATGTAAACATACACACACAGAGAGCTAAAAAGAATACAGAGTGAGAAAGAGAGGATGAATGCAAAAAGATCACAAAGAGTAAAACAATGTAGAAAGAAGAGATGCAGAAAAATGCAGAGATAAAGACTTCAGAGAGAAAAATACAAAAAGAATGCAGAAAGAAAGAGAGCAAGGAGGGAAAAATACAGAGAAATAATTGTAACCGGAATCCACTTGGTTCACTCGGGACGAGGCCGGACCGGACACAAGCAAGGATTGTCTGAACACGAGTCTCTTCAGGAAAGGCAAACTTTTATTGTGACGTCACAGAATGCTCAGACAGGATTGAATCGCAAAGACTGAGCATCGATTATACAGTGTCCTGAGGTTTTATACCTCAAATACATAATTAGGTACATCCCAATTAGCCCACCTCCCGGTGACTCTATCCCACCCCACGTGGGTTAATACCTCCCTTAGTCTAATACAAAGACATTCCATTAAATTGGCAAAGATTGTGTTAGTAACAGTAAATCATAATTAGTTGCTCTCGCTGTTCCGGGCTGCGCCTGGTTCCCTGACGCCTTCAATTATTTGTTACAAATGGCACCTGGTCTGATCTCTATACTCCTTTGTATTTCTGCGGGCTCCAACGACCTTGATGTATCTTTCTCTGTGCCTGGAACAGCAGAGATCTTTCTCAGCACTTTAATTGTTTTTTCTGCTAATCTCAGCACATTCCTAAATTTCTATGTATGCCTGATTCTAGTTTCAACTACAAACTACCTAATTATTTTCAAGTGAACCAATATTCTGAGCAAGATGGTCGCCTGGCTCATAATGGCGGCCATCTTCCAGCCTATTTCCACTACAGAATGACTACAGAGAGAAAGAAAGCAAGAAGGGAAAAATACAACGAGAAAAAAGCAAGGAGGGAAAATGAATGACTGAATGAATGACTACAGAGAAAGAAAGCAAGGAGGAAGAAATACAGAGAATGGATGAATACAGAGAATGCATGCAGAGAGAAAGAAAGTAAGGAGGTAGAAATACAGAGAATGAATGAATACAGAAAGAAAGCAAGGCGGAAGAAATGCAGAGAATGAATGAACGAATACAGAGAATGAATGAATAAATACAGAAAGAAAGGATGCAGAGATTTACAGGTCTATTCAAAGAAAAGTGAACCTCAGGTGAATGACTGGAGAAGTGAAAATATGAGATCAAAATAGCCAAGCCAGAAAAATTCTCCCATGTATTTCACTTTCCAAATCGACTATTTGTTCTAGATTGTTCTCTTCTCCTGCCATTTCCCCTGTTTTTCACCTCTCTCTGAATAACCCTGAAAGAATACATAGAGCAAGAAATGCAAATGAAAGAAAGAATACAAAAAGAAAGAGAGGAGACAGAAAGAAACAGAATGAAAGGATACAGAGAGAAAGAATACAGCGAAAGAATGGGTGCAGAAATAAATAAATATGGAGAGAAAGAAAAGATTTCAGAGTGACATAAAATACTGAACAAAAGAAACAATACAGAGAAAGAAAGAATGCAGAAAGATTACAGGGCAAAAGAAAATACAAAGAAAAAGCAGAGAAAGAAAGATAGCAGACAAATAAACAATAGTGAAGAAAGCCTACTGCTTGGACACGGAGAAAGCGGCCTGGGGGAGTCGGCAGTGACCATGAAGGCCAGTGAGTATGGAGAAGGGAAGGGATCCTTATTATTCTATCCTATATTTCCCTCAATTTCCTTTGTTTATTGCAACTATTTGTATTTTTTCTATGTATTTACCCCTACCTACCCTTACTCTATCAATAGCTATCTGTCTGCTAACTGAAAAATCTCCCACTTGTCCTGTCTACTCCCTACTGACTGCAGAGAGTCCAAACCAGGTTCCAGCTGCAGTGAACATTACTGTGGGTTTTATTGCTGTGGAGCTCTGTGATACAGTAATGTGCGGTGTGTATGAGCGGATCACAGAGCTCCACAGCAATAAAACTCACAGTAATGTGCCGTGTGTATGAGTTATATTGCTGTGGAGCTCTGTGATACGCTCATACACACCGCACATTACTGTGAGTTATATTGCTGTGGAGCTCTGTGATACGCTCATTCACATAGCACATTACTGTGAGTTATATTGCTGTGGAGCTCTGTGATACGCTCATTCACATAGCACATTACTGTGAGTTTTATTGCTGTGGAGCTCTGTGATACAGTAATGTGCGGTGTGTATGATCGTATCACAAAGCTTCACAGCAATAAAACTCACAATAATGTGTGGTGTGTATTACTGTATCACAGAGCTGCACGGCAATAAAACTTGTCTTCCAAATGTAGCGTTAGTCCAATAAAAAAAGCGATCACTACCTACTGATATAGATATTTGTATCTATATATCCCCAAATTTCAGCACTCACGCCTCCCACAACTATCCTCTGACTCTTTTTGCCTCGGTGCTGTTTATCCGTGTGAGCATACGTACCATAACGAAGAGAGGATGCACTCGAGGACTTCATTAATAGTTTCCTTTATTGCCCCAACATTTAAAAAGAACAACGTTTCGACTCCAGCGAGAGCCTTTATCAAAGTTGATAAAGGCTCGTGCTGGAGCAGAAACGTTTTTTTTTAAATATATATATATATTTTTTTTTTGGGTGCACACCCTAATGTAATAGGCTGCGCACGCCTATGCCTACTACATTGTCCATTGCAAGTATGTCACTTAATGTCGAAGTCGTATCCATTACAATTGATTTATTTCGAACAAAGCGAGTCAGCATGTTAGATAAATTACACTTAGTGTGTTGTTGGAGAAATGGAGATTTAAACATATTCTAAAAATTGTTAATTAACCTGGCATTTGCTTTACACTATGGGATCTATTACATTCTTTGCGCAAAAAAGCTTGCGCAGTGCAATTTTTTTTGCACGCAGCGTTAAATGTTAACGCGTGTAAATTAATGCTGGTATTAAAATCCGAGTGCACTTTTCCATCCTTCAGAAAATATTGCGCGAAAAAAATACGCTCGAGAACACACGAAAATTAACGCTGCGCGCAGAAATCAGTGGGCAGACTGTTTTTTCACGCGATTCAGCCAATCAGAATTAAGAACCACAATTGTCTCCTATTCAGTTTTTGCGCCTCTCAAAATCAATCTGAGTATATATGCTGCAGCAATAATAAAAAAACGCACAACCTCTCAATTTTATTGTTTGGGTATGTGTAGAATGTGTAACTATACTGTGCTGTATTTTTTTTTGGGGGCTGGTGTATCTGGGTTCGGCTAGGACATTCAGATTTGCCATTAACACCAGCTTTTAAAAGACGTTATAATGATGCGCGCAAACATTGTTCGTAAAAATTTGCGCATCGATTGTAATACCAGCGCACGAACGCATTTGCGCTCACAATGTCAAGTATGGGATGCGCGCACGAACTTGCGCTCGTGCAGGGTTCGCGCAGGGTCACTCGCGTTAGACGTTAACGCGCATTGTTTGTGCAAACATCGTAATATGACGTTCAGCGCGAAGGGTTTTTCCCCTCGCGTTAGTACGTTTTTGCGTTCGCGCAAAATTGTGCGCGAAGAGTGTAATAGTGCCCAATATGTCTAAGATAAAGAGGGAAATGTCAATACTTTATCAAAAAACAGCAAGGTGATTTTTTTTTTTATTATTTTTCTACATATAAAAATGGAACATCAAGTTTAAATATCATTTGTTTTTGTACTTCTTTTTAAAAGCCAATAACTGGTTTTATCTAACGTGAAATGCAAAGTTTTTTTAACAAGAGACATCGAAGCCTTTTGATAGAGGATGAAAGTGATACATCTTTCTTTTACGTGAATATTGACAGGATACTTTCAGATTTTTTCCTTTTAAGTACCCCAGACCCCTTAGTTCAAGTTTCCATGACAACCCCCACAGGACAGAATAACCCATTTACTTTGATACAAATCGGTGGCGTCTGATGAGAAGGGTAATGCATTTATCAAGATCCTTAATGAACTGGCCGTTATAGAAGTTGTTTAGTTATCTACTTCACATTTATTCTACATATATATATATATATATATATATGTTACTTTTATGGGATTTGGTTGTTCACATTGTGGTTGTAAACAGAAAAGGAAAAATTTAGAATTAAGCAGTCTAGTTATCTGTACGAATCCATTTCATAAGCAGGAGAAATAATTTGTATCTACTTCTTTTATATGTTTGATTACAGCTAAATGGCATTTGATATTGTCTTCATTTATTGGACATTATGGGGTTTATTCAAAGAGAGCAGGTGTTTGCTAAACATTCGCAGTTCACAAAAGGGAAATTCAAACAGCAGCAGGAAAAGTTTGAAGCATTACTTTTCATGAATTGCACATTTCCTAAACATTTAAAAAAAACACTTCCACTCAGCATATTATCATATCATATGTATACTGGTGGACATCAATTTCATGTAATGCACATCGCAAAACCTTTCAAAAAAGCACTTCCCACTCAGTATGTGATCAAATATAACATCAGGGCATCACTTTTCTTGTAATGTACATTACTCAAACTTAAAAAACACTCACTGCTCACTGTACATTTTATTATTAGAGGCAGTTTCATGTAATACCCTTTGCAAAATCTTTAGAAAAACTTTACACTCAATACATGAAAAATAGAAAATGGCAGCCTTTTTCATATACAGTAATACATACACATTGTACTGGGCAGTCCCAGAAACAGTGTGAAATGGTTGCATCGATGGATGTTCTACATTCAATTTAGACAATTTAAGGGGGTTAAATGTGTTTGAAGAAGAGTATTAAAGTTCATCTCTTGATAAGAGACACTGGGGAGTGACTTATTTATGGAAGTGTAGGCCCTAGTGAGAGTTTTCCAAGTCAAAGCGGGCATGTGGGACAGCCAATTTGAGAGTCCTCTTGGTATGTGATCAGCGGTCAGAACCATTTTCAATACTTTGTACAATGAAGCAATTGATATCGAGCTTGAACAATGGCCCGTATTAATGGGGAGTTCCAGTCTTGCTCCTCATATTTTCTCATTATTTTCTAAGGTAATTTATTAGTTGCATATAAGAATAGTCATGCACAGGAAGTTCGGGGTACAACCTGATAAAGTCATCCTTAGCAAGGACGGTTTTGTGTGGACAATTCAAGTAATGGTAAATCAAGTGTAAGCTTACATTGCGCCAAGATTTAAATGGAAACGTGGCTGCATTATGAGAAAAATCGGTGGCCTCAAAAACTGAATCTAAAATGCAATGAGTGAGGTACAGACCCATGACCTTCCTTGCTTTTCCCCAAGCCATTATTGGTGAGTGTAGCAAAGGGTTTGTGGTAATAATATGTGGAAGTTCCTTTTGCGGAAATGTTAGTAAAACCTATAAAGTTCAAGGGTCTGCCATTTCCTTGTCAAGACTTACATCTATAAAAATACAAGAGCTGTTAAACCAATCTGCACAAAATCTCAGTAAGGAGGCTAAATTATAATAGACAAAGATAGGGGTGGCTAAAACTATCCAAATCTTTTCTGTCAGTAGAGAAATGTTATTAATCTTTGCTGGTTTGGATTGTCAGACAAGTCAGACAACAAGTCAGACATCATCCAATTAAGAAGTTTGATGTTAGAGTCCATTAATATATTTGGGAGTAAATATCATTTTATACCTACTCTTCCTCTGGGTTATAATGGCAGAGATTTCCATTGGAAATCCATCTCTATAATGGAAGTCAAGTCTCTGGCCTCCCCTTTCATACGCTTAGCATTTATTGCATAAAGATTGTCCACCTTCCAAAAAAAGTTGACACCTAAATAATTTATATGTGCAGTAGCCCATTGAAAGTATACTTCATCTAGATCGTGCTCAGTGTGACGAAGACACGTTTTGTATCCACACTTCGCAGTGGCGATTGGCCACTATTTCCACCAATCGCTGTGGTCTCCCAGTGCGGGCTGACATCTTTCATGTTAGCCCGCCTCCGGGACCCAAGCCAGTGGACCGACGCAATGAGGTCTGTTTCAGGCAACCCCTCCGCCAGAGCAGGGAGAGTGCCTGAAGGAGAGGGGAGGGTCCTTTGGACCCCTCTCTCCCCATTGCTAATGGCTACATAAGAAAGGCAGGCAATGCTTGAATGGGCACAGTCTAACCTCTCTAGCGGTGCTGGTCTTTAACCCCATAGGTGTTGGATCGCGATCCGGCACTAATCGGCGCCGGATTGTGGTCCTCTCCCAGAAGTGTCTGACATCTTGGATGTCAGCCAAGCCTCCAGGATCTCCCTCCACCCACTGACATCATTGCACTGGACGTGATTATGTCAGTTCGGGAGTTAACCCCTAGCTGCCACCTATGTTTGGGATAGGGGTTTGAAATGACCACAGTATGTCCTGATCAGTGGCAGCAGAGCATGGCCTTTCCAATGATACCAAATATGACCAGGTTTAGTGTAAAATAATATTTTTAAAAATGAATAAAAATAGAAATCTATATATATATATTTTTCAATTTATTAATGCAGCACTATTGTTCACTTTTATATTATAATGTGACACAATGATGCTGCACTAACGCAAAAATTTTTTTTTCACTTTTAGCTAAAATTGCACATTTTCACCAAAAAATACAGTACCGGTTTCCCATTTTTAATATTTTTAAACATGACATGACATGTTTGACATGACGTATACATATAATAATAATATATTATTACACTACATGGTATTGGTGGACCGACTACTTGTCCAAAAGGTCGCTCTAACTTGCACCAGGTTGAAGATGAAAACCTAGACAAGCTTTCACCTATGCCCAAGCACTCCCTCATTGACCCAACCCTTAGTTCTTATGATTGTACTTTGCTCAGGAACCCATTCAAATTTTCACACCCTTAATGGTATATATGTAATCTGATGCAAACCTTTGCACTCCCAGTTTTCCCCCTCCCCTTCCTTTGATTTTAGTCCACATAATTGAATGTCTTATGCTTACATGTCGACTATGCGTATTTCATGACTTTACCAACAATTCTCTTTTATGCAACTTTTATATGGTGAACCTCATTGTGACATTTTTGTGAAGTATAATAAAAAATAATAATAATATATTAGGAGTCTGCCGTAAAAAAGGATATACAATTTGTCTGGGTTGTATAATAATACCTGACTTCAAATTGCATTTAAACATGAGGAGCAAAACCAGTAAAAAAAATGAGCTTAGCACACAGTTAAAATGGCTCAGCAGTGAAGGGGTAAATCTACAGGGGATGTAATACCTCTCATTTTTAATAAGTGATCATAAACCCGAGATCAAATGGAACCAATTGATAATGGAAAGTTTTTCTGGTATACTATTTTAGGGTTATTGATATGTAGTAGTATCTCATTCACAAAAGTTGTTATCTTCAACTCTCCAGAGGCATTTAGGATTCCTTGGAATCCCTTTGCTACATCGAGCAATCTCAACAAAGGATCTAAAGCTACATTGAAGAGTAAAGAAGATAGTGGACATCCCTAGCATACTCCTCTTAAAATTGGAAATTGTTTTGACTCTATATTATAAGTATAGTATATGGTTGCTCTAGGATTAGTATGTAGAGTATGCATAAATTAAATAAATTTAGGGCCAAATTGGTGGTAGGATAGCTTTGATGTAAATGGGCCCATGATATTTGGTCAAAAGCTTTCTCAGCATCTAAGCTAAGAAGCATAGCAGTATTCATCTGGTGGGAATTTTGTTTCACTGTACAAATAATTCCTATAGCTCTCCTAATGCCTTTAACCAAATGGAGACCACGGACTAAACCTAGCTAATGCTTCGTTAAGATATCAGGCAGTAATGTTTGAAGAGGAGTTGCTAATATTTAATAAATATTTTACAGTAGCATCCAGCTGCACTAAAGCAAATTAATGGTGAATAAAAAAAATCTATATTTTAAAGAGATAATTGGGAAACCAGCTTAGGATGACTCAATATTTACAACACTCTAATTTAAAAAATAAATGTTTGACTTGGAGCACTGGAGCTTGTCTCAAATCCAAGATAAACTTTCCTTGGCACCCGTGTAGCCCATTTCAAAACTGAAAGTGGTTCCCAATTTGCAAAAGTTCATTTTGCAAGAGCCAAACTGTGAATTATGCTAAGGGCTCAGCATAGCAGTTGGTCTTTTGCCGATGAATGCAGAAGCTGAATATGATTCAGAAGTGGAGGGATTATCACAGAAGGTCAGACTAATTAAATCTGAAGGAGTCACTAGAGAGCCCACAGCCTCCAAACATAATATCTTCAAAGCATAGACACATGCAGGGCTCGATAAGTAAGAAGGTCACTTCAGTGCTTTTATCTGTTAGCATAGGAAAGCAGGCACTTCCACAGCCTAGATCTGTGTGTATTTAGGGTGACAGAATGTAAACACCCAAATTTTGTAATCTAGGGATTTTGTGTGAAAATGAATTTGCTATCATTACTGAAATTAAATTTGCCTGTAAGGGACGCCTGTTTAATAGTAATTTTTGTCACTAACTCTCCAGTTTACCCTATAATCCCTGAACAGCATGACTGTCATTATTGAAGGAGATGGTATGACCTCAAATTCCATAGATCTGGGAATAATAATAATAATTTTTTCTATCTAATATCGGTTTTGACAAACTTAAGGATATTGAGGCACTTCATTCTCCCTTTCATTTACCTATGGTATACATTCTAATAGTTAAAAGGTACGGATAAGAGACCAAATAAATTACATAGTTTAAGTGTACCCCAAAAGACAAACAATTACATTTTAACAAGTCATACAATTCCAAAAAAGTTTTGTTTCTATTCAAGCGCCCAAACAAATAAGAGTGACTTAACAATCTTTTTGAGTTGTGGTGTCCAACTCTACGAAGGTGCAGTAGAGGCATAGACTTTTCGATGCACTGCAAAATATTTTCTGTTTCTTTGTGTACTTGTATTTTTTAAGATTTCCAAGACTGCAGTATAACCGAACATTGTGGTATCTTAAGTTTTGTGCCTGTAAATATACCTTTCCTGCAGCATTGTAGATTTTTTTTTTAGAAAGAATTTTACCAGGAAAGATACATTGAGATTTCTCTTGTTTTCAAGTATGTCCTGGGTGGTGAGTATGTACCATTAGGTGTCTTGCCCAAGGACACTTACTGGAGAGGTGCTCTTGCCGGGATCGAACCTGTGTCTCCACAGTCGCTCTTCACAGATATACAGCAGTGATGTTACCTCTACTCCACCCAGATTTGCACACTAAAACATAAAAGAAAAAGCTTGCCCTGTCAAAATTTTATTGATTTGTGTACTTGTGGGAAACCAAAACTTGTTTGGAATTGTAACACTTCTATTTGTGTGATTGTTTTGTGGATGGGGATTTTTTACAAGCCCTTTCCCAATCAAAGCAGCAGTAGTGCATTTACAGCAATGATTGTACATTTATTTCTGAGCTATTTATTTTGCTTGTCTCTTTTTAGTTATTCATCTTCCTATTCTCTGTTTTAAGTAGGCAGAGCAGTACAGTATTGTGTTGTGCTTACAATAGTGTTTTTTTTTAATAGCATAGTTGTGTTGTATAAATACGTACAGCCATATCTGTTTTTTAGGAGTTAATCATTAAGTCTATACACAATGGACAAATGATGTATGTTCTCTAATAACTTATCATTTTATTTCCGTGGTTCACTGACTTTGATGACAATTCATATTGGACCCCTGTTTATCCTTCTGTAACTGCCACAAGGTCTAGTGGGGTATTAATGGAAATGTAATTAGGCCAGATGTACTAACCCAGAAGTTCTCGGAAAACAGGAATGGGCTTACTGCATTACTACAGTAGTTATATTTTTTAGACAAGAACGGGTGTGAAAAAAAATCATCTGTATGGAAAATAACTAATTTTGTATGAAAAAGTTATCTTTACAAAAAAAACTATTTTTACATCCAATTTTTATAGAAATGTTTTTTTTTACAAAAATAATAATTTTTACACAAATTTTACATTAAATTAATCATTTTTTATATTAAACAATTTTAAATATAATATACACATCTTTACATTAAATTTTTTGTGGTTAAACACTCCTTTTTACTAAAAACATTTAACTAATCCTGATAGTACATTGTTAAGAGTCGATTATTTTTAGTTATTTTAAAGATTGATTGAATAAAAACAAAAATATCTGTGTAGGTTTCAAATGTGTATAAATGAAGAGATTTCTTTCGGAAGCTCAAAATATGCTAAAAATAACTCCAATCTTATTTACAGCGCCGACTCTGTGGATATTAACCCTTCCACTTCCCATAATTCCACTTGCAATAGTTGTTGAATTTTCCTAAGAATGAAGGGAAGTTAATAAAGGACTCAGATGCTCCTATCGCATCACTTTCATTGCTTTAATTTGAATAGCAGCAAATATTTAATAAATAAAGGTAAAAAGTAGGGGTGCACCGATACCATTTTTTCAAGACTGAGTATGGATACTTTTTTCAAGTACTCATTGATACCAAGTACTGGTACTTTTATTTAATGTCATGAGACTGCTTTCCATTAAATAATTTAGGATTTTGCTGAAAGCCTTTCCAATTTATTTTAACATTGAAATGCATGGCCAGACACCCCATTTACCCACTGCACAGGCCTACACAGACCCTGACCACACACACACAGACCTCGTTATATATATATATCGACTGTTGGTACCTGCACTCAGAAAAACAAAAGTCCCTTGCCCGGTGCAACACCTGGCTATTATATTCATCCGTGCGTAGAGGAACGCTGGTGGCTCTCTGGGTCTCTGCAAAATCCATTTATTAAGGAAATAGAATAAATGTTTGAGTCCACTATCGGAGTACTTTCTTCAGAATAGATCCCTGATGAAATTCTGCAGATAGCCGACTGAAACGTTGATTCTTTTTTCTTAATAAACGGATTTTGCAGAGTGCCACCAGCGTTTCTCTACGCATGGATGAATATATATGGTGACCATCACCTAAGTGGCCATCCTAAGTGGCAGATTGGAGTTACTTTGCTGGAGTTGTGAAACTGGAGGAAGGAACTGCAAGGCTGGCAGAATGCTCCATCGAGCAGCTGCCAGCAAAGGTTTAGAGCAGCTTCTCGGTGGGAACATCCAGCCATGATCTCGAGAGAGATCTTGTACAGTTCGAGATCTTGCGGACTCCAAGATGTCGCAAGATCATGACTGAGGGTTCACACCGAGCGGCCGCTCTAAACATTTGCTGGTGGCTGTTCCTTAGAACACGCAGAGGCCTGGTTGAATGCCGCTAGAGCATTAAGCCAGCTCAGTGCTGGCTTCCGTTATAGGGGGCGGTGTCGGAGCATCTGCAAGAGTACGAAGTACTCAAGCAAATGCCGGTATCGGCACCGATACCGATGCTAGTATGGTATCGGTGCATCCCTAGTAAAAAGATACTTAAAACGTATGAAAAAAACATAAAAAACACACCCCACATAGTCACTCTCTTCTCTTCCATTAACAAATTCCTGCACAGCTCTCTCTCTCTTAAATACTCAGGATCAGCTTCTCACTTCCTCTTTTCTTAAAGCACGTAGCAAAGTCCAATAAACAAAAAATATTGAAACGGAAGAAAAATAAAACTATAGTCCAACAAATCTGGAGTAATCATGGGACAAAACTGTCATCAGAATCTGGGCCAGAAAGATGAATTCAGGTAGCAAAAAAAAAAAACTTGAATGGAGAGATTAGAAACCTCCCAGAAGCTCAAGGCATCAAAGAGCCCCACAGTAGAGAAATATACATTGCAGAAGCAATTTTACAGTAAACAAAATAAAAATCGCCAACAACATACCCCACGCGTGGGAGAAGAGGACAATACTAGACTCAGAGTCCTTTATTAAAATTCCAGCTTCCCTGCATACTTAGAACGATTTAACAATTTTTATACAAGGACTCAGAAGCTACATTTGCACATTAACCCTTTCACTGCTGAGCCATTTCACCTCAGTGTGCTGAGCTAATTTTTACTCCTCATGTTTAAACGCGATTTGAAGTCACGTTTTAGTATACTACCCAGACAAATTATATATCCTTTTCTTCGGCAGACTCGGCGGATTCATAACATATTATTATATGTATATGTCATGCCCTGCCTGAATGGTATAACAAAAAATGTAATAAAATTAGAATTTCCAATCATCTACAGCGTGTAAAATGATTTTTTTCATATATTATCAACTGAGCCTTTGCGGTTATGCATTCTATGGGGTACACTTGTTAAAAAAATTAGAACTGGGAACCTGTTACTTTTTTTTTCTGAGAAATTACGTGATTTTAGTTAAACCCCCAAAAAATCGTTAGGGCAGTATCATTGTTCACATTATAATTGAAATGTGAACAATAGGTCTGCATTAATAAAGAATTGTGGTCGCACCGCCACTTATATTCCCTCCTTACAGAGCATGCGCGGGTGACTATCCTGCTACATGCAAAAGTGATTGTGACAAAACTTTGTTCCTACCACCTCCCCATTCATTCCAAGGATTCAAATCTCCTTTTCCAGGTGTCTCCACCATATGACCAGCCCACCTAGGACTCATACCCTAACCAGCCATGTCAATTTCTCCTGAAGGGGCTGGAATTACCAGATGTAGCTTCACCTCTGCCTGGCACCTGGATCTTGGTAACTACTACCTCTTTAGTATAAATACTAGGGGTCTGACATAGCACTCTCAACTATACTACCCTCCACTTACATACCACTCTATGATCCTGAGGATGACAATTACTGACGAAACGCATAGAGTCTGATGACCACACGCTGACCATGATATATGTGCTTTTTGGATCCCATTAGGGTACTGTTGTTCTTAGAGTACTCTCTACAGATTCCTGGATATTTATAGCATACCTGGACATTATCCCCTAGGTCCAGCATTGTGTGACCCACAGTACTGAGTCTATTCAATCTCTCTTGCCTTTCCTTTTATCACGGACCCAAGAAGGCCCATGTTTCTACTACATAGGTACTGACTGGGTGGACACCATACTCTATTCATTGGTTCAGGTAGAGACGTTGCCTTAGTGCCTTCTCTATGTTCCTTTTTGTTTGTTTTGGATTTTTTGTGTTGTATGTGAATTTTCAGCTGTACCGAGTGGTCTCAGCCCTTTGTACCTTATGTGGCTATTTGGTTTTGCATCTTCTTTACCTTAAGCAATAAAAGTTACATTTATTTTTCAAGCTAAGCACAGTATTCACCCCTGATTATATACCCTGTGGAATTCACTGTGGAAATCTGAAGGATTTGGAATTTATGGCCATCAAACAAGTAAACAATAAAAATGTGGGGTATAAGATCAAGGCCCTAGGGAAGGAAGTGAGAAGATATATTTTCAATTTGGGTACCCTTATTCCTGATGGACTCAATATTGATTATGACTCACTTTTTTAGAACAGTTATTAATAGTAGGGGGTCCATTATGATGTCTTTGAGATAATTGATTTTATAACTATTTTTATAGAGATTTTAGAGTAGATAGTCCCCATATGTAATGGTTATGTTTTCTAATAACATGAAGTGCTATTTATTTTATGGAATATGTCTAATAGTGACTTTTCATAGGAGTATGGTTAGATTGTGTAAGATATCTAAGTATGATTTGATGGTAATGAGTTGCGAACCCTGTGAGAGATGCTGGGCTGAAGGGGAATAAAGAGAAATTGTTGTCTCCCACAACTGGCAACAACTGTCTGAAACACAGAAGAGATTTGATCGACTAGTATGTTCCAAGGTGAGATGTGGAAGACTTACTCTGTTCATGCTCGGATGGATTGGGCTCGAGACTTGTGTAAGTGGAGAGAAGATTAGTAGAGTGCATGTGGATGTTGATGCGTGCGTTAGAGTTCCGGAATCAGATGGAGGTGGTAAATAAACAACGAAGGAAACGTGTGAGCAGACGGAAGAGCTCCAGACTAAAGTAGTGAATGCACACTGGACTAATGACCATCTGCTCGGACATTAAGTTTGTTGAAAAGTGGACATTATGGAAAAGGACTTTCACCGGCTGAGGAATCAGGAGTGAAACACATTCTACTGCTTTATATTTAATTATTTTATTGAGTTTAATAAAAGTTCATAGTAGAACAGCTGCTGAGAGTCTGTTTTCTGCTCAATCGTTGGGAAGATGGTGGTTGGGTCCTCCTATGTTCCAGATAAGAGTTACAAAATATAAATTTGTTTTTTTAGTATTCCTAGCTCTGTTGTAGTATTTATATAGCAGTATGTTTACATAGACTTTAATGTATGCTACAGTATTTTGTTACCTCTTCCATTGTTTTTACACGCATTTAATTCTTCCAAAGAAAACAGTTGTTATTCATGTACAGCAAGAATAACATAACATAAGACAAATACCTCTGGGATGACATTTTGGCTTATCAATCGGCTGCAATATGTCCATCATGCAGAGTAATATTGCCTGCTTGTTAAGATAAAGGTTTTCCCTTGTTCCAGCAGTTTGTTTATCGTGATTTATCAGTGCGCACTAAAAGATTGTATTTAAATGGTCCATTGATTTGTAGATTATAGTGAGTTGTCATAGTTTTAAAAATAACAGATTGTTGTTTGGGCAATCAAAGACTCTTCTCACAATCAATGATCAGATTCAATGATATTGTCAATTTTCTAAGCTGTGCAGCAAGAGCATTATATAGCTGTAAGGGCAGAACAGAAATGGTAAGCAGATCTACAAAATGTTATGTTGGGGGGATTCTCTTGTTTTTTTTTACAAAGGTCATATATTGGAATTGGGGAATGTTGGTTTCTGAGCATTGCAGAGCTCAAACACTCATGCTGTTGTAAAGGAGCATTTTGTAGAAATAGGTTTTATCCATTCAACATGATTGCAGGAGTTGCTGGTGCTTATAAAATTCAAACAGAAATGTTTAAGCTATTAATGATACTTTATTGTTGAAATAATTTCTACCCATTTTTATTGCAATTTTAGTCTGAATTTGGTCTACTATATTAATACATTTTTGCCACTTACTGTATTTTGCTCAATATCATATAGCACCATACAAAAGTGCTCATGAGTGCAACAGCTTGCTTGCAACATACACACAGACACAAATTCAGTTTGGTAGATAGAAGCTGGTGTAATTCAACTTGGAGTCACTGGCCATTTCAATATCCGGGCCATCGTGTTGCACTCTAAAACCAAGAAGGATTCTTACCTTGTGCTCTATCTTATTCAATTCAACATTACAGTGTGATGAAAAATGTTTAATAAAAAAATTGAACTGCTGACCTGCACAAAAACTTGAGACCACAAGTGCCATCCTTTTGATCACATATAGATATATAATGTACATAACATCACAAACTGGGATTCAGATTTTCCTTGCTCCAGGGCAGCCATCCACCATGGAAACAATGTAGTTTTCCTCTCATTTTGGGGTTCCATAAGGGTATGTACGTTCTATTAGTCTGCTACTTTTTATCTTCAGAAATTTCTTTCTAGTACTGAAACAGCAATGTTTGCTTAAGAAACTGTTGTGCGATCTGCTACAAAATCTTTGGATCTGCTACTTATATTGATTTGTGGAAAACTGCCACAGCAACCTGAAAACAATTTGTGCATTACACACAATGTCATGTGTATTATGTGCCATCTTAGAAGTTAAATTGTAGATCCAAAAATTATTACCCAAAAAGGAATACAAAGAGAAAAATAGGGAAGTAGAGCAGTATGAGCCTAGTTGGAAGGGAAGAAAAAGGGTCCAGGCACACCAAATTCAGTTCAAGAGCTTTTAACCCCTTCACTACCAAATTGTTTTCCAAAAAAACATTGTCAGAAACCAGTGTGATTTTGTAAAATCATGTTTAATTAATTATAAAGAAATAATGGAGTTTATACCCATTGTATTTTTTACTGTAAATAACCTATTTTAGGCCAGTAGATGGCGCCATCTGTCACAACCACTATGCGTGCTGCTGCGAAAGATGCCGGGTTAAGTCGCTCACTATCTGTCTAGCCTAGACCCAGATAATGACTGCGTGGACAACAATCCCCCGTGCGATTGTTTACCTATCTGTCCACGCACACTTTCTCTCGCAACAGGTATGTAGAGCGCAATACAATGGTCCCAGGATTTCAACGCAGTACCAGTCCTCCCTTAAATTGGGTAGTGACTACATTCCCACAATCCCTGGCCCCACTTCTTATTCTATTAGTTACGCTGCCACCAGTCCTCATGGACACTACGTGAGACGCAGGGCTAAGCAACCGCGCTGTCTGCCTACCCTAGACCCGGACAGTGACTGCATAGACAACAATCCCTGCCGTCACCAGCGACCGCAACTCACAATTTCGTACAGTTGTGTTCAAAATTATTCAACCCCCACTGAAATTGAGTGTTTTGGCCAGTTTGACATTGATTTTGATCATTCAGTCATCTTGCTTACAATTAAATCAAAGAGGCACGTGTAGGTCAGACAAATATAACATAACATTTATAATGAAATAACCACAAATGTCTTTTCTGTGCTCACATCATTATCAGTTTTATTCAACCCCCAAGTGACATTCAATCTTAGTACTTAGTACAACATCCTTTTACAGTTATAATAGCTTTTAAATGTGAAGCATAGCTTGACACAAGTGTCTTGCAGCGATCTACGGGTATCTTCGCCCATTCGTCATGGGCAAAAGCCTCCAGTTCAGTCACACTCTTAGGCTTGCGCACTGCAACTGCTTTCTTTAAGTCCCACCAGAGGTTCTCAATCGGATTTAAGTCAGGTGACTGCGATGGCCACTCCAAAATGTTCCAGCCTTTAATCTGCAACCATGCTCTAGTGGACTTGGAGGTATGCTTGGGATCATTGTCCTGTTGAAAGGTCCAGCGTCTCCCAAGCCTCAGGTTTGTGACGGACTGCATCACATTGTCATCCAATATCTCCTGGTACTGAAGAGAATTCATGGTACCTTGCACACGCTGAAGCTTCCCTGTACCTGCAGAAGCAAAACAGCCCCAAAGCATGATAGACGCCCCGCCATGCTTCACAGTAGGCAAGGTGTTCTTTTCTTCATAGGCCTTGTTCTTCCTCCTCCAAACATAGCGTTGATCCATGGGCCCAAACAGTTCTAATTTTGTTTCATCAGTCCACAGAACACTATCCCAAAACTTCTGTGGTTTGTCCACATGACTTTTGGCATACTGCAGTCGACTCTTCTTATTCTTTGGAGACAGCAAGGGGGAGCGCCTGGGAGTTCTGGCATGGAGGCCTTCATTGCGCAGTGTGCGCCGTATTGTCTGAGCTGAAACTTCAGTACCCACATCTGACAAATCTTTTCTCAGTTCCTCAGCAGTCACACGGGGACTTTTCTCCACTCTACGCTTCAGGTAGCGCACAGCAGTCGAAGTCAGCATCTTCTTTCTGCCACGACCAGGTAGCGTTTCAACAGTGCCCTTTGCCTTGAATTTGCGAATGATGCTTCCTATGGTCTCTTTGGTATGTTTAACATCTTTTCAATCTTCTTATAGCCATTGCCCTTCCTGTGAAGAGTAATCACCTCTTCTCTTGTCTTCCTGGACCATTCTCTTGACTTCACCATGTTTGTAACCACACCAGTAAATGTCTAGAAGGAGCTGAGTATCACAGTCATTTTAAAGCTGCCTAATTGGTGCTTATTATGCTTTATTGCTGCTCCGTGACATCCACAGGTGTTTTCAATACCTGATTGAAAACACTTGAATGAACCTCTGTTCTTCAGAGTGGTAGTCTTTAAGGGGTTGAATAATTGTGTCAATGAAGAATTCACAAAAGAAACATTTACTACTGTATTACAAAACCAATTGATGTCATTTTAGTTGCATATGGTTCTTTAAAAAGTCCTTGTAGGATTTCATTCTGAATACAATTACAAATGTACACTAAATTCCCTAAAACCCTTTACAGCATTGGGGGTTGAATAATTTTGAACACAACTGTAGCTACTCGCGCTTAAAACAACAAGCAATACTCCAGTCTCTTAGTTAGCGTGGGGCGATTATCAGACAGAAAGCATAGCTTAAATAAGGTATATTTATATATGATCTAAAAAAAGTCACAGTGCATGGATACAGAAAAATATATATATATATATATATACATACACGATAAATCAATAGTTACACAGGACACAGCCAATGAAAGAAAAGGATTAAACACGGAGCATTACTTACAAACAATAAGCTAGCATCAGTGACTCCGGGGTTGGAGATGGAGACATGCATAGATCCGCTGGAGATGGACAGCATGGACAGATCATCAATTCTGATTGAACCCCTGTGATCAGCAACAAGCACATGGCAAGCTTCAGAATTTATCCACTTCCTGGTCCTTCCAAAACCCACCCACAAATGGCCCAGCCTCCTGCACTACATATCCCAGAATTTCCCTCTCCTGAGCATGCTCAGTACCCTTCGTCATTAATCTTTAATTGCCCAAAGGCATTCATCTTCGTCCCAGACCCCCCTTAGGGATCAAGGGATATGCTTCCTTTGAAGATAGGACCTACATCTTGGTGCCGGGCTGGCTCCCAAGGTGCGACTAATAGGCTACACTACATGTCAGTACACAAAAGACATTCTGTTTTACAGCCAAGTGTTATATCATCCCCAGGGGAGAAAGTTAACCATTTTAATTACATTTTAGCACTTACTCCCGACAGCTGTGGACACAGAGATACGTTCCCGAAATGGTCAGACACAAATATGAATATGACTCTATATGGAGGAGATATGTATGAACAGGAACATAGACACATATAAATACAGATCTAATCTACCCCATCTCTAATCTGCTACATCTCCCATCCAAAAGGAAACGTGGAAAAGGAGGGGCTATCATGCCTCTCACGTGTGTCTTAACACGTGTTGGCCCCCTGGCATTGAGCAAACCACCTGGAGTAGGTGACCCAGAGGTGTCCATGTACCTGGCCCACCAACGCTTGTACTCCCTCTGGAAACCACCCCACAAATTCCCCATGGAGGCCTTTGGTGACTCCACCATTCTACCCCACCTCTCCCAAGCCAGGGGAGGAGGGGGTCACTCGTGCCGCACTCACAGCATGGCACAGACTCGGAAAAGCCCCTGTGCTTCTGCAGCCCCTCGTGGTACACCTTTTGGGGTGCAGCACATATGGCTCACTCTCACCTTGCACCTCAGTCTTGCAGCCCACAAAACACTCATAAATAGTCGCTGGCTCTGGAACCATCCTTACCACAGGGGGTAGGGAAAACCTGGGTGAAGCGCCACGCTCCCCTGTAAACGTCCCCCTGACATCTGCCAACGGAGTCAGGCATCGCGCCTGGCTCTGGGCAGATGGCTGGGAGGTCACCGGGGCCCAACCAGGATCTACTTCCTCCCCTTCTCTCACTGTCCCCACACCTTCAGACTTTGGGGAACCATACAGTTTGGGCACAGGATTATCCACGCTCCCCAGTCCCCCAGTGCACCCAGGTTCCCCACTGGATCATACAATTTATCAAGCACACCTTGCCTTGTAACCCATGAGCATACAGCCGTATGCCACTCTCCTCCACAGGGAGGTTACTCAGTACCAGTTTCCTGTGGTACTGCGAATCTGGTTGGCTTTCCCACAGGGCAACATGCGTTCACCCCAGACCCTTCCTCCTGACCACACAGCATGCGTTCGGTGCCACCCGCAGCCTCAGACACATGCGACACAGACTGGCATACCACAGTATCCTGCCCATCCAGGATGTTCTGCCCTCCACTCCTTTCACCTGGCACCGCCAACCTGGATGTGTCAGGCCCTGGGTAACCCTCTGCCATTCTAGACCTGTCCTTCCGACCACCCAGCGCGCCCTCTGCACCATGCACAGTCTCAGACTCCCATAGCACAGGCTGGCACACTGCGGTATCCTGCCCTCCTTCCCCGGTATCCTGATCTACACCATTCTCACTGGGCACTAGAGCCCAGGTTGGTTTAGGCACAAGCAGACCCGCAGTCATCCCTTGCCCTCGCTCCCAACCATATGGCGTCACAGACACACCGAGTCTGGTCTTGGTAAGCACACCGCAGTATCTTGCCACCCTTCCCAGGCATTCTGATCCACACCATCACACGGCAGAGACGGGTCTTGTGCCCTACTCCCCTGCCAGCGGGTACCCACTTTCACCATGGGCACCGCGGCCTCCCCTTGCATGGGGTCCGGGGAACCAGCTGACTCAGGTGCAGGCGGGCATTCACTCACCCCCTGCCCAGTCACACTGTCCCCCTCATGCTACCACACAACACCTCGGGCAGACCTGGCGCAGGCGCAGACTGACTCACTGCCATCCCCTGCCCTCCCATCCAGGAATCCTGTTGTGCACCCCCACACACAGTCGTCCCCACTGTAGAGCCACTAGTGGGCCTGGGTAAATCCCCAGTATCCCTTTCCAGCACGTACTGTGACACCAATTTACCCAAATCTGTGCCCAGCAACACATCTGTAGGAATATTTTCAGACACTCCCACCTCTCACAGACCTCTGCCCGCTCCCCAGTCCAAATAAACCCATGCCATTGGCACCGCAGGACGTACCCCACCAAACCCCTTTACTGGTAGAGTCCTGCCAGGAATAAAGTCTGCAGGGCTGACTAACCCTGGACGCACCAAAGTTACTTCAGCCACCGTATCTCTTAAACCCACAGATACCTGAGTCCCGACAATGACTGCTTGCTGGTTTACGTTGGCACTGCCCTCCGATCTGGTCACGAACAGGACAGAGGGTGATGCTGAGGGGTGTCCTCCCCCAGCTGTGGATGCAGGCTTCTTCCTCTCTGGGCAAGCTGCTAAGAGATGGTTGACACTGTTACAAATAAAACAGCGAGGGCTCACGCTTCTTCCAGGCGAAGAAGGACTTGTTCCCTCCTCCCCAGCAGAGACTGGAACAGAGGGGGCGCTGCTGCCGTGATCTCGGGGGGTCATGATGAGTTGGGCTTCCATCCAGACGATCCTTTGGGGGGACCTCTGTTCCGGTCCACAGACGCTCTGTTGGCCGCATGGAGAAATCGGCCAGCTCACCAGCTTCCAGGGCCGCCTCGGGTTTGCGATCCAGAAGCCATTCCTGGATCTCAGGTGGGCACAACTGCACGAACTGCTCCTTTATTAACAGGTCTTCCAGGGTATCCAAGGTGTCAATCTTCAGCCCCCTGACCCATTGTCGAAATAGGGTGGTCAGGTGGCTCACGACTGCAGAATAGCTCACCGCGGTCCGCTTCTGCAAGGACCTGAACTTTTTGCGATATACCTCTGGCGTGAGGTTGTACCATCTCTGCAAAGTGGCTTTAATTGCCTCATAGTCCTGGTCGCTCTCAGCTGGTAATTCTGCAAAGGCTTCGAGCGCTGGACCTTTTAGTCCAGGAGTGAGGTACCTGGCCCATTGCTCTTTGGGCAGCTGGTACTGTCGACAAGTCTTTTCAAAACTTCGCAGGAACACATCCAGGTCCCCAACCTTGTCCAGAGTGGGAAAGTTCTCGGCACGAGGTCTGGGCGTAGAGAGCTCTGCAGAGCCCGCAGGGGCAGGAGATAATTGCGCTCTGCCTGCCTGTGCCAGAGCGAGCTGATGTGCCCGCTCGGCTTGGCGCTCTGCTGCTTCTCGCTCACCCGCAGTCCTGTGCTCCGCAGCTTCCAGCTCAGCTTGGCACTCTGCTGCTGCTTGCTCAGCTTGGCGCGCCGCCGCTTCTCGCTCAGCTTGGCGCTCTGCCGCTTCTCTCTCTTTCTCGGCTCTGCGCTCCTCTCGCTCTAGGTACTGCAGGATGAGCTGAAAGTGCATCTGAGAGTCCGCAGAGTCCACATGTTTTACACCAGTCTGAAAGTAAACATCCAGGGCAGTATTACCCTTGGGCTAAGCACTGAACGCTGTCCTTTCCACTGGTTAAGCATGGACCCCTGTTCTGCTGCATCCTGGGCTGCTCGCCGTGCCTCATAATCCTCAAGGGCCTGCAACAGTTCATCTTTACTCTTTTCATTCGTCGCAATATTTTTTTCTTTACACAATTGTTCCAGCGCCTTTTTCGATGGTTGTTGCGACATTCTCACTCCAGCCAAATAAAAGATAGAAAAGAAAACCAAAGAAGGGGGAAGGGAACTGCTGTGTTTTGTGTAAATTCTAATAAATGCACTGAGTTCTGCTCTGGAAATTGGAAAACCAATTTCTTTAGTATCTGGATCTATGTTGCTTCACAGATCTAAATACTAACTTGATATCCCACCGCTTGCCAGCAGTTGTCACGACCACTATGCTCGCTGCTGCGAAAGATGCCGGGTTAAGCCGTTTACTATCTGTCTAGCCTAGACCCAGATAATGGCTGCATGGACAACAATCCCCTGCGTGCTTGCTTACCTATCTGTCCCTGCACACTTTCTCTCGCAAAAGGTACGTAGAGCGCGATAGAATGGTCCCAGGATGCAACGCAGTACCAGTCCTCTCTTAAATCGGGTAGTGACTACGTTCCCACAATCCTTGGCCCACTTCTTATTCTATTAGTTACGCTGCCACCAGTCCTCATGGACACTACACGCTAGGCTTGTGCACCGATTTTTTTTTCGGTTCGATTTGTTCGGATGTTTAAACTTTTCGATTCGGCTCATTTCGACCGATTTCTGTTTCGATTCGGTTCGATTCGGATCGTTTTTCGTGTACATTTTTTTTTCGGAATATCGACCATTTTTCGTATTTTCGGGTCACTTTGCTCGTTTTTTATATCGACTTTTCGGCAATTTTCGTTTTTTCGGAACGTCTGTTCTCCTCGTTTCAAAGTGTCTACGATAATTCTGCCGATTCTATCGTGTTTTTTTTTATTAAATAAAGATCCTTTTTTTCTTATGAATAATTGAATATACATTTCACAACTTTATTTAATCATATTAAAATGGTATGAAAGCCAAGGAACAAAAAAAATTAACAAAACGATTTAAAAAACGCTAAACTGACCCGAATGCCACAAGAAACAAGTGATACGCATTTACAAATACAAAATTTACAGAATCAGCGATATAACCGATAATAGTTAAATATACGATGTCCAGAATTACCGAAATGGAACCGAAATCACGAATGGAACCGAAATCATGAATAGAGCAAAAATAAATTTCGATTTGACACATTTCAAGTCCATTCGATAAATCAGAAATTTTTTCGTTTCGGCTCGGAAAACTTTTCGGATCTATCGGTTTTCGGGTCCGACCCGATTCGGAAATTCGGCCGAATCCGAAAACACGAATCGGGAAATTTCGTGAAAATTCTGAAATTCCGAAACCCGAAACGCACATCACTACTACACGCGTCGCAGTGAGAGACGCAGGGCTGAGAAACCGCGCTGTCTGCCTACCCCAGACCCAGACAGTGACTGCATAGACAACAATCCCCAGCGACCGCAACTCACAATTTCGTAGCTACTCGAGCTTAAAACAACAAGCAATACTCCAGTCTCTTAGTTAGCGTGGGGCAATTATCAGACAGAAAGCAGAGGTTCAATAAGGTATATTTATTTATGATCTAAAAAAGTCACAGTGCATGGATACAGAAAAAAAAAAATATATATATATATACATACGATAAATCAATAGTTACACAGGACACAGACAATAAAAGAAAAGGATTAAACACAGAGCATTACTTACAAACAATAAGCTAGCATCAGTGACTCCGGGGTTGGAGATGGAGACATGCATAGATCCGCTGGAGATGGAAGCATGGACAGCATGGACAGATCATCAATTCTGATTGAACTCCTGTGATCAGCAACAAGCACATGGCAAGCTTCAGAATTTATCCACTTCCTGGTCCTTCCAAAACCCACCCACAAATGGCCCAGCCTCCTGCACTACATATCCCAGAATTTCCCTCTCCTGAGCGCCCTCAGTATGCTTCGTCATTAATCTTAAATTGCCCAAAGGCGTCCATCTTCGCCCCAGACCCCCCTTAGGGATCAAGGGATGTGCTTCCTTCTTTGAAGATAGGACCTACATCTTGGTGCCGGGCTGGCTCCCAAGGTGCGACTAATAGGCTACACGACATTTCAGTTCCTAAAAGACATTCCATTTTACAGCCACGTGCTATATCCTCCATTCAGGGGAGAAAGCTAACCATTTTAATTACATTTTAGCACTTACTCCCGACAGCTGTGGACACAGAGACACGTTCCCGAAATGGTCAGACACAAATATGAATATGACTCTATATGGAGGAGATCTGTATAAACAGGCACATAGGCACATAGACACATATACACAGGCAGACCCTTATATAGATAGAAATACAGATCTAATCTGCACCATCTCTCATCTCTAATCTGCTACACCATCTACTGTCAAATTGAGTTAGAGGTTTGAGTGGCTTGTCTATATTCTTTTATTTCTCTATGCATTGGCTGCTGAAATCCCGATATTTCAGAGCTTTGAGCAGTTGATTTCTCAGTTTTAGCTCTTTGGCCATTATGCCCACAGGGCTAAAACTTTGCTTTTTGATTGCAGAATTTGCCCCCAAACAAAATTTGTTTGCAGCCAACGAATTTCATTTGCTTTTGGGCTGCAGAACAGCATACCGAGATATCTTGATATCGGGGCACCAGATGGTGCCTTTGACGCCCAAGATATCTCGATATTGGTAGTGAAGGGGTTAATGGAGAATCAAAGCAATATTTCAGCTGCAAACCAGCCTTTGTTAAGTCAAGTTTGAGCTAAGTGTCATATGCATGCCTTTTCAACATAAGCACAATATGATATTTTTTATTATGCATGATAAGAGAAGAGGTAATTATAACAAGCATTATAAGCATTTCATTGTTATTTAGTTTGTTTGATGTTGTGATTCCCGTGCAATTACTACTGAAATATAAGTTATGAAAAGTAAATATTTGACTCATAGGTTCCCAATACTACACTAAAATACTTTAAGAATAAATAAGTACGTGAAATAGCTCTGTTCTGTTCCACACAACCAAAATGTAGGCTGAATTTGGCAAGATACACTATGCTACTGTAAAAAGGACAGATTCCTTGTTTGCTTTATTTAGCCTGGCAGGAAGCCTAGACTGAAATTTAACAGCTCAAAACCTTACAAAGGCGGGAGGACTGCATGCTTTGTGTAGTGTTCTAAGCATCGCTATGCTCTAAAAAACTGCTTGTATGCCACTAACTAGTGAAAGACAACACAAAAGACCACAGATTAGCTATCCTAAGTGTAAAATGATACACACACACCCTAATGCGTTGCCTCATTTAATATTCTTCAACACCAGACTTGCTACCATCAATAAATATACATTTACCATTCACCATCATTTAACAATTCAGTGTTCATTGCATTAGGAATAAAACAAAACAGTAAAACCAGAAGTAATGCTAGTGTACTACGACTGTAACAAATTGAACAACAAAAGAATTACAAAAAATATCTTTATTACAAAAGAATTACAAAAAATATCTGTAAACAGACAGTTAAAGAAATATGAACCCTTTATCAATGTGTAATAGACATGTGTATTTTGCTTCGTCATGAATTTAAATTTGGACGAAAACCACCATTTTCCTTAATATTTATGTTTCCGAAAAATGAAAAATCGGCCGCCGAAATTAGGAATCGGCTGAAATTACGAATCGCGGTAACACAACGAAAACAACTAAATGAAATATAGGAAGGCGAAATGATCCAAAAAATATCCGAAATGAAATAATACAGAACGAAAATGAACAAAAACGAAAAAGAAATGGAACAAAATGATTTCAAAGTAATTAAAACCGGGATTTTTTTAACATTGAAACCAACAGAATTTGTCTATAGGTTTCAATGTTAAAAATAGCACCATTTTTATTAAATATTTATTAAACCTTTTATATTTTTCACTTACAGTATAAAGTCTCTTTGTTAATTTATTTTTTAAGATTATTCAAGCATTTTTTTGGGTGAAATTTTAGGTTTCCTAATTTATTTTAAAGAAACAAGCCTTAGGTTTCAATGTAAAAAATATTCCCATTTTTATTAATTATTTATTAGACCGTATTTTTATTGACTTGCAGCAAAAAGTCATTTTGTTGATTTTTTGTCATTTTGTGAAATTTTATTGTTCCTAATTTATTTTAAAACAAGGCTTTTTTTTCATTCTGCAATTGTTGAATAGATGCTATGTTTCAGCACCATGGTGAGCTCCATACCTGTCCATGGTTCTGAACTGCTGATCTGAAACGTACATTGTTATTCAGAGAGAGGTGAAAACCAGGAGAATGACAGGAGAATTGAAAATTCTAGGTCAAAATAACAAAACCAGAAAATTCTCCCATTTATCTCACTTTCCAAATTGGCTATTTTGACCTAGAATTTTCACTTCTCCAGTCATTCTCCTGGTTTTCACCTCTCTCTGAATAACCTTGATAGTATTCAATGAATACTCCGCAATTATGAATCACAGTAAAATAATGAATGACCTGAAATGAAAAAAAAACTGATTAAAATGACCCGAAATGACTCGAGAAAAAAAGACGGAATGAAAAAAATCAGAGACTGGAGGAAGGAACTGCAAGGCCCACTTTTTACTCTGGGTAAACACACGTCTATATCATGCTTTCTCTCACGCATCTACTCTTTACTTCTACCTTTCTCCTTAAATGGAACTCCTGCCCCTCTACCACCGACCCCTACACTATCTGTATCTCTCACTCCCTCCTCTCGTCCCACATGATGGCCTCACATGAGCTCCTTTGTTTCCTCAGAACATCCCACAAATCCCATTCCCACCTTCTCTTTCTCACCTTCCTGCTGTTACTCTATGCAGGTGACATATCCCCTAACCCTGGCCCCACAACACATCCAATACTTCCCTCTCATCCTATCTCCATCGCACATAAATCACCTCCCTGCAAGCCCAGCAACCTCATTCCCATAAACCCTCAGCGCCTGTCCTCTTTCTCCTGCGCCCTCTGGAACGCTCGCTCTGTGTGCAACAAACTCACAGCAATCCAAGACATCTTCCTTTAAAACTCCTTCAACCTCCTAGCTTTAACTGAAACCTGGCTAACTCCCTCTGACACGGCCTCCGTTGCTGCTCTCTCACATGGCGGTCTACACTTGAGCCATACCCCCAGACCGGGTGAGAGAAATGGTGGCGGGGTCGGAATCTTGCTCTCTCCCACCTGCACCTACCAGCATCTCCCTCCACCCCCATCCCTCTCCTTCTCCTCCTTCGAGACACACTGCATCCGCCTGTTCTCTCCTCTGGCCCTCAGGGTGGCAGTCATCTACCGCCCACCGGGACCAACCTCCCAGTTCTTTGACCACTTTGCTACCTGGCTTTCTCACTTCCTGTCTTCTAATCTTCTATGCCTAATTCTCGGGGACTTCAACATTCCCATTGATGATCCTTCCGCCCCTGCTGCCTCCAAACTTCTTTCACTCACGTCCTCCCTTGGACTCACAAAATCCTCCCTCCTCCCTACCCACCGCGATGGTCACGCTATTGACCTTGTCTTTTCCAACCTCTGCTCCATTTCTGAGTTCAACTGTCGCCCTTTCCCCATCTCTGACCACCACCTTCTCTCTTTCAACCTATCTGGACTTCCTAAACACCCTGCTCCCCCACCCCGCACACACACTCGCAGAAATCTACATGCTGTGGATCCCCCTCAATTCTCCAATCTACTTCACCACCTCCCTCACACCTCATCCTTCACCTGCCCTGATGCTGCCACTAATCACTACAACACTACTCTTATCTCTGCTCTAGACACTCTTGCTCCTCTTCGACTCTGTAAGGCCCCACGCTGCCAGCTTCAGCCCTGGCACACCCTCCAGACTCGCTACCTGCAAAGATGCTCCCGCACTGCAGAGTGTGCCTGGAGGAAATCCCGCTCTGAAGCTGATTTTGTTCACTTCAAGTTTATTCTCCGGTCATACACCTCTGCCCTCCACTTGGCCAAACAATCCTTCTTCTCATCTCTTATATCTACGCTGTCCTCCAACCCTAAATGGCTCTGGTCCACCTTCAACACCCTCCTCTACCCACCTGCACCTCCCCCCTCAACTGCCTTCAGCGCTCAAGACCTGGCAGACTACTTCCTCAGTAAAACTCTAACTATCAGAAGCAACATCCCAACACAAGATAGTTATCTGCCACCTCCACTCCCAGAGGTCCCCTCTGTCACCCTCTGCCGCTTCCTCCCAGCCACTGAGGAGGAAGTCAATTCCTTATTGTCCTCCTCACATCTCACCACGTGCCCGCTCGACCCCATTTCCTCACATCTAATTCCTCCCCTCTCATCCTCCCTCACCCCTGCTCTCACACACATCTTCAACCTATCTCTCTCCACTGGCTCCTTTCCATCCGCCTTCAAACACGCGCTAGTTACCCCTTTACTAAAGAAACCATCCCTCGATCCCAACTCTCCATCCAACTACCGCCCTGTATCCCTGCTTCCCTTTACCTCTAAGCTCTTAGAAAAACTAGTCTTCAACCGCCTCTCCCTCTTCCTGTCCTCCAATTCCCTACTTGACCCCCTGCAATCTGGCTTCCGTCCCCTACACTCAACTGAAACTGCCCTCACCAAAGTCACCAACGACCTCCTAACTGCTAAAAAACACGGCCACTATTCTATTCTCATCGTGCTTGACCTCTCGGCTGCTTTTGACACTGTTGACCACCCCCTCCTTCTACAGACCCTCAACTCTCTGGGTCTCGGTGACACTGCACTTGCTTGGGTTGACTCCTATTTATCCAACAGGTCCTTCTGTGTGTCCTTTGCTGGTAACTCCTCCTCTTCATTGCCTCTATCTGTTGGTGTACCTCAAGGCTCTGTCCTTGGTCCTCTGCTCTTTTCCATCTACACCTCCTCCCTGGGCAAAATCATCAACAGCTTTGGCTTTAATTACCACCTCTACGCTGATGACACTCAGATCTACCTCTCTACCCCTGATCTCTCTCCCCCTGTCCTTTCCAAAGTCAGTGACTGTTTATCTGGCATCTCCTCCTGGATGGCCTCCCACCACCTAAAGATCAACATGTCAAAGACTGAGCTCCTACTTATTCCTCCCTCCAATGCCTCCCCACCTCCTGACTTCTCTATCACGGTGGAGGGTATCACCATCTCCCCATCAAACCAAGTTCGCTGTCTTGGAGTTACACTTGACTCTGCTCTTTCCTTCATCCCCCACATCAAGTCTCTTTCCTCCTCCTGCCGATACCAACTGCGTAATATTTCCAGAATTCGGCCATTTCTTACCCCTGTCACCACAAAACAACTCATACACGCCCTGGTAATCTCCCGACTCGACTATTGCAATAATCTCTTATCTGGCCTCCCTCTGTCCCGCCTCTCCCCCCACAATCCATCCTGAAAGCCTCCGCCAGGCTAATTCACCTCACCCGCCGCTCTGTCTCTGCCGCTCCCCTCTGCGAGTCCCTTCACTGGCTCCCCATCCACTGCAGAATTAAGTTCAAAATCCTTATCCTTACCTACAAAACCCTCACTAACTCAGCTCCCCACTACCTGTCCTCACTAATCACCAAATACACCCCAGCCCACTCTCTAAGGTCAAACAGTGACCTGCGTCTAGCATCTCCCCGCATCACCTCTTCCCATGATAGACTGCAGGATTTCTCACGCGCAGCCCCCACTCTCTGGAACGCTCTCCCTCGTACTGTCAGACATTCCCCTAACTTCTCTTCCTTCAAACGCTCCCTTAAAACGTTCCTATTTAGGGAAGCCTACCACCCAACTCACTGACGCAACCATCAATCACAATCACCTTACAGTCCTCTCCACCTGTTTCCAACCCCAACCCTCCTAGATTGTGAGTTCCTACGGGAATAGGGCCCTCATCTCCTCCTGTACTGTTTGTCAAATGTTGTTCAATGTATTGTAACCCTGTCTATACTGTGCCTATTGTACAGCGCTGCGGAATATGCTGGTGCTTTATAAATAAAGAATAATAATAATAAAAAGACGAAACAAGATGAAATAATAAAAAAAGCTGTGCACATGTATAATGACCCTTTAAAAATACATATGCAGAAGGATTTCTCATCACTTGCTTGTTAGCTGGACTATTGGCTGGGAGGTTTTCACTGTTTGCATATTTTTTCATGATCATAATCCTCTGATTAATGCAGATTTATTAATTAATTATCTAAAACATGAGAGAAAAACGAGAATTAAAGCACAGTGTTTGAGAAAAGCATTAAAGAATCACAAAATAGACATGTTTTGAATTTTTTTTCCAAATAGAAATCCGCTACACAGAAAATGTCAATTATTAAAGCACATGAACAGCCTTGAAAAAACAAAGATGACTTAAATAATAGTTTGCAGTCAGTTCTGTAGACCATAATGCCTTGCAGTTCCTAGTATTATTTTTAGATCATTATTTCCACAAGAATAACTATGAACATATTTCTAGTTTAGCTTTATATAGGTATGTTAGATACAACCATGTTAACATTTGGTAACATTCTACAAGTTTTATATTGTAATCCATTTAACGATGGGAAATTAAGAGCCCTATTACAACCGACACACTGTTAATGAGCAGTGCCATTATATTTAACAGCTCAACTAATTAACGTAACAGCTCGAGCCGCTATTGCAACCAAGCCACAAGCTTTGCTTATCCAAAAGCAGAATGACAGCATTTAACCTGAATATGTATTTTTCAGCAAGGTTCCTCTGATACCATTTAACATAACATACTAAATTCAAAGCACTCCTCATAAATAATGCATAATAGACTTTATAAAACCTGACTGAGGAAGAAAAAATGGTGTTTTAGTTCCAAATATGATCATAAACTGGAAACGCCTGGCACAACGTTGTTTAGTTGTATACAATGTATGATTGACCATATTTTATGACTAAAACACAGTTATTTTCCCCTCAAGTCATGTGTTTTTAAACTTTTTAAAGCGGCAGTATTTTAAATTATATGAGCGAACTTCACTTAAGCTATCTTAACCCCTTCACTACCAAGTTGTTTTCCATAAATCCACTGTCAGGACTCAGTAGATTTATGGGAAACAAATTTCCATATACATTCATTAAGATTATGCTTAAAATATAGCTTCAAATATTAAAAAATGAGTTTTAAATATATGCATTTTTGAAAGGCAGATGGTGCCATCTACTGGCCAAATAGCACAAATACATCTCCATAGTACAGCTTGGCATCCATTTTTTTCTTGTTGAAAAAGAAATCCGAGCTGTTTAAACTGATTTGGCACCTTAACTATCCTGCCAAATGTGCTAAGACTTTGGGCGCACATTCTGGAGACTTTACTCAAACCTGAGGCACTAGCAAGAGTATTGCAGGTTGAGTATACTCACAGGGTTCAAAGAGAGACAAAATGGTCTTAAAATTGCACTGAGTGAATCTCCCCGAATGGTGCACTTTAGTGGCCATTCACCTATTCAAAAAGCTGTCAGTTCGCCAAATATTGGCTAATTGCAAGCAAAATACAGTGCTGTTCGGTGGCACTTTAAGTCCCCATAGAGAAGCAATGGTTAATCTGTTCAGAAAACCGAACAGTACTGAAAGTCAGTGAAATGCCCTGATTTTTGGTGGTTTCATTCAACAGGTTTAATCAGGCGAATCCAATAGGTTTCAATGTAAAAAAAACTCATTAAATGATTACTTTCAGCAAAAAGTATTTTTATTTATCATTTAAGCATTTTTCAGGGAATTTTTTTTCAGATTTTTTAATAATGACTTTTTTCTGCAACAGTCCTTTTTATGATTATTCATAGAACTTTATATATTATTTTCAGGCATTTTCATGCAGTAGTTAAGTTGCAAACACCTTTTCAAAGTTGCAGATTTTTTTTAACCCGTTCTTTGGCTTGCCAACTTTTTTTTGGCGCTGTGTTCGGCAGGTCCCCGGCTTTTTTTGGACCGATTCGAGGGTTTTGCAGCAGATCATCGGATGCACTTCGGGGACCCTGTGGTGAATGCTGAAAAATCTTGGTATTGACGTGGCTAAGCATATATCATTTATTTTTGCTGGCATGTTATGTATGCTCCTCTCTGTCCCACGTCTTCATTCAGAATGATCTGATTGGGCAAAGTCCTGCGCCTGACCTGGACTTTGCCCAATCAGGGCTCTAATTCAATATTGAGCCCTGATTGGGCAAAGTCCAGGTCAGGTGCAGGACTTTGCCCAATCAGAGCTCAGCATGAAGATGAGGCATGGGGCAGAGCTTTAACCAAGCTCTGATTGGTTAAAGTCGGTGCAAGACTTTAACCAATCAGAGCTTGGTTAAAGCTCATCTTCATGCTGAGCTCTGAGGTCAGGTGCAGGACTTTGCCCAATCAGGGCTCAATATTGAATTAGAGCCCTGATTGGGCAAAGTCCAGGTCAGACGCAGGACTTTGCCCAATCAGATCATTCTGCATGAAGACGTGGGGCAGAGAGGAGCCGCGGCCAGACGCATCGGAGGAGCTGACGGACTGGGGAACAGGAGGCCGGGACAGCTGCAGGACAGGTGAGTTATGGGGGCTGGGGGCCACAGCCACAGGTCTCCTAAATGTACAGGCAGCCACCAGTACATTTAGGAGAACTGCGAACACATTTTGCGTGTTCAGCCCCCATAGGTTTACATTGTGTTCGAGTTCGTATTCTAACATTTCGGCCGTTCGGCTGTTCGGATACGAACCGAACACAGTGGTATTCGGCTCATCCCTACTACACAGTTCATATAGATGGCTAGAATGCATTGTGTTAACCGAAGTCTATTTGGATTGCATTTCTTACCTATGAATTCCCATTAATGAAAGGAGAGATAAATGATAGCTCTAAACACTTCTAGTTTGAATATACCGAATAATCATTTATTTTCTCTATTAGTGGGAAAGCTAATAGTTGTGTTCTATTGTCATCCATATAATCTTGATAGATAAAATAAAACGTCTACTTGTACCAAGTCAACAGAAACGTATTTACCATCTGCCAGAGACAATTATTTGAACGCTCATGCTGCTGAAATAACACAGTTAATACAGAGCTGCCACAGACATCCTCATAATATCTCAGTTCTGCTTTAGATACTCAGCACAATCTCCGCGCTCTCTGCTAAAGTGAATTGAAATCATTTCTCCATCATTTAACGCTCACTGAATAACTGAATGATGATGGGATATCAGGTTTGCCTTTATTTGAAGCTCAAGTTATTTCAGCCACTTGGGGAAATTGTGGAAGACTCTATTAACTGTTATTGGCAGATCTCCCAATATATATATCAGTTTCATACATTTCAAAGCTTCACAATTGAAGTATCATTTTTCACATCTTAAGGGTCAGGAACCCAACATTGCGCATTACATGGAGAAAAGTGGAAAGAAAGGGCATTGGTTCTTAGGTTAATCATTTCTTTTCTGCAATAATTTCATCCATCATATTATATAAACAATATGGTTAATCAGTTCTGTTTTTTACCACAATGAATGCGGAGTCCATCATAGCTGGGGTCTCCTGACAGCCTGCTGATATCCTGATGTTGATAAATCCCCTTAACTCCAAAAGAGTTAGTTCTTTGGACCCCTGTAACTCCACTTTCTACACATCCCATAAGTTCATATGAGATGACATTAGTAAAGTCAGAGTTTGCTCTTTCCAATTAAACCATGTAATTTGTAACAATAGAAAAGTGAAAAAAGACAAAAAGTTAAATGTAAGAATAAAAAAAAAATATTTTAAATTTTTTTTGTTTGGACTAACACCAGTCCTAGTAATAGACATGTGTAGCATGGAAAAAATTGGCTCGGTTTGGTTCTGGATTATTTCGAAAACTGAAAATATCGGATTCAGAAATATTTGAAATCAACCGATTCACAATATCTGAAGCTTTCGATATATAGATATCGGGCTGATTCAGAATATCGGAAACATCCAATATGTATTTGTCGGTTTGCAATATTCGGAACCTTTATGTATAATAAATAGTACATTGGTTAGGAGGCTAAGGTTAGATTTAAGGTTAGGTCTAGGGTTAGGGTTATAGTTTCTGTGCATCATTTAATAAGGGTTAGAGAGCTAAGGTTAGAGTTACAGTTCTCTGTGTCATATGATTAGCATTAGGGAAAGGGTAAAGGTTAGGATAGGGCTAGGATTAGGATTAGGTTAGGACTAGGGTGACTGCTTTTTTTTCTACTATAGAACATGGTTAGGGGGGCTAGGGCCTAGGGTAATATTCAGAGAAAGGTGAGAACCAGGAGAACTGGCAGGAGAGGAGAAGAATCTAGACCAAATAGCAGATTTGGAAAGTGAGATAAATGGGAGAATTTTTCTGGTTTGGCTATTTTGACCTAGAATTTTCACTTCTCCATTTATTCTCCTGAGTTTCACCATTCTCTGAATAGCCCTGTAAGTCTGGTTACATATAAGAGCTGATTAGATGTACCTTGTCCTGTCATGGTTTTATCTTGCCCTTCAGTTCATCATATGCCTTGTTGCTTTCTATGTACTGTCCTTTTGGCTTTTCTTGTGACTACCTGTTCTTCTCCTGCCCTTGACATTGGTTTATGTTATCGGATTTGGTCTACCTCTGGTTCTCCGACCTTGGCTTGTATATTGACTAAACCTTTACTAGCAGTTACCACCGATTCTAAAGACCGGAATATCAGTTAGGGATTTCTTCTTCTGTTTCCCTATATATAACTGCATGTTAGGCCTCATACCTATTGGGACTATATGTAATTCGTAATGTCCATAAAGTTAGATCTGCAGTGTTACATTAAAATCCACACTTACAGTAAAACACAAAATGTGCAACTGCATTTACAGTAAATTCGCAAGTGGGATGTTCATGATCAGTACAGGTAAAAACTATTTTATATTAGAATATAATTACAATTTCTTAAAGTTTATATAACACTTTGGGAACCTTTTATGCACTTGAGTAATGTCCAATGACATTAACATTATGTTTTAATATTAGACGCATGTCTTTTTTTTTTAACTAACATGCATTTTTTTCTGGTCTGGGTATATCGCACAAGGTATGGATTTAGAATAGCTATGTGAGTGTGTGCACCAGGGACATTCCAGCTATATTGCACAGCAGGCATGCTAGAATTTTGCAAAGTCCCTAAGGTGAGCATGTTTTCAGCAAAACGGTTTTCCAATCCATTGAGGCTCCCAGCTTTAAAGCTGTCGAATTGCCCCTGAATCTCAGAAACCATACATCATTCAGCTATTTTACAATAATGTCTGGTTTGGCAAAGTTGTTTGGGGTCCACTAATGTTTATTCTAAAACTTTTAGGGCCCTATTAAATTTTCGCGCATACGTTTGCGCCTGCGCAAAAACACATTAAAGCGAGGGGCAAAACCCTTTGCGCTGTACGTCGTATTACAATGTCAGCGCAACAAACGCACGTATACGTCTATCGCAGGTGAACCTATACTTAACATTGTGAGCGCAAATGCGTTTGTGCACTGGTATGCGGATGGTATCACAATCTATGTACAGTTTGTAACGCACAGCCTTTGCGTGCATAATTTTAGCAACTCCTAAAAGCTGGTGTTAATTCTATCAACCTGGCCGAAACCAAATACACCAGCCCAAAAAAAAAAAACGCAGAAAAGTATAGTTACACATTCTAAACATACCAAACCAATAAATTTGAGAAGTTGTGTGTGCATTTTTTTCTACCACCGACCCCTACACTATCTGCATCTCTCCCTCCCTCCTCTCGTCCCACATGATGGCCTCGCATGAGCTCCTTTGTTTCCTCAGAACATGGTCTCCCTCTATCTCTCGTGCTGCCTCCCACTCCCACAAATCCCATTCCCACCTTCTTTCTCACCCTCCTGCTGTTACTCTATTCAGGTGACATATCCCCTAACCCTGGCCCCACAACACATCCAATACTTCCCTCTCATCCTATCTCCATCGCACATAAATCACCTCCCTGCAAGCCCAGCAACCTCATTCCCATCATCCCTCAGCGCCTGTCCTCTTTCTCCTGCGCCCTCTGGAACGCTCGCTCTGTGTGCAACAAACTCACAGCCGTCCATGACCTCTTCCTTTCAAACTCCTTCAACCTCCTAGCTTTAACTGAAACCTGGCTAACTCCCTCTGACACGGCCTCTGTTGCTGCTCTCTCACATGGCGGTCTACACTTGAGCCATACCCCCAGACCGGTTGAGAGAAATGGTGGCGGGGTCGGAATCCTGCTCTCTCCCACCTGCACCTACCAGCATCTCCCTCCACCCCCATCCCTCTCCTTCTCCTCCTTCGAGACACACTGCATCCGCCTGTTCTCTCCTCTGGCCCTCAGGGTGGCAGTCATCTACTGCCCACCGGGACCAACCTCCCAGTTCTTTGACCACTTTGCTACCTGGCATTCTCACTTCCTGTCTTCTAATCTTCCATGCCTAATTCTCGGGGACTTCAACATTCCCATTGACGATCCTTCCGCCCCTGCTGCCTCCAAACTTCTTTCACTCACGTCCTCCCTTGGACTCACACAATCCTCCCTCCTCCCTACCCACCTCGATGGTCACGTTATTGACCTGGTCTTTTCCAACCTCTGCTCCATTTCTGAGTTGTCGCCCTTTCCCCATCTCTGACCACCATCTTCTCTCTTTCAACCTATCTGGACTTCCTAAACACCCTGCTCCCCCACCCCGCACACTCACTCGCAGAAACCTATATGCTGTGGACCCCCATCAATTCTCCAACCTACTTCACCACCTCCCCCATATCTCATCCTTCACCTGCCCTGATGCTGCCACTAATCACTACAACACTACGCTTATCTCTGCTCTAGACACTCTTGCTCCTCTTCGACTCTGTAAGGCCCCACGCCGCCAGCTTCAGCCCTGGCACACCCTCCAGACTCGCTACCTGCAAAGATGCTCCCGCACCGCAGAGCGTGCCTGGAGGAAATCCCGCTCTGAAGCTGATTTTGTGCACTTCAAGTTTATTCTCTGGTCATACACCTCTGCCCTCCACTTGGCCAAACAATCCTTCTTCTCATCTCTTATATCTATGCTGTCCTCCAACCCTAAATGGCTCTGGTCCACCTTCAACACCCTCCTCTACCCACCTGCACCTCCCCCCTCAGCTGCCTTCAGCGCTCAAGACCTGGCAGACTACTTCCTCAGTAAAACTCTAACTATCAGAAGCAACATCCCAACACAAGATAGTTATCTGCCACCTCCACTCCCACAGGTCCCCTCTGCCACCCTCTGCCGCTTCCTCCCAGTCACTGAGGAGGAAGTCAATTCCTTATTGTCCTCCTCACATCTCACCACGTGCCCGCTCGACCCCATTCCCTCACATCTAATTCCTCCCCTCTCCTCCTCCCTCACCCCTGCTCTCACACACATCTTCAACCTATCTCTCTCCACTGGCTCCTTTCCATCCGCCTTCAAACACGCGCTAGTTACCCCTTTACTAAAGAAACCATCCCTAGACCCCAACTCTCCATCCAACTACCGCCCTGTATCCCTGCTTCCCTTCACATCAAAGCTCTTAGAAAAACTAGTCTTCAACCGCCTCTCCCTCTTCCTGTTCTCCAATTCCCTATTTGACCCCCTGCAATCTGGCTTCCGTCCCCTACACTCAACTGAAACTGCCCTCACCAAAGTCACCAACGACCTCCTAACTGCTAAAAAACACGGCCACTATTCTATTCTCATCCTGCTTGACCTCTCGGCTGCTTTTGACACTGTTGACCACCCCCTCCTTCTACAGACCCTCAACTCTCTGGGTCTCGGTGACACTGCACTTGCTTGGGTTGACTCCTATTTATCCAACAGGTCCTTCTGTGTGTCCTTTGCTGGTAACTGCTCCTCTTCATTGCCTCTATCTGTTGGTGTACCTCAAGGCTCTGTCCTTGGTCCTCTGCTCTTTTCCATCTACACCTCCTCCCTGGGCAAAATCATCAACAGCTTTGGCTTTAATTACCACCTCTACGCTGATGACACTCAGATCTACCTCTCTACCCCTGATCTCTCTCCCCCTGTCCTCTCAAAAGTCAGTGACTGTTTATCTGGCATCTCGTCCTGGATGGCCTCCCACCACCTAAAGATCAACATGTCAAAGACTGAGCTCCTACTTATTCCTCCCTCCAATGCCTCCCCACCTCCTGACTTCTCTATCATGGTGGAGGGTATCACCATCTCCCCATCAAACCAAGTTCGCTGTCTTGGAGTTACACTTGACTCTGCTCTTTCCTTCATCCCGATACCAACTGCGTAATATTTCCATAATTCGGCCATTTCTTACCGCTGTCACCACAAAACAACTCATACACGCCCTGGTAATCTCCCGACTCGACTATTGCAATAATCTCTTATCTGGCCTCCCTCTGTCCCACCTCTCCCCCCTACAATCCATCCTAAACGCCTCCGCCAGGCTAATTCACCTCACCTGCCGCTCCCCTCTGCGAGTCCCCAGCCCGCTCCCTAAGGTCAAACAGTGACCTGCGCCTAGCTTCTCCCCGCATCACCTCTTCCCATGATAGACTGCAGGACTTCACACGCGCAGCCCCCACTCTCTGGAACGCTCTCCCTCGTACTGTCAGACTTTCCCCTAACTTCTCTTCCTTCAAACGCTCCCTTAAAACGTTCCTATTTAGGGAAGCCTACCACCCAACTCACTGACGCAACCATCAATCACTCTCACCTTACAGTCCTCTCCACCTGTTTCCAACCCCAACCCTCCTAGATTGTGAGTTCCTACGGGAATAGGGCCCTCATCTCCTCCTGTACTGTTTGTCAAATGTTGTTCAATGTATTGTAACCCTGTCTATACTGTGCTTATTGTACAGTGCTGCGGAATATGCTGGCGCTTTATAAATAAAGAATAATAATAATAATAATAATAATAATAATGCAAAAACTTAACGTGAGACAATTGTGGTTCTTAATTCTGATTGGCTGAATCGTGTGAAAAAAACAGTCGGCACATGGATTTCTACGCACAATGTTGCGCTTCCGTTTTACACGTGTTATTGCTCGACGGATGAAAAAATGCGCGAGGATTGTAATTCCAGCGTTGATTTACATGCGCTAACATTTAATGCTGGGTGCACAAATTCACACATTGCGCTAGCGTTTTAACGCAAGGATTGTAATAGGCCCTTAATCTTTTACTTTGAACAAAATAAGCCATTTTATGTAGGGTGGGGGTACACCACCCCCCCCCCGTGAATCATTGAATTGCGCAGGTCAGAGTGAAGTCCGCATCTGTAAGCTCCTATACTTACAATAGGTGATCCCACGTAACCAAAGTATGTGACTTTGCTTATTTTCACAAATATGTGAAACCTGCAAGTTATCGGAAACCTGCAATTTCCAAAAACTCACCAGCTGGTGAAATTATCTCATAGAGTGAGGGTAATCCACAAAGTAAAGTTAAGGGAGATTTATTTATAAGTTCAGTCTAGTATTTTGTTGTGTTTAGAAAAAGGGTTCTGTTTAAAATGAAAATGACAGGTTCAGAATCAGATTCATGTTTGTTCAGTTAGTCTTTTCGGTTGTTTCAGGAAAATGTTCTGATATTTTGTGTGGGAACTCCGTTTATATAATGAATTTGCCTTTTATGTGCAGAATTTCTCAGTCGATTTAAAATCAGTGTCATAGTAGGCATATGACTTACGGTTTGGGAAAGGTCTGTGTTGTCGCACAGATAATGTCACTAAATTATTAAAATGCAATTCTCAATATGTCCTATGAAAATAACCTAATATGCCTAGTTTTGGAAATGTCAGGATATGATGAGAGTTGGGACTAGTACAGACATTAATCAATGAAGACAGACATCACAAATTCAGTTTTCAAAATGAGGTTGGATACATTACTTGACATTATGGTCTAAAATTCACTATTTATTTAGGTCCAGATTTAGAGGACCAGAATGCAGCTGCAAACCTTTGCAAGTAAATTGCTGCTCAAACAAGGCATTATTCATAACAATCAATGGTTTACAATGAAATGAACATTTTACTTGTATTTGCATGTATACGTTCTCAAACTCACATGTCACGGAAGGGACATAGGGGCTCGGCGCAGCGAGACCCAGGACTCAAACCCAAGACATTTTTAAAAGGACCTTGTTTTCCTTTGAGCGTTTGCAGTGTGCGTTTCAATGTATGAACAGTTTATTTTCCTTGCTAGATGTGGTTTTACTTGATGTGCTGTATTAAGATGTACCCTGTGTGATTTTAAATATACTTTACATCGTTTGGTTTTAGTTTAATTTAGTTTAGTGAAATGACATAGATTTGGTTTTAAAACATGCTTATATTCCTGTAGGTAAATGTGTTTTTCTGTAGCCAGTAAACAAGTTTTGCTGCTGTGTAATTTATGCGTCAGGGATTTTCCCCATTATCTAGGTACATGTTTAATTTAAGGGATCTCTGATAGTGTGTGTTTAATCTGATGTGCTGGAACAATGGATATACAAATGTTGTGTGCGCTGAAGGCTAAAAGAATGTGAAGAATGTTGATTGTAAATAACTGACATAATCTAATTAGATGGGTGTGCTAGTAATTAGTATGGGTATGCAAATTGTGACTGTTATACTTCAGCATAAATAGTGGCGTTGTTCATTAAAAGAGCCAGTTCATCTGAGTGTTTGAAACATACAGCTCTGCCTGGTGTTGTCATTTCACGTCGGCTACATATCACCACCACCCAGGAACGGGTCACTCTAACTCCGCAGCAGAACATCGCTTCGCCGCGCCGTTGCACCACCTTGAATCGGTATCTTGGGATACCGCAACCACCCCGAATCGGGACCTCGGCTGAGCGCCGTGCCTGCATCTGCAAGGAGACTCTACCGAACCGCGGTTCGCCACGCAGACCGTCTCCAGCCCTTCAATGGTCAGTAGATCCGCTGCTCGAGACGCCGAGTGCCGTGCCACTCGGTAGTTGGGCGGATTTCCACCGTGGGTGCCCCATCTACTCTACAGATCTCCACCGCCACGTAGTCCTCTACCCAAGCCGCTCGAGACGCCGGTTGCCGTGCCACTCGGTAGTCGGGCTTGGCAACACCAACGAGGGGGTCAGATAGAGCAGGACCACAGGCGGATACGCCCATTCCGTCATATCACAGACTTAAAAATGAAAATAACGAAATGTAACGCTTGGTAAAATAAAAAAAGGCTTTTCTGTTAATTTTTTTAAAAAATAATTGCAAGCTGATCTAGATGTGAATTGAGGCAAGTCTCAAGCACTTTGCAAAATTTAGTAAATATCGATATATTAGTAGGAAAACTTCCACACACCCATGGAATGCCCAGGACCGCCCGTCTGCAATACAAATTAAAGACATTTTTTAGTTATTCGATTAAGACTATTTAGCAAAGTAATATATTATGCAACAGGTTTCACATTTATTTGTGTTACCATAATTTTCTCTATATTAACCCTTTCGGTGCTGGGGCGTTTCACGCCTCTGTGCTGAGGTCATATTTACCGGTTTTGCTCATCATGTTTAAATGCGTTTTGAAGGCTTATTTTAGTATATTACCCAGACATATTATATATCATTCTTTCCGTCAGACTCGGCAGATTAATAATATGTCATTATTATATGTATACGTCATGACCTGTCTGTATATTATAACAAAAAATGCAATAAAATATGAATTTTCAATAATTTAAAACGTGTAAAGTGTATTTTTTTCACATTTTAACATGCGAGCAATTGCGGTTATATTTTGTATGGGGTGCGCTTGTTAAAAAAATTAGAGATGGGGTCTCGTTACATTTTGTTTTGGGGGAAATTAAGCTCTTTTTTAACAAACGCACCGCATACAAAAATCGTTGGTGCAGCATCATTGTTCACATTATAATTGAAATGGGAACAATATTGCTGCATTAACAAACCCAAAAAAAAAACTTGTTTTTTTTTTTAAACTTTTTTCACAGTCTTGTTTGGTATCGTTGGAACGGCCATGCTCTGGCCGATCCAACAGTACCAAACTTTAACCCCTAGCTGCCACGGATCGGGAGATAGGGGGTTCATTGGAACCCCCTATCTCCACCGTTGGTGGCAGCTAGGGGTTAACTCCAGGACTGGCGTCATCGTGCTATGCATGATGACGCCAGTCCTCAGGGGGAGTTCCTGGAGGCTTGGCCGACATCCAAGATGTCGGCCAGCTCTGGGAAAGGATCACGATCCGGCGCTTTTCAGCGCCGATTCGTGATCTGGCTCCCCAGGGGTTAATGACAGCCACCGTTTGGAAGGGCAGGCTGTGCCCTTCCAAGCGGTGCCTGTCTTAACCCCCTGCTGCCCGGCGATCGGGAGGGAGAGAGGTCCAAAGGACCTCCCCCCCTCCCTTTCAGGCGCCTCCTCCGCACATGCGGGGGGCGCCTGAATTAGATGTCATTGCGTCGCCGCGATGACATCTAATGTCCCCGCCGGGCTCCCGAGTGCTGGGCTGACATCCAAGATGTCAGCCCGCACCGGGGGGCGCAGCAATCCGCCGGAATCCAGCGGATTGCTGCCTCCTGTGCTCGGACGCGCTGAGCGCGTCCGTAGCACAGGAGAACCACTTGGCTGGACGCGCTGAGCGCGTCCATAGCAGCCAAGTGGTTAAACCATCCAGGACTCAATGACGCCTGTGATTGCCTAGGCAAATATACATTTAAGAGGATATTCACTAACCTCCAAATTGGCCTTGAGGTAGGCTACTGTTACTGTTAATTTGCTCCAAAGATTTAGGATCTGTGGATCAGTTGATTGAGATTTCAGATCTGTATTAACCCCTTCACTGCTGCGGAAATTCACACTTGTGTGCTGAGCTCATTATGACCATTTTGTGCTCATCATTTTTAAGCATGACTTGAAGTTATGTTGTACTATAGGGCCCAGACAAATTATATATCCTTTTTTCAGTAGACTCAGGAAGTTCAAAATATATCATTACTTTGTGTATATATCATGTCCAATGAGAATGCTATAACAAAAAAATGTCGAACAAATGTAAATTTCGATTTGAATTTCAATCATTTAGAGAAAATGATTTTCCTACATTTTATCATCCAAACCTTTGTGGATATTTTTTTTTATGGGATACTCTTGTAAAAAAAAAAAAGAAAAATAAGAACCTGTTACTGCATTTTTGTAAGAAAATACACAATTTTAACCAAAACTGAAAAAACTAAGGGCATTATTTCCAGGTTCGCACTAAAATGGGGTTACTAACAGGGAAAATCTGCATCTGCAGGTTTTCCTGTAGCGCCCCCATTTTACCACAATATTCCAGACATATGCAGGCTAAAACCTTGTGAGACCTGAGCAGACACCCACCGTAGAGCAGGCCACTAGTGCTGTTGCTCATTCCCAGGACCCTCACAAACCTCTCTATCTCTCACTTTTAGTTTACAGGGTAATCCAGACGTGGACCCCTTTCTTGATGTGCCTAGAGGGGTGTCAGCTATACCCTCTTGATGAGGCCTAACAAGGCCGAAACGATCGTTGGGGTTGCTATACCTCTCGTGCAGGGATGACATCCTTGGCAATCAGTACTGGCCACCCTCTCTGGGTGAGAGCAGACTGATTTGCATATGGAGCATTCGTCCCAGTAATGGCACAAGCAAGCTGAAACCTTGTGACCTGAGCGGGCACCCACCGTAGAGCAGGCCACTAGTGCTGTTGCTCGTCCTCAGGACCCTCACAAACCTCTCTTTCTCTCTCTCAGGTCTATAGGCTCAAATGTATGACTTTGGGTGCCCTTATGCTGGGTGCCCAGAACCCGTGATCTGCCAGTTATTAGGTCCCAAAGTTCTGCAGAATGCAGGAGTAGGAAACAAACTTCTGGTATCCAAACCAAACCAAATAGTATATTTTCTATTGACTTTGCAAAACGTTCCCCCACTCGATTATTTGCATCTGCATGTGCAGTTTTATTATCACCATATACACTGTTTTATGGTCTTATATTTATTGATTTATTGCCACACATTTAATATTAACTAAATATTATACATAGTGTAAAAATAATTTACATTCCAATCAAAAATATTTAGTGATAAAAATAAGTAAAGCATTACATTGTAGTGTAGAAAGAAAATATGATTAGAAAAAAATGTTTGTTTTGCCCTAGACTATATCTGGTTACTCAAGTTTATCCAGATTGCTGACTCAAAGCTATAGATTCCCTCCTACATATACAGTCTTTCATCCTTTCAAGTCACTCTCCACAGCTTTATCATCAATTCAGGACTGGAATGTGATTTTTCATGGTTGATCACTCTGAGAACTAAAATAAAATTGGCTTTTCCACTTCTTACATTCTGTATTACAGATATCTTTCTCACTTTAAAGTCAGTGATAAATGATTTGCTTATGCAGCACAAAGCATGGGTTCTAAAGCATCCCACATCAAGGAAAAGAACATTTTCATATATCAGCGATGTTCTCTCTATCAAGATCTATCCGCTTTCAGGCTCTTATCAGCAGAACGTCTAAATATATTGTGCATGCAAGTAACAAAGACAGCAACGTACAATAGACAAGCAACGGTGTTCAAAATGGATTCTATCAGCAAGATAACATTTTGCTTACAAGTGTTTGAAAGTATCTTTAAATAATTAATATGTTGCAAATAGAGATTTAAGTGAGCTTGTTGTCTTGGGCAGACTCTGTTTCTCTAACAGATGATGATGACATACAAACTTCGAGCTTACTCAAAAGCACGCATATTAACCCCTTCACAGCTGAGCCATTTCACATCTTTAAAAAAAGAATATGTTTTTATTATTTTTATATTTTTTTTTCCTTACTTTAAACCTGGTCATATTTGGTATCATTGGAAAGGCCATGCTCTGGCCTGTCTAATGATACCACAATTGACCCTCCTAGCTGCCAGGAATCAGGAGATATCAGGGTTCAAAGAAATCATCTATCTCCACCCCATCTTTCCTTAGGAGTCAATTAGGACGTTCCCCACACGTCCTCAGCAGTAAAAGGGTTAAAATGCTAAATGTTGAGATATTACATTTGCCGTTATTGTTTATATAGTACACTAATGTAAATCAGAGGTTCAGCATACAGGTATGTGATGATGACATTGCTCATAAAGCATTAAATTGCTAAGACTTGTATTATGGAAACACTGCAAGGTTTTTGCCATTATAAGGTTTAGGAGATACTGGTCTTGTGTACAGAAAAAATGACTTAATTTTGTGCTATGTGGAAAGGTATGGGAATTGAGCCATCCACTGGAGAACAGAGAATGGATAATGCAGCCAGTTACTGTGGAAAGGTTTGGAGAATGGGGTCAACTGTTGGGAAAGGGAGGGAGGAATAGGACCAACCAGTGAGTATGGGAGGTGTGAAATAAGGAAACCACAGGAACATTTAAAGGGTAAAAATTAGTCAACTACTCAGGAAGAAAGGAAGGGAATATGGCTAAAGAAATGGGAATTGAGTGGTGAATTAGAACTACTTTGAAGGGAAGATTAAATAGGACTACCAAATGGGGAAGGGAGTAGAAGTATTGTCAACCACTTGGGAAGAAAGACAGGGAATAGAGTAACTACAGGAAAAGGGAGAGGGTGACAGTATCCCAAACACTCATGAAAGAAGGAAATACGGCCAAACACTGGGGAAGGTAGAGGTGAATTATATCAACTACTCGGGAAGGGAGGGAGAAATACTGCCATTCACTGGGCTGGGAAGGGCCCGACCATTTGGGGTGGGATGGGGTGGCTGCAATGGTCCCACCCAATGGAAAAGGGAGGGCCAACCACTGTCATTGTAACTATTTCTCTGCATCTCAATCTGTCGTCATAGTGCTCTGTTTCTATTTTTGTGTGTCTCTGTGTTTTTCTATTTCTGTATCTCTAACAGATACAGTAAAAAAATATTGCTAACTAAGGCTAAGGTCAGACGAAAGCATTTTTAACGTGCGTTTAGCCGCACGAAATCACGGCCGTGCTAGCAGCAAATGACGTCCAATGCCGGGGAACATACGACGAACGGCCGCACGAAAGTTCGTCCGTGCAACGCAAGTGGCAAACGAACGCATTTTTTCGAGAACGTCAAACCGCTACTACTGACGTACAGAGTGCGCTGATTGATGATCCGTACAAAATCACGGACGAAAATGCGCATCGTATGACCGCTATCGCGTATTCCGTGAAAAAATACGTCCATTGGTTCGAACGCACTTTTTCACGGACAAAGGGTTCGTCTGACCCTAGCCTAAGAACAGCTCATGATATACAAGACAAGTGAATGGTAAATAGATTGACAATGCTCAATTTGCATACCAGTTCTTCAGGAGTCCCTTGTTGGCTGATGTGTCTGTTCTTATTTGAAAAGACATCTATAGGTATTAATGAAATTCCCCCTAATACTCTGAAGTCTTTAACTTACCAATAAAAAAAGAAAACCTTTTTTGCACGTAACATTACAATTGTCCTAGGTTGTGAAAGTACAAATGATAGCCTCTCACCATAATGTAAATATAGCAAACATTCATTACCACCTCAAGTCTGTGTGCAAACCAAGGAAGAAATATCCCATTAAATGACACTTGCAGACTGAATGAGTTTGGAATGATAAAATGTAATCATTATTAAACGATTCAATTTGTGATATGAGAAACAAGCAACAATACATGCACATATAGAACCTGCATGTGTATAAATGCAGACATCTTACATCACAACTGTTCAAAAACAAGTAAACTCCCTGCACATCCGCTACCGCTTATTTCAGTAATAAATATTTTTATATATTACAAAAGAATACATATTTTTTGAAAAAATGCAATTCAGGGTATTCAGATTCCAGAGTGGCCAACCTCACTTTAAAAGACAAAACAAAAAGAATACCAGGCAATCCAGTTTTCATGGAGGAATAACTTTAATATGTCACCACAAGTGACAAGAGCTAAAAAAAACACTTTGGTAACAGCCAAAACGTTGCTTGCGTTGTCATATTAAAAGTGTTCCCTATGAGATTGGAGTTAGTTTAATCTTCTTTATTGTGTCTGGATTTCTGTGCCCAAGTTGCCTGTGCCACGTGTGGATGCAATTGGAATGTTTTTCTTCTTTGGCCATATTAACTATTTCTCTGCAGTTTAGCTGATACTATTCATCTGTGATATTTGCTTTTACGAGTATATGATCCAACTGTGATGATACAACTGTCACCTTTGAAGGTTACTGCATTGCCATGTTTAGTGAGATTCTTTACAGACAAAAGATGACTTTCAAGAGCAGGCACATACAGCACATCTTTCACATGTATCTTTCTGGTAACACTTTAGGAGATAGGACAGTAAAGAAAACTGTCTCCGATTCCTTCTGATTATATTAAATTGTCCATTAGCTATGGTGATTTGTTCGGTTTTGCTTTGATCTAAGGGAGTGAAGACATTTTTATCATGTGACCTGTAGCTCCTGAATCAACACACCATGCTCTCAAAGATGAGATGTGGCACCTGGATTGAAAAACATACTCAGTTTCATCTGTTTCTTCCTTCACACATTTGGCCTTCTGTATTGTACCTTATTTTTGCATTCTGGCTTTTCAAACTCTACAATCTACCTTTATGTGACCTGATCTCTTGCACTCATAACATTCAAGAGTTTCTTGCTTCAAATTGCTACTTTTATTCCTGTTTTACATCTTTAATGCAGATTCTGCACTGGAAGCACTTGCACCATTAAAGTTTTCTGTTTTACGCTTTTATTCATCCACAAGCGTTTCTTTAACATAGTCCAATGTCAGTTCATCATCTGGACGTGCATCAAGTGCATTAACGAGTGTTTCATAACTTTCAGGTAAACCACTACGTAACAGTGCTACAATATGAAAGTCTTGTATTTCTTCTCCTATACCTCTAAGTCGTTCAACCATTTCCAGTGTATGCCTTATATATTCCTGCATACCCTGGTCTTTCAGCAGCTTGGTCTGGTATAACGTACTAATTAAATACAGTTTATTTCTGAGATTAGCTCTTTCATGCACCTTTTGTAGTTCTCCCACAATTCTTTAGCAGTTTCACAATTGCATTTATGTATTATTTGATCATCATCTATGCAGAGGGCGATAGTGCTCTGAGCTTTCAGATCCTTCTCTATTCACTCATCTGTAGGCTCTACAGGTCTAGCTTCATTTATACATTTCCACAAACCTTCTCTTACTAGAAGCATCTTCATCTTGAATTTCCACCTCTAATAGTTCTAATTTGTCAGATTTGCAAATGAAAGTTTTGTTGAAGCTGTGTTACTTGCCATGTTCTGTTTTCTTGTTGCAGTCTTTATCTGTTGCTGTGTCTTGCACTTATTTACTATTACAGGCCTTTTCCGTGGCTGGGCCCATATCCTATTGGAAAATTCTTTAAGGCTGAACAAAAATAAAGTGTACACATTCTTATCTTCTTAACAGCATGGCTGTAGTTCACCCTGAAGGTCTGTTTATTCTTCTGGAACAGCAACAAAGACCATAGAGTTCAGAACATACTGTAGAGTACTGAATAGTAAAAACTATAAACATTGCCATCTACAGTCAAACCAGTATATAGCACATAAATCACATAAAGAATAGTTGTTGCGTTAAACTACAGGAGTACAGTATTCTAACGGTTTGGAACCCTTCATTATTGATTCTACTTCACATTAACTCGTGAACATGACATACAAACACTTATACAACAACAGAAAGATATTTGTGTGTTGTGGAGAACAACTCAATCCTATGTATTGTGCAATAATGTATGTAAACTCGATTCTTAACCAGTGTAATGATAAAATGAGATGAGTGTCATGTTAAAATAATTATGCCTGTATATTAAAAACTAAGGCCTGCAAGGGCTAATATTTACCTGGATTGAGTGATATGGTGTTTGTACACCATTTAAATTAACATGCGAACAAACCTATGCAACCTAGTAATAAACCTGAAAAATACCTAGAAGTTATGAAATTGAAGTAACAACACATATCAGATTATACTAACAGCAGGTCTGTTCAGCACCAATATCATAATTTTATATTTTAGTTTTCTTTGACATCGGGAAGAGACCATCCTTCCAGATAATAATAGAAGGTAGCCAGTCAACTTACTAATTGTAATAACTAGAACAAGGCCCTAATAAGGGGATCCGGAAGAATGCACAAGAATAATAACTAACAAACTTGAAAATATCAGAGTCCTGCACTCTATACCTAATAATCAAATAATGTAGTTTATTTTTTATAGTAAAATAGATATGGGGAAAGCAACTTGCTAAAGTCACCTGAAGGAAGAGCAGGTAAAACGACATATGATACAAGGGAGATAAAACAGATTGTGTGAGAACTGGATGAAAATATAGATACTCTATGGGGAGTGGGAACAAGACAATGATGTGGGGAGCGAAGAAGGAAATGAAGTGGGAAGTGAGAGAACAAGTAAATAATGAAGGAAGTGTATATGTATGTGATAAAATGAGAACAAGTTAAAGATGATATTGGGAACAGAAGGATAAATCAGAAAAGTGAGCATTTAGAGGATTAAATTAAATGTATGGAGCTGGAGAATAAATTGTGCAGAATAAAATGGATGAATAAATGAAACAGGGAGCAAGAGGACAAAACAAATTAAGCGAGGAGTGAGAGGACCCCTTTAGCCTTATTTGTAACTCATCATACACACAGCATGCTACTAAGAGTTTAATGACATGGAGTTCTGCGATACACACTGCTCATTACATGGAGTTTTATTACTTTGGGGTTCTGTGATACACACTGCAATTAACTGAAAATATAATTGCAGTAGAGTTCTTTGATACGTTCATATATAAAAACATTGCTGTGCAGTCTCTGTCTTATACAGAGTGTGGCTGGTCATTGCTAAATAAATGGAAGCCATAAAATTTACACAAACACAGATGCTACTACCACATGGCAGAATAAATAAAATATATATTTAGCACTGTTATATATGCATTATGTGTCCCTTAAATTAGGTTGCTGAGCAGAGCTACAGTATGTTTAAAAATAAAATGGTTTGTATCAAGAGGAAATAGTATGTGTTTGTAGAAACTAAAAGAGGGGTACCAGGTAATCAAGGCAGACATCCCAATGATAACTTCAAAGCAAATAAGAAAGACTATCACTCCATGGGGCAATGAATAAAGAGCTAATTTTATTAGAGCTCTGTGCAACGTTTCGCTTCCCATGCCTGACAAAGGTTCCTGTGGAAAATGAAATGTTGCGCCCTGCTCCAATAAAATATCTCTTTTATTATATTTTAGCAAGCACAGGGAGCTTATAGTTTTCAATAAAAAGATTTTATTGGTAAAACAACTATGAACTGCATGCATAAAACCAATAAAAAGGGTCCGGAGATGCGTTTCGCCGGCTGTACTGTTAGTTTCATCAATCCTTGTATGTGTCCTATGTAAGTCTCTGTATTTTTATTAGACATGTGCACAGCACAAAATTTCGTTTTAAACTAATGGATTAGTCCTAAAATGCAATTTATTTAGTTGCTAAAGAAATTCGTTTTCAGTTCTTTAGTATGAAAACTAATTTCATTCATCCGAAAACCAGTGGATACAATTACTATTGTAGTGGCTCCTCAGAGGGCTGAGATTGCTGCTTGTTACAGTATCTCTCACTCTCAGCACAATGTGTCAGGCAAAGCTGTTACAGTAACTGACTGCTGCTTATCACAGCACTCAGAGTTTCCGTAAAACTAGTAAATAATATTTTTGTATATAAGAGGTTAGAACAATATCATTTCCTTGTTTTACTGAAACTCTGAGTGCTGTTACAGTCAGTTACTGTAACAGCTGAGCCTGATACATTGTACCGAGAGATAATATAGCCACTGGATTTAAAGGGCTAAAAAAAAGGCTCCTCTGTATAATGTATAGAACATCCTTCTGCATTAATTAATACCCCTCTCTGTATAATGTAGATACCATCCTCCTGCATTAATTAATACCCCTCTCTGTATAATGTATACAACATCCATCTGTATTAATTAATACCCCTCTCTGTATAATGTATAGAACATCCTCCTGAATTAATTAATGTCCCTCTCTGTATAGAACATCCTCCTCAATTTATACCTTTCTCTGTATAATGTATATAACATCCTCCTGCATTAATTAATGCCCCTCTCTGTATAGAACATCCTACTGCATTGGCATGTGGAGGGTGCAGAACTTCGGAATGCAATGCTCATCCAGCACAGGAGTGAGAACTTTTACTTAAAACTTTGTATCTATGTGGGGGAGACACAGGAATATAAAAGCAGAGGAGAGGGAAAATATTAACGTAAATCAGTCTGAAAGCTCAGAGAAGAGATGACTGGTGCAAATTAATTTTTATAATAAAATAAAGCACTTTAAATCCAGGGAAAACATTCAAATAAATCACACTGAAGGCTCATAATGACAGAGTAACTGTGAGAGCTGGATACTAAATGTATCAGACATAAAAAAAACCTTTATAACAAGCAGCACTGGGAGAGGAGAGGGACTTTATATAAAATTTGTATTATAGATGAGGAAAGGGGGATAGTGCTCCTGGATAATATAAAATGTAACAGACCTAAGCCCCTATTATCCAGAGCGGGAGGGGAGATAACACACATTTTATAAAGTCTCTCTTTTCTCCCAGCGCTGCTTGTTATAAAGGGGTTTTACTATCCAGCCCTCCTCTGTCATTAGCTTTCAGTGTGATTTATTTGAATATTTTCCTTCTCCAGCTGCTTTTATCATCTTGTCTGCCTCATAGACATGCAAGGGTTAAGTAAAGGTTTCCTCTCCTGTGCTGGCTGTCTGTGCTGCGAGTGAGTATTCTGGAGCTCTATCACTGTCTGAGTTTCGGGTAGGGGTCGGGAAGGATTACGCATACAAACCTTTTCTGTAGCTTTGCGATGTTGCCCTCTTCATTGCTGGTCTCCTTCACTCATCAATGTAATATCACAAAAAGGACTGAAACTAAAATGTATTGCATTTTATTTTAGTTTCTTTCATTTTTTGTACTGAGCAGTTTCGTATCTCTTGAGTCATACTAAAACTAAATTATCCCAAAATTCTGACTAAATCGTTTTAGTACTAAAACGAATGCACATGTCTAATTTTTATAACTTTCAATGGCCTTGTGTGTTCCCGCGTCTGGAAGTGTCTATTTTGCACGAGTGGAGTTTCTTCTGTACCAAGCCAGTTTTTTATTTCAGAATTATATTCTCATGCGCAGGTTGGCAAGGGTACAAGCCCAGGATGCAGTGACACATTGGAGGTGAGGGTACAATGAATAAACAGGGGTTTATTGAGGAACAGGACAGATATACAACACAAGGGATTGGGAATAAAGGGAGCTGGACTTTAGCAGTGGGCAGGGATGGAAAGGAGCTGGATATCGGGTGATGGATAGGGAAGGGAGCACAGGAAAAGGGCTGACCAGAATACACAAAAGTATGTTGGAGTCTTTGAGTCTAAACAGGATTTATGCTACATGCAGGGAGTTGCTGGAGTGTACAGTGGGCAGGCTGGGATACAGGACACGGCGTGGAGACAGGATATGACTTGGAGATAGGATATGGCTTTGGAAGGTGATTGAGGTGCAATAAACCAGAGGCTAATCCTATAATGTTGTCCAGGGGGAAGCCAATGGTCGAGGGCCAGCTGAGAGTGGCATGTCTGTTTAAACAATGCAAAGGGGTCTGGTACACTGGAGTTCAGGAAACAGGCTTCTTGTGCTCTTGCTCACAAGAAGTACACTGGCAAAAAACATCAATTCAGAAGTATGGGAGGAAGGGTTGTGTCAGGATTAAATAGCCAGTCTGGGGTTAATGAGGGGAAACACCTGCAGGAAACTGTGACAGCCAGGGCAAAGCATGAATCCACCCAGGCAGCACCTTTAATGTCATGGCAGCAGTGGCTTTTCCCTTCTTGTGGTGATGGCAGCATGGGGCCTGACACTGCCCCCCAAGGATGCCCTTTGGGCAGCCAAGGTGGCCTCAAACATCTGGAGGTCTGCTTGGTGCACTAAGGCTCCATTAGAAGCACAGACACAGTCGGGCAGCAATAGGTCTGCAGATTCCATGGTGATGATGTCCAGATGGTTCTTGATTATCCAGGATGCTCTGAAACTGGAGTGACAGCTGTCATGGAAATGGTGGTGCCCAGATATGCCTTCCCTTAGCCAGGTGGTCCTAGGCTGCGCCACGCAGTCTGCAATGGTAGTTCACATTCTGAGTCCAGGTTATCCCAGTCTACCTCTGATAAGGCTGCATATGCTGGGGACATTATTTCCAGGGGCTGTAGACTGGTGGTACTGGCATGTGTCAGGAGCGCGTCTGGTGTAGGCCCACAGGTAGAGGGCTGGCTATTCTGTTTCTGTGACCGCAAGAATGCGAGTTTGCACCCAAGATCCTCTATAGCTTGTGTAAGAGAACTGACCTGTGCAATAAGGGTGGTGACAGTGGAAGTGGTCTCTGCAGATGGGTTCTCAACACCATGAGCTGACTCCGTGGTTGTTATGGAGGCAGGATACTTTGTGCCCTTGATTAGCGATGCCTCAGTAGCCCTTTTCATTGGGAGTAGTTCCTCAGTTTGGGCAGGCATTTAAGGGTCTCCAGGCCCTACCTCCAGGGTGATTAATGACACACTGGCCTGGTCAGTGGGTGGCTCATGGTCTTCTGGCTCAACCTCCTGAATTGGTATGGAGGGAACCAGGTCCGGGATGTCCTTGGCAGCAACAAAGTGACCCGAAAAACCCAGAGGGAGCTGGGTCACCAGCACTGCATGGGTGGCACCACTGGTAGTTGGACCTGGCACAGGAGTCACAGCGGAGGCGAGGATATGCAGGCATCACACCAGAGGTCTGGACAGACATGAGGTTCATGGCATCAGAGTCCATAGGTGTCATTGGATCCGGTTCCCCAAACACGGTAGGTTCTAGGTCCATGAATTCAACAAGTTCATTGTCTGTAGCCTCAGTCTCTCTAGACTTGGTAAGGGGAAAAACAGTAGGTAGTGAAGGGGGGCTTTGGTATTGAGACCAGCTGGGTAGTGAACTGTGGTACCGGAGTTGGTGTAGGCATGGGTTTAGGTTGTCTGGGAGGCTTAGTTATTGGAGTTTTCTTGGGAGCGGACTTGGGTATGGGAGCAGATTTGGGTATGGAAGCAGACTTTTTGGGGGTCTCCCCGGGCAAAGTGGGAACCAGTGACCATCTTGACAACAATAAATACAGAGGTCTGCGTTGAGTCTCCGGGCATGCTCCTCAGCAGACAAGGGACCATCAGGTTTATTTGCTCCATGAACACACACCTTAGGAGAGGGGCCCCTCAGTCTTTGCAGCAGGTCAATCAAGATATCAGTCAGTCAGGTGCTTGAGCACTTCTTGGAAAGTTCTTTGGACTAGCTCCACAACAGCCTGTGTCACTGAGGGCTAGAGGGTTAATGGCTTCTGCATTCTGTCATGTGCAGGTTGGCAAGGGTACAAGCCCAGGATGCAGTGACACACTGGAGGCAAGGGTACAATGAATAAACAGGGGTTTATTGAGGAACTGGACAGATATACCACACGAGGGATTGGGAATGAAGGGAGCTAGACACTAGCGGTGGACAGGGAGGGAAAGGAGCTGGACACATGGCTGTGGACAGGGAAGGAAGGGAGCACAGGAAAAGGGTTGACCAGAATACACAAAGGTATGTTGGAGTCTTTGAGTCTTAGCAGGATTTATGGTACATGCAGCGGGTTGCTAGGGTGTATAGTAAACAGGCTTGGAGACAGCACGGCAGGGAGACAGGACATGGCTTGCAGACAGGACACAGCTTTGGATGGTAATCGAGGTGCAGTAATTTTACCATTTTTAATATTTTTACTATATATGGTGGGGCCCTGGATTGGGGTGGTATATAGTTAAGAGGGGTATTAAAAGCACTCTACATTTTTTTGAGGTGGCAGCAGAGGATGTGGGGGTGCTGTGTATCAGATTTGGGGATTAGGGTGGCATAACTTCTGGCCCTGATAGTGGGCATAGATATTAAGACCAGATTCCTGGAGCAGTTGAACTGTCATGTTCCACACGTTTCCAGCACTGTCCCCTGTATGTGAACTGATCTACTTGGGTCTTGTCATGTTGCCATTCCTGGGTTCCAGCCCAGGGGTTATTTGTTTTGCTCTCAGCTCACCTGTCTGTCATGTCCTACTCCACTTTCTATTTAAGAGCACTGCTCCCACAGTGCATTGCTCCATGATGTTCAGTCTTCCCGAGTCATTCTGAGTTTTGCCTTCATAGTGCTTCCTGCTTCTAGCTTCTGTTTGTATATAGGGCTGAATATAGAATATTTGATATGGTCCTAACCTCAACATCTGAGGAAAGGGATTTAGGGGTTATTATTCCAGAGGATCTAAGGGTAAGTAGTCAATGTAATAGAGCAGCAGGAAATGCTAGCAGAATGTTTGGTTGTGTAGGGAGAGGTATTAGCAGTAGGAAAAGGGAAGTGCTCATGCCACTGTACAGAGCACTGGTGAGACCTCACTTGGAGTACTGTGCTCAGTACTGGAGACCGTATCTCCAGAAGGATATAGACATCTTAGAGAGAGTTCAGAGAAGGGCTACTAAAATGGTGTATGGCTTGAAGGAGAAAAGTTACCAGGAAAGGCTTAATGTTCTTAACATGAAGAGCTTGGAAAAAGACGAGACAGAGGAGATATGATAGAAACATTTAAATATGTAAAAGGGAATCCACAAGGTAGAGGAAGGGAGTATATTTCAAAGGAAACAAAGGAGCAAAACAAGAGGACATAGTCTTAGATTAGAGGGGCAAAGGTTTAAAAGTAACATCAGGAAGCATTATTTTACTGAGAGGGTGGTGGATACATGGAACAGCCTTCCAGTTGAAGTGGTAGAGGCCAAAACAGTGATTGAATTTAAGCAAGCATGGGATAGGCATAAGGCTATCCTAAACAAAAGATAAATCTAGGTAAAGTATCCATGTAATTGGGCAGACTAGATGGGCCGAAAGAAAATGTCGGCAGATAAGAACCTATGTTTCTATATTTTGTTCTAATAGATTATTGGTTCTGTTTCCCGGTCTGTCTATTTGTTACTCCTGTCACTGTGTTCCTTGTTTATTTCTAGATATTCCTGTGTACTATTTCTCATTCTGTTTCTTGTGTGATTTAGTTTGTGGTTTTTCCCTTGCTCTGTTTTTGTTTTCCGGTTTTCTATTCCATGCTGGTATCCTGTGTACCGATCTGGCTTGTTTGACTACCCTCCCAGCTCTAGGACCCTGGCATCTGGCTTACATATTCTCTGTGGCTTTCTGACTCCTGGTTTTCCTCTATGTCTCTGAGTATGAATTATCCCAGACTGTAACGATTCCTTTGTTCTTGATGTTTGTGTTCATTCTGAGACTCTGCATGGCCTTGTGTTATTTTCTATTTAGCTTAGTATATCAGTGTTAGGGTTTCTTTTGTTTTTTTCCGTGCAGGAGTCTCTGTCTAACACTGTGGTGTTCTCACCTCCTGCCCGAATACTTGTCTGCAATAGTATTTTCTGCACTTTTGGGCTTTCTCCCTGAACAAGGGCCCCACCATGGCTCAAGCCTGGTGCCGCCGTGACATAAACTCTTATACACACACACACACACTCTCTCGTCACACATTGCAACTTTTTTCCTTCTATGAATGTGTTATTGAATAGACTGCTACTAAACTGTACATTTTTTTGTTTAAAAAAAGTAGTTCTCTCTTTGCAAAGTTGCACATAGCTAGTGCAGGGTCAGAGTGTGCAACAGTTTACTTTGTCGGAATGCTGGTCAAATCTTGATATTAAGAGGCTGCAGCATGGTATAGAAAGATTACTAGCAAATTAAACATTTATTCATTCCATAACAGAAAAGCCTGTAAGAGACAGAAAAAACTGTATGGAGGAAAAGAAGAGTACAAGTAAGAAGTAAGTGAAGGGAAACCGATAAAAATGAAGTTGAAAAGGGAAAGAAGGAAAGTGTGAATCTTCAGCACATGAAAGAATATATAGAAATTGCTTAAAATACCACAAACTCAGAACCAAAAGCTTCGTTCAAGATCTGCAAGAGACAGTGAATCAGCAGCCAGTTTAAAGTCTGAGCTTGGATGATTATTATATTTTATGAGAAAATAGGGCAAGTGCCAAAGGGCAGTAGGTGGAACACAAGAAGCACTGAAGAGATAATGAGTGAATGTAACATTTCCATGCTGATATTATAAAGAGCACTGAAATAATAGGCTGAGCAACTGTACAGTGAAAAAAAAAAGTGTGATCTACAGTACATCAAAAATTGTAACCTTTTCCTGAATAGAAATCCTATTGCTTATTAATCAGGAATACCACCATATGCTTTAAGAACTGGAGAATATTTCCTTGATTTTTTCTTTTAATAATTCTACGTACAGTATTTTTAGAAGAATGGACACTGTTAGAAGCAGATGAACATAGAACGATATTTGAAATCCGACGTCAGTCCAGTACTGTAATAAAGATATAACACTAGAAAATAGATGTTAAAAATTAGTATGTGCTAGGGGTCAGTGTTACATTTTTAAAATGTATACTGTTTTCATCTCATTGTCAAAATAGATGCAAACTGCTCTGTGACACCAATGCTGCAAATAATTTTAGAAGAAAATGGGGGAGAAATAGAATGTATTTAAGAGTATGATGTGGATACTCGTACTTATTCAGTACCAAGAACAGCAACCCTGTGGGGCTTCAGAGCCCCACAAAGCTGCTATCCATGGTCCTGAATAGGCTACAGCACCAAGAATACCAGTTCCGCAGGGCTCAAGAGGCCCAAGGAGCTGTTGTCCTTGGTACTGAATAGGTTTCAGCACCAACGACTGGGGTATTACATTTTTTTTACCCTAATCTAATTAATTCATTTGTTTCACATTCTGAAACAAGTAATAAAAACAAAATACAAATTGATCCGAAATACGAATTACCAATAAAAACGAAATAACGGATCAATCCAAAATACGAATTACCGATCTTCCAAACTAACGAATCAATCTGAAATACAAACCACGATAACATAACGATCGCACCGAAACAAATTGAAAAATGGAACGAATCAGTCTGACATGAAACAAAACTATTTTTTCATTGTGCAGATGTCTAAAAATTTGGTTTGTCTGGATTTTCAAGCTATTTAATTTCTTTCAAGAAATATCAATTAGCCACATACCTCCACTTCTAGGGAGGAGATGACCTATCTGGGGCATATCCCACATGTCCTTAGCAGTGAATGGGTAAATAGAGGTAATAATTGGGAGACACAAAAGGGGCAAGAGCATACAGAGGGCATGAAACCTACAAAGAGGCATGAGTACAAGTTCTTGGAGAGATGAGGACAGATTACCTCATGGTTCTTATGTGGGGGACAAAAGAAAATGCATCCCCCTGCAAGACACTCCATTTAAACTATCAGATATAGAAGTAGTCTAAAAGTTTGGATCTAGTGCTTTTCTTTTGCTGGTCACCTCAGTTTGCATCACTGTGGCCAAACTGTATTACAGGTCAGGAGATTCTCATATACAACAGATCACATGGAATTTTAGATTAAAACTCACCAAGGATCAATTATCACTCGCCCAGGTGAGTGGAGCATAGAATTTTTGAGATCTGATAAACAGCCAAGCACTTTTGTTAAAATATTGTGTACATTTATATATGGTAGCACTGTTGCATAGTGCTTTGGGTGGGGTGGCTAATTAGGACCACAACCATTTCACTGAGACACTAGAGGCTCTAAGCCTTTGTCCATTTATTACTCATCCTTTTTCTATGGAAACTAAATATAAACATCAACTACTAACAACTCAAAATGCATTTTCCTTAATGAGCTCATATGTAAAAGTTATGGAACAGGTATATTAAATGATTAATGTATTAAAGGGTTATATTCAAGCAGGTATTAAATGTACCTCTAAAATACCTGTAACATCCAATTATGTCTTCTGTCTCCTCTCTTTCCAAAATCTATGCTTCTATGACCTGCTATTTTGCCTGAGGAACATGTCAACATAAATACTGTGTGTAAATAAGATATCTGGATTTTTATTGAATCTTTAGCTGGTCTTTTCCATGTAAACACGATAGTATAAACAAATATTATGTTATTTTTCCAGACATCTCCAAAAGTCCTCTTGCACCAAAATGTGACAAGATAGGGCACTTATCCTAACAATGAGCTACAAGTGTTTATATCTGCATTCTAACTGTAATTTTTATTATCATCTAGATCTTAATGCTACTTAGTAAAAACAACCCCAAGATGGAAAAAATTAATCTTCCTTAAAATGTGTAAAGATTTCATGCTCTTATGGTCTCTTATATGAACTGGACTTTGCATGTTGCTCTAACCTACATAAACGAGTACTTTTCCCATGACATCTATTGTTTCTAGTTGTTGCATTTTCAAGCGGCAGCATTTCCCATTAAAATAACACAAATTTATAACAGCTGTTTTCACAGTCTTGGAAATTATATTTGCCACTTCACTTATCCAGCAATTCAACGTTCTGAGAGTGTGCCTTGCATCTGGAGAAAAACTGGTTTGCTTAAATTATGCATGCAGAGTTCCCTATTTGCCTAATAAGAAAAATATAGTGGAACCTGTACTTAAAAACACCTGTCATAAAAGGGCACCTGGGTAATAATTATACAAATTTGTTGTAAATATAACATTTGTATGATCAAGCCACCTGTCCAAATAGCTCAGTAATTTCACTAACATTACTACACACAGCCTTGCAATGCAAAATAAATTCATAACTAGCTTGAGCATATAAACTAATTTCATAGTTTGGCATCAAACATGACGAAATGGCACAAACCTTTCAGTAAAACTAATGCTTACAATCTTAATGAGATACTTAGAATTCTATATTGCTTACGTTTAATCACATTCTTATGTCAAATTCTAATGTGTTCATAAGCCTGTGGGGTTCACCTCTCTATAGCTACTATTTATATACACTTACCTGTAATTAACTACAATTGAATTATAAGTATGTATAATGGAAGGTGGAGGAAATGATAGGCTGGGAAAATAATAAAATATGAAATAGTAGTGACTGTGATAGAAAAGTACTGAAAGTGAAACTGCATGGGTCAGGAAGGCAGATTATCCCATACTAACAGGGCAGACCTGAGGCTGTGCTACCTGTGTCCAAAGATGAAATGCTTCCCCCCCCAAAAACCATGCCTACCAAAACATGCCCACGCGTATCACAGAGCTCTACAGGAATAAAACTCACAGCAATGTGTGGTGTGTATGAGTGTATCTCAGAGCAGAACCGTTATAAAACTAAAATAATTATAGATTATTAACACCTTCACTACTGAGATCGAGATATCTCAGGCTTCAAAGGCACCATCCGGTGCTCCGATATCGAGATATCTCGATCTGCTGATCTGCAGCCCAAAAGCAAATGAAATTCAATAGCTTTTCGGTTGCAAAAGGGGTCCTCAAATTGTTAGCCATGTGGTCCTAATGCCCAAAGAGATAAACTGTGCAAAATCAGCAGATGATGCCCTTATATTGGGATTTAAGCAGCCGATGCAGGGGAAAAAAAAGGGGAGCGTAAAGTAATGTAAGCACGTGGAAGCGAGCACAGTCCTTGATGCATTAAAGTTTTGTTTAACCTGTTGCCATTCGGATTGTTATATGGGTGGCGTGCGCTAGGGTCACTAAACCTAATGTTAACGCTCACATAGCTAAGTGCTAAAGTTAGCGTTAAGATTGTAATATTGCCCCCAGTATCTTAGTAGCCATAGAGTGATTTTTGTGATTGTATAGGCCAACCACAGTCCTCAAGTACCCCCAACCAGGCCAGGTTTTGAGGATCACCTTGGGGAAATGCAGACTGAATCCTGCAATCACTGAGCAGCTAATCATATCACCTGTACTGTGCTTCGGTTATCTGGAAAACCTGACTTGTTGGAACTTGAAGACCACGGTTGGGAACCACTGGTATAGGCTATAGCTGATGTTATAGCCAGAAAATTAAAATTTTTAGAACCTGTAGGTGTTTTGATGGCCACACTTTATGATTATATTATTTTAATTATCTTTCCCATTTATTTCCTTAATACCACTTAAAAAATAAGACAAATTATGCATTTTATAGCCACTTTCAACACCTTTAATCATTTTCTATATTTAGGGCAATATAACAATGTTAACACTAACATTAACACTCAGTTATGTGAGCGTTAATGCTAGGATAAGTGGCCCTAACGCAGGCTGCCCATATTACAATCTGAACGCTAACGGGTTAAAAAACCTATACGCACATCGGGGATTGCGCTCACTTCCGTATGCTTACTGTACTTTGGCTCTTTATGCTTAACATGGGGAGTGCAAAGACTAATTAGCATTAGGATTACAAAGTCATAAAGCTTATTACTGCACCGCTGCGGTTAACTGAAATGTTAACCACAGCTAGAAGCTGGTGCTGATACCGCTTCTGTGGAATCAATCAGCACCCCCCCCAAAATCAGATACTCACCTCTCATCCCGCGATGAGAATGGTGGACTGATCTGCGTCTTTTTGGCCGCTGGGAGCAGAGAGAAACGAGAGCGACATAATGCAGGTCACGTGACCCAGCAGCACAAGCCTTCATGGAGTCCTATGAACTGCAGTAGGGGGATACTGGCAGCGGCGAGTTATTGCTGCATTACAGGGCTGAATCAGCAGATGCCCTGTAATATGGTGCTAAAACAGAGACACTGAGTGGAAACCTGCGGTTTTAGCGGGTACCTTGTAATAGTGGCCTTAATGTTGCAAAGAAGGCTATGAAAAATAGTTAGTATTGTTTTTACCTTTTGAGCTTTCGTTCAAAAATAAAGAAATATGGATGTCATACAATTGCAAACACAATTCAGATTTTTGTTTTAAAAAATCATTGTTAAATATAAGTGTGGTAAAGTTATTGTCACCCATTTAGTCAATACTTCCCTTGCCAAGATAACAAGATGGATCTGAGACCATTACACCATACAAAATATTTCCAGAGCCTTCAGATTTTGATATCAGTGCTGGCAGACTCTCTTCTTTAGTCCACCCCACATGTTTTATATGGGGTTCAAGTCAGGGGTCTGGGATGGTCATGGCATGACCTTGAGTTTGTGGACAGTAAACCATTTTTGTGTTGATTTTGATATGTGTTTTGGATCATGGTCCTGCTGGAAGATCCAACCATGGCCCGTTTAAAGCTTTCTGGCAGAGGCAGTCAGGTGTGGATTTAATATCTGTTGATATTCAACAGAGTCCATTATGTCACGAATCCTAACCTAATGTCAAGGTCCTCTGGCAAAAATGCAGCACCAAAGCATTAACCCTTTGCCGCCAGGTGGGTTTTACCTGGTGGCCGGGCTTTAAAGCTGACGGGGGCGTACTAATACACCTCGCTTGCTGGCTGCTGCGGCTGGCCCAATCCCTGGCCCGAATATGCAGCTGTCAAATGTTGCACGTCATTGGCTGCAGGTGGGTGGCTTGAGGTCAAGTCATCCCATGGCAGCCAAAGGAGCGTGTTGCATACCCACTGGTGGGTGGGGCAAAAGAGGCCCATTAAAGTGGGGCGTACTATACTGTCCTGCGGCTTCAAGGCCCACCTACCACGGGGACAGCATAGTATGCCCCATGATGGGAAAGGGTTAAAGAGCCACCACCATATTTAACTGTGGCCATGACATACTTTTCCATATGGCTACCTCTGTGTTTGTGCTAAACTCACCTCTGGTGTTTATTGCCAAACATTTTATTTTGGTTTCATCTGACCACAGACCCAAATCCCATTTGAGGTTCCAGTAATAATTATTTTCTTTATTGTGAAAAGCGGGCATGTTCAAAGCTTTTTGCTATTTTCATATAGCAACTTCCCATTTTGCGAAACTCAACAACCATTTGCTGCACATCACAGCTATATTCCTTGGTCTTACCCATTTTGATGAATGACTAAGGAATTTGGCCTTTGTATTACCTCGTATTCATACCCCTTTGAAAGTCATGGTTGAACAATTTCCTGTTCCTAGTCACCCAGGTGTGCTAAAAATGTTAAATTGCTGAGAGAACATAATTAATATATATTTTGTATATGAATTCATAGTAGTACCAGAAATTATGCAATACATATAATTTAACAAAGATTTTTTTTTCTGTTGGATATCAACAAATTGCAAAAACAACCCAAGAGGACAGAGTATGTTTTTTAAACAAAAGATCAAATAATAAAGACAAATTTTCACAGCCTTCTTTGTTAATATTTCAAGGGTGCCAATTTTAGTGGATGGCAGTGTGTGTGTATAAGAGCACGTAGCAGGATTACTTTTACTTTATTTGTAAATCAGATCAAATTATTGAGGGACGGTTTAGGAAATTTACTTTCCATAGTTTCATAGAATTTAAAAAAATATCTTGGGATAATCGCATTAACAAACATGTATCATCAGTATGGTATTTTAGACTATAATGTAAAATATTTATACAGACTATATTAAACTGAACATGCATATGTCTGTTGGAGGTTTTATGAATTTATGTACAAAAATAACAAGGGTATCAGTGAAAAGCTATGAACCCCTTGCTGCTTGCTAAAAAATGTTTTGTCTTTTAGTCTAAAAGAGTACAAAACATAGTGCTACCTCGATTATAATAAGTCAATGTTATTGTGCTCAATCCTTTAATTATTTCTGTGAGAGTGTCTTAGCACAGAATAATCACTTAAGTGTATTGTTTGCAATGAGCAAAGTTCCTGTAACTCTAAAGATTCCAAGCACATTCTGCACTAGCTCAAAATCCAGCTGAAGGTTCCTGTGAGACCTTTATTATTTAGTACTTATAAGAGATAAATATTCCTCACTTGCTAAGCACTTTGCTGCCTAATTTAATCAATTAAATCATTAATGGGGATAGCAGTTGAAATATTGGCTGAATGTTAACAGTATTTGTGCTATCAATTCACCTGTGTTTATTTTAACATCCAAATGTTTTATATATAGAACTAAAAGCTGCAATAGATCAGAAGGGAAAGACAGTCAAAGGCCTTCCAGTACCATGGACAGTAACTGAACCAAAAGGAGTCTTTAGTACTGACCACTAACAAATAGAACAACGTGTTTGTTTTAAAATGTGTCTTATGTTTTTAACAATAGAAACAGCATGCATTTATATTCTTTACTGTATGTGTATATTTTCTAATGTTTTTCAAGATGGTCACTTCTTATATAGTTGAAGCGAGACAGAACAAATAAATAATTAAATGCAAGTACATCCTATACAGGAAGCACTTACAGTAATATCTGTTTGCACAAGACATGATAATTCAATTCTTCGTACCTTCGAAGATTTTCCCTGTGCTAATACACTGGTAATTGCCTTTCAGGATTCAACAGCTATGGATTTGTACTTTGTATAAAAAATATTGAAATCCTCAAAGCTATCAATGGAATAATCACTAAATGACTAACATATCCAATATGTAAAGAAAAATTATAGTATTGCAAAGTGTGTGCTTGCCAAAAATACTGAAATAAATTCTAATTTATGCAACCCTGCTATAGCATCATAAAATAGGGACACATGTTTAAATGTATTGCTTTCAGTTGCAGGAATGGATATGAAACAAAAAGTGCATGGAAGAGAAAAAAGATAGTGTTAATTTAATGACTTAATGTACTTTTTGGCTGTTTTAAGATAAAAGTATCATCTAATTATAGTAACTAGACAGTGAAAAAGAAGGTGAAGTGTAGAAGAGATTAAATTTTAAAAGGGTAAGGACAACCTGACAAAGAAACCAAGAATTTGAGAGCAAGGTAGAACAGATCCTGTGCAACCAGGCACTGAGACAAAGAATCTTTCCTGATACCACAAGGTATTATATTATAGGTCTGGTTCATTATATGTTTTAGTTGCCTTTTCCCTGGCAAGAAAAAGTAAAACTCTTGACAAATGGCAAGACAGTAAGTTAGGAAAAATTGGATATTTTAGATCTTCCACTTGACACCATTAGTGAATGTAACAAAATGATATTGTAATAAATACATTTTATCTGCTCCAAATGATTATATAGTATCTTTTGTTCAGTCCAATCATGAACAAAACTTGCCAAAAACTGTTATATGTGTACAAAAGGTTAAAATGAAATATTGGAAGCTTTAAACAAATTTCAAATGACTCATAGCACAAATTGATACCAACCACCGACTGATAAGTATTTATTTATTTATAAAGTATATTACCAGGAAGGATACATAGTATGTCCTGGGGGTTCAAGAAAATTGAATTGTTACAGTCGTTACAGAAATACAAAGTAATAAAATTCAAGATTTTAAAAACAACAACACAAATATACAGATTAACAGAAAATAAATATGTAAGAAATATATTCACTATGTTACATGTTTACAGGTGCGTTCTGTATCGAGGTATTTTAATAGAGATCAATTAAGTGACTTTAGATTGGAAGATTTGATGGCGTCTGGGAGGTTATTCCATAATTGCGGTGCTCTGTAGGTGTGATGCAGGGTTCGGAACCCCCGTATAGTAGTATAAGTGTGGAACCCAATGGCAAGCCGTCAGAGCAAGGTTTCAATAAACAAGGTTTTAGTGAAGAAAATAGAAATATAACACAAAGTCCAGAACAACAGGTTGTAACTAAGGTGGTCTTCTTGAGTATCAGGTGACCTTGACGAATGGCAAGTGGTATGAGGCAAGTAACGTTAAAGTCTTGAATAACAGGTTTGCAAACTAAGGTGGTAGAAAAGGACAGCGTGGTTGGTCGACAATCCAGGTCGGGTGGTAGAAGAAGTCAGCGTGGTCAAGGACGCAGTCCGGGTCGGTTGGCAGAGAAGGCAGCGTGGTCGATGAGGCAATCTGGGTCGGTTGGCAGGAGATCAGAGGAAAGGAACAGGATGAAACAGGAACACAGAGGAACACTGGGAAACTGAAGCGGAAGGGCAACAGTATAACCTGGTAATGAGCTGAGAAAGGCAGCAGGATTAAAAAGGGCACAGGGAATCCTAGAAATACCTTTCACCTGGGATCCGTGGGTGGAACCGGGATACCTGTGCACTTGATAGGTCAAAGGGAGGAATGCGAGGATCTCCAGAACAGGTGGCAAGTAGTGAGCACAAATCGACCAGAAGAGGGCGCCAGAGTACCAGGAGTTTCGTTTCTTATAGAGATGTGCGATCACACGTGCGCGCATCGTATCAAGGCATTCGGCTTCGGTCGGGGGCGTGGGGCATTTCGGAAGTCCTCTCCTCCATCTTGCCGGCTGGGAACATGGAGCAGCGTGCCACGAGGGACCTCAGGTGAGTCCAGCGTCTGTCCCAGCATGGCGGTCCAGGCAGGGGGCGGGCCACGGAGCGGGGCATTACAGTAGAAAAATGAGGACCGAGCCACTTTCTTTTTGTATTGTGGTATTGCAAGTAAGGTGCTGGTCCTGGATCGGAGGTTATAGGATGAGGGAATTGCTGGGGGAAGCAGTCTATTCAGGTAGGGTGGTAGCTTCCCAGAAAGTCTCTTAAACACCAGGTTGGAAACTTGAAGGGTGCGTCTAGATTCAATTGACGGCCAGTTTAGCTCTTTTAACATGTATCCAAGATTTTATTGAAAATGAAACTCTTAAAAATTAACTATATGCCAGAGACACTCATTTTAACTTGCAATCTTTTTCATATATTATTTGTGCTATAATTACCTCAACTGTGAGATGATAGGATGTAACATGAAATGCCTTGCTTTATGAGATCAATTAAATGACTCATGAGTTGGGATTGGGATTAGGCAATTTTGAGGTAAAACATGGTACATTTAATTACAATTTACATCTTGCAGGAGTGGAATATTAAAAAGAAGATTCTGCGTGTATTACAGTACAATAACTCGTTAAACAAATTTCCCATAATTGTCAGTAAATGCATGATATGAGAGTTGCAATTCAAAACCTAATATATCCAGATACTCCTGGATTATAACAATATATGCACAAGTAAGCAATGCCTGATGCAGTAGTTATTGCAAAATAAAACTCACATAAATCTCAAAGCCATAGTCTTCAATGTATCCTTCCTGGTAAAATAATTTATTAATAAATAAATAGTCAACAGTTTCCAGTAATTGCTTGCTTCTGAGTCTGTTCCTGACAAAGCACAGTTATTTAAAACTTGCCAGACCAGCCTACTCAGACACAAATTACATCTCTAGTGCATTGTAGCTTGGTAGTCACTGGTTAACATGGTGTCCTTGATGCAGCACATCAGAGTCAATTCATTTGTTTTCCAAGATTAAAACATAATAGCGCTGCGGAATATGCTGGTGCTTTATAAATAAAGAATAATAATAATAATGATATAGTAATATGAAAAGTTAAGAAATGGAACATATAGCCTTATTTTTAATACCAATTGATGGCACTGTGCATGGATTACAATATAACCATTTTAACAGATTCAGGTAGATTTTGTTTTCCATTAAGTTTCTTCTCCATTTTTTGTAATGAGTAACTTCGTAAACAGAAAAGGTAGAACACCTGAGACATATGTATAGGAATGGATCTGATAGAATATACAGCTCTGGGAAAAAAAATATAAGACAACTGCAAAATTATCAGTTTTTCTGGTTTCACTATTTATAAGTATGTGTTTGAGTAAAACAAACATTTTTGTTTTATCTATTCCACACTTGACGTTAACATATCAGCTGGAGGGGATGTATAGATCCTTCCTAACAGCTGGAGGTGCTATTCTGACCTTGCTGCAAGTTTTACTTGCAGTTCAGTTATAGCACCTCCTTACTGTAAATTAATGTTCCCTATACATTGTATAGGAAGTGTTAATTTGTGCGTGTGAGTGGAAAAATTAGCTAGTCCAAGGTAACGCTTTCTTCTATTCTGGAGTGGATATTTTTCACAGAAATACTGACTCCCAGATCCTGGTGTTAGGTAGGAATATCACTTAACACAGCAAAATAAAGCAAGCAACAAATCCCATATTTACCTTTCATTAAAAGGTGGAGAGGGCAACATGGTCTGCCACTTCATAACACTGTGCCCAGCGTGAGACTGGGAACAAATAGCTACCAGTGTCCCTCCAAGCTTTCTCCGTGACTCTTGTGCAACCCCACTAATGCGAGCACATGCAAAGCTTGCGACCAGGACACAATGAGCTCCATAAGGTCCTATGGATTCCAGTAGAGGATACCCACGGTAGTGCAGCTTGAGATATCTCTCTGCACCTCAGTTCTGTTCCAAGGCCAGCTGGATCAGGATAGATATGGTAAAAGGGCGTCAGTAAGGAAAATCAGCTTACGACAATTTTTTCTTCTATCGACTCCCTTTAATCATTAAGGACAGAATAGGCCCCAATATTTCACCCAAATTCCAAATCAAAATAGTGCCTTTTTGAGTATTTATTTGCAAACATTTACAACTGGTCAAAAAAAATAACAATAATGGGCAGTATTTTCAAACAACTTCATATTGTTTTCTTAAACAACACAATACTAATATTTTAGCTGAGTACAAGCTTTAAAAGAACAAAGAAATTGATATTTTAGCAAAAAGGGCCTTGTTTATGCATAACAAAAGAGCACACAAGGTCCAGTTGATAAAAAGGAAACAGCTACCAGTCAACAACCTTATTGGAAGGAGATTATTCCCTTTCCATACATAACTACAGCTCCTATTAATCCCTTCATTACCAAGGGATTTAAAAAAAAAAAACATTTTCAGGATCAATGGTTTTTTGAAAAATAATTTTATAATGGATTATACAGTAAGAAATATTTCGGAATATTCCCAGTGTATTTCTTACTGTAATAACCTATTTCGCAGGCAGATGGCGCCATCTACTGGCCAAATGAAGTTACTAGTTTCAGCTGCAACTCATGACTCCCTGCATTGGCTGCTAAAAGCCAAATATGCCAGGGCATTCATCAGGCGACGTTAAATAGTTTTATCACCTAAGCCATTATGTCCACAGGGCCAAAACGTTTGGGGGCACCTTCTGCAACCCAAAAGCAAATGAAATTTGTTTGTAGAAAACAAATATAATTTGCTTTTGTCCTCCAAAGCTGCAGATCGTAAGAACTCAATATCAATACCTGATGGTGCATTTGAAGACCTGAGTTATCTCTATCTCAGCAGTGAAGGGGTTAACCCCATACATTCTTTACTATTTTATACAAAAATACAATACACAAAAACTATACATAATAAAGTTACATTTACAAAAAATCCCAAAATACAATTTATATTTAGATACGAATAAAAATTTGAAAAATGTATGGGTTATTTCTAACATGGGTCCCAGTCAATGGAATCAAAGATTTCTCAGTAAGAGAAAATTTGGGACTTTTATCAATTGCAGTTGCTGTAGTGCAATTGTACAGCTAGATAATTTTACCCGGCCCCATAGTAGACGGAAAATTTACACAAGGGACTCTTTTACATATGAACGCACTTGTAATCTATATTATTAAATGTCCCTGTGGATATGTGTATGTGGGAGAGACAAAGAGAAAGATCAAAGAAATGATAACTCTGCATCAGTATACTATAAGGACATGGAAATTGGATCTGCCAGTTGCAGAAAATGTCACTAATGAAAATCATTCTAGTGACTTGTTGTGTTTTCAGGTCATTGGTGGGCTTCCGTCAGTGGGATGGGTGGGGGTACGAGAAACGTTACTAAAGAGAAAAGAGAAGATCTGATTCCATGAACTGGACACACTTTGACCAAAGGGGTTTAACAGGAAGTTAATCCTTGAAATGTTTTCCTACGAGATTTGTTATGTTTTTTTTGTACCCTAGTTATATAGAGTATCATCTATATGGATTATGAAGATGGATAATATGTCTGCACTTCTTATAGTAAGAATAATTAATTTTAGAATATAAAATAAATATATACAACAAATAAAATCATAATGATCGAACAGTCAAAACTAAAAAAAGGCTGCTGGAAACTGTTGTAATATTCATGCAGAAAATTTACCGAAATTTTGAAAAATATGAGATATTTATGAGCTGTGTAGGAAACTAGTTAAGATTAGGATATGGGAAGTAGGTGAATCAGAAGGTATACCCTGTAAACCCTACTATGGGCCATATTACATACATGGTGCTAACTTAACCAGAGCTGTTGTAAACTTCCCAGAGCTATTATAGGGCCATATTATATAGTTGTTGCTAACTTAACCAGAGCTGTTGTAAACTTAAAACCTCCATAGGCTATAATGGCTCTTAGTAAGTTTGCAAAGCTCTGGTTAAGTTAGCACCAACTATGTAATATGGCCCTATATGTGTATGGGGATGATATATGTAAATCTAAAGTGAGACAGTTATACAACAAATGTCTGACTGGTTGTGGCTAGGGATGAGCCGAACACCCCCCGAGTTCGGTTCGGGCCCGAACCCGAACTTCCCATTTGTTCGGGTCCGAACCCGAACCCGAACCCCCATGCAAGTCAATGGGGCTGAAAATTCGGTTTTTTAGAGTGCCCTTCAAGAGGGCATATATGCTACATATTTGCCATAAAGGTGTATGGGGGTCCGGGTAGTGCCCTGGGGGACAGGAAACAAGGACAAAAAGTAAAAAAAAAACGTTTTTAAAGGGACAGTGAGTTTTCCATGAAATAAGAGTTAAAAATAAAAACCAAAAATTCCTTCAAATATCGTGCCTAGGAGGTCCCCATAACCTGCCCGTGAAGTGGCGGATTTCTAGGATGTATAGAAATATGTAAAAACCAAAAAATGACATTTCAAATGACGGTAAATGCTTTTCCTTTAATCTATCCATAAACAACTGCTTGGGGCGGCAGTCTGTATGAAAAGAGGAGACATTTTCAGACACGCAGAAAAGGTTTACTGATTTTTTGGCGGTGAAAAGCAGGAGAATGGAAAATTCTAGACCAAATAGCCGATTTGGAAAGTGAGATAAATGGGAGAATTTTTCTGGTTTGGCTATTTTGACCTAGAATTTTCCATTCTCCAGTCATTCTCCTGAGTTTCACCTTTCTCTGAATAACCCTGTCAGGGTTATTCAGAGAGCGGTGAAGAGCAGGAGAATGACTGGAGAATGGAAAATTCTAGGTCAAAATAGCCAAACCAGAAAAATTCTCCCATTTAGGCTAGGGTCAGACTAGCGAATTTTTAACGTGCGTTTAGGCGCACTCAATCACGGCCGCACTAGCAGCAAATGATGGGCAATGACGGCCAATATACGAAGTACGGTCGCACGAAAGTCCGGCTGCGCAACGCAAGTGGAAAATGAACGCATTTTTTCGAGAACGCAGAACCGCTAGTACGGACGTACAGAGTGCGCTGCATCCACTAGTGGCGTGTGTGCATGATTTGGAGACGTCAGACCCTGCTCATGTCCGGCCAACATAACGTCCAGACACCCAAAGTTTCCTGGTTTGGATCCGTAAAAAATCACGCACAAAAATGCGCATCGTATGACCGTTTTCGTGCAATCCGTGAAAAAATACGGCAATGCGTTCGGACGCACTTTTTGATGGTCGCTGCGAAAAATGCGTTAGTCTGACCCTAGCCTTATCTCACTTTCCAAATCGGCTATTTGGTCCAGATTGTTCTCTTTTCCTGCCATTGTCCTGGTTTTCACCTTTCTCTGAACAACCCTGAGAGAGAGGTGAAAGCCAGGAGAACTGGCAAGAGAAGAGAACAATCTAGACCAAATAGCCGATTTGGAAAGTGAGATAAATGGGAGAATTTTTCTGGTTTGGCTATTTTGACCTCGAATTTTCACTTCTCCAGTTATTCTCCTGCTTTTCACCACTCTCTGAATAACCCTGTGAATGTTTAATCCCGAGGTGAAAAATAACATTGCTTTAGATTTTTTTCAAACACCAGTTAACCACTTGGCTGCTATGGACGCGCACAGCGCGTCCAGCCAAGTGGTTCTCCTGTGCTATGGACGCGCTGAGCGCGTCCATGCACAGGAGGCAGCAATCCGCCAGATTCCGGCGGATTGCTGCGCCCCCCGGTGCGAGCTGACATCTTGGATGTCAGCCCAGCACTCCGGGACCCCAGCGGAGCAATTAGATGGCGGCGCGATGACATCTAGTTCAGGCGCCCCCCCCCCGCATGTGCGGAGGAAGTGCCTGAAAGGGAGGGGGGGAGGTCCTTCGGACCTCTCTCCCTCCCGATCGCCGGGGGCAGAGGGTTAATCCAGGTACCGTTTGGAAGGGCACAGCCTGCCCTTCCAAACGGTGGCTGTGATTAACCCCTGGGGAGCCGGATCACGAATCGGCGCTGAAAAGCGCCGGATCGTGATCCTCTCCTGGAGCTGGCCGACATCTTGGATGTCGGCCAAGCCTCCAGGAACTCCCCCTGAGGACTGGCGTCATCGTGCATAGCATAGCACAATGACGCCAGTCCTGGAGTAAACCCCTAGCTGCCACCAATGGTGGAGATAGGGGGTTCATTGGAACCCCCTATCTCCCGATCCGTGGCAGCTAGGGGTTAATGTTTGATATCGTTGGATCGGCCAGAGCATGGCCTTTCCAAGGATACCAAACATGAGCCTGAAAATTTTTTTTTTTAAAAAAATAAAAATAAAAATAAAAAATATTTAAAAAAAAAATTAAAAAAAAAAAAAAGTTTTTTTTGTTTTTGTTTTGTTAATGCAGCAATATTGTTCCCATTTCAATTATAATGTGAACAATAATGCTGCACTAACGATTTTTGTATGCGGTGCATTTGTTAAAAAAGCGAAATTTTCCCCAAAACAAAAATGTAACGAGACCCCATTTCTAATTTTTTTAACAAGCGCACCCCATACAAAATATAACCGCAAACGTTCGCATGTTAAAATGTGAAAAAAAACACTTTACACATAATAAATTATTGAAAATTCTAATTTTATTGCATTTTTTGTTATAATATACAGACATGACATAACGTATACATATAATAATGACATATTATGAATCTGCCAAGTCTGCCAGAAAGAACGATATATAATATGTCTGGGTCATATATCAACATATGGCTACAAAACGCGGTTAAACATGATGAGCGAAAGCGGTAAAAATGCCCTCAGCACAGAGGTGTGAAAAGCCTCAGCAGCGAAAGGGTTAAATGCAGCATATTAGGATGTTTTAGGAGGGAAATTAATTCTTAAATCTCAATCAGAAACAGACACCACCCCACCCCCTCACTATATTGTACAATGTATCAAATTGATTACCAGACGAAAAACACCTGGTGTTACACCCGTTTGTGAACAGAGGTCATTAAGGCTAAGGTCAGATGAGCGCAGTTTTAACGTGAGTTTAGCCGCACAAAATCATGGCCGTGCTAGCAGCAAATGAAGTCCAATGCCGGGTAACATACGAAGAACGGCCGCACGAAAGTTCGTCCGGGCACCGCAAGTGGCAAACGAACGCATTTTTTCGAGAACGTCAAACCGCTACTACTGACGTACAGAGTGCGCTGCGGCCGCATAGCGGCGTGTTTGCGTGATTGGGAGACGTCAGACGCTGCACACGTCCGGCCAACATAACGTCCAGACGCAAAAAGGGTTTTATTGATGATCCGTACAAAATCACAGACGAAAATGCGCATCGTATGACCGCTATCGCGTATTCCGTGAAGAAATACGTCCATTCGTTCGAACGTACTTTTTCACGGACAACGTGAAAAATGCGTTCGTCTGACCCTAGCCTTAGAGTTGATAATCTTTCCACGTACACATTAGTTTTTAATTCAATATCTAATAAACCATTGCTTATAATATTCTGCAGTAAAGAGTCTCTTTATTTCTAGATTTTTTAGTATTTTTTTAAGCATTTTCTGTACTTTTTTCAAAATTTCTTTTTTTTTTCGAACTCGAACCGAACACACCCAAAAAGTTTGAAATTTGCGAACTTTCGAACTGCCAAAGTTCGGGTCGAATTCCGAACCGTCCGAACCCGAACAGCTCATCCCTAGTTGTGGCAAACCAAGCAGCAAATTTTGGCAAACTGCCTGCAAGCACGGTGCCTGTTTGAAGGCAGTGAAATCCCCCTTTGAGACGCAATGGTTAATTTATTCAGAGAACACCGTACAGCAGTGAAAAGTTGCCGAAGTGGCCTGTTGTTCGGTGGTTTCATTCAGCAGGTTTATTCAGGCGAATCCCATAGGTTTCAATGTTAAAAATATTGAATATAAGATATTTTTATTCAATATCTAATAAACCATTTATTATTTTCTTCTGCAGTAAAACGTCTCATTATTTATAATTTTTTTAGGATCTTTAAGGGATTTTTTAGGTAAAAAAAAATTCCCATTTTTGTTTCTTCCTAAAAGCGGCTTTTCCTTTTTATTATCATTCATAGGACCTTATATGTAAATTGCAGGCATTTTCATTGAGCAGATTTTTTGCAAACAGCATTTCAGTTTTGACACTTTCAATCGTATTGGTTTTTTTTTACCCGGTTCGTCAGCTTTTCGGCTTTTTCCAGCGGCTGGTCTGCGCTGTGTTTGGCGGCCCGTCAGCTTTTTCAGCTGTGTTTGGCGTGTTTTTTGGGGCAGTTCTGGTGGGTGTTTGGTGGGTTTGCAGTGGGTTTGAGGCGGTTTTACCTGCACTACGGGGACTTTGTCTCACTTTAGATTTACATATATCATCCCCATACACATATAGGGCCATATTTCAATGTTTGGTGCTTGGCACCCGAACAGTGAGCAGCGAGGACGGTGCTGCTGGGTGCCGGGCAGCTCCAGGGGCATGGGACGTGACACACGCGAAACAAAAGAGGTTTTAGTTTACTTGAAGGGCCATTAAAGTGTAAACGCCACCTACCATGTCATGACACCTCTGGTCAGGTGGGTCCTAACCTAAAGAAACCAAAAGCTGGTTTCTAAGTAACCACATATCCTCCTATGCTGAATTCACATAGGGTGGGGAAATTTGATTCCCCGAATGTGGGGAATAAGAGAGCACCGAAATGTCAGTGACATTTCGGTGCTCTCTGAATAACCCCTTAAGTATAATATGTAAAACATAAGTATATAAAATATACATAAATGTATATATTGTGGTATCCCCATCCATGTCATTGTTGCTGCTGCCTCTTTCTGTATTTTATTTTTTAATCTCAAAGTGGAATTGTTCCTGGTGAGAGTATTATTGTTATTATTATTTATTTATATAGCACCAGCATAATCCACAGCACTGCACAATATAGGCAGGGTTACAATACATTGAGCAACAATTGACAAACTGGTACAGCAGGAAACGAGGGCCCTATTCCCGTGGGAACTCACAATCTAGAAGGGTTGGGGTGGAAACAGGAGGAGAGGACTGCAAGGTGAGAGTGATGGACTGCAAGGTGAGAATGATGGACTGCAAGTTGGGAATGATGGACTGCAAGGTGAGAATGATGGACTGCAAGGTGAGAGTGATGGACTGGTTGCATCAGTGAGTTGGGTGGTAGGCTTCCCTAAACAGGAATGTCTTAAGGGAGTGTTTGAAGGAAGGGAAACTATGGGAAAGTCTGACAGTATGAGGGAGAGCGTTCCAGAGGATGGGGGCTGCGCGTGAGAAATCTTGCAGTCTATCATGGGAAGAGGGGATGGAGGGAGAAGCTAGGCGCAGGTCACTGTTTGATCTCAGGGAGCGGGTTGTGGTAAATTTGGTGATTCGTGAGGACAGGTAGTGGGAAGCTGAGTTAGTGAGAGTTTTGTAGGTATAAATAGAAGCCCACCAGTCTCTCTCTTGGCTGAGACGCAGCATGAGGATATGTGGTTACTTAGAAACCAGCTTTTGGTTTCTTTAGGTTAGGACCCACCTGACCAGAGGTGTCATGACATGGTAGGTGGGCTTTACACTTTAATGGCCTTTCAAGTAAACTAAAACCTCTTTTGTTTCGCGTGTGTCACGTCCCATGCCCCTGGAGCTGCCCGGCACCCAGCAGCGCCGTCCTCGCTGCTCACTGTTCGGGTGCCAAGTGATATGCCAGCCTGTAGCTATCACGTGACTGGCCTATAGGCAGGGAGCAGCATGATGACGTGGAGCTGCTGAGTTTACAAGCCAGTATGCTGCACTTACTCCTTGCCCTGATGTGGAGTTACTTCCCCCGTGCTTTAGTGTGATATTGATGCCTGATACTGACCCGGCTTTGTATGAGTACCACACTCCATATACTGACCCTGTTTTGTATGACACCATGCTCCATATCCTGACCCTGCTTTGTCTGAGAACCACGCTATATATAGACCCTGCTTTGTCTGAGCATCACGCTTTGTATTTTCACCTGGCTAGTCCTGGTAATCCTGCTTCATACATCATCCTTGGTGTAAGGGTGACCCACTTTCCTGGCATTAAGATCAGTACTGTCTGGTCCTGTCTTGTTTTTCTATTCTCTGGCCTGTTAACCCTTGATGTGTGTAAGTTGAGTCCCTGAAGCCAGTTATACCGACCATTCAAGGATCAGAGGTGTAGATAGGGTACTGTATACAGGAACCGCTATCTTGTTATTAGGGGGGATCCATGACAGCATGGAGCTACAGTGGTAAGTGCAAATTACAACCTTTTTTTCTTGTTATGTTTTATACTTAAATAACTGACTATAAGCTACTTATGAACTTGATAAAAACAAGTAGTGCATTCACAATTAAGGACATTTATACTTGAATTAAAGAATAACCCTGCTAACCTTACAGCTACTAAAGCTCAATTAAACCAGTGTCAGTCTAACTCATAATTACACTAGAGAAAAGCTATACATTACAAAGTTACACTGGACACTACAACAGAGACAGTAAAGTAACACTATATTTGTGCAAAGCATAATTTTCAAGGATTCATGGATTACACATAAAGATATCTTGTTTCCATCATAAAAACACACACGCACACATTGGTATAATGCAGAAAAACAAAAGCAAACAAATCCGCGCAAGTCATGCAATTTATTAAAAAAATTAGTAGACAGAACAAAATGTTGCTGTGACACTGCAGGTTAAAAAACCAAATAATTATGCATCTGTATGGATCTAATAATTATCTAGGGAATTATGTCTAAATATTGTTTCAAATTTATACTTAATTATGCAATTATTTTTAGACTCTACAAGGAAACCATAGGATATTTCAGTAGCTCAATATTTCTCTACATATAATGTCTGAGAATTAAAATGCCAAGTCTGCTAGTGATGGAGAATTAGTACATATAAATTAAATCTACTTAGTCAAATTAATATAGCTGTCTCGTTCAAAATCTTTTAAATCCATCAAAATAGTATATTTAACAATTTAAAATGATTAAAAATAAAACATTTTGTTCTTCTGAATACATAATGCAATATATAAAAAGGACATTGGTGACTTCTTGTAGCTCAGTTACTGTGCTTTAAAAATTAACCCCTGGGGGGGCGTGGCCGGCAGCCATACTGAGCAGCCGCATGTGAGGTGAGCTCTCTCTCCACCGACTGATTCTCCCGCTATAGCGGCTCAAAACGGCGGCGGTTTGCACCACAAACGGCCTCATTAGCCTCAGGACTCACCCTGGCACCCGATGGCACCAAGCAAAACCCCAAAAACGGCCGAGGTATCGCGATTCGGGAAGGCCCGGGAAAGGCCGCAAGATGGCGCCCGGACCTCCCGCGATTCCGGATCGCCGAGATCGATCCCTCCGGAGGAGGGGGATTTTCCTCCCCTGCTTCTGTCAGCATCTGCCCCTGCTTCTGGGCTTCAGCTCCAATCTCTGCTCCAGGACCTCAGAACTACTATTCAGGAGGATTTCCGGTCTATCACAGCTAATCTTCATCAGGAAATTCGTGATCTGGGTGAGCGTACTGATGCATTAGAAACAAAAACTGACGAACTGTGCTTAGCCCATAACGACCTTGTAGATGCTTATAAGGAGTTAAAAACCACCCACGAATCGTTATTACTTAAGGTGACCGACTTAGAAGACCGTTCCCGCAGAAACAATATACGAGTGCGAGGAATCCCTGAAACGGTTAAACCTGGGGACTTGACCACATATTTGCTGACCCTATTTCGAACTTTGCTACCGGAAAAGCTGGACGCGGACTTACAGCTCAACAGAGTACACCGTATCCCGAAGCCGCATCACCTGGACCAAACGGTTCCTAGAGACGTTTTGATGAGGGTGCACTTCTTCCGGATCAAAGAATCCCTTCTCTCCGATATGAGAATCGCAACGACCCTGCCTCCACCATACGCCGATCTTCTGTTTTTCCCTGATTTATCCGCTGCTACTATGTCAAAACGCAAAGAATTCCTACCTGTGACCAAGATCCTGCGAAATCATCAGATTCAGTATCGCTGGGGATTTCCACTGAAGCTTCTGGTGACCCGCAACGGACCACTGACAGTCTTGCGGGACGACGGCGAAGGCCTAGCTGCTCTTCAGACGTGGAATCTATTGGGTGAATTCACGCCACCTCAACAAGCTCCCCCGTCACCGCAAAAGGTCTCACCAGAGTGGCACCGAGTGAACACGACGAAATAAATGCTACTTAGAGGTCCTACATTTGCAGACCTCTGGGTTTGTGGCATCCGTGAGATTCCTGAGGTTTATATTGACCTGACCGAACGCGCTACGACTTGGATAAAGCGGGAGCATCGCTGGGTGGCCGCTCTTTTCCTGCTCTCCTCCTCCACCTCCGGAGGGTGTCTGTCCGAGCACACCCCTCTACTCCCCCTGGTATGACCATGGTTGGCCTGAGTCTTCTGTGGCCTAGGAGAGGTACTGTATATATTTTTCCAGTGCCGTTTGCACTGAACGTTTTTTTTCAGTTTTTATCCTTTATTTGTTTTTTCCCTTTTCTTTTTTTGTTTTCTTTGCACCACATTACTCTTTTTCTAAGCTTCATTTGCAACTCAGAAGCTGTTCTGGACAGGCCCGATTTTTCTGGTATTATGTGCTTAAATGTCTAAGGTTAAATGTTCCTTGTAGGATGTTTCACCGACGGGGAAGCGAGACCCAGAGATGTGTATTTTGTCTGCTCTTCTTGACCTATTTCAAAATGTATAATGGTATTTAAAATTGTTTCGTTAAATGTGAAGGGTCTGAATGTCCCATATAAACGACACTCTCTGTATGCTGATCTGAGACACCAACCCCCTGACGTGGTGTGTCTTCAGGAAACCCACTTTAAAACGTCTGCCCACCCTAAATTGTACCTCCCACATTACTCCCATCACTTCCACGCCACGGCTCCTGTGAAAGCGAGAGGAGTCTACATCCTAATTCATCAGAATGTGGTTTTTACCTGCACAGGGTGATCACCGACCCTAATGGGCGATACCTCTTTCTAATATGTGATATAAATTGTGCCCCGTATACCATCGCTAATTTCTACTGTCCTAATACTGGTCAACTCACCTTCCTCCGTACAGCAATGGTTAAGTTGCTTGAAGTCTCCTCGGGACGACTCGTGATCTGTGGAGACTTTAATCAATCCCTTGACTTGCCGCCCCGATCTACCAGAGTGCAGCGGTCTGCAGCGTGCAACTTTGCTGCTCTTTTGGCGGAGTTCCAACTATTTGACATCTGGCGCATTTTGCACCCTGATGACTGTGACTATTCTTTTTACTCAGGAGCGCATAAAACTTACTCCAGAATAGACTACTTCTTTGTGACGGCGGACCTACTGAATTTGGTATCTGATTGCAAACTGGGCTCTATGTCTTGGTCAGACCACGCACCTATCACTCTACAACTCCCTGACTCCCGTGCCCCTACGGGACGATCACCCTGGCGTTTAAACGAGTCCCTTATGTCCCGTCCGGAGGTTGTAGAGGATGTTCAGCGCACCTTAGAGAATTACTTTAAAGAGAACACCACCCCAGACGTGAACCCCCTTACTATATGGCAAGCACATAAAACGGTAGTGAGAGGCGTACTAATTAAATGGGGCTCATATTTTAAAAAGCAGAACTCTTCCCATAGACTGACCTTACTGCACCAAATACACCAAGCCACGACCCTACATAAGAAACAAACAGACCCGATTACACGATCCACCTTAGTTGGACTCCAACTGCAGTTGACGGAAATGGATAAACGAGATTACGTATGGGCGGCGCGCAGGTTGCGAACTAAGATGTATCTGTACAATAATAAGACGAGTAGGATAATGGCCAATAGATTAAGAAAAAAGGTGGCGAAGTCTAAAATTGATCATCTGACAGCTGCAGACGGATCAGCGCGCTACCACCCTCAGCAGATTGCAGATTCTTTTGCCGAGTATTACTCCACTTTGTATAATTTAAAACACGAGACCACGCTGCCTCAACCCAATGTATCGGAGATTTTTCCTTTCCTCCAGCGCCTGCACCTACCTTCATTGCCGGACACATATCTTCCCAATCTAATCTCCTCTACCTCTCTGACAGAACTCACCTTGGCCCTATCCTCCCTCAAATCTAATAAAGCACCGGGCCCGGACGGTTTCACGGCAGCCTACTATAAATCCTTTTCAGCTTGCCTTAATGCCCCTCTCCTCTCTGCACTAACTCACATATTTAAATCGGGGACCGCAACTACTGATTGGTTGTCCGCTACTATAGTAACTATCCCCAAAACGTCTCCACCTGCAGATCAATGTTCCAAATATAGACCTATATCTCTTATTAATGTAGATGCTAAACTTTATGCTAAGATACTAGCTACCAGACTAGTCGACGTCATGCCCCTTCTAATAGCTGATGACCAGGTTGGGTTTATCACATCCAGACAGGGCCCTGATAACACTATCAAGGCTATGGCTTTGATGGACCATGCTATGCGATCCAACACACCGACTCTGATGCTTTCGCTAGATGCCGAAAAGGCGTTTGACCGACTCCATTGGGTGTTCTTGGAACACACTCTACTGAAATTTAATTTTCCCTGAGAGTTTATTGGAGGTATTTTGGCGCTATATTCCTTTCCAAATGCCCGTGACTTAACAGCAGGTTTTCAGTCCTCCGTGATTTCCATAACGAATGGCACCAGGCAGGGCTGCCCTCTCCCCCCATTCTATACGCACTAGCACTGGAACCGCTTGCACAAGCTATAAGACAAGCTGATGAGGTGGAGGGTCTTATGGTAGGCTCTTCGGCTTATAAATTAAGTCTTTTTGCGGATGACATCCTACTTACGTTGACCAATCCCCTTACCTCCTTGCCTGCCCTTCACTCCATTTTAGAGACATATGGGAAATTGTCTTACCATAAAATTAATGTTCATAAAACCCAAGCCCTACCATATAGTATCCCGGTCTCTGATCTAGCCTCCCTCAAACGAACCTACCCATATGACTGGCGTAATAGCTCCCTGACATATTTGGGAATCAAGCTGACATTTACCAAATCCCAACTTTTTGCGCTTAACTATACAGCTCTTCTTGCTCTAACCTCTAACCTGTGTCAACAATGGTCTAATGTAGAGATATCATGGGCAGGAAGGATTAATGTGATAAAAATTATGTTACTGCCTAAATTGTTGTATGTTTTTAGGGCATTGCCGCTAACAGTCCCACTGTCCTTTTTTGCAACTATTCTCTCAACCCTCTCTAACTTTATATGGCGAGGCAGGAGACCTCGCATTAAAATTGCTCTTTTACACCAACCTGTGGCCAGAGGGGGATTGGGTTTACCCAATTTACTCTTGTACTTTAGGGCAGCTGTGATGACGAACCTTGGCCGCCTCTTTACGGGGATTAATCTCCCACAGTGAACTGCCCTGCTCTTACCCTGCACGCTCCCACATGATTTTTTGGGATTTTTATGGATGCCAAAAGCCTCCAGACCGCTACTAAATGTGCTACCTGACTTGGCGACACTTCTCATACGTGTCTGGGATGTGACGCGCTCTGCCCTGACGGCAATACACCCTCTATCTTTGGCCTCCCCCATATCGATGTTTACTCACCTGATCCCTGATTTTGATCCCCGCCCGTGGAGCCGTGCTTTGCTAGGCAAATTATTTTATTTCTATGCCTCACATGACCTTCTTCCCTTCCTGCAGCTCCAGGAGAAACACTCCCTACATGCTAAACTCGGCTTTCATTTTTTGAGGTTACGCTCTTGTCTCTCGCAATACGGTCTGATACATCTCCCCCCCAACTCGGACCTCCTTACTCTGTTTGAAAACTACTGTTTGCACCCCACTCCTGAAACGCGTCTCTTGTCTCTGATATATCAACAGTTATTGACTAAACGGTGGCGATTCCAAGAGACATGGGAACGAGACCTGAATCAATCTTTTACCTCAGACCAATGGAGAGACTGTTTTTTATTGGACTGTAAAAAGATTAGATGTATCTCGCTGACGGAAGCTAGGAAGAAGGTTCTGTACCGCTGGTATATTACCCCCGACAGGGAACACCATTTTAAACCTAACGTTTCTAAGACCTGTTGGAGGTGTGAGGAGGAGGATGGGTCGTTTTTCCATGTATGGTGGTCATGCTCCCGTCTTACAATTTTTTGGAATCAGATAGCCTCACTGAGTTTGGAGGTCCTAGGAGTGGATATTATCCCGTCTCCTGATATTTTTCTCCTTCAAATGTTCCCCTCATCCCTTACCCATTTCCAGAAACAACTCCTAGCCCATATTTTATCTGTCACCACTAATTTCATAGCTTTCAACTGGAAAACAGATAAGGTGCCCACAGTGGGCATGGTTAAAACTAGGATGGAGGAATTAAGGTCCCTTGATGCCATGGCCAGGTCATTGATGGGATTGAAAGGGGTAGGCAAAGATCACTGGACTATTTGGGATACTTATACCGTCACACTTTAGGGTCTTGTTAGGGCTATTTCAGTGACTTATATATGTTGACGTCATATAGTTCGGTGAAGCTGTAATGTCTTGTTATAATATGTTTTATATTGTGGTGCATATCTTTATTTCCCTGTTTTTCCCCTTTTTTGATTTTTTACCCCCTTTTTTCTTTTCTTGAAAACTCAATAAACTTTATACTTAAAAAAAAATAATTAACCCCTTCATTACCAAGTGATTTTTCCAAAAAAACATTGACAGAAACTAGTGTTTTTTTAAAAAAAACAAATGTAATAAATTTTACAGTAATATATATATCTATTACTGTAATAACGTATTTGGCCAGTAGGTTGCTCCATCTACTGCCAAACTGAGTTTCAGAGATTTTAACAGCAGATCTATTTTCTTCTATTCTCCTGCATTGGCTGCTGACAGCTTCTTAAATCCCGATATTTCAGAGCTTTCAGCTGCCTATTTTACAGTTTTAGCTCTCTGTGCATTATGCCCACAGTGTTAAAACTTTGGGGGTAACTTCTGCAGCCCAAAAGCTAATGAAATTTGTTTGCAAACAAATTTCATTTGCTTTTGGGCTGCAAATTTGCATATCGAGAATTCACAATATCGGGGCACCATATGGTGCCTTTGAAGCCCGAGATATCTCGATATCGATAGTGAAGGGGTTAAGTAACCGGTACTGAAAAGTTTGATAATTAACTCAGAAGGGAATGACTCTTATACTTGACGGTGTCACACATGGTACAATAAAATTGTATCCAAACATATCTGCTTTATTATCATCATTATTGACATCATAGGCATGGTTTGTTGTATAAGCAATAGTAACACGACATGTAACTATGCTTCCATTGATTTTGAGTACCTTTTTATACAAGACATTTTAGACAGTAATTCTTTCCGAAATTAACTCCTTCATTAACAATAATGTTTTTTTTCTCCAATGGCTGGTCTGTAATGTCAAAGAAATTAATACCAAACAAACTAAATAATTACATCTCTACTTATAATTCTGGCCCCATGTATGCTAATCCTTGGAGGGAACAACAATATCTTAGTATCTTTTGTCTGTGTCTGCAAACCAAGGTGTAACTAGGCATGTGCACGGCAATTCTTTCATTTCGGACCATTTTGGATCATTTCATTCTGTTTTTTATTTCAGGTGGTTCGTTATGTTACTGCTATTCGTATTTCGGACTAATTAGTTAATTCGGACAACCAGTATTTCTTATTTCATTTGTATTAGTTATTTCGTATTTCGGATTGATTTGTATTTTGTTTCTTTTAGTTATTTCATTTTTATTAGTTATTTCGGAATGTGAAATGGGTTAATTAATAATTACTTAGATTAGGGTAAAAAAAAGATACGTAATCCCTAAAAGATACTTAATCCCTCTGTCCTTCATGATGAAATATATTTCAGCACCAAGGACAAAAGCCAGCCGGTACTACAATAAAATGAAAATACCAGCCGTACTAAAATAAAATACAGCAGGTGCCAAAGTAATTTACAGCCAGTACTACTATAAATATACCAGCTGTACAAAATAATCTATTCAGTGAATGCCGAACACCACTGAAATGCCATGATTTTTGGTGGTTCAGTTCCCCATGGTGCTGTTCTGTGCAGTTTCAGCAGCAGTGAAATTCCCCATAGAGAGGTAATAGTTAATCTATTAAGAGAACATCGTACAGCATCAAAATTTCAGTGATATTCGCTGATTTTCAGTGGTTCAGTTCGACAAGCTTAAACAGGTGAATCCCATAGGTTTCAATGTAAAAAATATTCCCCATCTTAATTAAATATTTATTCAACCATTTATTCTTTTCACTTGCAGCAAAAAGTCTATTTATTAGGATTTTTTAGGCATTTTTCAGGATTTTTTTTGTAAAATTTTGTTGATTAATAATATATTTTAAAACAACAAGGCTTTTTTCTTTGCCAAACGCAGCGGGGTTTTTTTCCTTCCCTTCAGTCTGGCTGCGTTCGGTGGGTGGGTTCAGTGGGTGGGTTCAGTGGAGCTGTTCTCCATGGTGCTGAATAGGTTTCAGCACCAAGAATAGGCGCTGTCTTTGGTACTGAATAGCTTAAAGCACCATAGAAAGCCCACGCCGTATGCTGCAAGAATAAAGGAAAGAAAAAAATATCCTGTTTTAATAAAAAATAGGGTTTTTGCTACAAGTGAAAAGAATAAACGGTGGAATAAATATTTCATTAAAGCAGGGAATATTTTTTACATTGAAATCCATGGAACATGGAATTATTTTGGTACTGGCTGTTATTTTCATTGGACTACCACCTGGTATTTTATTTTGGTAACAGGTTGGTATTTTTATTGTGGTACCGGCTGGTATTTTTATTGTGGTACTGGCTGGTATTTTATTTTGGTACCGGCTGGTATTTTCATTTTGGTATCGGCTGGTATTTTCATTGTAGTACTCGCTACATACAGGTCTGGCAAATTGTAATCAGTTCATTTCAGATCAATTGGGAGTTTCTTTAGTTGGATGCTATCAGAATAGGCTATTAGCAATTTCTATGTTTCCAAATCGCCAAATAGAAGATTATTCATCTGCATATCTATTTGGTTTGAAACAAATCACACATGTCTACTGAGTACAAACCAGGGCTTATTTACAGAATAAGCTTGCAATGCCCTCAGTACATATATTCTGTTTTTAATAAAGTAATTCAATTTACTGTATCTAATCTAGAAACAAAATCCAATCTTTTATCTCTCTCCAGCCACTCTGCAGGGAGCTAAAACAAGCTGCAAATAGCTGCCCCAAACCCCTTTAACAAAATGTTCAAACACATTACTATTGCAGGACAACAGTCAGAAATAGTTCAGAATTCAGGGAGAGCTCTAGCATCACTCACTGCTGTAAAATAATAACATTCAGGGGATTGGCATTAAAATATAATATCTCCTTTTTTGAAATGATATAGATCAGTGAAAAACTGCTGATCTATATAAAAGGGAGAGATGCTTTGTCAAATGGGCAAAATGTTTTAGGGATAGTGTTAGGACTGTGAATGCAAGAAAAAGTATTATATTTATAATGATATGCATTTAAAGATACAGTAGTGTAATTTTCTTTAACCCTTTCACTACTGAGAGGTTTTTGATTAACCCCTGATGGTTTTCCCGAGTGTGTCTCGGGGTAAATTTCACTGCTGAGAGCGGTAACCCCGAGACACACTCAGGTTGTATACATTACCTGTCCATGCACTCCCTTGCTGATCCCCGCAGCCTCCTCCGGCGATCGTGACCTCATACTTCCTGGATTCCTTCTCGCAAGGAGGGAACCAGGAAGTATGAGGTCGCGATCGCCGGAGGAGGCTGCGGGGGACATTGAGGGAGCGCAGAGACAGGTGATGTATCCAGCGACATCCTGAGTGTTGCTCGGGGTTACCACTTCCAACATAGGAATTTAACCCCGAGCCACACTCGAGATACCGCTAGGGGGGGCACAAAATTAAAATCAAAGCAGGAAAAGGATTTGGGAATAATCATAGACTTCAAACTAAGTAACAATGCCCAATGTCAAACAGCAGTCGCCAAGGTATTGGCATGCATTAAAAGGAGAATTTTGCCTCTTTATAAATCAATGTTAAGACCGCACCTTGACTATGCCGTGCAATTGTGGGCACCTGTTTTAAAGGATATTATGGAGCTAGAAAAAGTGCTAAGACAGGCAACTAAATTAATACGGGGAATGTAAGATTCAAGATATGAGGAAAAGCTAACAAGCTTACAACTGTTTAGTTTAGAAAAACGGCACCTTGGAGGGGATCTGATAACTTTATATAAATATATAAGGGGTCATTATAAACCATTGCCTGGAAACCTATTCATTAATAGGACTATACACTGGACACGAGGTCACCCATTTAGACTGGACGAAAGGAAATTCAGCCTAAGGCATAGGAAGGCTTATTTTACAGTGAGAACAATAAAGCTGTGGAATTCTCTGCCTGTTGAGGTAGTTGGGTCTGAGACTGTACTAACTTTTAAACAACGACAGGATGACTTACTGCAAAAACATAATATTAAGGGTTATAATATATAGCATGTGGGTAAAAGCTGCTTGATCCAAGTAAATCTTACTGGCATTCTGGGGTCAAGAAGGCCTTTTTTTCCCAGTGTGTTGCATATTGGCGAGTGCTTCAGACTGGGTTTTTTGCCTTTTGGATCGACAGCAGTAGGTGATGTGTGAAAGGCTGAACTCAATGGACGCATATTCTTTTTTTCAGCCTATGTAACTATGTTTTGATGCAGTGAAGGTCAGATGGGGCAGCGCCCTACCATTTATTTTTTTGCAAATAAAAATTTAACACTATAATATTTTTATGTTGGGTTTTTGTGTCATTTAACATGTGCCTGATTGATAAAATGTGTTATATCCTTTTAAGCAGAGTCCTTGTCACCTCAAGCATTGCTAGGCAGAGTAAAAAAAAGGTAATCATTTGTTTTGGATTGCATCCAGAAATCTGATAAGGGCTCTAGAGTAGATCATAGAAACCACATGGGTGTCAAACAAACCTGCCCAAAGCTAGTGTCTGAGGCATCAATGTAGATCTTTTCTGCTTCCCACACCAGGTGCCTGCTTTAACCTCTTAATAACAAAGGCACAGTCACACTTGCCTTAATGAGCTAAATAGCAATTATAAACACATTTACAATTTTTTTTTCTTTCAAACACTGACGTTTTGCATTCTGAGAGTTATTTTAGAAAAATGAGGTAGGATTAGGCAGTCAGTTATTTCTTTCCAGTAAATAATAATAATAATGATGTCACTTTTTCACTTTTAGACTGAATAATGTTTTATCTAGACATTTTGTATCTATTTTCTGGAATACCCTTGAAATTATTGAATTTGCTTCAAAAGGCCAATATATTTGCCTCATTAATAAGAATATGACTATATCGTTTATTCTTTATATATATGGGATCGTCCACATATTTTGGATGTAGTAATGCCATAAAGAGATAATCCTATAAATGATCAAAAACATTAAGGTTTCCAGTCTGGCACCCTACCAACTTGAAATGTCACCAGCCACCACTTATTGATTGCTATTCTAAGATTGAAAAGTGCATGATTTATATTGTTGGGATAAAAAGGTGTAGATAGTATATTGTGTCCCACATCATGCATGACTTTAACCTGGACCTTTATGTCATGGAGCTGATGTAACGCTCCATGCTTCAAACCCCAAGAGACTTTATGTTCATTTATATCGTGTGGTTTTAAATATATTTTACATCGTTTGGTTTTAGTTTAATTTAGTTTAGTGTAAAATGGCATAGATTTGGTTTTAAAAATACTTATATTCCTGTAGGTAAATGTGTTTTTTTGTATACAGTAAACAAGCTTTACTGCTGTGTAATTTATGCACCAGGGCTTTTCCCATAGCTGCATGTTTAATTCAAGGGATCTCTGATAGTGTTTCGTGTTTAACCACTTGGCTGCTATGGACGCGCTCAGCGCGGCCAGCCAAGTGGTTCCGTTCTCCTGTGCTACGGACGCGCTCAGCGCGTCCGAGCACAGGAGGCAGCAATCTGCCGGATTCCGGCGGATTGCTGCGCCCCCCCCCCCCCGGTGCGGGCTGACATCTTGGATGTCAGCCCAGCACTCGGGAGCCCGGCGGGGACATTAGGTGTCATCGCGGCGACACGATGACACCTAATTCAGGCGCCCCCCCCCGCATGTGCGGAGGAGGCGCCTGAAAGGGAGGGGGGGAGGTCCTTCGGACCTCTCTCCCTCCCGATCGCTGGGGCAGGGGGTTAAAACAGACACCGCTTGGAAGGGCACAGCCTGCCCTTCCAAACGGTGGCTGTCATTAACCCCTGGGGTGCCGGATCACGAATCGGCGCTGAAAAGCGCCGGTTCGTGATCCTTTCCCGGAGCTGGCCGACATCTTGGATGTCGGCCAAGCCTCCGGGAACTCCCCCTGAGGACTGGCATCATCGTGCATAGCACGATGACGCCAGTCCTGGAGTTAACCCTAGCTGCCACCAACGGTGGAGATAGGGGGTTCCAATGAACTCCCTATCTCCCGATCCGTGGCAGCTAGGGGTTAAATTTTGGTACTGTTGGATCGGCCAGAGCATGGCCGTTCCAACGATACCAAACACTACTGTGAAAAATGTTGTAAAAAAAAAAAAAAATTAAAAATAAAAATAAATGTAAAAAAACAAGTTTTTTTTTTTTTTGGGTTTGTTAATGCAGCAATATTGTTCCCATTTCAATTATAATGTGAACAATGATGCTGCACTAATGATTTTTGTATGCGGTGCGTTTGTTAAAAATCGTGTAATTTTCCACAAAAAAAAATGTAACAAGACCCCATCTCTACTTTTTTTAACAAGCGCACCCCATACAAAATATAACCGCAATTGCTCTCATGTTAAAATGTGAAAAAAAAACACTTTACACGTTGTAAATTATTGAAAATTCATATTTTATTGCATTTTTTGTTATAATAAACAGACAGGTCATGACGTATACATATAATAATGACATATTATGAATCTGCCGAGTCTGACGGAAAGAACGATATATAATATGTCTGGGTCATATACTAAAATAAGCCTTCAAAATGCGTTTAAACATGATGAGCAAAATCTGTAAAAATTACCTCAGCACAGAGGCAGGAAAAGCCTCAGCAGCGAAAGGGTTAATCTGATGTGTTAGAACAATGGATATACAAATGTTGTGTGAGCTGAAGGCTAGAGAATGTAAAGAATGTTTATTGTAAATAACTGACCTAATGTAATTAGTATGGGTATGCAAATTATAACTAGTAATTAGTATGGGTATGCAAATTATGACTAGTAATTAGTATGGTTATGCAAATTATGACTGTTGGACTTCAGCATAAATGGTGGTTGTTCATTAAAAAGTCAGCGAACTCTCAGGAGCTCAGAGAGAGAGGATCCTGTTTTAAAGCATACAGCCGCGCCTGGTGTCTTTATTTCAGCGACGCTACACTATACACTATCACCCTCAGAAGGCAGAGAGAGGCCTTCTGGAGATTCCTAATGGCTCCAGGGCAGAGGAACAGAAGCAGGCAGGTCAAGCTGCTTGAGGCGCTGAGGACAGCGCTCCCAGTAGCCGGGCTGACCGCAACGAAGGGGTGTCTGGAGAGCCAGGACAGACAGAAGGGAACGGTTCCTTCACACTTTATTATTAGTGATACTGGGAAATATGCCATTTTGTTCACTACAGTAAATGTGGTTAATGTCAATTTACGATTACACATATGAGCTGCTTAATTATGGTCTATATCACTGATTATGGGTATTTGCAGTAAATATTATGAAATTTTTAGCAATGGGGAAATTAAAAAAGTACCAGAAATATTTGAACATAATGGGTTATATTCCAAATCATCTTTTAACCCCTTCACTGCTGAGCCACTTACATGCCTGTGTGCTGAGCTCATTTTTACCGCTTTTGCTCATCATGTTTAAATGCGTTTTGAAGTCAGTTTTATTATACCACCCAGACAAAAAATAGATATATTTCTTTCCCAGCAGACTCGGCAGAGTCATAATATATCATTATTATATGTATACGTCATGTCCTGCCTGTATATTATAACAAAAAATGCAATAAAATTAGAATTTTCTATAATTTACAGCATGTAAAGTGTTTTTTTTCTCTTTTTATCATGCGAGCGTTTGGTATTATATTTTCTATGGGTTGCACTTGTTAAAAAAAATAGAAATGGGGACTAGTTACATTTTTTTGGGGGGAAATTACGTGTTTTTTAGCAAACGCCCCATAGAAAAAAATCGTTAGTGCAGCATCATTGTTCACATTATAATTGAAATGTGAACAATATTGCTGCATTAACAAAACGAAAAAAAGTTTATTTTTTTACTTATTTTTATTTATTATGTTTTTACACTTAACATTGTCATATTTGGCATCATTGGAAAGGCCATGCTCTGGCCGTTCCAATGATACCAAACATTTACCCCTAGCTTCCACAGATCGGGAGCTCTCCACCATAGGTGGCAGCTAGGAGTTAACTCCAGAACTGACGTCATCGTGCTATGCGTGATGAGGATAGTCATCGGGGGGAGATCCCAGAAGCTTGGCTGACATCTTCGATGTCGGCCAGCTCCGGGAGGGGACCGCGATACGGTGCCTGTTGACGCCGAATCGCGATCCAGCCCCCTAGAGGTGAAAGGCAGCTGCCGCTTGAAAAAACACATAACTTACCATTTTTCAAAAATTCAACTGGGGGGGCGAAAAAAGGGGGTTGAATATTTTAAATATTTTTAACAGAATACCTATATCTTAAAAACAGAAGATGGTACAGACGTGAAAATCGGTTTTTAGATTCATCTTGACAAATAAAAAAACCACGTATTTAACCATTTTCTGAAATTCCTTGGGGGGGCAAAATGGGGGGGTTGAATACTTTTATCATAAATGCGAAAGTCCTGACTGACTCCTCAACGCCCAGCTGAAACCGTTTAACCTAGGAATGTGAAATTTTGAAGGTGCACTGTTTTTATGATTTAGGCGCCCACTAAGGAAGGATTTTTGGAAAATCCACCCATAAGGGGGTGAAAAAGGGGGTTGACTATTTTAAACAGGATACCTATAGCTCAAAAACAGAAGATGCTACAGATGAGAAAATCGGTATTTAGATTCGTCTTGAAAAATAAAAAAACACGTATTTTACCGTTTTTCAAAAATCCAAGTGGGGGGCGAAAAAAGGGGTTGAATATTTTAAATTTTTTAAACAGGATACCTGTATCTCCAAAACAGACGATGTTACAGTCCTGAAAATTGGTATTTAGATTCGTCTTGAAAAATAAAACACGTATTTTACCATGTTCTGAAAATTCCTTGGGGGGGAGCAAAAACGGGGGTTGAATACCGCTATCAGTATACCTATATTTCAAAAACCGAAGATGTTACAGGTGTGAAATTTGGTATTTACAATCTTCGTGAAAAAAACAAACATGTTTTTGCCATTTTCCACAAATCAATTGGGGGGGGGGGTCGGGGGAAAGGGGTCTGAATATTTTTATCATTATACCTATATTTCAAAAACCAAAGATGTTACAGACGTGAAATTTGATATTTACAATCTTCTTCAAAAATAAAAACAGGTGTTTTGCCATTTTCCAAAATCACAAGGGGGGATGAAAAAAAGGGGGGCTGAATACTTTTAAACAGGATACCTATATCTCAAAAACAGAAGATGTTACATACGTGAAAATTGGTATTTAGATTCGTCTTGCGAAATAAAAAAAAACCTATTTTACCATTTTCCAAAATTCAGTGGGAGGGGGCAAAAAGGGGGGTTGAATACTTTTATCAGTATACCTATATTTCAAAAAACAAAGATGTTACAGGTGTGAAATTTGGTATTTACAATCTTCGTGAAAAAAACAAACATGTGCTTTGCCATTTTCCACAAATCCAAATAAGGGGGGGGTCGAGGGAAAGGGGTCTGAATACTTTTATCAGTATATCTATAGTTCAAAAACCAAGATGTTACAGGTGTGAAGTTTGGTAATTACAATCTTTTGAAAATAAAGAAACACGTGTTTTACCATTTTCCAAAAATCCAAGTGGGGGGGGTAAAAAAAAGGGGTGAATACTTTTAAACAGGATACCTACATCTCAAAAACAGAAGATGTTACAGATGTGAAAATTGGTATTTAGATTTGTCTTGAGAAACAAAAAAACACCTATTTTACCATTTTCCAAAAATCCAGTGGGAGGGGAAAAAGGAGGGTTGAATACTTTTATCAGTATACCTATATTTCCAAAAACCAAAGATGTTACAGGTGTGAAATCTGGCACTTACAATCTTCTTGAAAAATAAAAAAACACATGTTTTACCATTTTCCAAGAATCCCACGTGGTGGGTGAAAAAAGGGGGGTGAATACTTTTCAACAGGATACCTATATCTCAAAAACAGAAGATGTTACAGACGTGAAAATTGGTATTTAGATTCGTCTTGAAAATAAAACAACATGTATTTTACCATTTTCCAAAAATCCAGTGGGGGGGCATAAAGGGGGATGAATACCTTTATCACTATATAGTGCAGGAGGGGTGGGGTCGCGCCTATTCCCCGAAGGGTTGGCTGCAACCACCAAATGCATCCAGCCCAACAACATGTGTAGAACACAACAAAGAAAAAAATGTCATCTGCGCTTACTCCAATTATACCGTGTGAAATTAAACACAATTAGAGGTTTGGTTTCTTATCAATGGCCATTATAAGACTAGCTCGCCCGCCAACGTCACGGCACCTCTAAAAGGGCGAGTCCTAACCAAAATGAAACCACAGGCTGCTACATAGCAAACCACAGGCTGCTACATAGCAAACCATACCTGCTCATGCTGCTTGTCAAACATGAGGTGGACTGGTGGGCCTTTATTTATGCTCCCCCAGAGACAAAATCCACTTTGGGATCAAAACAAAGACACGGAGCGGAGTCTTGCTGCAGGATGACCTGGCTGGAAGTACATTGAAACATACATAGTGCAGGAGGGGTGGGGTCACGCCTATTCCCCAAAGGGTTGGCTGCAACCACCAAATGCATCCAGCCAACAACATGTGTAGAACACAACAAAGAAAAAAATGTCATCTGCGCTTACTCCAATTATACCGTTTAGAGTATTTAGAGGTGCCGTGACGTTGGCGGGCGAGCTAGTCTTATAATGGTCATTGATAAGAAACCAAACCTCTAATTGTGTTTAGTTTCACACGGTATAATTGGAGTAAGCGCAGATGACATTTTTTTCTTTGTTGTGTTCTACACATGTTGTTGGGCTGGATGCATTTGGTGGTTGCAGCCAACCCTTCGGGGAATAGGCGCGACCCCACCCCTCCTGCACTATGTCTGTTTCAATGTACTTCCAGCCAGGTCATCCCTGCAGCAAGACTCCGCTCCGTGTCTTTGTTTTGATCCCAAAGTGGATTTTGTTTCTGGGGGAGCATAAATAAAGGCCCACCAGTCTACCTCATGTTTGACAAGCAGCATGAGCAGGTATGGTTTGCTATGTAGCAGCCTGTGGTTTCATTTTGGTTAGGACTCGCCCTTTTAGAGGTGCCGTGACGTTGGCGGGCGAGCTAGTCTTATAATGGCCATTGATCAGAAACCAGACCTTTATCACTATACCTTTATTTCAAAAACCAATGATATTACAGGTGTGAAATTCAATATTTACAATCTTCGTGCAAAAAAACACCCATGTTTTACCATTTTCTGAAAATCCAGTTAAGGGGGGTGGGGGAAAGGGATGTGAATACTTTTATCAGTATACCTATATTTCAAAAACCAAAGATGTTACAGGTGTGAAATTTGGCACTTACATTCTTCTTGAAAAATAAAAAAACAGGTGTTTCACAATTTTCCACAAATCCCAAGTGGGGGGGGGGGGGAAAGGGGGGTTCTACCAAAAAAAAACTCAAGTTTCTCTTAAAAAACAATTTTAACAAATCCTAAAATCCACGCGAGCGAAGCCGCGGGCAAAAGCTAGTCTATAATAAACACCTGCAAACTGTTCAAATGCATCCCTTCACACACATTCCGACACCACAGTCACAGTCTCTACCTTCACATGGAAAAATCTTAGACACTTCCTTGCATATTGTGGCACTGCAAACAAATGCATACAAGTATTCCTTTGTACATACATAGAAGTACAGCTCTGCACATACATTTTCTTTTCCCATTTTCATAAATAAATACACTACTGTTTGCTGAATTACAGGCTGAGCAATCTATGTTTTTACTTACGGTGATAAAACTCCTACCACCAATCTTTCCAGCAGGTGTGTGGTAGGATGGTTTAATATCAATAGGTTGCCATCTAGTGGACATAGGGAAAAAGCAATGCAATGATTAACCCTTTCACTACCAAAGTCGAATTAACTTGATATTTCATAATAATACAATCAATAGCAAATCAAACCCCATTTGATTACCTTAGTAAAGAAAAATTAGTGTGTCCCATATGGAGAAACAACATCCTTTGGTTTTTCTCGCTACAGTCTCCCTGTATTACTGTAAACACACTGCAAAAAGCAGCCACAAACCTCACTGTAACAAATAAGTAAAAAAATGTTACAGCTGCATTACAACAGTCAGGGAGAGGGAAGAATACAGGTAATCTGGGGTCACTCACTGCTCTGAAGGATAAGACTCAGTGGGTTATAATGACTGAAAATCCCTGTAGAGTACACATTCAAGGTGTTATTGTGATTTTCATACAAAGACAGTATGCCACATACCGATATTATTTTTATATTCTACTGGTATTTTTGGAAGCTGCATTGCTAATAATCTCATGATCTGTACAAATCTCCAAAAGCAGGAGATCTGACCATTTTTATTATCTACCATTATCACATTTACTGTATTTGACTCAAAGGCCATTTCTGCCTGTATACTGATAATGCAGACCCCGTGTGAAATTGTGTAACATAAGGGATACCATTTAGAGTTCAGTATTTTTCATTCCAACAATGTTTCTGAAAAGGATAAATGAATACATAAAAATTAAAAAATGAGCAAGTTTACATGTATTTTTTATTTAATCTCGGAACAACGATTTCTGTGCAAAAATTCTATTTCACCATTTAACTATCAGCTTTGCATCCCAGGTTTCAAATAAATGTCATGATAAAAAAATTAACAAAGCATTTGGTAGTGGAGTGGTTAAGGCACCTAACTGAAATAGACGCTCAAAATCGATGCCTTATATATTTATTAAGGAACAACATAGTAAAAATAGAGACAGCACAGTGTTATTTTCAAAAGGTGCACTAGTGTCACCTGTTGTGTAATACATGAGATGAGCATCAAAAACAAAAGTTTCAGGCGCGGAACCCTCCCCTCATCATAATGTGGCATCCTGTGATCTATAATCAGCAACATGCCATGTGTAAAGTCCAAAATATGGCTGCCAGAGTACTTCCTGTTTACAGTGGTAATAAAGTTGTAGTTTACGCCAGGTCATTGAAGTCCGGTTTTCCACAGAGAAAATGTAGCATGTGGTGAATTAAAGATGGCCACTAGAGAGTTTACTGTTAGGGTAACAAGTGGTAGAGGATGTGTGTACATCAGCTTCATTAAGTCCCAAGGAGACCAATTAAGCTGTCTAGGGGTATAGTAATGATGGACGTCAGAGAACGTCTGGAGAAGTAAAGATGGCCGCAGAGGACTTCCTGTTTAGGTTATTCCATATTTGCGGTGCTCTGTAGGAAAATGAGAATCAAACAACTTTCTGTTTGTATTGTGGTATTGCAAGCAAGGTGCCAGTCCTAGATCGGAGGTTATAGGATGAGGGGACTGCTAGGGGAAGCAATCTATTCAGGTAGGGTGGTAGCTTCCCTGAAAATCTCATAAAAATCAGATTGGAAAGGTGAAGGGTGCATCTGGATTCCAGCGACGGTCAGTTTAGCGCTTTTAAGATGGTCACAATGGTGGGTCATGTAGTTACATTGTATAACTCATTCTGTCACTTTGTGCTACAATATAGTTGTCACGCTCCTGCTATGCCCCCTGGTGGGGAGAGCGGAGCTCATCAGCTTGGTGGATTTTTGGGCTAAATCTGCAGACCATCTCTCATGGGCTGATAGTCTGTGGTCACATGATTCTGCTCAGCCCTATACATAGGGCCAGCAGTTCTCTTGTTCCCTGGTTCAGGATAGGTTTCCCTCTCTGAGTACCTGCAAGTTATTTTTTGTGTATGACATCTGGCTATCGCTCTGGTTATTCTCTTGTCTACTCCCTGGAACCTGCATTCTGATTTCTTGTGATTTGACCTCGGCTATGGTATGGTATGGTATGACCATTCTATATTCTTGTTCAGGTTCTGTATTGCTCTGTATTCTAGTCTTTGTCTGTACTGTCCAGTATCATAGTTTGTTCTGTATAAGGGGCCAACAAAGGACCTCTTGGTTGTTTAAGGGTTCTATGTTTGATGCTGGGCATTTCTTGTTCTTGTTCTGGTTTCTCGTACCCTCCTGTCTTATTTTGGCGTTTCACCCCTACCCTGTAATCTGTATAGTCAGAAGACCACTCAAGGATCTTACCCCAAAGTGCAGGGCTCCCCATCGTGTCTGTATCCTGTCTGATCATCTCTGGTCCTATGATCACTGTGTGCTGGGTTTTGCATCATGCAGCAAGGCACATACCTGCCTAAAGGGCTTAATACTACGCAACCTAAGGGCCCCCTTACCATTTGTAGGGGGACCCCATAACAGTAGTAAGTTTATGAAGGTTCCTTTTTCAGGGCAGCTTCATACACTACATTTCCGTATTCAATGACCAGCATAAGCATTTGTTGTACTGTTTTCTTACCGTAGGGCTAAGGCAAAATTTGTTCCTCTACAGGGCACCTAGTTTGGGGCAGCATCCCATCAGCTGAAGATTTACGCAGTCAGATTACGTTGCCCCAGCTGCTGCAGCGTAAGAAAAAATATAGTCCCAACCGTCCCCAAGTACATTGTCTAAATGTCAGCTTAGCAAAATTACTTGCATTACAGCTGCTGCCTTTCCAGCTGGTGGACTCTGCTTCCATCCGGGAATTTGCTGAATGTGCTGTACCACAGTGGCAGGTTCCAAAACACCATTTCTTTTCACAGAAGGCCATTCCAGCACTATACCAGCACGTGGAAGACAATGTTATGGAGTCATTGGGAAAGGAAGTCAGCAGCAAGGTGCACATGAGTTTAGACACGTGGTCCATCAAGCATGGACAGTGTCATTACATTTCCTTCATGGCACACTGGGTAACTCTGCTTGCAGCTGTGAGGGATCCAGGATGGGGCTCTGTGCTGGAGCTTGTTCATCCACCACGCCTCCAGAAAGCTGCTTGTATGAGGTCTGTCTGCTCCACCACCACCTCTCCCTGTTCCTCCTCCTCCTCTGTCTCTGGTGAAGTGGCAGTTAAACCAATGCGTGGCAGGGGCTTCGCAATGGCTCAAGCAAAAAGATGCCATACTGTGCTTGAGCTGGTTTGTTTAGGGGACAGGAGCGACACCGGGCCAGAAATTCTGTCAGCTCTGCAGGGGCAGGTGCAGAGATGGTTAACACCACGCCAGCTTCAGCTGGGAATGGTCATCTGTGATAATGGCAGCAGCCTTCTCTCCGCCCTACACCAGGGTAAGTTGACACATGTACCATGCCTAGCACATGTCCTAAATCTGGTGGTACAGCATTTCCTAACCAGGTACCCAGTGCTGGCAGAGCTTCTCTGCCAGGCCAGAAAAGTCTGCAGCCACTTCAGATGGTCATTCCCAGCAATTGTTCACCTGGCAGAAAGTCAAAGAGAATTACACATTCCAACAAACCTTCTGATCTGTGACATGCCCACCAGGTGGAACTCAACAATAGCAATGCTGCAGCATCTGCACAAGCAGCAGAGAGCCATCAATGAGTACCTGTGTGAGTATGGCACATGGACAGGTTAAGGTCAACTTGGTTTTTTCCCCCACGCAGTGGCTGATGATCAAGGATGCATGCACTGTACTGTCACCATTTGAAGAGGCAACAAGGATGGTGAGCAGGGACAGTGCATGCATCAGTGACACAATTCCTTTAGTGTTCCTGCTGGAGCACACTCTGTGGGGAATTATAGATGTGGCACTAGAGGCAGAGCAGCAGGAGGAAGAGGAGGCCTTCCCTAGCTCTCAAGGCCCCAGTCTTTACGTAGACAGCATTCCTGCAGGTCCTCCGATCAGACAAGAGGAGGATGAGGAGGAGGAATATTTAAGTAGTGGGGGCATTGAAGGTGGGGATTCCTCAAGGGAGGGTTTTGTGTGCCCAGAAACCCAAGGACTAGTACGTGGCTGGGAGGAGGAAGTGCACGATGGGGTCATCCTCATTGACCAGGAAGACTCGGATGCTAATGCCACCTCCAACCTACACTGCATGGGCTCCCATATCCTGCAAAGCCTGCTAAAGGACCCCAGGATTTGTGCTATCAAGGAGAGGGATCATTACTGGTTGGCAAGCCTTCTTGATCCTGTCGGGTATATTACAGAAAGGAAAAATTAAAATGGATGTCTGTAGCCATTTTGTTTTTAAAGACAGTTTTTTTTCCTTTCAATTTTCTCTAGGTTTAGAAATGAACGAGATTTTTTTTACAGAGTTCATTCCTGGGTGAAGTCTTTTATATTTTTTTAAGAAGTGCCAGACATGAAGGAATCTAGAATGTTTTTGTGTGATAATGCTAGAGTTAAGTGCTAAGATGTGTCATAATTAAATTTATTGGTCTGTCTTAAGTTTTTAAAACAAAAGATATTTTGTCTTTGGGTATAGGAATAAGAGTTAATATCTCTGTAATATAGATTTATATTCACAAAATATATGTTTATAATCAAGGTATATTTTATTATATTTACAGTAGGAAATATATACTCCAATAAATATTGTAGAAAGTATATAATTGGTAAATAATAAAAATTACTAAAGAATAGATTCTGTTGAGTTAACCAGAAAAGAATCCAGGTGATAGTAAGTAATTTCAAAAGGGAGTGAGGATATAAATCAGATATGATAGGTAGAGACACAGTGTCTATACACTGGGAGAAGAGAAGGTCTTTGTGTAGATTGACCTTTTGACCCGAGATAAGAATATTAAAAAGAAATGGTGGAATTAATTAAGAAGTGCAATACTGCCCTCTAGAGGATAGTAAATATTAGATTTGATGTATTAATAATATTGCCAGTGACGTCAAATTTACTATAATTGAAGTGGCAGTGTTGGTTGCAAATCAGTCAGAGATTCCAGCATTCAGACTCACACCGCAATGCATTCAGATGTCCAGTACACATGACACTCTGAGGGTCGGAGATTCCAGCATTCAGACTCACACCACGATGCAGGCAGATCCCAGGACATGAGGCAATCAAGATTCTCACCAAATCTCTAACTCACATGCATTGATTATCTGATATCGATAATCTTCACATATTCCAAAACAAAGCATCACATAGAAAATTCCAAGACTTATCAACATCCAAATTGGACAGGTAATGTATGAAATTAAGGAATTAATGTAATTATATATATTTGTAGATATTCTTGCAACGTAGACTGAGACTTCTCAGATATTGGCTAACTCCAAAAATTCTAAGTATTTCTATTCTGCAGATAGAAATATGAAGAAGTGGACATAAGGATTTATTCCTAAAAAGGAATGTTGTAAGATTGATACCAATATATATTGAATTTGGAAATTACTGTGATTATAATTAATAAGCAAAGAATTATATAACTACAAAATAAAAAGCAAAAGATTAGAAGTTTAATTCTTGAGATTAGGGGAGGATTCACTAAATAAGATTTTATTACTTATCATTAAATTAGCTCATCTTTTGTTGATCCATGTAGTATAGAGATATATATATATATATCTATAAGAGCTGGCTGGTTAAACATTGTTTGCTGGGAAATGCATGTTGTATTAAGCAGAAATGTTTATTAACCATTTGTGTATTAGTTACTAACTGATAAGGTAAATGATATTAATCATATATGCAGTTACTAACCGGAGATACATATATTGTGAAGCTAGTTTTTATATGCTGATGGATTGTGGTTTATAAATTTTTGTTTATAATATGAGATTTGAAACTTTGTTGTATACGGAATAAATATATATATTTTTTATCCGATTATTGATTATTGTATTTTTCAAAGCAAAACACAGACAATTAAAAGAATTCAGGAGAATTTATAGGAAATATAAACGATTGATATTTGTGTCTCGTATAAGTTTCTTATGAAATAATAGTCTCTGATATATTGGAGGCTTGGCTGATAAGTCCAATATATATAACGTGTTGTATTCACGTGCAGAGATTATATCCGACAATCCACGATACAAGGGTAAAGTTGCAGAGCTCATCCTGCCCGCACAGAGGGAGCACAGGATGAAACAACTTGAGGATGCTCTAAAGCGACACTTGTGTAACACCTTTCCAGACACTGGTAGGTTAACAACTGATGACACAGGTGCTTCTGAGACTGCTGTTTATCAGAGGAAGAGCGGTGAAGGGGGCCACTTGACTGATGCCTTTTCCAATTCTTTTAGTCCACGACGCCCAGGAACGTCAAATGTAGGCAGCCATTGCCAGCGTCTTCACCATATGGTGCAGGACTACCTAGGAGCAAGGGCAGACCTGGATACCTTTACAGCAGATGATCCACTGGCTTACTGGGTGTTGAGATTGGATCACTGGCCAGAACTTAGCCAATGTGCTATGCAGCTACTAGGTTGCCCTTCATCCAGCGTGCTTTCTGAATGGACGTTCAGTGCCGCTGGAGGTTTTGTCACAGACAAAAGAATGCGTCTGTCCATCGATTCTGTAGACCGGCTGACATTTATAAAAATGAATCAGTCCTGGATCAGCAGCTACCAATCCCCTGATGCTGACGTAACTGAATAGATCGGGGATCTCTTCTGCATTCCCAAAACCTCCACTACTGCACTCTTCCACAATACCACAGAGGGGTTACTTACAGTGTGAAGGCACTTGCTCCACCAAAGGCACAATATTTGGGTGCACTGCCACTGACGCTTATACCAGATTCATATCATTTTAATATTGGACCGCAGGGTCCACCACTGCACTTTTCCACAATACCACAGAGGGGTTACGGTGTGAAGGCACTTGCTGCCACCAAAGGCAAAATATTTGGGTGCACTGACGCCTGTACCAGATTCATATCATTTTAATATTTGACCACAGGGTCCAACCCTGCACTCTTCCACAATACCACAGAGGGGTTACGGCGGTGGTGTGACGGCACTGTTGCCGACACTAAAGGCCCAATTTTAAAGCACCTATTGTTACTTTCATCCAAAGCCTGCATAAGTTTCACCATAATTTAGCCAAAAAAAATCACTAAACTTGTTCTGCGTGTCCTAAATCGTCTCCTCTTTTCATACAGGCTGCCGCCCCAGCAGTTGTTTATGAATAAAGGAAAACCATTTACTGTCATTTGAAATGTCATTTTTTTTGTTTTTAAATGTTTCTATACATCCTACAAATCCGCCACTTCACGGGTAGGTTATGGGGACCTCCTAGGCACGATATTTGAAGGAATTTTTCGTTTATATTATTAACCTTTATTTCATGGAAAACTCACTGTTCTTTTAAAAACATTGTTTTTTTTTACTTTTTGTCCTTGTTTCCTGTCCCCCAGGGCACTACCCGGACCCCCATACACCTTCTATGACAAATATCTTGCATATATGCCCTCTTGGAGGGCACTCTAAAAATCAAACTTTCGAGTCCCATTGACTTGCATTGAGTTTGGTTCGTGTTAGAGTTCGTACTCAAACTTTTGAAATTGTTCGAGGTCAAATGCAAACCGATCACGGGGGTGTTCGGCTCATCCCTACTGGGTATCTGAGATTCTGGGCTGTGCTGGGTATGTGAGATTTTGGGCTCTGCTGGGTATGTGAGATTCTGGGCTCTGCTGGGTATGTGAGATTCTGGGCTCTGCTGGGTATGTGAGATTCTGGGCTCTGCTGGGTATGTGAAATTCTGGGCTCTGCTGGGTATGTGAGATTCTGGGCTCTGCTTGGTATATCAGATTCTGGACTCTGCTGGGTATCTCAAATTCTGGACTCTTCTGGGTATGTCAGATTCTGGGCTCTGCTGGTATATAAAATTCTTTTGAGTTTAACTTACTATTAGCAGTACAACATGAGTATAAAAATTAAAATCTAACTAATACTATGCAGCGCTGTTGTTCACTGGCACCCAGTTGTCTGATGGTTTAAAAAATGGCACTTGATGTGTAAATGGTTGCTGACCCCTGGGCTAGGCTATAATGTAACGACGATGGTCTTAATGACCACCAAGGATAGAGACAAGGGTCCGTCACTCTGCCACCGACCACCATTGATCTAGTTCTCCCTCCCTGCAAAAAAAGGTAAACAGAAGAGTGGGCAACATGTATAATTTTTAAATATCTTATTAACATGTATTTAAATAAGATTTAATTTCTATTAATAATTACATTAATTTTTTATATATATATATATATATTTCTCAGCTTTATTGCTCTGGAATTTTGTGATACACTCAAATAGACATTGCTGTGAGTTTTATTGCTTTTTAGCTCTGTGATAGCTCATAGACACTGCACATTACTGAGAGTTATAATAATAAAGGGGTATAATTTATAATAATGGGCTACCTTGATCTACTCAAGTGAAAAAATATAGAGAACCACTACACTAGCGGAGGAGATACCTGGTTCCAGAAGATTTGAAGATGGAGTACTGCATTGGGAGGTTTTATCTTGGCAAATACATTAAGACATGGGATGGGGTAAACAATTAATGTTAAAGAGTTTATTATTGCCTCATGCTATCATCTAGCATCGATTAATGGGAATTTATTATTTCCAAAAGAACCATATTCCTGAAAGACCTCCTTAATTCTTCCAAAATATTAATTACAAAAAGCAAAACATTATCTCCTTGTAAAGCATGATGCTCTAATAGTTAACTTCCTTTTCCAACGCAGATGGATCCTTCTCTGCAGCCCCATCCCTCAAGCTCCTATAACAGCCCCCTTTCAGACATGTTCTATTATGGTCCCTGCCTGTATATCCTTTTCCATTTGATCTCTGGCACCAAGCTCAGCAGTCAAACCCTAACACAAGCCCCAAACCTCATGTAGCATTCCCTGCATATGCAAGAGTGTGGTAGAGATATAACCCAAAAGTGTGTAGTATTGTTACTAAATGAAACTGAATAATAATGTTCATAATAATTACACACAGAAACTAAGGTATTTGCAAATATTTGATAGTAAAATGTAAACAAGTTTGTCATAGAGCAGGGAAGTGCTACATCACAATGGTAAAGCATCATTCTGAACACTCTTGGAGCATGAAAAGTTAGTCCAGGAGCAGGAGGAGGTGGCTGCTTCCAAATACTGGAGGGCACATCCCCAAAACATACGTCTCACACCCACTGCTGTCACTTTCAGCTTTTTTATGCATTGTGTTGTTCTGTTGCTGCTGCTTCCCTCTGCCTTATCCTTGCACTCCTCTCCCACCCAGTCTCCTGCCCATATTCCTCCTCTGTCTGCCTAGTCTGGATGCATCTGTCACCGAGGAGGAGAGAGGCAGGAGCTGTAGCAGGAAGAAGAGGAGAAGGAGGGAGAGGGTTGATCTGTACTGGAAGTTCCTCACCGAATAGGCGGAGGAAATAACAAGGCGAAATGGAATGGGGTTAAAAAAAAACAGAAAGGGAGAGGAGAAAACACCATCGGCAACAAAGAGTTAAATATTTACAGGAAATAAACCTGGTGGAAACAGTGGCAACATCCATGACTATTTGGATTTAACCTGCAGATCAAATCATTTTCCTTTCATTGTGCAGATTTATTGCATTTTTTGAGTTTTTTCTAATTTTTGTCTCTATTTTTTCTCTGTATTTTTTTTTTAAAAAAAATCCAAGGCGACCTGTGATCAGCCATTACTTTCACTGGCAGCCTTAGAGGAATCTCCTGCTTTATTATATTTTTGTGTGTTTCTATGTGGAGGAATCACACTCAGCGCTGGATGTACATTTCAGTGGATAATCTGTGTGTGTGTTTATCTCTGGTCGGTACAAAAGGATAATGTGCTTCCCAGATCTTCATTATTAATTACTATTTTTTTTTTCTTTCTTGAAGACCGTGGTGGCATTTTATTATTATTTATTGTTATTATTTTATTATTTCTCTTGTAGCAGGAGGGGAGGAGGTGGGGAAGGGGAGAGGGAGCGAGGGGTGGCTGCTGGTGTCTTTGGTGCTGCTGCTGCTGCTGCTGCTGCTGCCTTTGCTGCTGCTGCTGCTAGCTTTGGGTGCAATGGATGGCCCAAGGTGCAATGGGTTTCGCAAGAAGAGGAGATCTAAATCCCAAAGGAATAGATCGATGAGGTCCAAAGGAGGATTAGGTGTTTCCAGGACCGGTTCTTTGCTTTCTTCTTCTGGATCTGAGAAAGAAGACAATGGGAACCCGACTGTCTCCTTGTCCAGACCAAAACCCCCCAGGAGAAAGAGGAAAGAGTCCTCTTCAGCTGAAGAAGACATCATTGATGGATTTGCAGTGACCAGCTTTGTGACTTTTGAAGCATTGGAGGTAAGCAGAAGGGTGTATGTGTGTTTTTGCACTGCTGTATGGGGGGTTCATTTGAGGTCCTAATGATTTGGAGTGAGATGGTTTAGGAGAAAGGAGGGGTGTGGGGATTGAGTGTTGTACCCATGCCATTGCATTTTAATCCATTCACTGCAAGGATGGGATTGTGATGGAGTGACACCCAGGGCTGTTATCAGGTCGTACTCCAGACCATCCAGCACATCTGGGGTTAATTTCCATAGTGTTGCTGTGAAAATGGAAATTAGATGCCTGTGCTGGAAGAGATGGGGTGGATTGGTCCACATCCTTAGCAATAACTGGTTAACAATGTGTCCCCTGGGATGTTTTAGAGCTAAACTGTTACTGCTTGCTTGTTTTTAATCTGGATTATTATTAATTTATGTATCTGTACACAACATATATGCATGTTGCTGAGATTGAATTAATGGGAGTTGTCAGATCTTTGTTGCTGAGAAAATGCTAGGATTGTTGTCTTTTATAAAATATTGCAACATTTGGCATCGTGTTCCAGTGTTACAAAAGCACAGTGGTTGACATTCAGTGTTACAATGTTGTTTGTTTTTCCTTTTTAACATGGCAATGTTCTTACTTGCTGGATATGGTTAATGGAAAATCAAATCCTCCCTGCTGACCTGCTGTAATAAAGACTTGTCCTGCTATTGTCTCTACAAAAGTGGGCTTTTTTTGTTATTGTTATTATTAATTTGCCTCCTGACGGTGGATTGTTTCATGTATACTTTGGATACTCAGAGCCCTTTAAAAATAGCAAAATATGAATTACATTACATCTTTTGTGCGTGTCTGGTTTTTCTCCTCTGTTGGCTGATGAGATGAAACTGCAGATTGGACTGTTTGCACTCCTAGGCACTGATTTCTGCAAACTATCTCTTTTGTCTGATTTTTTAAATGTCTCATGGTTTGAATAAGCTTTTTGGAACTCACTTGGAAGTCCAGTTTATAAATGGAATGATTTAAACATTGAACTTTTTCAAAGCTATAATTGTGATAAAGTGCAATGCTGGTAGTGGGTTGAGAGTCAGTCTGGTTTATTGTTTACCCTGGTATAGTACAAGTAATCTGGAGTTATTGTTCAAGGTTATTTTAGTGCAGTATCCTTTATTGAGAATAACTGGTAACACAAGGTCTTCTGATACCTAGCAATGCAAACTCAATATTGTATGCATGTGTTTTAAATGTAAGGATGCAAATCCCCATTGTTTATTGTGTTGCATATCCAAGAATGTTGGTCTAGAATTATTACTGCAACTTTTAATAATTTCTATTGTACGATATTTCTTCAGCACCTCTGAAACATGTCTGAATGTCAGTATAAAGTTGTTTTGCTGCCTCATTTGTTCTACACTTGTGTGTTTATAAATTCTCAGTTACACTATATAATCATCTTAATTGCAACAGCTGTTTATGTTTCTACAACTAAAATAAACACGGTGTTTGGGGTAAATGATTACTAAAAACTGTTTTTGAGAAGTGTGGCCTTTACACATGGGCTCTGTTCAATTTAGAAGTTTGGCCAATCAAAAGACTGCTGGTTTTGACTTTGGCTTCTTGTGATGCTCAGATGGATGTTGTAGAGTTGGCATGGCACAAACAGGATATTTGAAATAAGGGTTTAATGACACATACAGTGTCAATTTGAAAAAAATATAGCGTGCTTATACGTACACCTTTGGTAGTCTGGATTTCATAACCATTGTCATTGTTTTGTATTTTGAATTGTGTGAGAGGCCTAAGGCATTTTGTCATGAATGAATAATGTGTACAAACTTTGCTTAGGCATTTTGGTGTCTGTTGTCGGTGTATATTTATATTGTGTTGTTGAAAAATGTTTATTTGACAAATGTTATGTTGATACATATATATTGTTTGGGTGATTGTTTTTCAACCTGAGAAAACACTTTTAAAAGTTCTCCAAGTTTTGAGATTCAAATATGGAAATAGAGATCATGTGATTTAACGTTAGATGTATTATTTTTTAATATGTATTGACATGTAATTGGATAGATATGGGCAAGTTTGCAGTCCATTTAAGGCTAGGGTCAGACGAGCGCATTTTCTACGGACTGTGCACCCGTGTAGTACGGACGCACTTTTTGACGGCAGTAGTGGCCGCACAGTCCGTTTTTGTGACTGACGTTATTTTGACTGATGTAGGAGGGAAAATAAATTAAAATGAAAAACATTTTGTCCGTCAAAAATGCTGGACGTATAAATGCAGTCTGTCTGACCACGTTCCATCACTCACACACAAAGCTATGCGGACGTTGCAGACGTGGCGCTCTCCGCCCGTCCGTCCTAGTGGTTCAACGTTCTTGCTAACCAGCGTCCGTTTGCCGCGTCCGTAGTGCGTCCATACTTCCGTGCGGCGTACTTTGTGTGTGGGCCTTCATTGGTCATGATTATCTGCTACCATGGACATACTAAAGTGCGGCTACATGGACGTTAACACTGCATTCGTCTGACTCCAGCCTAATCTGGAGATACCAGATTTAACTGGTGACTGTGCAGATATAAAGTAACACTTGATCATTCAGTGGTTTTTAAAATTGCCTTTATATCTATATCTTGGTATATGACATGTTACAATATGACACTTCTACGTGTTGGCTATAGTGCGAGCTTGTATCAACTTCACTGGTTTGTGTGTAAAATCACTGAGCTTATCAAAGTATGAATACAACTTACTATATGCTTATGGTTGAACTATATTTTGCTGATAATATGCACAAATCTGCTGACTACTGATAATTATACCCTGCACATTCACATATGGTTATTTTTGTTTTAAAATGGTAGACATTGTTGACATTTTGGTAAATACTTTATCAATAAATACATTTTCTACACCTTCCAATGAGCAGTCAATATGCATATGGCTTAAACACAATCTTTATAGCAGTTGTAAAACAGAACATATTTTCACCACATTGCCACTATAATTTCAGTTTTGTCCAAAGTTTGTGTGTAAACATGTCAAAACCCTGAAATGATCCTATTACTTGATGTTTGAGGTGAGGGTGAATTATTAATATAGAGTTAAATCCCTGCCAAATTTAAAATAGTTATCCAACTTTGCTTATTTTGACCATTGAATGGAACTATGTAAACAATTTGGTTAGCAACTCACAACAATGACCTATAAAACAGTGTTTTAATGCCAGATATTGAAGCAATCTGTCACATGTAATAACTTTTTATATTCTGCTTGTAAAATGTAATAAAATAAAAAAAATCAGAAATCAATCCTGCTTCAATAATATGGATGAATAGATAAAGAGATAAAGATTTATACAGATACTTTAAACATACCTTAGATTCCAATCAGATCATTTTCTACTTTGTGTTTCAGAATCCTACATGACCTTACAATTACATTTCACTTCCTGACACAGATAATATGATCTGTGATACAGTAACATTTATTATATAGCCTGTGTTGTTTGTTAAATCAAAGTAAACAGTGACAAATGCAATTAATGCAAAGCTTGACACACTCCATAGAGACCTTGACACTAATTGGAATGGCTGCCGTAAAAAATTCTGAAAAAGTCTACCCTATTCTTCAGTATCTACAAACACAGCAACCTTTGCATATATATCATGACTATGTCATGCCTTTGAATAATTCCACTGGTGTAATGTTTGTTGGGTGAATTATGAACCACAAATCTCCATAAACATTTCACATGTGCTGAATTACTGTGGTTATTTAATTAGAATATTGTAAAAACTACGCATAGCATTAGCAGTTTAGCACACATAGTATAACAAATCCAATGAACATAGCACAAAGAACTTCCACTAGAGTTTTGGCAAAAGTTTATCAACCATAAGCCAAACAGAAGCAATGCTATAACATAATGGGACTCGACACGGAAAAGAAGTACATTAAGCATTAAAAACATTGATACACAACAGCAATTTATTTGTATCCATCCTATTTAATACTCGTATTTTAGAAAATGTTCTATGGAGGACCCTTGGTTAACGGTTATCAAGTTTATAACTACAGGGTCATTCCCCGGTGGCTGATCTAAGAAATGAGTGTGATGACGTCAATGTTTTTTCATTGTCAAGTTCTTCAAACAAAGGAATTGTACATCTGGTTAGTCAGAATCAATGCATTATGATGTCTGTTTTATAACAAATACTAAATCAATGTCATGTTATGCTAGCTAAATCATTTTTAAAAGTTCTTTTAATGGGCCACTACCACCAATAATGAAATGTTCCTATTGTGTTTATTTTATGCTGCTGATATCTTACATGTACTTTGTTTTTCTCTTGTATGTTTAATTAAGAAAATATTTTACTCTGTGTGTCACTGGGTAGTCATTCAGTGGGTAGCCACTGTGTTGTAAACTGCCCCCCTGTATCTTTACATCACTTGCTCCTCTGCATGGCAATGGCCATAGAATAGAGTGACTAGGTTGATCACCGACTCAAATCATTGTACTGTATGGGTGTATTCAATGGACATCACCAGGAGGTAGATTAGAAGGTTTTTAAAATCCCTGTTTAATCTCATTCAGCTACAAACTCTTATCTCAGCATGGAGAACAATAGCCTCCTGCCATTTTATCTAAACATCCCCTCCTCCATCCCAATAACTGTTAATTACTGTAGATTAAATAAACAACAGCAGTAAAGTAGAGCTTTTGCACAGATTTTCGTAAATGTTGCATCATGAGAAAAATCCACATTTAATTTTTTTCATGCAATTAGTTCAAACAAAGAAAAAATCAGCAGCGGCTGTTTTATAATATGTTTTTATTTGTAATGCACAAGTAATCTAATACCAGTTTATGTAAGTGGTAGTGTTCCTTTAATAGATACTACAATGAAACAAGACCCTTAATTATCAATTCATTAATTTGCATGTCAATATATCTGAAACTCATGCAAGTAAGAGTTTCAACATAGACCTTAAAAGTTTGCTAGAAGGAATGTTAGCCTGAAGATGATCCTGATACCTCTTGAGCCCTGTTCCAAGGTTGACGTTAAGCTAAGCATTTAAGATGAACAACATAACAGCGTCGAAATTTAGCTTAATTTTTGTAGTCACTACTCCAATCCAGAGTCCTATTTCAAGGTCGGAGTTAGCTTAACCAGAGCTGTTGCAAACTTACTAGAACCATTGAAGTCTACAGAGTCAGGTTTGCATTTGCAACAGCACTGGTTAAGTTTACACCAACCTTGGAATAGGTCTTGCTTGCGGTTCATACATTGCTGCTTGGGCAGTTGATTCCTTACTGTTCATTAAAGTCTCCTATATTTAATACATGAGCCTTTAGTTTGCATAAAGCGGATTTGCAATCTTGCTCGTTCTTCATCGGTGATGACCGTTATTTAGCAAGGAACAACGACTCCTAAACCATGCTGTCATGTGAATTCCCTGTTGCAAAAATCACTGAGCACTTCAAGTTAAACCCAGTGAAAAATCCCAAACTTAACACACATCCCATGGGGAAGAAAATGGTTGCAATCTGCCACTTCCATTCTACATATGCAGCAGAACACTGGGAACATATATTTCCCAATGTAATACTGTGAATCCTTCTACTGCCAACGCATAACCCTACGCATGTCACCTTTGAGAGCTCAAGCAGGATCTCCCTGCATCCATATATTCTATGAACTCCTGGATCTTATAAAAGTGGCAACTGCCATTATCTGCATACGGCTTACAAGTACTCAGGCTCTAGGTGCTGATACAGCAGCTCCGTCAGAATACAGCCGTTAATGGTGAGCTGGAGATGATAAAAGGTTTACACTGGATTTTTTAATTTGCGGCTGTCCATTAATGGCTCATTTGGAACTCTGTTGTAAAAAACTTGTATAGTCAAATTCAAGTCTTAACGTAGTTAACCCCTTCACTCCCAAAATCAAGCTAACTTTAGTTTGCATTGAATAGCAGTTAAAAAAATTCACATGTTTTTAACTCTTTCACTACCAAGTGATTTTCCAGAAAACATTGTCAGACACCAGTGTTGTGTTTTTTTTTAGTAAAATCCTTTTTTAATTATACAGTAAGAAATATTTGGCTATATTCCCATTGTTATACACAAGATGGTGCAGCGCCACACAACATGTGTCCACCACCACGGCACCCCAGATGGCCAAAATTCAGGATATAGTGGTTTCCCCTATACCAATGTACATAGAATGCAGAAATATATAACCTGAATTGGCGCAATAAATGCTTTCTGGGGTCCTGGGTTTTCTCATATATGTATGGAAGAAATAATAAACAATAATGGTGCAATACAGTAAATCTTTAGGTAAACTGTTAAAAATAATATTGCAATATTGAGATTAACCCACTCACAAGTGTGGAGCCTAGTCACTGGCTCTGAGTAGGTCCAGGCCTGCGTGTATATTGCCTTCAAATGCTTCTCAGGTGACCCCCACCTTGTTTGGAGTGTGTTATCCGGGATCATGCAGTAAAGAGAAAAAAGAAAGGAATTCTCCTTGTGCAAATCTACAATAGGTCTCTATGTGATATTGCAGAGATTTTATACTCCCATTTAGATATAAGAGTAGACGCTCATGGGTTAATTCTGGTAGAGGAAAACCCACAGGAAAACCATCCAGAATCCAGGAAATGAATGCAGCAGCAACAGGATCAGGGAAAATAAAATAAAATTTATTTAAAATGTAAAAACATGCCCCAGAACGCGTTTCGCCGCATGGGATAGCGGCTTCATCAGCTGGTGGCAATATACTGGACCCATAGGTCCTTATATAGTGTCCTTTATTCATTTTAAAATGTCCCCATGTGCCCTGTTGATGATGATTGCTGCTTCCGGTTTCTTTTTGGTCGACCAAAAAGAAACCGGAAGCAGCAATCATCATTATTTTATAATCTATTGGTATTTTTTGGAAGCATTGCTAATATTCTCATTATGTTCAATACAAATCACCATAAGTCCTGCACTCAAAAATTTATTCTGTCCCACCAATCACCAAGAGCACTACAGAGCATAGAAATATCACATTTTATCACATTTACTGTGATACAGTGGTACATTTACTGTGGTACAGTAGATGGCGCCATCTACTGCCAAATTGAGTTACAGCCATTAGAGCTGCAGCTCGATTTCCCCCTCCTGGATCGGCTGCTGAATGCTCAATGACAGGACATTCAGCAGCTGATTCTACACATGTTTAGCTCTCTGGGGGCTACCTCCTGCAGCCCAAAACCAGAAGAAATTAATTTGCAGAAAATGAATTTCAGTTGCTTTTGGGCTGCGATCGAGATATTTCGATATCGGGGCATTGGATGGTGCCTTTAAAGCCTGAGATATCTTGATCTCGGTAGTGAAGGGGTTAATTGTGTTGCAGAGTAACAGTCCATATTATGCATATTACCTTTACTGTAAAGGTAGCCATTTAGGCTAAGGTCAGACGAACGCAGTCAGAGCGCACTCTGCGTGCATGCACAACGGTCGGACGTACTGACGGAAGATACTATAGACACCACACAGTCCGTTTTTTTGATGGACGTAGGGAAGAAAGGGAATTATGGGAAACAAAATTAATATGAAAAATGATACAAATTTTAAAAGGATATGAAAAGCTATTTTGTGCGTCAAGGTGCTGGACGTCGCAAATGCGCTGCGTCTGACATCTCATCACTCACACAGAACGCTACGCGGACGTGGCACACTCTGTGCATCCGTCTAGCGGTTTTACGTTCTTGCCCAACTTGCATCCGTTTTCCATTTGTGTTGTGCGTGCGCACTTCGTGTGTGGGTCTCTATTGCTCATGATTCTATGCTACGACAGACGTTAAACTGTGCGGCAACACGGACGTGATAACTACGTTCGTCTGACACCGGCCTAAAACAGATGCTGTTTTTACAGTTTCCAAAAGCAAGATTTTCTCCCCTACTTTTATTTCAAGATTATCTGCCATGGTTTAATGTGCAACATCATGTGTTACGGAATGTGTCATTTTTTTTAGTTATTACAATTTTATCAGACTTCAATCCTGCCAACAGGGGCTTTATTTTTATTTTGATATATTTTTAGTCTGTAAGAATCGCCCTTACATATTTACCTTGTTTATGTTTAGCTTCTTGGTGCTTTAAGTAAACGATAATAAAAAAAGACTATGAGGTCAGGGTGCTGTATGGAAGAATGTTTTTTAAATAAAATGTAAATGTAAATTTCCACAGGATTATGTATTTTTAACTCCAATTTACAACGTGTATGAAAATTCAGTAAAGCAAAGAGGACAAATCCGTAAACCCCAGATAAAACTGTTAGAAAAAAATATTATATTTGCAGGGTTATTCAAAGAGATCCGAATGGCTGGAGAAGGTAACCGAACGCTGAAAATCAGCGTTCGGTTACTTTTCTGGCCATTCGGCTATCCAGAGAGCAGGCAATATGCCAAATCCTTCGAGGGCAGTGAAATCCCCATAAAAAAGCACTGCTTCGGCTATTCAGAGAACACAAACCAGCAGTGAAAGGTTCCCCTAATGCCCTGCCATTCGGTGGTTTCATTCCACAGGTTTATTCAGGAGAATCCCATAGGCTTCAATGTTAAAAAAATTCCCGTTTTAATTCAATATCTAATAAACCATTCATTATAAAATTCTGCAGTAAAGAGTCTCTTTATTTATAGATTTTTTTTGGGATATTTTAAGCATTTTTCTGGATTTTTGGATTTTTTTTTTAAAAAAGTCCGATTATTATTTATTTTTTTAAGTTTACTTCTTTTTTCTGTTACAGCCCTTTTTATTATCATTCATTGCACCTCATATGTAAATTTCAGACATTTTCGCTCAGTAGTTTCTTTGCAAACAGTGTTTCACTTTTCAAACATTCAAGCAAACGGTTTTCCTAATTTATTCACTTCACTCGTCTGCGGTGTCGGCTTTTTCCGGAGGCTTCGCTGCGTGTGATCGACTCCTGCTCGGGTTTATCCGGCGGCTTCGCTCAGGTTAATCCAGATGTTTTTGCGGGTTTCGGCGTGCACTCGCCGGGTTTCTGCGGTGACTTTTCGTCGGGTTTGCGGCAGCTTTTGCCTGCACTTCGACGGCCCTGTGGTGCTTGCTGAATACACCGCAGGGTTGCCGAAATGGGATTGCCGAATTGGCCCGAATTGAAGAGAACAAAAAGTCACCGAACATGCGGTGACTTTTCGATTCTCTTTGAATAACCCTGTTGGTGTTTTGCTGACTTGTGACTTTTCATGAATAACGAACAACAGCAAAATTTTGAGTCAAAAATCTTTAACGATCACGTGACATAATAATGTAGAGAAATCAGGTAATGTAAGTGTCGTCTGACATTAGCCTTTAGTGATCATAAATTTATGTATGATTGACAGGGATTTTTTTTTATGATTAAAATGCACAATTTTGGAAGTATGTTAGTTACTTTAAGTTAGTGTTTCAAATGCTAAATATGAAGAATTAAAACATTCCCGTGTCCATTCTTTACCTCAAAAAAAGAAAAATATATATAATTTAAAAAAATAGTATTTTTCACATTTTGGTACACTTACGTAGTATTAATTTTTTAATTAGTGTTATGAATCTTGCTAGGCTTTCTTCTGCACTTTGGGCCAAATTACATACTTGGTGCTAACGTTAGCGCTCACCTGCGTGAGCATTAACGTTAGCCCAAGTAGTTACCGCAAATTACAATCCAAACGCTAACGGGTTAAGTAACCCGTTTGCGTTTGGTACCTTCTGTTTTTCTGCGTGAGGTTACTGTACTTTGCGCTCCCTATACTATCATGGGGAGTGCAAAGTCCTAACGCTGATTAACGTCCGGCAGCGGTTAACAAAAAGTTAACCAGAGCCAGGACTTGGTGCTAACAGACTCCACTTCTGCAGAATCTGTTAACACCAGCCAAAAAACTAAAACAAATGAATCGTATACTCATCTCCTGTCCCACGGCGAGGACCTCGGCTGTGTCCGCTTCCTCAGTCTGGCGGGAGCAGGGAAAGACTGGGGGAAAAAGTCCCCCCAGACTCCCCCTGTCTATCACAACTGCTGACTGGCCGGATCTAGCGAGGTGAGATCCAGCAGGTCATGTGACCGCTGGCGTCTGGCTCAATGTAGTCTTATGGACTCCATTGAGAGGATGCTCGCGGCGGCGCTTAGCGCCGCCGCGAGCATCCCTGGGCGTAGTGCGCGGTAACAATGCAGGCAGCATTGTAATCGGGCGGTAAAACGGGCGCGCTAGTGGGAAAACTGCATGCGCAGGTTTTCCTCCCTAGTGCCCCCGTTTTACTGCTAGGATCGTAATTTGGCCCTTTGTGTTTTAGTGGAATTCCAGTGGTCAGTAAGTATACCCTTTTTGGTATGCTTCTTTAGGAATTTATGGATTGTTAGATTATTAGACAATGAACATGTATCCCTAGGAGTCTGCTACACAGGAAACCTAGAAACTGTGGACTCTGTAAATCCTCATCCACGTTTTACTGGTTCTGCAATGGTCCATACCTCTTATTGTGTTATCTGATTACTATGTAGTTTGCCACTGTTTTGTTATTTTCATCTGAACGAAGGATTGTCCATTGCTGTTGTTACTGATATAAAAGAATTTTAGAGACACCGCAGAGAAAATCAGAATGGGAAATATCCTGAGCATTATTATCACCTCTTTCAGCAAAAGAGTAGGTATGTATAATTAGGTTACATAATTTTGGCTTCAGTAACCAGGCAGCCAAAACGTGATGCAGTTACATTGGAGGCTGTGTTATTTTGTTGTCACTCTTGAATTTAACATTCACTTGTCAGAATCTTTTTATTTAGTGAATAAAGGCACCAATTTACAAAAATAACCGTCACCCTAACCAGTAATAAGGAGCTAGTCACAGTAACTGGTGCAACATAGACATTTAAACAGAAAAAAGTTGACATTCAATGCAGACTTGCACTTTACAAAGATAAAGGTTTGGTTCTTTGATGGGAAAATTACTACACTGTGATTCTTTAGTTTCAGCTCTTGTACAGTATCTTGAAGTTATGTACACAGCACCATAAATATAAATCAGAAGCATGATGCCCCCTTTTTTGTCAATGTGTTTGTTGTTTGACTTGGCTAGGAGCCATGGAAGAGAACTGCTTCACAACACTGCTGCTTTATAAAACGTAACACAGTGAAATTGATATTGCAAGAATTCTGTTATTTATAATGGATTGCCAAATGTAGCAGCATATTCTTTCCCTCGCAAGCAAAGATTCTGAGAATGCACTTCATGATATTTGAGGTTTCCCCAGTCATTATTTTTTTTACAGTGTTTTGAAAATGAAAGTCAAAAACGGTCACTTTGTCCCAAGAGAGTCTTCCTGTTTACAAAATCTAATATTAGGATTTTGTGCTCTTTTTTCTGAATACTATTTAGTGTTTTGAAGTTAAAATGTTATCGCTTTATTATTATTATTATTTTTGCATCATCTTGCAATTTAAGCAGAAATATAGGTATAATACACGAATATCAGTACGTTTGAAAACCTCAAAAATTACAGATTCCCCAGAGGGGTTACATGCATCATTTTGAACACTATCAGGGTTATTCAAAGAGAATCGAAAAGTCACCGTACGTTCGGTGACTTTTCGTTCGCTTCAATTCAGCGATTCTATTTCGCGACGTATTCAGCAAGCACCACAGGGTCCCCGAAGTGCAAGGAAAACCCGCCGCAAACCCGCCGAACACTCACTAAAACCCACAAAAAAGCTGGCTTAACACCGCCGAACACGCCGGAGGAACGCGAGCAGCCGCCGATCAGAGTGCAGAGCAGCCGCCGGAAAAAGCCGACACCGCAGACGGATGGAGTAAAAAAAAAAAAAAACACAGTACTCTTGAATGTTTGGAAAATGAAACGCTGTTGTTTGCAAAGAAACTACAGAACAAAATGTCTGAAATTTACATATAAGGTCCAATGAATGATAGTAAAAAGGGCTGTTACAGAAAAAAGAAAATATAAAAAAAAAAGGAGAGAACAATTTCGCCAACAAACCCGAAAAATTCCTAAAGGATCTATAAATATAGAGACTTTTTACTGCAGAATTTTATAATCAACGGTTTATTAGATATTGAATTAAAAGGGGAATATTTTTAACATTGACGCCTATGGGATTCGCCTGAATAAATCTGCAGAATGAAAGCACCGAACAGCAGGGCAATTAGGCAACTTTTCACTGCTGGTTTGTGTTCTCTGAATAGACGAAGCATTGCTTCTCTATGGGGATTTCACTGCCCTCGAACAGGCACCGAACAGGCACCGTATGTGCAGGCAATTTGCTAAGATTTGGCGAACTGCCTGCTCTCTGGATAGCAGAATGGCCAGGAAAGGTAACCATACGCAGATTTTCACTGTTCGGTTACCTTTTGCCCACAATGTGGATCTCTTTGAATAACCCTGTATGTGCTTTCATTTACCTGTCCAAACTAACTAAGCTGTAAAAAATAAGGGAAAAAGCCTACACAAATCACAAAACTGCTCCCAAAGCATCCTAGACAGAATTTAACAAAAAAATATATATATTCTTTTACTTAGTTCACCCATTAATTTTGGTATCAGTACTCTCTTTTTTTTTTTATCCAGAAAAACATGAACAAATGAGCTCCAACAGCAAAGCAAAAGTAAAATGAAATTAAAACTCGTTAATGTATTAGCACATGACGGTCAAACAAACACTTCATTTGAAGGCTCTGAAACTCTACATTTTGATTCTTTCACGCGTAGCTAAATTAGAGGTGGCATATGCACAGGGGTGGCATGTGTGACAGGGTTTGTCCCTGGAAGAGGCCAAGCTAACCTTGCACCCCCTGCAGCATGGACCAGGCTTGGCCTTTTGCCCTGTGGGCCAATTGATTTGGGATAGCCTGTTGGCTAAGGAGATGGAGAACCTACTAGATGGTGAGGGACAATGCAAACCAGCAAGTGAAAGGGAGACCCTTTTGGCTGGTTAGAAGCAGAGCCAGTTGACCTTTTCACCATGCAATCATTCGAGATGTAGTTTGATCTTGCCATCAGTGCAGCTGGTGACTAATGCCAATTGGACTAGCTAGTAGTTGGGGGCCTTAAAATGTTGCTCAACAAGATAAGAAAGGAGAAGCTCAGCGCAGTTACAACAGTGTGACAGTAAAAGTGTCATTATGGAGCCTAAACTATGTGTGTCAACCTATTGCTAACTGTATATAACTTCATTATTATTATTAATGTCATCCTTTATATAGCGCCAACAGTTTCTGCTGCACTTTACAATAACCAAAGAGGACCCTGCTCATAGGAGTTTACGGTCTAGAGGGATTGGGGTTGAAGCATACAAGGGGAGTTTTACTGAATGTCAGGATCATTAGTGCCAGTGGTTTGGGAATGGTGGGGCCATAGAAGCGGCTTCAATCATGTGTGAGTAAGTAAGCAGAGGGAGGATTTGCATCAGTGATGTGGTACACTAATCTAAAGAGATGGGTTTTGAGGGATTTTTTGAAGGCCGGAAGATCAGGGGAGAGTTTGATAGGGTGAGGCAAGTCATTCCACAGGATCGGTGCTGCCCTTGAGAAGTCTTGGAGGCAAGAGTTGGCCGTGCGCGTTTAGACTGATTACAGGTGGAGATCATGGCTTGGTTTGCGCATATAAATGCATGGCCAGGTTTGTGTATATATAAATGCATCCAAGAAAATGTAATAGGAATTGAATCACTCCACAAGTAGTTTAATTCTGCAGCTTTATTAGGATGAAAAGAATGGCAACATTTACCATATAAACAAATATATTTTTGATACTGCTGACTCTACTAGATAATAGACCACTCACATAAATCTGCTCATAGTCCTCTCCACTAAAATGTCATTTTGAAATTTGAGTTAACATTGCATTAGAATGTAGGAGGTAAGCAATGGGAGACCTGACAACTTTAGTAGGTCTGAGATCTGGAGATTGGGGCATGATTTGAAGGAGGCATGACCATGGCACAATTTATGTCATTCCTGTTGTTCATGCTCCCCAAAAGGTGGCGTGTTGTCCTGGTGCACTGTTGCACCAGAATGTCAAGCCGTCTGGCCCAGCAGACAATCAGGAATGCCAAGCTGTGTATCAGAAGTCTTGATTTTAATGGTTTACACACTGTAAGCACCATTAAACAGATGTTTACAGTAAAATTTAACTCCGTCCTCTCAGAAACCTTTTCCAGCCTACGGAATACCATGTGTCACAAGAGGACATTGTGTTACTTGAGATTGGTATTGGATCAAGAAGATAAACTTCGCTTATAGTATTCTTGAAAGTTGGCCACTCAAAATAAGTATATTATACATATTGACCAGCAATGCTCTATTCAGCCACATCAGCGGAGCCACAACAGAATGGCTGCATTAAACCTGAGTATGCATACTTCATAACGGTGCTTTGGAGATCAACAAACACAAAAATCCAATGTAGCTCACTGTTCTTGGCTCAATTCACTATATCTTGAAGAATACTAGATCTCAAAACCTGGTGTTAAGTGATTTGCTTTTGCAAGCTCATTGAATTTAAACAGCAATAGTAGCAATGGTGGCGATATTCGCTGCTGCTATATATGAAAGGCTCCCTGTTACCTGTTATTATGGCACATGAATCAGTGAATATATATATATATATATATATACAGTCAGGTCCAGAAATATTGGGACATTGACACAATTCTAACATCTTTGGCTCTATACACCACCACAATGGAGTTGGAATGAAACAAACACAATGTGCTTTAACTGCAGCCTGTCAGCTTTAATTTGAGGGTATGTACATCCAACTCAGGTGAATGTGTAGGACTTACAGCAGTTTGCAGATGTGCCTCCCACTTGTTAAGGGACCAAAGGTAATGGGACAAATGGCTTCTCAGCTGTTCCATGGCCAGGTGTGTGATATTCCCTCATTACCCCAATTACAGTGAGCAGTTAAAAGGCCCAGAGTTCATTTCAAGTGTGCAATTTCATTTGGAATCTGTTGCTGTCAACTCTCAAGATGAGATGCAAAGAGCTGTCACTATCAGTGAAGCAAGCCATCATTAGGCTGAAGAAACAAAACAAACCCATCACAGAGATAGCAAGAACATTAGGCGTGGCCAAAACAACTGTTTGCAACATTCTCAAAAAGAAGGAACACACCGGTGAGCTCAGCAACACCAAAAGACCCGGGAGACTACGGAAAACAACTGTGGTGGATGACCGAAGAATTCTTTCCCTGGTGAAGAAAACTCCCTTCACAACAGTTGGCCAGATCAAGAACACTCTCCAGGAGGTAGGTGTAGGTGTGTCAAAGTCAAAAATCAAGAGAAGACTTCACTAGAGTGAATACAGAGGGTTCACCAGAAGATGTAAACCATTGGTGAGCCTCAAAAACAGGAAGGCCAGATTAGAGTTTGCCAAACATCACCTAACAAAGCCTTCACAGTTCTGGAACAAGATCCTATGGACAGATGAGACCAAGATCAACTTGTACCAGAGTGATGGGAAGAGAAGAGTATGGAGAACGAAAGGAACTGCTCATGATCCTAAGCATACCACCTCATCAGTGAATCATGGTGGTGGTAGTGTCATGGCGTGGGCATGTATGGCTGCCAATGGAACTGGTTCATCTTGTATTTATTGATGATGTGACTGCTGACAAAAGCAGCAGGATGAATTCTGAATTGTTTTGGGCAATATTATCTGCTCACATTCTGCCAAATGCAGCAGAACTCATTGGACGGCGCTTCACAGTGCAGATGGACAATGACCCAAAGCATACTGCAAAAGCAACCAAAGAGTTTTTGAAGTGGAATGTTATGCAATGGCCAAGTCAATCACCTGACCTGAATCCCATTGAGCATGTATTTCACTTGCTGAAGACAAAACTGAAGGGAAAATGCCTCAAGAACAAGCAGGAACTGAAGACCGTTGCAGTAGAGGCCTAACAGAGCATCACCAGGGATGAAACACAGCGTCTGGTGATGTCTATGCGTTCCAGACTTCAGGCTGTGATTGACTGCAAAGGATTTGCAACCAAGTATTAAGAAGGGAAAGTTTGATTTATGATTATTATTCTGTCCCATTACCTTTGGTCCCTTAACAAGTGGGAGGCACATCTGCAAACTGCTGTAAGTCCTACACCTTTCACCTGAGTTGGATGTACATAGCCTCAAATTAAAGCTGACAGTCTGCAGTTAAAGCACATTGTGTTTGTTTCATTCCAACTCCATCGTGGTGGTGTATAGAGCCAAAGATGTTAGAATTGTGTCGATGTCCCAATATTTCTGGACCTGACTGTATACACAATAAATTATTATTATTCAAAGCTTGACTGTCATGCATGACTGATTTGTTGTAAAGTAGATTTCTTAAAAGGACACTCTTGCCAACATGACCACTTAAATTATTTTAAGTTGGTTGGAGTATATCCCCCTCTTTTCACCTCTCCCAGCTGTGTCACTTCAGATCTCAAAGTTATTAGGCCAGTGTCAGACAAGCGCACTAGGTGCGCCCGTACAGATGTTTCTACCGGCGTCCATCGCAGTGTTGTGATGCTGCAATGGGGTCGGTCACACGCTTGTGTGCACGCATTTCGTACGCCCACAAAGCCTACCCGTCGAAATGTTAGATGCGGGTTGACAGGGCTAGAAAGCGCAATCGTTCTATAGGAGGATTTACAGTGCTGAACGCACTTACTGCGCTCAGCGAGGTGGCCAGACGGGCGTCGAGTGGAAGGAACAATCACTCTCACGGCTGTTCCTACCACTCTGAAGTGAGCTCGTCTGATCCCGGCCTTAATCTGCAGCAACTGTACAGCTTTCTAGGAATTGTGTTTATGATCAAAATCTATTATTAACGCTTTCCCACCATTCGGCGTGCTATGCAGTCCTCGCAGTGGGTGGGTCTAAATACTGCGAGCTAGCATAGCATGTCCTGCTGGCTCCGTATACCTGCCTACACTCTGCCACTCCTGCGCCGAGCGTGTCATTGGCTGCCGTGGGACTACCTGAAATCATGTGGTCCTTCGGCAGCCAATGATAGTTTCGGCCAGCCGTGATGTTGCACACTGGTGTGATTGATGGAGGTTTTCATCGAATCAGCTGACCTAGTAATGGCTTTCATTGCAGGAGCTTTGAAAGCCATACTGATCACCACAGGGCATTTGTGTTTGTTAACCCTTCTGGCCTCCAGTTTTTTTTTGCGTAGAGCACTCATTTTCACATATGATCCTACTCTTACCATCCAAACTAAATTTAAAATTTAGGAAAAGCTAAAAGTACTTGAAAAAAAAAATTCTGGTCAAGTAAATAAACCATTTAATAATTCAGCCATGTAAATACAGATATATATTAAGATGTAGGTGTCCGAAAGCAGAAAACGGGGGGGGGGGAGGAAATAACCACTCCATACAAGGTTCAATTTTACAAAGTCAGACTTTATTATTCCCAGTGGCAATGCACTCTGACAGAAGGAGTACTCATAATGACAAGAGATAAAGAGAAGGTACATATAAAACAGAATAGAAGTAAACAGCGGTGTCTGGGTCTCTGGTGTCTAAGGAATGAGAATTTTTTATTTTATTTTAACAGAGGATTGGCAACACATATGGGTTTATCCACTTTACTACTTCTTTTCAAAGCACTCTTTAGTGATTTAGCGCGCCTTTCAATTAATTTGTCAAGAACGATAAAACTTGCAAAGCAAAAATTGTTGCCATTTTACTGCTACACTGACCAGGAAAAACTATCAACATGATGAAAACATTTCAACCGGAAAGGAGGCATTTAAATGCAAAACAATAGGTGGTGAGAGTAAGTTTAGAAAAACTATGGACAGCAAAAGACCTTTGCATTAAAAACATGGGATTATTTGTATTTTTATATATATTTTTTTTTAAATAAAATTTTAGCATATTTGACAAAAGGAAAACATGTTGCAAGAACAGTACTATTTGTTCAGCTAGGGCTGGGAAATGTCCTCGCTGTTTTGCAATTTAATTGAGTTTGAGGTTGTATTCGATTTTATTTTTGATAGTGAAAAAAAATTGAAGAACTCATCCAGCCCTTCAGTCAACAATAATGTGGGGTACCCCAGGTTGTCAATTTTGGAAACTACAGAGTCACAATAGATTGCATGTGAAAAAAATATGTATACGATCAACCCTTTCACTACTAAAATCAAGTTAATTTGATTTTACATTGTAATGCTGTGAAAGGCACTAATTAGCATATCAAAATCCAAATTTCACACTTTTTCAATCCCTTAACGACAGGCGGATATCCCCCTTTGGGGGTGGCTTAATGCCGGCAGGTGCCATCACAAGGTGCAGGTTGCGGCCTGCCGCGCATCATTGGCTGTAGGGGTCGGCCTGAGTTCAGGCCATCCCCATGCAGCCAATGATGCATGCCACGGTGAGAGGCCGAGGCAACCCCATTTATGACAGCAGGAGTACCTGTACACCCTGCATCTTCAAAGCCCTCCCGCCGACAGGGCAGCATAGAACGTCCTGGGGTGGTAAGGGGTTAAAGCAAGATTAGTGTGCCCCCTGTGGAGAACCAAAATCCACTATCTTGTCTTGGTCTAGGCACCCTGCAGACAGATAAAACAATCTGCCAAACGTAGCCCCAGTCCTCACTGCAAAAAAGTTCAAGCATTACTTTGCTGTACAACATCCAGGGACAAAGCAGAATACATGGAGAGCTAATAATCTCAATACTTTCCACTACAAATCCCAATTAGCAGAGATCTGACTATTTGTATTACCTATCAGCATCACAGTTACAGCATTTGACTATTAAAGGTCTTTTCTGCCTGTATACTAATAATGCAGACCGTGTGTGACATTGTGCAGATAAAGGACACCATCAAGAATTCAGATTTCTACATTCCAATAAAATCCCTCTAATTCATTTAAAAGAGTACATGGAAAATAAAAAATGAGCAGATTTACATTGTTTTAATTCTTTCTCACTATAACAATCTCTGTGCAAATTTTATATTATTGTCTACATTTAATTTTTAACTTGGCATCTAGTGTTTCAAATTAACGATATTTTTTTATCCTAACAAAAATCTCTTGGTATTGAATGGGTTAAGTGCTCGGAAATGCATACAGCTAATTATTTTAAGCATATGGCATCTATTAAATAATAATGCAACATTTAATCAATGTGGTCGCTAGAAAAAAACTCACACAATTATAATACGTTAGACCTTTGTAATATGTGTTTGACAGGTGAATGCCAAAGTCCTTCACAGGATGTTGGCATTTTTTCACTGCTCATGAAGTTAGATTTACTATGATTGGCTGCTTGCCAGCTCATGTGTGAAAATGATCATCTAGTAGCTTCTGAAAGTTTGTAATGAATAGTATGTTACTACAGTACAAAGCTACAACACCCTGTTTGCGTAGTAAAGCCTACTTAAGACCAACCCCTTCCTGTTTTGCCAGATTACTCTTAAGTGTAAACACTGGGGATTTGCTGCTCATTTGCATTCACTCCATATGAAGCCAGACCCAAGCAAGGGGGCCATAACTTCAACTTTAATAGTTCAATTGATTGCTACAATATATGGACAAAGTAAACGGGACACCTCCCCCTAATTATTTAATTCAAGTATTCAGACGCCCATTGCCACAGGTGTATAAAATCAAGCACCTAGCCATGCAGGTCTGTCTGAAGATCCCTTTTCCATTCAAGCATGACTGTGCCCCAGTGCACAAAGCAAGGTCAATAAAGAAATGACCGGATGAGTTTGTTGTGGTAGAACTTGACTGGCCCACACAGAGCCCTGCCTTCAAACCCATCAAACACATTTGGGAGGAGCTTGGTCTAGAAGTTTTGACTCACAATCTCTGTTCAACATCAGTGCCTGACCTAAATGCTCTAATGGATGAATTAGCAAATCGTCCTTGAAACAATCCAAAAGCTTGCGAAAATCCTTCCCAATAGAGTAGAAGCTGTACTCCATGTTAATATCTATGTGTTTGAATGTGAGGTTATAAAAGTTCCTGTTAGTGTAATGGCCCGGTGTCCCAATCAGGGACGGATCCAGACACAGGTTTCGGGGGGGGGGCATTCTACCAGTTTTGGCCAAGAACTAGTTTTGAGTTCGCAGTGACAGGTGATATATTTGCCTCAGCTCACATGGATATATATATTTGCCCCAGCTCAAAAGGATATATTTGCCCCCAGCTGACATGGATATATATATTTCCCCCAGGCAGCTCGCATGGGTATATTTTCCCCCAGCTCTCACCTCTTCTGTTGGCTGCCAGACCCCATGCTCCATGTATCCGCCGGCGTTCTTCTCCCTACGAGGCGAGCAGCCCCTGGCATGCAGCTTGGCCGCTCACCGGAAACCACCTGACCAGCCGCGCAGCCGCGTTCTCACGAGATCACGTGCTGGTCAGGTGGTCCCATCCCAGGCGAGCGGCCAAGCACGTAGGGAGAAAAACGCCAGCGGCGGCGATTTTCTTGGGGGGGGAATTGCCCCGTTTATCCCCCCTGGACCTGCCCCTGGTCCCAATACATGTCCATATAGCACTGCCAGCTATTAAACCTTGTGTCAATCCTTGACTATACCATTTATCTTCCACTGCTAAGAAATACTTGTGCTTGACAGATCAGTCATTGCTTTGACTGCATCATGCTAATCTCCCTAAATAATTCTGTTCTTTAATAGTAGCACTTTTGAGTCTAAGTGCACTATGGTAAAAAAAATTATTTGCTTACAGAAGGTTAATGCAGTCTGTGGAATTAAGGATAAATGAGAAAATAGCATGGAACTTTGGATTTATAATTTGCCCTTAGTCCTTCACAGCTATTAAACATTAAAAAAATAAAACAATTAAACATAATTACATTACATAGAATGTTTATTCTTATATGTAAACATTTAGGTCTGTGCTATTTATTGTTTATTATAATCAATATCATTAAAGCGTAGATAATTGTGTTACTGCTATAACTGAAGGCCTCTTTCTATATTAATGCTGTAATCATTTATTTAAACGCAGTTACCATACTATACGTGCCAAAGGTGCTTTGTTATATTTTCTCATAATGTTTTCTTTTTCCACAGAGGGCATTCTGCAGTTAAGGACAATTACACCCCTTTATGCTTATGAACCATCTTTAGTATAACCTTCTTTTGTCTGTGTACATAGTCATTGTGAGCATTGTTTAAATATTGCATTTTCTTACAGCATCTTTAGCCTAAGGGAATGCTATTTAAATGAACTCATGTTATTAAAATTTAAACTATTCCATTTCATTAAAATAACTGTATGTAGAACACATACAAACAAGGAGAAACTTGCTGACTGAAAGAAGCAATGTCAAATGCATGGGAACATTTTAGTAACAAAGATTGTTTTTAAGTTAATAGTTAACTGTTTTCATAATTGTATTGTTAACATTTTTATTGACTAAGGCTAGGGTCAGACGAACGCATTTTTCACGTCTACCGTCAAAAAGTGCGTTGATTCGTCCAAACGCATTTTTTCACGGAAGACGTGATAGTGGTCATACGATGTGCAATTTCTGCTGTATTTTTTGACGGAGCTACAAAAAACAAATGGACGTGGTGTAGGCCAGACATGTGCAGCATCTGACATCTCCTAATCACGCACACAGGCCGCTATGCCGACGCAGCGCACTCTGTGCGTCAGTACTAGCTGTTCCACGTTCTCTAAAAAATGCGTTCATTTGCCACTTGCGTTGTGCAGCCGAACTTTCGTGCGGCCATACTTCGTATATTGGCCATCATTTGCGGCTACTACAGCCGTAATAAAGGGCGGCTGAATGCACGTTCGCACTGCGTTCATCTGATCTCAGCCTTCCTTTTCCAGAAAACCACTGGCAAAACTTTTTGTATCGAAAGTGACTATCCATTACCCGAACAGTAAATACATACAGAAGTGTCCATTATCTTGTTTGGTTTCTCTCTGTACAAGTTGCGTAGAGAACTGGAATTTTTACTCTGTATAGGTGTAGTCACAGACAAAATTTGCATTAAAATGGTTCAAAAGATATCCACGATTACCAATTCTTAGTTTCTATGAGAAAATTTCTTTATATCTTTAAGGGGCACCAACACCAAAAATATGACATGTCCTTATTTTATTTATTTTATGTTGCTGATTTCTTATATGTGATTTGGTTCTCTCTTGTTTTTTTCCATGCCTCCTTATAAACCACTTGCAAGTTGGATTGGCTTGATGGTCAAGCTTCTCCAACAGCTCAATCGTGTTGAAATATTGGGATTCCATTAAACGTATAAAAACAGATTGCTTCTTCCCTAATAGTTCCTGCATAGTTTAGAGCTTTGGTTTATTGTCCTGTTGTAAGTGGCAATTTGCTCGAATCAAGCATCGCACATAGAGTATGTCATGGTATTGCAAAATGGAGTAACAGCGTTCCTTCTTGAAGGTTCTGTTCAATCCGTATAAATCTCCCATTTTACCACTACTAAGGCATCCTTAAAAACCATCATATTGCCTTCACCATGATTAACAGATGGTATCAAGCATTCCTCCGGCATCTTATCATTTGTTCTGCATCTCATGAATTTTCTTGTTTGTAATATGAACACTAAAGTCTGAGATTCATTTGACCGGAGAAATTTTCTCCATTCTTCCTCTATTCAGTTTTTTTTTGCTTTTGCCCATCTTAGGGATCTATGTCATAGTTGGTGCCACCGTAGGCTCCTCGATATGTAAGTGTTTGTGCCAGGATAAGGGTGTCTAACACATGTCATCCATATTACTTTCCTGACACTACCCCTTTAGTAATCTGTTAGTGCATCATTTTTTACGCTAGCTTACTGTACTTTGCGCATCCTATACTTAACATGTGAAGGGCAAATGTCTGTTAGCGTTTCGATTAGCTAGTGTAATTACCGCAGGGATGTGGAGAGACAAAAGTTAACACCTTCTAAAAGCTGGCATTACATGATTGTGCATTTGCAGAATCACGTAGCACCCCTACCCCTCCAATAAATCCCATACTCAACTCTCACCTGCAGCAAGAAGGGTGGCCCGGTTTGCCGCTTCTTCTGACCACAATCAGAGTGGGACTGGGAACAAATAGTTTGCAGTCTCCTTCCACCATCACTTCACAGCGCTGAGTGATCTCCGCACAACCCTACTGTCACACCTGGGGCACCTGGGGGTCTCAGGGGGTCCGAGGCGCACGACGCCGCCGACTGGACAAGGGCCAGGAGCTCCGGCGGTGCCTGGCTTGCTTGCGGATGATCAGGGGGTGTGGCGCGACATGATGATGCATAGCTGCCGGCCTTTAAGTAAAGAGCGTGCGCCCCGAGTCGTTGCCTTGATGTGGAGTCATTTTCCTGCAGCGCTGAGTGTTTCGTGTATTCGATTCAGTGATTTGCTATTTCTTTGATTCAGTTACTCTGTCGCCAACTTTGATTGTACGAGGACCCTCTCTGTTATTTACCCGGACTGCTTACTGACGATTCTGTCTCTTACTCAGCCTGTGTAGAGTTTTCTGTGTGCATATTAACAGGAGCAATCACCAGTTTGTGACATGTTCATAGAGCAGCTCTTTATTCAGCTCAGATCCAATACAACACTAACTGAATAACTGACAACAGGACCTAAAATGGCTGCCGATCATAGAGTTCTCTGTAAACAGTTCCAGAGTGTCCTTTCTTAAAGTGACAGTACACCACATCTCCCCAACTAATTCCAAATCCCCCCTTTAAACAAGCAACATTACTGAACAATAAACAAAACTATAAACAGGTGTTAAGAATGCAAAATACACATTATCCCATGACATAATCTTTCAGTCTTTCAGGAAGGCGTGTCACTCTTCCAGCTCTTGTTGTTATCTGCTGAGATTCTGTAGAATTTACAGGGACTAGGGCTCCTTGGTCTCCATCTAAATTTGACACTTCAGTCTCTGAGTCTGTATGTTCTGCCATTGTTGTTTCCGCTCCTCGCACAGGTACAAGCAGCTGGGGCTCTATGTGGTCTTGATCACCTGTGGTATCCCTCCTGAGATGACGGCGGTTTCTCCTGTACTTTCTGCCATCAGGTCTGGCAACCACATATGATCTTGGCTCAGGACCTATGGATGATATTGTGGCAGGCTGCCAACCAGCTGTTGTCTCCATTAGGACTGCATCCCCTTTATGGAAGGGTGGTAGTGACTTGGCACCATGATCATAATACACCTTCTGCCTGCGCTGCAATTCTCTCAGTTGTTGGTGTGCATGCTGTGGGATCCGTGGCTGTAATGCAGCAGCAACAACCGGTAACTTGGTCCTCAGCACCCGGCCCATTAGAAGTTGTGCTGGAGAGTAGGCCATACCAGTGACTGGGGTGTTGCGCAACTCCAGAAGCCCTATATGAGCATCTACTCCTGATTCCCATGCCTTTTGGAGCACGAGTTTGATCGTTTTTACAGTCCTTTCAGCTAGTCCATTAGACTGGGGGTAGCCAGGACTAGAATGAGTAAACTTTATACCCCATTTGGCAGCAAAGTCCTTCACCTCAGGAATCGCAAAGGGTACATGGTCGCAGATGATTTCTGTTGGGATGCCATGTCTACTAAAGGTTTCTTTCAGTTTACCAATCACCGACAATGCTGATTTATCAGACAGCTTTAACACTTCTGGGTACTTGGAGAAATAGTCCACCACCACAAGGAATGAGGCTCCTCGCCACTCAAAAATGTCCGCTGCCAGTTTTTGCCAAGGAAGGTGAGGAATTGTGTGTGAGAGTAATGGCTCTTTTTGATTCGCTGGTTGGTGGCTAGCACAAATCTTGCAGGTCTCTACCATGTGCTGTATGTCCTTGGACATGCTGGGCCAGAACAGGATCATCCGAGCCCGCATTTTGGTTCTCTGTATCCCTTGATGGCATTCATGCAAACTGTCCAGAATTTTCCTGCGAGCATTCTGAGGTACCACAATCTTGTCACCAAGCAATAGGAGAGCATCCTCCATGCGGAGCAAGTGCTTACATTGCCAAAACGGCTGTAGACTTAGACGAAGCTGCTTTTTCCTTTGTGGCCAACCTTGAGATAGAATTTCTTTAATGGCAGATAGGTCTGCATCTTCTGCTTTGGAAGTCTGTAAATAAGATAGCATATCAGCTCCAATAGTTTCTGATACTGACAGCGTATAAACAACCCTTTCCTCTGATAGCATGTCCTCTTCTTGCTCTGGCGGATCCACAGTAGCCCTAGAAAGGGCATCAGAAATATGCATGTCACGTCCAGGAGTGTAAACAATCTCTAGGTCATATCGTTGCAGTTGTAAGAGCATACGCTGGAGCCTTGCTCAATGGTTTAGTGAGAATTGCTTCAAGAGGCTTGTGGTCAGACTGAACTGTGACTGTTTTGCCGAATACAAACTGGTGGAACTTTTTTGTTGCATACACAATGGCCAATAGTTCTTTCTCTATCTGGGCATAATTCTGCTCTGTGGTAGTCATTGCTCTAGATGCATAAGCTATGGGGCAGTTATCCTGAAGTAAGCACACTCCAAGACCTGACTTAGACGCATCTGCCTGAATCACCACTGCTTTTGTTGGGTCAAAAAAATCGCAATACTGGAGCCTCAATCAGTGCCTGTTTTAAAGATTGTACCGCTTTAGCATGCTCCGGACCCCACTGCCACAAAATATCCCTACAAAGAAGCTTCCGCAACGGCGCTGTAATCTCTGCCTCCCCAGGTATGTATTGTGCAAGATACCGGACCATGCCCAAAAATCTCTGTAGCGCTTTTTTGTCCTCAGGGTCGGGCATTTTGCTAATTGCCTGGACCTTCTCCATATCAGGTTGAACACCAACAGGGGTGATGACATGTCCCATATACCGGACTTCTGATACTTTGAATTGAATTTTGTCTGGGTTGAACTTGATGTTCTCTTCTAATGCTCGATTCAATACCTGGTGGAGAATCTGATCATGTTCCTCATGTGATGTAGCAGCAATAATCATGTCATCAGCTATGATATGTACACCTGGGATGTCCCCAAAAATCTCCATATTCTTCTGCTGAAATACTTCACTGGCTGACTTTATACCAAATGGCATCCTGCAAAATCTAAATCGCCCCCATGGGGAGTTAAAAGTACACAGTTCAGATGACTCTTTGTCTAATTTAACTTGCCAGTAACCATCCTTTTCATCAAGGATGGTGAATACGGTTTTGCCTGCAAGTTGACTCTGTACGTCCTCTGCGGTAGGGATATTGAAGTGGTGCCGCTTTATAGCCTTGTTGAGGTCACGAGGGTCCAAACATACCCTCAAAGTGCCATTCTTCTTTTCTGTAACAACGAGGCTGTTCACCCAATCAGTGGGGGTGTGTACTCTAGCAATGATGATCTTTTTCTAATTTCATGAGTCTCTTTAAGCTTTCCTAGTATTGAAAATGGGATTTTTCTGCATCCGTGTATGACTGGAGCAGCACTTGGGTCCAAGTAGATATGGTATGTTCCCTTAAATTGCCCAATTCCTCGAAATACCTCAGGGTAACATTTCATCAGATCGTCTTTCGTATGGATGGTTTGTGTAGACACTGTGTGGACTTTACGCAGCAAATCCAGCTCCTGACATGCTGCTTTTCCCAATAATGGAAGTGTGGAGCGTCGCGTAATAAAGAATTCTAGCTCTGCCGTATGTGTCGGAGTAGCTGCAGTCAGACACACAATACCTTCTGGGCGGATTCTTGATCCTCCATAAGCAACCAAAGTAATATTAGTATTTTTGATGCATAATCGTCCAGGAATCCCGTTTAAAGACGTGTGAGGTAATACATTTGCCTCAGCACCAGTATCCAGCTTAAAGTTAATGGGCGCACCATTGATTTGCACCTCAGAGAACCATGCAGAGTTTTTCAGTGCTTGGCTGCGTTTTTTACAGTTAGAAGGCATATCTCTCAGCATTGCTCCAATAGATAAAGTATTTACAGTTTTCAGATTTTCACACTGTGATTTACAACATTTTGCAAAGTGATTTCTTTTGTGGCAAATGTAACAAACACATCCAAATGCGGGGCATCTTTGAGATGGGTGTACTTTGCTGCACCTAGGGCATACTTTTATTGTCTGTTCAGATTTTGTAGCCTCTTCTGGTTTACTGTGTGTAGGTTTGTATTTTAACGCATGAATAGTCTGACAAGCACTCGCTGACATGTTTGCAGACATAACCTGAACCTGTGCTTTAGTAGCTTCAGCAGCCTGACATATGTCCATTGCCTTTTGTAGTGTGAGTTCAGCCTCTCTGAGTAAACGTTCTTTAAGTCTCCTGTCAGTAACACTGAAAACTAATTTGTCTCTTAACATGTCGCTGAGTATGGCCCCGAATTCACAGTCTCTGGCCTTCAGTCGAAGTTCTGTCATATACCTTTCAACACCTTGCTCCTCCAGATGTGGGTGTGTCCAAAACTGATGTCGTTGAAACACAACATTTTTCTTGGGATTGCAATGGTCCCTGAATAACTTGAGCACTGAATCTAATGTCCTTTCAGCAGTAATGGTTGATTCCAGTGTGTTGTAAACTTCTTGGCCTTCCTCCCCCAGAACATGCAGGGCTATGGCAATCTGGGTTTTCTGCTCCTTTTTATGAAGCTCAACTGCCTCAGCATAAATTAAAAAGCTTTGCTCCCATCTCCTCCAGTTTTCACTCACATTTCCAGTGAACTGGAGAGCTTCTGGCGGTCTGAAAATCTCCATGCTGATGCTGGATAAACTGCAAACAAGATCCTTATCACGATGGCTTTCTTCAGGCAAGTGATAGGTCCATTACTTCTGACACCATGTAGTGTTTTCTGTGTGCATATTAACAGGAGCAATCACCAGTTTGTGACATGTTCATAGAGCAGCTCTTTATTCAGCTCAGATCCAATACAACACTAACTGAATAACTGACAACAGGACCTAAAATGGCTGCCGATCATAGAGTTCTCTGTAAACAGTTCCAGAGTGTCCTTTCTTAAAGTGACAGTACACCACAGCCTGTATGTATGGTTTGCCCCAGAGCAGCCTCAGAACAATTGCTGATCCTGCCACATGCTGACTCTAGATACATATCTGTTGCCAACCCTGCTTGTATGCGAACCCTCTCTGTTGTCGATTCAGTCTGTACGTGTACCTCCTCTGTTGCCAACCTTGCTTGTATACGAACCCTCTCTGTTACTGACCCGGATTGTGATATTGACCAAGTTGTTTGAGTCGTGTAATATACACAACCATTGCAAGCCTAGCACAGGTTGTTCCTCATCTGACTATGAGGTTAACCCCTTCCACCCCAGTGTATTCCCAGTAAGAACACCTACTGCCGCAATCTCGAGATTATACTCATTGTTACGGGTGTGTTTGCTTTCCCTGGCTGGGAGTGATAGGGTTAGCGGTCCCAACCACACAAGGATCAGAAGGCTTAGAGGTCTGTCAAAAGGGATTCACACCACGGTTATCGAGTGTGAACGTGACACCTACATGGAGTCCTATGTACTCCAGGAAATGATACTCTCAGCGGTACAGGATCATTACCCTGAGTAACCCAGCAGTTAGCGTTTCATTCTGGGGCAAGTTGCTGAGGTAGCACTTGCCACGGAATATCACGGTAAAATAGACCCTACAGGGAAATCTGCAAGAAGCCGATTTTTCCCATCAGTGTGAAACAGAATAGGGCCCTTAATCTTTTCTTTTTATTGGCCATTATGACATAGGGATTTTCATTGCAACTATCCCTAGAAGGCCAGCATCCCTGAGTCGCATCTGCGATGTAGATGTAGAGGCTGATGATTTGGGAGTATTATTTATTTACCTTCATAAACTTACTACATTGTATAACTCATTCTGCCGCTTTGCATTACAATGTAACTACATGACCCACCATTGTGACATGTTAAAAGAGCTAAGCTGGCCATCGCTGGAATCTAGACGCACCCTTCACCTCTACAACCTGGTGTTTAAGAGCTTTTCTGGGAATCTACCACCCTAACTGAATAGACTGCTTCCCCTAGCAGTTCCCTCATCCTATAACCTCCGATCCAGGACCTGCACCTTACTTGCAATGCCACAATACAAATAGAAAGTGGCTTGATCCTCATTTTCCTACAGAGCACCACAATTATGGAATAACCTCCCAGACACCATCAAATCTTCCCCCAGTCTAAAGTCACTTAAGAGCTCCCTATTAACCTACCTCAATACGGAATGCTCCTGTAAACATGTAACATAATGACTATATTTCCTACATATTTATTTTCTGTGTTAATCGGTATATTTGTGTTTTGTTTTCTAATATCTTGCATTTTATTACTTTGTATTTCTGTAACGACTGTAAAAATTTCAATGTTCTTGAACCTCAGGACATACATGAAATCGAGAGAAATCTCATTGTATCCTTCCTGGTAAAATACTTTATAAATAAATAAATTTAGTATCTGCCAGTTGAGGACCTGTGAGGCTGTTGCTTCTCAAAGTAGGCACTGATGTATTTGTCAAAATGCTCAGTGGTGCCCTAGAGCCTCCCGGTCTTTTCAATGCTGGCTAGAGCCAGTATGGCTGTTCTGTGAAGGAAATACTACACAGCATTGTACGTGTAAAATACCACCATGAGATCTTTGTATCTGGCCATCTTGAATTTTTAATTACGACTGCAATTGCTGATGCTCCAGATACTCAACTAGTTTAAAGAAGATCGGTTTTATGACTTCTTTAATCAGCACAACTGTTTTCAGCTGTGCTAACGCAATTGCAAAAGGGTTTCTAACGATTTAATGATCAATTGGCCTTTTTAAATGATGACCTTGGATTAGTAATGACAAGGAGCCATTGCAACACAGGACAGATTGTTGCTGATAATAAGCTTCTGTATGCCTATTTAGATATTCCATTAAAAATTAGCTGTGTCCAGCTACAGTGGTCATTTACATTTTTAACAATGTCTATACCAAATTGGTGATTGATTTCCAGTTATTTTAATGGACAAAATATCTGCTTCCGTTTCAAAAACAAGAATTTCGAACATGGATATATATGTTAAACCCCTTTTTTTTCCAGAAAACCACTGGCAAAACTTTTTGTATCGAAAGTGACATATATATATAACCAGAGGCAACCTGCAAAAAATCCCCTAAGATATATATGCCTGGGTGCCAAAATCCAAAAATCTTCTATATAAAAAATCATTAGGAGAGGACGCACATAAAAAATCGTTAGAGGACGCATGTGCATCCTCTCCTAACGATTATATATATATATATATATATATTACACAAAAAAATTGCGTTCAAAGAAGAATGTAATCACCCTTGAACTACGGCAGTAAGAATTATCTGGAAAAGAAAAGCGTTCATTTATTGAGGAACGAAAAAAATCACATACTCTCTTTGCTACCTTTAAGTATGCTTTTTAAACTCTTAAAGATTCGTAAGTGCATATACAGTATATTTTCATGAAGCTGTGGTTTCTAATGGAGCTAAGAACAGTGTTGCGAAACAAGGTTGTTTTTGTTGGATAAACTCTGTTAGTTTTTCACCTGGGAGTATTTGCTATATCAACCCCTCAGTGATATAATGACTGAAATAGAAGCACTTTTTAAAAGACCTATTCTCCTCTCATTTGTAATAGCAAATGAGCCGTTAAGATAATTAATGTAAGGCTGGTCTTAAAATCGATTTGTGTGTAAACTGCATGTTTTGAGCTTAAGTTTTTATTTTTTTCTCCAATGGTAAAAATGTTAAAATGGATTTGAAAAACAGATGAGCCTATATTATTTTTGGTTTATAGTAAGTCCTATTCCAGCTGAGCTAGTAATGGGGAAATGATGAAGTTTCTTGAGATCCGTTATTATTAGTCCACATTATTAGTGTCACATTACTGGCTCCATCATGATTGAGCCGCTATTTTAGTGTCTTGACTCCTAATATTAGGAAGCTGCTAACGGATACTGGCAGTGGCGCTGGATGTCACTACTGATATCTGCTCCTGGAGTCCATGGGACTCCAACAGGATGAGTGAGAGCCCTGTACAGGTTCGAATGTACCCGCTCTTGCAGGGCCGACGAAGGCGCAACGGATACGATTTGTGTTTTTCTGCTTGTGGTTAGAGGAAACAGCAGATGAAGCGCTTCCATGGAATCAGAAGTAACTAAGGAACATTTTGAATTATTTTTTGTGTGTGTTAATGCAAAATCAATTAAAACCAGTTTCTTGGAACTGTTAAATTTCTGACATTATCAGTCGCAAGCAAGAATAATGAGTGACCTTGAAACCTCTTGTTTTTCTCTGACTGTATGTTCATTAGCATTAGTTCATTTACAACAAGCAGCTGCAAAACTAACCTCAATGGGAGTTTTCAACTTGGCTGGAAATGGGAGCCATTCGCATGTGGGGTGATTATATGTTATACTATTTCCTTAGCCTAAATAGCCTGCATGTAAGCCTCCAATTATATGCACTGTATATGGACACAGGATACATTTTTTCATCTAGGCATTCAGAGTTTTGCATTAATAGGAAGAAAATAGGGAGACTATCAGGAACATCCACTGCACGCCCGCTGTACCGTGTGCACTTCGTGCGTGCGTGCTACAGCGTGTGGCCGGCCACGTCGAAGCGTCACAACACTGCGCCGGACACCGGGAGGCACGTCAGTGCAGGTGCATTTAGTTCGCTCGTCTGACCCAGGCCTAATTAGAAATCAATGGCTTTCTTTTAAAAGTATGTGTCTTTAACAGCACTTGTGTACCTTTATTAATACTAAGATCAACTACGTAAATCACAACTTTGCTGTAGTTTGTGTGTAACAAACTTTATCAACAGTGCAATAACAAAGGGTGTGACCCTCAAAATAAAGCAGAGTGCGAGCAATAGGGTAGGCAATTATGCAACCTTTAAACTAAATCCCCCGAACCCTGCTATCCAATGCAACAGGTAAATACCAACTTGCATGGTGACTATCAGGGTTATTCAGAGAAAGGTGAAAACCAGGAGCACTGGTAGGAGAAGAGAACAATCTAGACCATATAGCCGATTTGGAAAGTGAGATAAAGAGGAGAATTTTTCTGGTTTGGCTATTTTGACCTATAATTTTCACTTCTCCAGTCATTCTCTTGGTTTTCACCTTTCTCTGAATAGACCTTTCATAGGGATACATTTTTTCCCATTTTAATTTGATTAATTGATCCCTCTTTGATTTTGAGATAACATAACCTGTCTATGCATTGGAAGCAGTCGGTTAGATAGGGGGTGTGTTACAACTCTGCTCAGTTTGATGTAAAGCATTAGTGTAATAGCTTCTGAAGGTTTGCTTTTCATTTTATAGCAATCACCCACATGCATAACACCCCAATGACACTTAATTACAAAGGACAGCGTATAATCTTTTCAAAGTGGCTGTCTTACCTTCATTTGTTTCATAAGGGTATTGAAATAATCACTCTGGTAGTGAGGACTCTGACGCTCCCTAAACAGCAGAAATTAGTTTTTCTACAGACTTGTGTACCATGACTCTCTTTCATGCAATAACACTCTATGGGATTATGTTACATGCAAAATAAGTAAAATCAATCAAAAGTCTCCACTCTTGAGCTGAGACAAGTGGAATCATCCAACCCTTCAAAAAGGAAACCTAGAATGCATAGGCCTTCTCCCACTCATCCTAAACACTCACTAGATTGTCACATGACATGCCAGCTGGGCCAATGGTTATCTCAGGAAATTCTGTTTCTGTCATGTGTCCTTACCTTATTTATTTATAAAGGATTTTACCAGGAAGGATACATTGAGATTTCTCTCGTTTTCAAGTATGTCCTGGGTTCAAGAACATTGAAGTGTTACAGTTGTTACAGAAATACAAAGTAATACAATGCAAGATATAAAAAAAACCCCACAAATATACAGATTAACAGAAAATAAATATGTAGGAAATAGTCATTATGTTACATGTTTACAGGTGCATTCTGTATTGAGGTATGTTAGTATGGAGCTGTTGAGTGACTTAAGACTGGGGGAAGATTTGATGGTGTCTGGGAGGTTATTCCATAACTGCGGTGCTCTGTAGGAAAACGAGGACCGAGCCACTGTCTTTTTGTATTGTGGTATTGCAAGTAAGGCGCTGGTCCTGGATCGGAGGTTATAGGATGAGGGAGCTGCTGGGGAAAGCAGTCTATTCAGATAGGGTGGCAGCTTCCCAGAAAAGCTCTTGAACACCAGGCTGGAAAAGGTGAAGGGTGCATTTAGACTCCAGCGATGGCCAGTTTAGCTCTTTTAACATGTCACAATGGTGTGTCATGTAGTTACATTGTAATGCAAAGCGGCAGAATGAGTTATACAATGTAGTAAGTTTCTGTAGGTGCGTTTGCGGGGCGGCTACATACGCTACATCTCCATATTCAATAGCCGGCATAAGCATTTGTTGTACAATCTGCTTTCTTACTGCGGGGCTCAGGCAGGATTTGTTTCTGTACAGGGCACCTAGTTTGGGGTAAAGTTTAGATGACAGTTTTTCGATGTGGGGGCCAAAGGATAGATTAGGGTCCAACCACATACCTAGATATTTGAGAGAAGTGACTGTGGTCAGCGTGCCATTTGATTTTGTCCCGACACATAAGTGGGGATTTTGCAATTTGTGTAGTTTAGGTTTTGTTCCAAAGAGCATCGTTACAGTTTTGTCATTATTTAAAAAAAAGTTTATTGTGTTTGATCCACTTTTCTACCTCTGTGAATTGTTCTTGCAGCACGGCCTCCAGCTGCGGGAGATTTGGTTTGCTGGTATAGATTACGGTGTCGTCTGCATACATATGTACAGTTGAGGCTTTGCAGACGTTTGGCAGATCATTTTTGAATATTGTGAATAGCAGGGGGCCTAGTATTGAGCCTTGGGGTACACTGCAAGTGACAGGGAGGGGGAGGGAGGAGCTGCCAGAAATTGACACATATTGTGGTCAGTCGGATACATATGATTGAAACCAGGTTAGCGTGCGATCACCAATGCCAGAATTTTTTAGTTTTTCTAACAAGATCCCATGGTCTACTGTGTCAAAGGCCTTGCAAAATCAAAGAAGATGGCTCCAGTTAGGTTTCCTTGTTCCATCCCAGCTTGGATATCATTGCAGACCTTTAAAAGGGCGGTTGTAGTTGAGTGATTTGGACGAAAGCCGGATTGATCTGGGGTTAAGTAGTTCCAATATTGATAATAATCACATAATTGTGTGTAGACGCATTTTTCCAAAATTTTTGACATTACAGGGAGCAACGATATCGGACTGTAGTTGGATACCAAAGTACTGTCACCACTTTTATGGATAGGTAACACTCTCGCAGTCTTCCAGAGTTTGGGTATGTATCCAGTCGCCAGTGATTCATTGATTAGAGTTGCGACAGGATTTGCAATTACCGGTGCACTGATTTTCAGCAGCATTGCTGGTATTTGATCAAGTCCAGACTGGTATTTCATTTTTTGCTTACAGAGAAGTTTAGTAATGACACTGACAGGCACTGGTCTAAAACTGAATTCCTGTCTGATACAGGGACTTTGCACAGTTGGAGGGGCCTGACCTGCATGAGGCCTTTCTGATTGCATGTCATTTCCTAGCTTGGCAATCAAAGTGGTGGCGCATACAACAAAATAACCATTAAAGGCATTTGCTACATCTAGGGGGTGTTGCAGGGTTTGGTTGTTTACTTTGACAGCAGCCGGCTGGGAGTGGACTGGGGGTGCCTTATCACTAAGAGGTAAGCTGTATTATACTGTTACTTTAGAATTGGAAAAGAAACAAGGTAGACGTGCTTATTGGTTTGTGGGGTCACTCATGAAACCCATTTTAAAACTTGGTAAACATTGGGCATAACAAAAAGCTTTGAGATAAACCTGAACCATTTGTTGTGCATTATGCTGGTCACGTGTAATAAATGGGTGTACTAACACTTAACTAAATGCTTCTACCTGGTTTGTTGCTTTTTCTACAACAAACTATATGAGATCACGACTTTAGAAGTATCCAAGCAACTGGTTGACGTTGTTTAATCTCTTGATTTATCGTGCAGCGCCCTCCTATACTTTGCTACTTTTGCTTTACCTTATAGTATTTATATCAACACTTCCTTAATGTCAGCAGGAACACGGCATACTGTGTATGTAACGAATCAGTGAAAGAACCACAGGAGGAGGTTTTAGCTATATTCTGATTACAGCATTCGAAGGAGAACATTTTTTGTTTTTTTTGGTGAACATTTTAATTTATTATCTTAGCTCTGTATTGAATTAAATGGACTATAGAATCCAGACTGGATCATTGATTAAAAAAAAACAGAAGGTTATAAGCAATGCATCACAAGAAGGTGGCTAAATTAATATTTTTACATTTTAAGCATAATAAAAATGGCAAAATAATCAATTGGTTGAAAGGTTGATATACATCAACATTTTGTCAAGCTTCAATTAATCTACAGTTCTCACTTCTCACTATAAAGGGAAGTGGAAATTAAATTTAATTCTCAAAAGGTCTTTAGATTAAATTAAACACGTTTGTGAATGAGATTAGTTAAACTATCATTTAAAATATTTTATTTCGGGGGCGTGGTTTGGCTCGAGACCGAGATGGCCGCATGCTAGAGTAGCTCGTCGGTCCCCTCCGACTTATTCACACAAATCACAGCGTATGGGCCATGGTGCGAGGCAAACGATCGACTGGTACCACCTCTACCCCGCACTACCAGGGCGATTTCTGGACCGCTGGACGGATTTCTACACCCACCACAACCTCGTGCCGAGGTGGCGGCCTGCTCCTCTGCGACTCCTAAAATGGCGGCGACGCGCTCCTTTCCTGAGCAGGCCTCGGACTCTTTGCCAGCTATTACTTGCCTGGAAAGGATGGTGGCGGGGAACCAACAAAGACACACAAAAAAAAAAAAACACAATTTTTTTTTTTTTTTAAATTGAAACACAATAAATGCACAAATAATGACCTGACTGTGGCATGCCCAATTTAGGACCTTCAGCTGCAACGAAGGGGGGTGCATCTGGGGAGGGTATTAGATTGATGGGGGGAGGGCGAGACTTTATACTTCAGGACGGGGAAGGCTATGAGGGAGGCACTGAGGGGATGACACTGATTTTGAGAGGGAGATATAAGGAGACAACACGAAAACCCCCAAGGGGGGGATAAAACATAATCTAACAATAAAATAAAAAAAAGACAAAAAAAAAAAAGGGAAAAAGGAAGGGGGGAAAAAAAGGGGGGATTGGAAAGGAGGGGTTGAAATAAAATAGGAAAAAAAAAATACACCGTTCATGGGGGATAACATATGAGGACACCGCAATACTTTTTGGTGCTCTGGGTATGGCTAAGGAGGGTGTACGTCGGGGGCCTTTTTGGTGAAATGACTGAAAACCCCTCGATTGCCTACCATGGGCGCACCTGGGACATAAATGACGACCGCACGGTATTTCTTTTCATTGCTTAATGTGGATTTTCAATCCTAATACGTTCCCTCTGTTGTATATGCAATGTTTTAGGAAGAACTCTCGCGCCATCTCTAGTGCTCGCCAGATTTGCTGACCTAGTATTCTCTCGCACTGATCTGTGGCCTATGTGGTTGGGGGTGGGTGGGGGGTATTGCAATGCACTTATTATTGCGGCACTCTGCACGCTCTATTGTTCTAGTGTTATCGGAGGGGACCGTCGACACTTATATATAAGTTTCTCAGTTCTACGTTTGAATTTTTTTTGTTTTTGGCTGCTTGGTCGGGGCTAACCACCTACCCACGGGTTCTTTTTTTCTTTGGCGTCCCTGCACTACTCCTCGGAGGAGACATTGTGCCCACTCTGACTTGGTAGTGGAGCACTCTCCCGTTGGACGGACGTCTGTGACTCTTTGTTTGATCGTATTATTGTTGTAGCACGGGGACTATTTTCGCCCCCTTCCTTTTTTTTTCTTCTCTCTTCTCTCTACTTTCCTGTCATTCTCTTCTTTTCCTTCTCCTTCTCTCCCTTCCTCATTTCTGTGCCCTCTATCCCCTTATTCTCCTCCTACCTATCTTATTTTGCTCCTCCCAGCCCTCTCCTATTTCCTCTAACCAACTCTTCTTCTTGCACTCCTTCTGGACCAATGGAGAGGGGAGGGGGTCAGGCATCGGAGTTCCTTTGGGACTCCTTGGGGATTATGACACTTAACGTGAGGGGACTAAATGTTCCGGAAAAGCGCCACTGTCTCCTGCGTGATTTCCGTCGTGAGAAGTGCTCGATCGTGCTCCTGCAGGAAACACACTTTAAGTCCGGCTCTCACCCACCCCTACGTGACTCTTATTATACGATGGTGTACCATGACACCAGCTCGGATGGGAAGGTGCGGGGTGTCTCGATTTTACTTTCTAAGCACCTCTCTTTTGTGTGCCAGGACACACTTTTCCTGGGGGATGGTAGAGGGGTATTTCTGAAGGGTACAATCGCTGGCGCTAAGTACACAATAGCCTCGATTTATCTCTCTAACACTAAGCAGCACACGTATTTTTCTAAAATTACGGGGAAGCTGACTGAGTTCGCGGAAGGGACTCTGATCCTGGGAGGATGTGGCAATGTACCCTGCGGAGGATTCATCTACGGGCATCACCAGGGTCCCCTTCCACATTCTGCGATCCCTTCAATGCTCTCTTCAGGACTTACTACTGGTAGATACTTGGCGCCTTACCCATCCAAACGCACGTGACTACACATTCTACTCGGAGGTGCACTCTACCTATTCTCGCCTGGACTATTTATATGTCTCCCACTTCGCGCTGGATGATCTCCTACTGACCTTGATACACTCTCGGACATGGTCAGATCATGCACCGGTGTCCCTTGTTCTCAGATCGGCGCACTGTCGTCCACGGCACTTCAACTGGAGGCTTAACATCTCTTTACTCCAGGATCAGATGATCCGAGATAAAATCCTAGACTCTCTAAACCATTATTTTACGGAAAACGCCGTTGAGGACATGTCCCCACATACTCTGTGGGAGGCCCATAAGGCTACCATCCACGGACGCTTGACTGAGATTGCCACCAGGAAGAAACGTGAGAGGCTAGCCGAGACTCAATCCCTGATCTCTGAGATTAGGGACTTGGAACTCCCGCACATGAGAACGAGGGAAACGGACTCGTATGGTCTGCTACAGCAATGGCGGCTGTGCCTGGCTGAATTGGCGCATTCACAAATTAATCGCGCGGTGCTTCACTCCCGCTGTTTCTTTGCATACAATGAAAACAAACCGGGTCGCCACTTGGCGCGCATGTTACGAAAGCGACAAGCCTTGGCGCATGTTCCTAGGATCTGGGGGCCAGAGGGGGAACTTGCACAGACGCCAGAGGCGATTGTTCGAACATTTAGAGGATACTACTCAGCCCTATACTCTTGCGCCCCGGTACCCAATCCTGACCTGAACCAAAGAATTCTCACGTATCTGTCCACTAGGGTCCACCGACGACTGACGGGTCCGGAACGCACCTCCCTGAATGACCCAATCTCAGTGGCGGAGCTTCAGATCGCACTAAAACGGAAAGTTGCCAGGCCCGGACGGATTGCCGTCTGAATATTATAAACGCTTCGCCCGGACTTTGCTTCAGCCGCTGGCGGCTTCACTTAATGCATTACAGGAGGGCTCATCTCTTCATGCTCAATCACAACTGGTGACTATCACTATTATCCCGAAGGAGGGGAAGGACCCAGAGCTCTGTTCGCGCTATCGTCCAATCTCCCTCCTTAATTGTGACCAGAAACTTTTTCCTCCGTCTTGGCCTCACACCTGCAGCCATATGTTCCATTACTAGTGAAACGGGACCAGGTCGGTTTTGTCCCCCGCAGGGAAGCCCGGGATGGTACCATTAGGGTGCTAAATGTCATCCAGGAGGCTCGGAGGTCCGGTCGCAATGTCCTTCTCTTATCAACTGACGCCGAGAAGGCATTTGACCGAGTGGCCTGGTCTTTTCTTTTCGCAACCCTGGACGCCATGGGTGTTACGGGTGCGTTTTACACTTGGGTTGCGGCGTTGTACTCGGAGCCTACGGCTACGGTGAAGGTGAATGGTGCGTTATCCCTCCCTTTTCGTATTCGTAATGGTACTCGGCAGGGTTGCCCACTTTCGCCACTCCTGCTTGCCCTCTCATTGGAACCTTTCCTGGAATCTATTCGGCTTAACCCTGAAATCCAGGGGGTGCCAGGTCGCTCTGGAGAACATAAGGTTGCTGCCTACGCAGACGACCTGCTGTTCTTTGTGTCCTCCCCGCTGACGTCGAGGAGTTTCGATGTTATGGGGAGTTGGCGAACTTGCTAATTAATATGCAGAAGTCGGAGATCCTCAATATCACCATGTCGACAGGGGAGAGAGGTCATCTGAGAGACTCTCTCTCTTTTCGCTGGTGTGAGGGGCGATGTTGTACCTGGGGATCAAACTTTCTGCACAACTGGACACGCTATTCGAAGATAATTTTCCTCCTCTTTGGAAGGTTGTGACGGAGGAACTCCTAACTTGGACCAAATTGAACATCTCATGGATCGGGAGAATTAGCATTTTGAAAATGAATGTCTTACCACACCTCCTCTACTTAGTCCAAACCCTCCCGGTTCGGATACCGGCCTCTTTTTTTGCTACTGTCAAGACGGCTTTTTTAAGATTTGTATGGCGTGCATCTCGCACGCGAGTGCGATGGCACATCCTAGTTCGCCCGAAATCGGGAGGAGGTGTGGCCCTACCGGACCTCTGCAGATATTACATTGCGACTCACCTCCTCCGTATTGTGGAATGGTCCACGGGAGGTAGGGGGCGCTTTGGTCGGACCTGGAGGATACCTTTGACTCGGTGCGTCTATGGTCATTACCATGGATTGCTAAAGCAAGCAGACCTCGGGAGATAGCTTCTCACCCGCTTACTGCGACCACACTCCATGTGTGGGACTCGGCCGCATCGGCTTTTCGCCTGTCCACGTTCCCCTCACCACTGCTACCGCTGGCCAATAACCCCGCCTTTCGGATGCAATTGGCCCAGTCCTTCAGAGCTCGACTGCCTGCGCCTCGTAGGCCACGAGCGACAGCTATGATTCTCGACGCAACGTACACACCACCGTGGGACAGGGCTCCCAGGGGGCCACCTCCGACATTTCTGGAGCGCTTCATTCTTGCACAAGTTCTGCACTACCTTCGCTCCTTGCCGGGGGCGCACCGCCTCCGAGATATTACACCCTTTGAAAGGTTGTGCTCATTGACAACCACACTAAGTCACGGCGTATCGACCTTATAAGGTGATGGTGCTGAGCCCCCCTACACCAGACCCGCCGCCTTTTGAAGTGCGTTGGGAGGAACTTCTGGATGAACAAATTGAGGAAGAGAATTGGGTTAAAACGTATGAGCTGGTTCATAGAGGCTCGCAACAATCCCGACTCCAGGAGCAGGCATACAAGATTGTATCGTGCTGGTACTGCACTCCTGTGTTGCAGTTTCGTATGAGACTCAGTCTCTCTGACCAATGCAGGCGCTGCAATGCAGAGGTTGGAGATTACCTCCATATGTGGTGGTCCTGCACGACGCTCAGACCCATGAGGTTATCCTGAAGGTAACCGACGTTGATTTACCTCTTACGGTACGAGTCTTCTTATTACTGCAGGTCCCCTTGTCCCCATGTATCTGTGCACGTTTTCTGTGCCCTACAGCTCTTTCTGTTACTATTTTTATCTCTCTGGTTATGCCCTCTTTCTTGCACTATGACATGGACCCTGCCTTGCTGTGTTTTACGTGGCAGGACGTCCTGATCGTGACAGAACTGGATATCTTTCTTCCCCCCCCCTTTTTTTTTCTTTTCTTCCTTTCTCTCTTTCTTCCGTGCGGACAGGGTATATCTACACCCATAGGACCAAGCAACCGTACGTGAGGATTTTACTTTCACTTTTGGTTGATGTTTTAATGTCTGTTCTTTGATATCGTTCATACGCTCTCGACATCTACTCTGGACGACTCGGCCCTCGGGCTGCGTATTTTCCCTACTGTATGTTGCCTTACTTCGAATGCATTGTCATATCTGCATCTATTGTCACACTGACACATTTGTATTGCTTTATCTGCTTCCTTGAATAAAAAATATATATATATATATTTTATTTCTCTGCTCATCATGTAAATTTAGACCTATGAGAAAATTCATAGAAAACGTTTTAGCAGCTAATGTCAGGATTACAGAAACTTTTTTTGGCTATTATTCTAGCTGGTTCTTTCATTATTTGTATTTTTTTATGTTAAAAAATTGCGGCTAATTATCTCCTTTTTGAAACAAGAATCATGCCTCTTATGTTTGTCCTTAGATGACCTTTCACCCTCTTCCACCTTGTCCCTATATAATGTGATGAAATATAATCTAGGGATGCAATTACTGGTGTTCTGTGGTCTCTGTGGTGGTTTCCCAGAGAGAAAATACTCATGTTCAGATGAAGACTAAACACAGAGCTTTCAGAAATCTGTTTCTTTTGGACTCAAGTTAAGGGAAACTTCATCATCTCAGTGTCATAAATAATAGAAAGACAGGTTTAGTCTCCAGTGATATATCACTCTGCATGGTAAGTGCACACTGAATATTGAAACCTCCTAAAAACAAGATCCGAAGCAAATGAAAATGTGTGCATTTTTTCTACAATGTATCAAGCTTGGCTCCCTTTTATGTAAAGAAACATTTTCTAAGCTTTATTTTCTAACAACAGTTATCTGCAGAATCAATATACGAAGGGCAACAGTAGAAAGGGTACCGAATCTCAAACATAGCATGCCTCAAAAACTGAATATTATATGAAATAATCTTTAAATACTCCATCAAATGCTGCATGTCATATTTTGTTCTGTGAAAAGAATTGCTGTTTGTTATTAGAATGCTGGCATGCTAAAGGATGTGACTTCACACAGTCCTTTGTGATGTGAAATTTCTTCTGTTGTCCTTCGCGACAAGAGTATGACAACCACTTTGCCACTACTGCAACAATTTACATATGATTTTAACTTTTTTCTCAGATCATTATCACTCCTGTTGCATCACATTCTATGACATAAATAAAAGATCCATAAGTCTTGTTAAAGGGAACGTGCATTTTTCACATTCAAACAGCATGCAATTTTTTCTGTTAAGAATAATTCACTGCAGACCCAAAAAAAACACTTGGGCTGTGTAATATAAACATATTTTCCCTCATTTGATTTGCAATACATTTTGTTTTATTTAAATGGTGAATATACCCTTTAGGAACGTAGCAGCATCTTTCATGTCCTGAGTGTTTTGTGAGATTACTGGATAAGGATAACACTATAAGTGGAAAGATAATGTTGCATTATTAGAGAAGTCATTTACCATATCCTAATTTTATTAAAGATATGCTGGCAATTTAATCAGTAGGTGTCATGAACGAGAATAGCCTGGAAGGGTCAAAAAGGGCAAAGCTAATCCAATTACTTGGTTCATAGACTGAAGAAATTCTTCAACTGTTTTTTTTCCCCATAAAGAAACTGTAAAAAAATTTAAGGGGTTATTCAGAGAGCACTGACATGTCGCCGACATTTCGGTGCTTTCTCGTTCCCTGCGCTTCCCTGCACTTTGGGGAATCAAAGTTTCCCACCCTGCGGTGTACTCAGCATTCACCGCAGGGTCCCCGAAGTGCAGGGAAAACCCGCCGAAAACTCGACGAACACCCATCGAAAACCTGCAGAAACCGCTGCAAAAACCACGCCGAACACGCTGGAAAAAAGCAGACAAGCTGCCGATCACAGCGCAGACCAGTGGCCAGAAAAAGCCGACAAGCTGACGATCGGGGTAACAAAAAAAAAAAAAAAAGTACGCTTTAAAGTTTCAAAATTGAAACGCTATTTGCAAAAAACTACTGAACGAAAATGCCTGGAATTTACATATAAGGTCATATGAATGATAATAAAAAGGTCTGTTACAGAAAAAAGACAAAATGATTTTTAAAAAAAATGGAAGAAAAAATTTGCCGAACAAATCCCAAAAAATGCCTAAAAGATTCTAAAAAAAAAAAAATCGATAAATAAAGAGACTTTTTTACTGCAGAATAAACGGATTCTTCGATATTGTAGTAAAACAGGAATATTTTTACCATTAAAGCCTATGGGATTCGCCTGAATAAACTTGCCGAATGAAAACACCGAACAGCAGGGAATTTCGGCAACTTTTCACTGCTGGTTTTTGTTCTCTGTATAGATTAACCATTGCTTCTCTATGGGGGATTTCACTGCCGTCGAACAGCACCGAACGTGCAGGTAATTCGCCAAAATTTGGCCAACTGCCTGCTCTCAGAATAGCCCCGAAATGTCACGGTACGCTGAATTTTAGTGTCTGGTTACATTTCGGGGTCAAGATCGGCTCTCTCTGAATAACCCCTATAGTCTTTTTTTTGTTTCTTTTTAAACATTGCTGTTCTTTTATTGATATTTAATATATAAACATTTCATCATAATCTGTTTTTCTAAAAACCTTTCCTAAAAATTCCTTGCTCATCTCTCAACCCGTGGCAAAAAGGTGGCCCGATCCGCCACTTCTTCTCGCCGGGAGCAGAATGACAGAGTGTTGTTTTAATTAGAGAAGCTTTAAAAGAAAACCCCAAAAACCTCTGCTGAAACTTAAAGGAAATGTAATGAACAAATGCAAGATTGTCAAACAACATTCATGATGGGACACATATTAGCAGTGAGAGTGAAACGTGGCATGACAGTTTGAGATACAGGTATAGTTACATAAAGGGGCAATAACATGTTTTTTGCATCCTCAAAGCTGAAGATAACTAGGGAAGTTGTAAAGCTGCAGCATACATTACAGACAATGGAAAGTACCACCAGGGTAAAATACGTTTCTTAAGGTCAAAATACCAACAACAAAATTTAATGTGCACAGATTTTTCCAATCAGTAGAATACAGACAACCTAGTCTCAATTTTAGTTGCATTAACTATGGAAAAATAATAAAACAGCAATTATTACAGCTCTGCAGCTAAGTTTGCTAGTCTTAAACAAGTACAGTTTAATGAGTTCTGAAATCCAGAAAGCATCTGGCTGAATGTCTTGCCAAGATTCTACCTTCGAATATGTCTTTGAAATATAATGAATTGTGCAACTAAAGAAGTAGGTACTGCATTATTTTAAGACTTTATCTTTAAATATGTTCATATGCCATATAGAGGAAATAGGAACTTGTAGCTGACTTTTGTTAGAAGGTCACTATAAGGTCATAGTAACCGGTCTAGCGTTATCCGTAGCGTTAAGAAACCCGTTTGCGTTTGTTACCTTGCGCTTTTCAGCGCGAGGTTACTGTACTTTGCGCTCCCTATACTTAACATGGAGAGCACAAAGTGTTAATCAGCATTAGGATTACAATTAGGGATGAGCTGTTCGGGTTCGGACGGTTTGGGGTTCGACCCGAACTTAGCCTGTTCGAGCAGATCGCGAATGCCGAACATTTCCGGGTGTTCGCTGCATGTTCGACCACAATGGACCACAATGCATTTTCCCACTGGCCTGAAGCTCGTAATTGGCTACAGCCTTGCACCTGACCACAGGTCTGGTGCAAGACTGGTTCAACACTATGCCAATCACCGCTCAGAGTCCTGATTGGGCAAATTTTGCCCAATCATGGGCTCACAAAGCTAAGTCCCGTACCACACTATATAACGTTTCCACGCAGCGCTTCTGCACGCATTTCAGAGGAGATTTCAGAGGAAATAGTTGTGTCTTGTTACTGCCGGTCTGCCACGCTACTGGGGGGGGGGTCTGGGGGGGTCTCATTTCTACCAAATATCAGGAAATTTAGGTGATGTGTGTCTTGTCACTGTGCCAGCAATTTTTTTGGGGGTTTACAACTTTCTTTAAAACATTTGTGAATTAAGGTGATCTTCTGGGTCTTCTCACTGTGCCAGCAAGTCTTTTTGGGTCTCATTTCTACCAAATATCAGGGAATTTATGTGATGTGTGTCTTGTCACTGTGCCAGCAATTTTTTTGGGGGTTTACAACTTTAAAACATTTGCGAATTGAGGTGATCTTCTGGGTCTTGTCACTGTGCCAGCAAATCTTTTTGGGGCTCACTAATTTCTTTAAAACATTTGTGAATTAAGGTGATCTGTGTCTTGTCACACAAACAGTACCACGCTGTATTTCGGGGCTCACTAATTTCTACAAAACATTTGTGAATTGAGGTGATCTGTCTCTTGTCACTGGCTGCCAGCTATCAGTGTGTCTCACTGAGTTATACCAGAGTTCTTTAAATCTTTATACCAGAGTTGAATCAGAGTTCTGTATATATTAATCTATATATCACTCACCATGTCTGAAAGAACAAAAAGGACAGGCAGATGCTCCCAGACACAGATAATAGGGCAAGCAGCCCCTGTGTCGGGAGGCTGTACCTCTGGTCGTGGTGGACGTGGTGCATCCTCTGCAGGGGCACGCTTGTCCTTTATAACTGGTGCTGGCCATCTTCTTAACCTGCAGCAACATACAGAGGATTTGGTGGATTGGCTAGCCAGGCCATCCTCATCCTCCGAGTCCTCTGCCAGCCAGGCTTCTAGTGCTTTACAGTCCACCTCAGCTGCCAAAGCATCTAATGCAGCCTCCATGTCCACAGCTACTCCTGCCGTAGCCTCGCTATCACACACGGAGGAGTCAGCTGAATTGTTTGACTACAATACAAGTGACATGCTGCTTGAGGATGCGCAGCAAGTACAGTGCTCTGATTCAATCTCTGAGGTTGAGCAAGGGAGTATAATCAACCTAGAGGAAGGGGGTGCCAGTGATGACACACAAATAACTGTCACTCATGTTGCCCCAGCAGCTGCAGCATACTGCCAAGTTGGCTCCAGTGACGAGGAGATAGGGGGTGAAGATGACATTGATGATGAGGTCACTGACTCCACCTGGGTGCCAGATCGAACTGAGGAATCAAGTGAGGAGGAGGGGGAGGAGGAGGAGGCACAGCAAACACGAGGCACAACATCCTCTGTGACCAACCATAGCACTAGCCAGTCCAAGGCATCACATGTCAGAGCTGCTCCAGTGCAGAGCGCTGTTGTCTCAAAGAACACATGCAGGAACTCTGCTGTCTGCGAGTTCTTTAAGAAATGTGCAGCAGACCCCACCGTTGCTATTTGTAATCTATGTCAGAGGAGGCTGAAGCATGGGATAAACGCCGGACACTTGGGTACCACTTGCTTGAGGCGACATATGAACAAGTGCCACACATCCCGTTGGCGCAAAACTTTGCATAGGTCCTCCTCCTCCTCATCTGTCTCTACCCTCACTGTATGTCCTGCCATGTCATTGCCTACAACCTCCACCGACAGGGATGATGCTACAGTAATGGATGTACCAGCAGGTCCTTCCTCACAATGTGACATCATCCTAGTAGCTGAAGATTTACGCAGTCAGATTACGTTGCCGCAGCTGCTGCAGCGAAAGAAAAAATATAGTCCCAACCATCCCCAAGCACAGCGTCTAAATGCCAGCTTAGCAAAATTACTCGCATTGCAGCTGCTGCCTTTCCAGCTGGTGGACTCTGCTCCCTTCCGTGAATTTGCTGAATGTGCTGTACCACAGTGGCAGGTTCCAAAACGCCATAACTTTTCACGCAAGGCCATTCCAGCACTATACCAGCACGTGGAAGACAATGTTATCCAGTCATTGGGAAAGGCAGTCAGCAGCAAGATGCATGTCACTTTAGACACGTGGTCCAGCAAGCATGGACAGGGTCGTTACATTTCCTTCACGGCACACTGGCTAACTCTGATTGCAGCTGGGAGGGATCCAAGATGGGGCTCTGTGCTGAAGCTTGTTCATTAGGGATGTGCGTTTCGGGTTTCGGAATTTCGGAATTTTCACGAAATTTCCCGATTCGTGTTTTCGGATGCGGCCGATTTTCCGAAAATTTTAAGATCCGAAAATGGCAGATCCGAAAAGTTTTCCGAGCCGAAACGAAATATTTTCGGAATTTTCGAATATACTTGAAATGTGTCAAATCAAAATTTATTGCTTTGAAACGAGGAGAACAGACGTTCCGAAAAACGAGCTAAGTGACACGAAAATACGAAAAATGGTCGATATTCCGAAACCATTTACAATATTCCGAAAAAAAAATGTACACGAAAAACGAGTCGAGCCGAACCGAATCGAAACAGAAATCGGTCGAAACGAGCTGAATCGAAAATTTTAAAAATCCGAAAAATCGAATCGAACCAAAAAAAAAATCGGTGCACAAGCCTATTGTCCATCCACCACGCCTCCAGAAAGCTGCTTGTATGAGGTCTGTCTGCTCCACCACCACCACCACCTCTTCCTCCTCCTCCTCCTCCTTCTCTGTCTCTGGTGAAGTGGCAGTTAAACCGACGCCTGACAGGGTCTACGCAATGGCTCAAGCAAAAAGATGCCATACTGTGCTTGAGCTGGTTTGTTTAGGGGACAGGAGCCACACCGGGTCATAAATTTTGTCAGCTCTGCAGGGGCAGGTGCAGAGATGGTTAACACCACGCCAGCTTGAGCTGGGAATGATCGTCTGCGATAATGGCAGCAACCTTCTCTCCACCCTATGCAAGGGTAAATTGATGCATGTACCATGCCTAGCACACGTCCTAAATCTGGTGGTACAGCGTTTCCTAACCAGGTACCCAGGGCTGCCAGAGCTTCTCATCCAGGCCAGAAAAGTCTGCAGAAACTTCAGACGGTCATTCCCAGCAAGCGTTCACCTGGCAGAAATTCAAAGAGAATTCCACCTTCCCACAAACCGTCTGATCTGTGACATGCCCACCAGGTGGAACTCGACATTAGCAATGCTGCAGCGTCTGCACAAGCAGCAGAGGGCCATCAACGAGTACCTGTGTGAGTATGGCACAAGGACAGGTTCAAGTCAACTTGGTTTTTTTTCCCCCTCGCAGTGGCTGATGATCAAGGATGCATGCACTGTACTGTCACCATTTGAGGAGGCAACGAGGATGGTGAGCAGGGACAGTGCATGAATCAGTGACACAATTCCTTTAGTGTTCCTGCTGGAGCACACTCTGCGGGGAATTATAGATGTGGCTCTAGAGGCAGAGCAGCGGGAGGAAGAGGAGGCCTTCCCTAGCTCTCAAGGCCCCAGTCTTTCCGCAGACAGCATTCCAGCGGGTCCTACTCAGATCAGACAGGAGGAGGATGAGGAGGAGGAGGACTATTTAAGTAGTGGGGGCATTGAAGGTGGGGATTCCTCAAGGGTGGGTTTTGTGTGCCCAGAAACAGAAGGGCTTGTGCGTGGCTGGGAGGAGGAAGTGCACGATACGGTCATCCTCATTGACCAGGAAGACTCGGCAGCAAATGCCACCTCCAACCTACGCTGCATGGGCTCCCTAATGATGCAAAGCCTGCTAAAAGACCCCAGGATTCGTGCTATCAAGGAGAGGGATCATTACTGGTTGGCAACCCTTCTTGATCCACGATACAAGGGGAAAGTTGCAGAGCTCATCCTGCCTGCACAGAGGGAGCACAGGATGAAAAAACTTGAGGACGCTCTAAAGCGACACTTGTGTAACACCTTTCCAGGCACTGGTAGATTACCAAGTGCTGACACACGTGCTTCTGAGGCTGCGGGTGATCAGAGGAATAACGGTGAAGGCCAGGGCAGCTTGACTGATGCTTTTTTAATTTTTTTAGTCCACGACGCCCAAGGACGTCAAATGTAGGCACCCATTGCCAGCGTCTTCACCATATGGTGCAGGACTACCTAGGGGCAAGGGCAGACCTGGATACCTTTCCAGCAGATGATCCACTGGCTTACTGGGTGTTGAGATTGGATCACTGGCAGGAACTTAGCCAATATGCTATGCAGCTACTAGGTTGCCCTTCATCTAGTGTGCTTTCCGAAAGGACGTTCAGTGCCGCTGGAGGTTTTGTCACAGACAAAAGAGTGCGTCTGTCCACCGACTCTGTAGACCGGCTGACATTTATAAAAATGAATCAGTCCTGGATCAGCAGCTATCAATCCCCTGATGCTGAAGTAATGGAATAGATAGGGGATGTCCTCTTCTGCATTCGCAAAACCTTCAGCACTGAACTCTCCCACAATACCACAAAAGGGTTACGGTGTGAAGGCACTTGCTGCCATGAAAGGCACAATATTTGGCTGCACTGACGCCTGTGCCAGATTTATATCATTTTATTTTTTTGAACCGCAGGGTCCAACCCTGCACTCTTCCACAATACCACAGAGGGGTTACTGTATGATGATACCTGCTGGCCTGGCATTAAAGGCACAATATCTGGGAGCACTGACGCCCATTAACAGATAAAAAAACTTTTCAATATAGGACCACATGGTCCACCCCTGCACTCTTCCACAATTCCACAGAGGGTTTAGGCTAGGGTCAGAGGAGTGCATTTTCTACGGACTGTGCGTCCGTGCAGTACGGACGTACTTACTGACTGACGACAAGGTAGTGGCCACACAGTCGGTTTTTTTCACTGACGTATTTTTTGACTGATGTAGCATAGAAAATAAATTACAATGAAAGAACATTCTGTCCGTCAAAAATGCTGGACGTATAAATGCAATCCGTCTGACCTTGTTGCATCACTCACACACAAAGCTATGCGGACGTTGTGGACGTGGCGCACTCTGCACGTCCGTTCTACTAGTATTACGTTCTTGCCTAACCTGCGTCCGTTTGCAGCGTCCGTCAGCCCCCGCACTTCTGTGCAGACGTACTTCATGTGTGGGGCTCCATTTAACACAATTGTATGCTATCACGGACGTACAGTCATGGCTGAAATTGTTGGCACCCCAGACATTTTTCCAGAAAATCAAGTATTTCTCACAGAAAAGTATAGCAGTAACACATGTTTTGCTATACACATGTTTATTCCCTTTGTGTGTATTGGAACAAAACAAAAAAAGGGAGGAAAAAAAGCAAATTGGACATAAGGTCACACAAAACTCTTTTTCTGAGCGTCCTAAAATGTCTTTTCATACAGGCTGCCGCCCCAAGCAGTTTTTTATGGATAGATTAACCACTTCGCTGCTGAGGACGCGCTCAGCGCGTCCTCAGCAGTCCCGCTGGTATGCGGAGGACGCGCTGAGCGCGTCCTCCCATCGGGGTCAGCGTTCGGCCGGGTTCCGGCCGATCGCTGGCCCCTCCGGTGCGGGCTGACATCCTGGATGTCAGCCCGGCATCCGGACCAGCAGCCGCCAGAATTAGGTGTCATCGCGGGGGCGCGATGACACCTAATTCAGGCGCCCCCCCGCATGTGCGGAGGAGGCGCCTGAAAGGGAGGGGGGGAGGTCCTTCGGACCTCTCTCCCTCCCGATCGGCGGCGCACAGGGGGTTAACCCAGGCATCATTTGGAAGGGCACAGCCTGCCCTTCCAAATGATGCCTGGCATTAACCCCTGGGGAGCTGGATCGCGAATCGGCGCTGAAAAGCGCCGGTTCGCGATCCTTTCCCGGAGCTGGCCGACATCTTGGATGTCGGCCAAGCCTCCGGGAACTCCCCCAGAGGACTGGCGTCATCGTGCGTAGCACGATGACGCCAGTCCTAGACTTAACCCCTAACTGCCACCAACTGTGGAGATAGGGAGTTCCAATGAACTCCCTATCTCCCGATCCGTGGCAGCTAGGGCTGTGGCAGCATGGCCGTTCCAACGATACCAAACATGAAAGTGAAAAATTTTGTAAAAAAAAAAAAAAGGAAAAATAAAAATAAAAAAAATTAAAAAAAAAATTAAAAAAAAAAATAAACACTTTTTTTTTATTTTTTTTGGTTTGTTAATGCAGCAATATTGTTCCCATTTCAATTATAATGTGAACAATGATGCTGCACTAACGATTTTTGTACGCGGTGCGTTTGTTAAAAATAGTGTCATTTTCCCCAAAAAAAAATGTAACGAGACCCCATCTCTAATTTTTTTAACAAGCGCACCCCATACAAAATATAACCGCAATTGCTCGCATGTTAAAATGTGGAAAAAAACACTTTACACATTGTAAATTATTGAAAATACATATTTTATTGCATTTTTTGTTATAATATACAGACATGACATAACGTATACATATAATAATGACATATTATGAATCTACTGAGTCTGACGGAAAGAACGATATATAATATGTCTGGGTCATATTCTAAAATAAGCCTTCAAAACACGTTTAAACATGATGCGCAAAACAGGTAAAAATGACCTCAGCATAGGGGCGGGAAAAGCCTCAGCAGCGAAAGGGTTAAAGGAAAAGCATTTACCGTCATACGAAACGTAATTTTTTTTGTTTTTAAGTGTTTCTATACATCCTAGAAATCTGCCACTTCACGGGCAGGTTATGGGGACCTCCTAGGCACGATATTTGAAGGAATTTTTGGTTTTTATTTTTAACCCTTATTTCATGGAAAACTCACTGTCCCTTTAAAAACGTTTTTTTTAAAAAACTTTTTGTCCTTGTTTCCTGTCCCCCAGGGCACTACCCGGACCCCCATACACCTTTTATGGCAAATATCTAGCTTTTTATGCCCTCTTGGAGGGCACTCTAAAAAACCGAATTTTCAGCCCCATTGACTTGCATGGGGTTCGAGTTCGGGTTCGGTCCCGAACAAATGGGAAGTTCGGGTTCGGGCTCGAACCGAACTCGGGGAGTGTTCGGCTCATCCCTAATTACAATCTACTAGCGCTGATTAACGTCCGGCTGTGGTTAGCAAAAAGTTAACCATAGCCAGGACATGGTGTTAATGGATTCCTCTTCTGCAGAATCCGTTAACACCAGCCTAAAAAACAAAAAACAAAATCCTATACTCCCCTCCTGTCCCGCGGCAAGGACCGCAGCTCCAACCGCCTCCTCCGTCCGGCGGGAGCAGGGAAAAACTGGGGGAAAAAGTTCCCCAATCTCTCCCTGCGTATCACTATGCCGACCGGCCGGATCTCGCGAGGAGAGATCTGGATGGTCACGTAACCAGCAGGGGGAAACTCAATCGAGTCCTATGGACTCCATCGAGTGGATGCTGGCGCAGCCGCGAGCACCCCGGGGCTTTGCGCCTGCAAGCAATTGAGGCAGCATTTTTTTGCGCCTGCATTGTAACCCAGTGTTAAAACGCGGGCGCAAGCGGGAAAACTGCGTGCGCAGTTTTTCCTCCCTTACGCCCGCATTTTAACACTAGGATTGCAATGTGGCCCATAGACTGAAGTGACACTCGTGGTTTTCCACGACTGTTATGTCATAGTTATTTTTACAAAATTGATTTGTTTCCATGGAAATGTATATTGTGTTCTTTTATTGTATTTATCTCTTATGTGGAAATGTTTAATGCAAGCAGTTGTACCAGGAATTTAAAGACACTCTAAACAATGGCTGTAGAAATAAATTGAATAATAATTATTTGCTCTTCAAGGTTTATATTCAAAAATAGAAAATCAATTTCAATTAGCAACTGCAGAGTGGTGTGGGCCCCACAGCTAATTAAGCAGTATATATCATGCTGTGAAGGACTTGCAGTGTTTATGATGTCATCAAAATGTATTTATTTTTATGGGTTAATTTATCTTTAAATTGATTGGTGTTCTCATTTGCCCTTTCCATTCAATAGATTATCAAAAATTAATAACAGTGTTTTCTATTACTTCCATCTAAAGACGATTCAGTGAATTTTAGCATTAATTGCATAGGCATATGCATCTCATATTATAGAGCATTGACAGGTTACATTTTTTACATAGAAACTAAATAATCAAACTGATATTTTTTGCATTTTCTGTCATAAACCAAATAAGTGAAACCCTTAAAAGGTTGACGAGACCTAAAATGTAAACAGTGAGGAGCAATTCACAAACTTCTGAGCACACCTGTGTGATTCCCTCTGAAAATCTGTCCGATTCAGTTTGGAGGCCATTAGGATTATGGAACTGCATAACAAGTTCCACGTTTTAGGCCAGTGTCACACAAGCACACTTGAAAGCGGAAGGAACATCCGTGAGAGTGGACGTTCCTTCTTCTGACCAGTGTATCCGGGGTTTCGGCGCCCCCACCTCTGCAAATTCCTTGCAACCAAGGCAGAGATTCCCACCGATAGCTGATCGTGGCACCTTTCTTCTACGTTCCTTCCACTCTGACACCCCGGTGGCACTGGCCACCTCACGGAGTGCAGTTAGCGCCATCAGCTCTACAAAGCTCAATCCTCCTAAAGGAGGATAGTGCTTTGTAGCCCCTAACATGCATCATAGCTTTTTGACGTGGAGGGTTTCAACATGTTTAGTGTAGCACACGCGCAACTAGGTCACACGCTACACCATGTGGCCTGCCCGTCAAAACATCAACGCTGTGACGGACGTCAGGATGCGAACAGTACGCGAGCCCTTAGTGCGCTCGTCATTCGTCTGACCTCAGCCCAAGTGAGAGTTTTTTTCCAATTGACCAGGAAGCAGGAAGTAGTTTGTTAACTTCTAAAATGATCTCTGGGTCTTTGGGCACTGCACGCTCAATTAGAATGTGAAAAGTTTTATTTACAAAATGGTTGCAAAAAATATAATTACCTGTAAAAGTGTATTTTAGATTTTATCACCACTTTAGAAGGGCAAGTATATATACTAAAATATTGATGGCTAACTAGCCATTCCACAAAAACAATAGAGCAAACTCCAATGTACACAGATCATATAGACATCAATATTTAGTAGAGGGCTTCATTGATATCCATTGATTCTAGGAGCTCAGTATGAATTTAGAAGCCAAACAGTGAAAAAACATCCACTTTTGTTCTCATATATATTTTATTAGTAATGAGTGAGAGAGAGGCCAATCAAAACTAATCGGCCATTCTGATTGGCAGATTTACCACACACACCGTATCTTAGTCAGTTTCATTGTAAAACTATAAAGATGGTAGAAGGCCTGGGCACTTGAGCAAGAATCCTGATAGAAGTTATTCATTTAGAATATGTGTATATTGTGAGATGTATATTCTAAAAAGATAACACCTGTTGTGATTGTTCCCCAAGTACCTGGGCCTTCTACCACTTTTGTGTTGAAACTGTGGGTGAGTGTCTGTCCTTTGAGAGGCCCCCTCTGAGGTCCTTGTCATTCGTTGTGTGCATTGACTTCATTGTGGATACTACATAAGAAGACTATGAGACCGTATCAGAGGCATGCACACAAGCGGTGCTTGCGGAATGAGTTGGTCATGTTTGTGTTCCTTCTAGGTCTCCATCTACCTTTACTTTATATTTTTACATTTAGTAACAGGCATGATTATTATTATGTACAGTTAAGAAATAATTGCTCCATGTATGCACACATCAGTATATGGGCTGCACATGCCTATGTATCATATCATTTAGCCCAGATATTCCTTTGCCATGTATGGAAGCCTTTCAGGAATTATTGCGATCTCCCTTCCTCAGCAGATAAACGGAGTTTGTGGTACAAGGTATCATTTATGTGTTCACATAGCAAAATGAATACGTCAAGGCACATTCTGACAAGTTCTGTTTTGTTATCGATCTATCCAGAACATAAATTGCATGTATGTCTGTATCCGGACTGCGACAGAATTTATTATCCGTGTAGTCATGAAACATGCAAAATAAGTATTTTTATAAAACAGACGTGTGTCCACTTATGATAGATTCACTAAAAAAATTCAAGACATTTAAAAATAGTTTTTTGTGACCTTATTGCAACGTTTAGTTATAGCATTCCTGAAGAGAAATACAAAGTATGCAAGGGAGTGCTGTTGGCTTGTATTTCTTAGAATGCCATGAAAGAAACATTTTCCTAAAGCAATCATTACAAAATATTTGATTATTTTAAAAATGCGGTAATGTCAAACACTGAAGATCGATATTTTATTCCATTATCCTATAAAATATCAAATCTGAGTGTGGTTAATGTAATTAATTGAAGATACAGCTTCTTAGTGAGGGAGAGCAGTGGTGAAGCCGGGTGGAAATTTCATTAGATCTTCTAAATCATCTAAATCAACTCTTTGAACCACTAGAGATTAAAAAGGGCTTCTGATACATGTGTTTTCTCAAAAGACAATCAAACTACCAATTTCAAGCAATGTTTATCAACTGAATTCCCTTCAAAGGTCACTTGACAAGTCAATTATTTTGCAAACAGACTCCTTTGTCTTATTTCAATCCAGTTTTACTATTTCCACTTTGAATTGACTTCTTTGGGTGGTTGTAATAGGATACCAAGATAAAAGAAGCTTTGTGTCTATATTTCACTACAATTATAAGTAACGTTTTATACATCAGTTTAATTTATTCTCAACAAGGACGGTCTATATTTCTAGAATGACTTGTGGTTGAGGATCGCATGGATTGGTTTTCTTTTTTTCCCAGATTTGTCTAGACTAATTCAGATTAAGCTTTTTTTAAAGAATGTTTTGTAGAGATGACATCTGAATATATACACGGTTTTTCTTTCTGGCTATTTCATGTATATGGCAATTAGAGTACATCACAATCACTTTTCATTATAATTTTCATTTTCAGAATATATATATATTATACACACACACTTTGGACCATATATATTTGGACACAGGCACAATTTTAGTTTTTTGAGGTATTTCCCAAAACATATTCAAGCTAAAGTTATTTAATGGATATGGCCTGAAAGTGCGCACTCTCAGGTTTAATTTGAAGGTATGTACATCCAAATTGGAGGAAGAGTTTAGGAATTACAGCTCTTAGGAGTAGCCCCCCCCATTTTCAACGGACCAAAAGTAATTGTATCAAAAGCTGTTTCATGGGCAATCCATCAGAGAGATAGCAGCAGCATTAGAAGCGGCCAAATCAACAGTTTGGTACATTCTGAGGAAACGCATTGGTGAGCTCAGCAACATAAAAAGGCCTGAACATCCACGGAAGAAAACCGTGGTGGATGATCGCAGGATCCTCTCTATGGTAAAGAAAAACCCATTCACAATATCCAGAAAAGTGCAGGACGCTCTTCAGGAGGTGGGCGTATTATTGTCAAAGTCTGCAAACACGAGAAAACTTCATGAGAGCAAATACAGAGGGTTCCCCACAGGCTGAAAGCCATTCATAAACCTGAATAGAAAAACCAGATTAGACTTTGCCAAAAAACATCTGATAAAGCCAGACCAGTTCAGGAAAAACATTCTTTGAATGGATGAAAACAAGTTTAATCTGTACCAGAATGACGGAAAGAAAAAAGTGTGGAGAAGGCTTGGAACAGCTCATGATCCAAAGCATTCAATGTCATCTGTAAAACAGGTTTATTAGATACTCCTCCTAATTACTGAATTTCGGGGTTTCAATCAGAGCCATTGCCACAGGTGTATAAAATCAAGCAATAGCCATGCAGTCTGTACGTACAAACATTTGTGAAACAAATTGGTCGTTCTGAAAAGCCAAGTGAATTCAAGAGAGGCACTGTGAATTCAAGAGAGAATGCTACCTTTGCAATAAGCCAGTTCGTAAAACTTCATTCCTGCTAGATACTCCAAGGTCACCTGTAAGTGGGATTATTGGAAAGTGGACATGTTTAGGAACAGCAGCAACTCTGCCACAAACTGGAAAACCAAGTAAAGTCACAGAGCGAGGTCACCAAGTGCTGAAGTTCATGGTGCATAGAAGTTGCCAAAACTCTGCTGATTCCATAGCTGAAGAGCTCCAAACTTTCAAAAGCATTAATATCAGCACAAAAACTATTCAGTGGTAGCTTTATGGAATGGGTTTCCATGGCCGAGCACCTGCATGCAAGCCTCATGTCACTAAGAACAATGTCAAGCATTAGATGGACTGTGGAGCAGTTTAAACATGCTCGGTGGAGTGAAGAATCACACTTCCTGGCAGTCTGATGGGCAAGTCTGGGTTTGATGGATGCCAGGAGAATGTTACCTACCTGCCTGACTGCATAGTGCAACAGAAGTTTGGTGGAGGAGGAAAAATGGTATGGGCTGTTTTTCAGGGGTTGGGCTAGGCCCCCTATGTTCACTGAAGGGAAATCTTAATGCTTCAGCATACCAAGACATGTTGCACAATACTATGCTTCCAACTTTGAAGGGACTGTTTGGGGAAGGACCATTTCTATCCCAGCATGACTGTGCCCTAGTGCACAAAGCAGGGTTCATAAAGACAAGGTTGGATGAGTTTGGTGTGGAAGAAGTTGACTGGCCTGCACAGAGCCCTGACCTTAACCCCATTAAACATCTTTCATATGAAATGGACCACAGATAGCCAGGCCTTCTCGTCCAACATCAGTGCCTGACCTCACAAATGCTCTACTGGAAGAATGGGCAAACATTGCCACAAAAACACTCCAAACACATGTAGTCTTCCCAGAAGAGTGGAAACTGCAAAGGGAGACCAACTCTATATCAATGTCTATGTAGTTCAAACTCAAATGTCAAAAACGTCTCTGTTGGTGTAATGGCCAGTTGTCCCAATACTTTTGTCCATACAGTTTGTGTAGATTTGTGTATATTTGTAATTTGCAAAGATCAAATACTGCTAACAGAAAATCAAATAAACATTGATTTTAGTAACTAGACCACCAGATTGTTTGTTTGATTAAGGCTAGGGTCAAACGAAAGCATTTTTACACGCGAACGTAAAAAAGTGCGTCCGAACGCATTGATGTATTTTTTCACGGAATATGCGAAAACGGTCATACGATGCGCATTTTCGTGCGTGATGTTTTACGAATCCAAACCAGGAAACTTTTTGCGTCTGGACGTTATGTTGGCCGGACATGAGCAGGGTCTGACGTCTCCAAATCACACACACACACACACACCCCGCTAGCGGCCTAGCGCACTCTGTACGTCCGTACTAGCGGTTCTGCGTTCTCGAAAAAATGCGTTCATTTTCCACTTGCGTTGCGCGGCCGGACTTTCGTGCGACCGTACTTCGTATATTGGCTGTCATTGCCTGTCATTTGCTGCTAGTGCGGCCGTGATTAAGTGCGCCAGAACGCACGTTAAAAGTGCACTGGTCTGACCCCAGCCTTAGGCAACATTGTCATGCTGTAAAATGTTCTATAAAGACCCTTGTTTCACCAAATGCTCCTCCCTAATATGTATGCGTGCATGTATGTACACACACATATAGTGTATGTGTTATTTGCAAAATTTATGATACCCTTGTACAACCCTCATGTCATACATTCACACCAGATATCTAAAGTATCATTGCTGTAAATTGCTGTGATATGCACAGACATGCCATCATAATTTATATATGTGGACATATATGATTTTTATGTAAGTATATACATGTTAATTTTATAGTATAAATCAGGTACCACATTATCCTCTCAAAGCTACGTGATCAGAAGAAACGTGACAATTTTATTGGTATGATGTAGCTTATCATACCAAAACATGTATGTAAGGTTTAAGGGAAATAGAAATATCTTTGTTTTGTACAATCATATATATGGAAAATGCATATTAAACAGAAGTATATTTTGCTCTCCAACATAAAATCCCTCAAAGATGTGAATTTTTCCACTATGACACAGCTCATTATATCCATACTTGCAATTCAAAGGAAAAAAAATTCTCATGAAATTAACAAGTAGACAAGTATCTGTGATCTTACCAACATTAGGAAAGCAGCAAGGATGAAATTAGACTGGCTTAATACTGACAAGGAGGTAAGGAATGTGATCAAATGAATTTCAAGCTGTAAAGCAAAAGCCATTGATGGCTTTAATAATCCTTATTTAAAAACTGCGTTGCTGTACTTTTAGGGGTCCCCTCCCCAAAAAGCAAAGCATATTTTTTTTTTTGAAGGTTTTTACCAGGAAGGATACATTGAGATTTCTCTCGTTTTCAAGTATGTCCTGGGTGGCGAGTATGTACCGTTAGGTGTCTTGCCCAACGACACTTACTATTGATGGGATTCAAACCGGTGTCTCCACGGATATAGAGCAGTGATGTTACCTCTACCCCACCCAGCCGGTAGAAATATTTTATTTTTTAATTATAAAAATAAAACCATCAGGGACGGTAAGGACCAAAGCCAATTTACCACTTTTGCTATGTCACATTCACCTATGATTTTAAGCTTTCTTACTTACAGCAACCCAACATATTATATATCGCTTTGTAAAGGACAGATACAGCTTTTGATTTATGCACAGAATAATTTGATACATTTCAATCAGAACTACCCTCGGATAACTTCCGACAAGTTTCTCTTCTCATTTTGAGCTTTTGATTTATGTTTGATAATATATTTGTATCTAATTATTTTACATAATAATTAAGAACTGTAAAACAAATATGTATTGAAAGTGAGAATGCCTCCTAGACCCTGAAGGTCTGTTATTTATTTACGTTTATAATTCATATATCACTACAGTTGTATTAAGGTTTTAATGCTAAAAGTGTGCATATTTATTAGGTTACCACAGTGGTCTGACTATTAGAAACAACAACAAACAGCCATTTCTAAGAATTCTGCACCACAGAATGGGATTTTTGTGAATGACAGGCAATGTCATCTATGGATGTTAAAGACCTGCACTAACTTAAGTCATACGCCATCATGCAAATGATGGCCAATATAATCAATTAAATATGTTTATAACTTCATATTGGTTGTATCCTACTATAATTAGATTCGGGATTTAATGTATTGTTTTGCTGCTTGCTACAGGTTTCTTTTTTCCTAAAAAGGTATCTAAATTCTGCTTTTAATACAGTAATATTTAATGCTCTCCCTTTAGTCAGTGATGCTCTGCTTCTATTCAAAATTTAACTGCATGCTATTTCATTCTATTTCTCGGAAAAATATCTCCTGCTTTAACCTTGCTAAATTCTTAATGCATTTGAAAGATATCTTCATATAGTCATTCATTCTTTTTCTCATCTCACTGTTCAACCTTAAGGTCATTTCAATAAATATCTATTGACCCTCTTTAAACTATTCCAAGCCAGCTGCTAATGTGAAAAGACCATCAGGAAATATGGCTGTAAAATGATACTCCAGTTGTGCAAATCCTCCT